>OY390739.1:10827628-12027628 GCA_959613385.1 Geotrupes spiniger
TAGTACTCGACAGTCAATAGTTTCAAGGTTTAATTTTAAATCCATATTATCTACATTTCCATGCAATTTTATTCTGAATTCGACGCCCAATGTGGGGCAATAAAATTTTAACCAGATTTAAAGCAACACCTTCGACTTGATCCCTTGAAACCATTGAGTACCAGATATCGAAAAATGCCTTTAAAAATTACATACTAATTTGTAACAATAACACTATGAAGAAATTCTAATAATTTTATGTTAACGAATAGCTAAGCCGACCATTTTGGACAGTAATATGACCGACAAGTCTCAATACGAATCGCTCGACGTTGCCTTCATCGTCCGGGCCAAGGCGAATCCGCCTCCAACAGCCACGTGGACAGTCGACGGGGAGGTCATCAAGCCCGGCAATGCCCGACTTCAGATGAGCCAACGCGGCGAAGAATTTAGGTTGGACGTGAAGAAATTGCAACTCGACGACGCTGGCGTCTACGAATGCGTGTTAAGCAACCCCGTCGGAGATGCTAAACAGAACGCCAAGCTGGATATTATAGGTAAGTGTAGACATTGTTCAATTGGGAGGATTGTAATTTTTTTGTTGTTGTTTAGCGGAAGGCGAATTCCGTCGTCCCAAAGTTAAAGAACACCTGCAGAATCAAACGATAGTGAAGAAGACCTCCGTTACCCTCAAGGCCGTGGTTATTGGTGATCCTGTTCCTGATGCCACTTGGTACTTTAACGGAGAAGAAATAACATCTGAGGAGTTCGAAAAGTATAAAATGATTATTGAAACCGACGTGCAAGATATGAAGGACGATTTAAAAGAATGCACTTATTCTCTTACAATTCCCAGATGTAAGTACAAATGTTCCATGATATTGTGAAATAAGTAACTTAAGTTTCTTTACTCGACCATTGCAAACTTCTATTCCATCCCACAAATTGAGCAAGGCTTAAAAATCATGAATGGTCATTATGGAAAATAAAGTTAAGGTACAGGCAAAAAATCCTATTAGTCAAAAAATAAAAAATACGAAATTCTTCGTATGGTTAATGTTCTAGTGATCCTTCACTACCTCTATTTATCTTAATTGCTGGAAATGTAGTGTTCATTTAAAGGTTTCATTAAATATTTCAAAGGTGAGAGATGTAATTGGAATAGTGAAAAATAGCAATCGGCGAATGAAATATTTTTCGTAGTATTAAACTTCTGGTGTTTCATTCACCAAGTGAATGAGATGATAAGGAGATGAAAACAACACGAAATTCTGAATTGTGTTTGACGAGATACGAGTATTAGATATTTGGTAGAATTAGTCCATTCCACTGATCGTTTTTTCAAAGTTCTGGGTTCTCCTCCTACTAACACTCCTAGCAACAACAAATTCGCTACTATCGCTGGTAAACTAAAGCTACAAGCCATACAGTAATATGGATGTCCTCAACTCAACGTCCTGTATCCTCCCATAGTTCAACTTAGACGGCAATATGTATACATGCAATATATGTTCAACTAAATGCCCTTTATAGCCAATTGACCTCTCCTTGACCAGCATAGCAGCGTCCTGGCTGTAAATAAGAATAGAGCTGTGTGCTATCTAAACTGAAAAGACCATATGGTGATTCATGATTCATAGTTTATGGAAGAGTATGTTTTCATGCCGTCATAAATACAACTTGGGTTGGAACTTGGGCGACTTGTGTTGGATTGGATCGCTGGCATCAAATCTTGACATCAAGTCAAGTTGACTGGTTTGTAGTGTCGAAAATGTTGCTTCATTTGTTTGTTTATATAAATACAACATTAATTACACTATGCAGCAAATTAAAAACTTTTTGTTTTCACGGGGTTTACAGTATGTAATTATTATTCCTCACGCCAAAATCTATTAAGTTTGATAAATAAAACTTTCATATCACGCCTAATAAATGATGTTTTCGAGGAAGAAATTTAAATGGAAATGAAGAAAATGAATTTTCAGGGACATCCTGCGTCCTAATTCATGGTAGGCTGTTAGCATTAATTTATTTTGTCGTGAAAATCCGGGGCTTTGTAGTTGCCAAGAATTTTTTTGTGACGTCGACAAAAGCTAGACATGCCTGTTTTTCTGTATGACAAAGAGTGCCTAAAAAAGAAGGGCCGTTAATTAACTTTCTTATATCTGGCCTAAAAATCCCTTCATTAAAGTTGGCAGCACTTAACGTAGGTAACGTTTGTTTGAGAAATTGAAAACCAGGCCCATCTTTTTCTAATGCTTTAACAAAATTGATCACAAAAGCAAAATAAATCAGTAGAATTGACACAAACGCGTGGCATTTTGTAGATTTATGACTAATCCAAATGTTTTGACAATTATTGTCCACAGCAACTTGATGTTTTTATCAGTACAGGCAACAAATTCTCTCGGAGCACAATCAAAATAAAAAATTATCTGTGTTTTGAGACGTGATGGTGAAATTATATATGGATTTTTTTATCCCCTGGGAATACCTAGCATGAATCAGTGATACCAGTGAATTTTTTCGTGTTGCATAGTGTTATTAATAACTGAGCTTTCTTGCTTCCTTAAAATATAAACAACAATGCACATTCAATAATCGGTTAATTCATATAAAACAATCTATTTGCTAATTCTTTGAATATTTTACATATCCGAGTATAACGTCAACACTGTTTAATAAAGTTTAGTTAAACTAGTTTGAAATTATGACGGTTCGATGATTGATATTTCTGGTCGCTAAATTACGGGATCTGATGCTTAATTCGATATTTAGAGCGTTTTTAAACATGCTAACGGTTTACTTATTATAAACGTTCTAATCATTTTTAATAGTGAAATTTCAGAAAGTTTCTAAAGCCAAATACCTTCCACTATTATTGAACTCATTTGTACATATCTTTCTTGAAATATAAAGAACAACTTGCTTTCTGATAGAGCTTTAATGTTAATCTGAAGCATGGTGTTAAAACATAAAGTTTTCATACAAATAGAATTAAGTTCATTGAACCTTAATATTTATACTTATTATTTGCCGCCTTTTATTCAGTTTTATGATTTCGCTAATATTCCAATTTTCCGGGCGAAAACTCCCGAAGGTGATTTTACAAGCCTCAGGGGAATCCATTTAATAGTCCGTGCGAGAGACGTGCTAATCCTAGTCGTGAAATATAAAGTTTAATACGTGCATACAAAAGTGATGTAAAATTAATAAAATCCATAATCGTTTAGGGCTATCCTTCAACTTTCCAACGTAAAACATTATTTATGTAGACATTAATTAACGTTTGACTTCACTGAAAAACAGTGAGTGAAACCGAGCTAAGAAAAAGAGGCCTTCCCCATTAGTCGGAAATAAAAGCGACCTTTTAGATATGATACGATTTAAATGAATCTTTCGAAAGTAAGGCAACTATTTACAGGCGGAACACGTTTTAAAGAATACAAATCTAGGGCAAGTAAAATACATTATTTTAAATTATTTAATATGATCAAGAAACATGAAGGAAAGTTAAATTATCCACACATATCTTTCACTGAATTGAAAAAATCGCAAAATATATAATATAAAATCGGGAATATGTAATAACAATAATAATGATACACGTATACCTTATTGCTTCTAATAAAAATCTCATAAACAAGAAACCTAAAATACTAATGTTGGGGGATAGCCATGGGTGCGATGCGATGGTGTCAAAGCATTGATGAAGGAAAGTTCGACGTGGTTAGTATTTATATAAACTGAATGCAACTTTCGAAAATGTGGTGAACGATTTGGACCGTTTACTTTCGGAATATGATCAAAACACTATTGTAGTTGAACTTGGAAAAATCGCTGGAAAATCTGTAACTAAAAATTTATCACGAAAGTGCCTCTGCCAGCTAGAATGAAAGAAGTTCATTGGGCAGATATTTTTAATATTTTATTTCAACTTTTCTGAATAAGAAAAATCTTCTCTCATTCTCATAAAACAACTTTCGTAGAAATAGATAAATGACTACGATAACTGCAGGAAAACCAACAATTTTTATTTATCCAACAACATCGATTGAGATACTAAAATTAATCAACGATCTAAGGACTTCGATGTTAGTAGGGTACGACGAGATACCTACTGCGGTGATAAACGACAATAAAAAACCCATTTATGCATATTACAAGATGTTTTTCCTAATCAACTTAAGAAAACAATAATCATTTCAATTGTGCACAAAACGAAGGAAAATTGAAAAGTTGCTCATTGCACTCTTCTCAAATATATCAAAAATATTTGAAAAATTGATGTTCAATAGGCTATATGATTTCTGCTTTAAAAGCAACATATTCTCAACTACGCAGAATGATTACGTAAACTTAGAAATACCGGAAGAGCTATTCTACAAATAATAAATAGCGGTATTATATTTGGACCCAAGGCTTTTGCCAGCATCGACTACAAAATACTATCTAAAAAACTTTTATGGAATTAGGGGTCAAGGACTCGGCTTCTTAAAATCCTACTTGACTGATAGCTACCAACAAGTTTTGCTCTGCAGTGACCCAACATCCGAGATTTCCACACATTGTGTACATGTATAGTGTGAAGTCCCACAGGGCCGCTGTTATTTACCTTGTGTACAAATGATCCACTAGAATCCTGCTGATGACAACTAAATTATATGTGATGAAATTGTTACACAACAATTTTAGAATAATTAGTGTTATCGATGTAGCTTGGATTCTTCTTCCGGGTAACTTCTCGGGTTGGTTTGGTTGGTTTGCTCTTGACGACGTTTCGGCAAGGTCTCGCTTGCCATCTTTAGGTTTTGGTTGCTTTCGAGTTCTCGATCTGGTATTCGGTCTCGAATTGGCATTCGTTGGTGATGGTCGTTGGTCCTGATTGCTTCGCTGGGTTTTTTACGTCATCGATTCTGTTGATTGGTTAGTGCTGGTTTCCATGTGAGTGGTAGCCTTCGTGTATCGTCCCTCGTTGTTCGGTCATTTTTGGATTTCTATGACTTCTCTGATGATTCTTCTTGTATAGTGTTCGATGTTGGCTATCATGTTTCACGGATTACTGAAAATCTTCAAAGAATGCACTCCACTGAGACCCATAGTCAGCTGCATAGAGTCCCAATTACAACAACTAGCAAAATACCTGGCGAAGCTACTGCAACTGTTCCCCAAGAAAACGGAATCCAACGTGAAGGCTGGCCACTTCATCGAGCTACTGAAGAAAGAAGTTGTCTAACCAGAAGACCTATTAGTCGGTTTCGAGATAGTATACCTCTTCAGGAACGTACCGGTGGAAGAAACATTGGACATTATAAAGAAGAAACACAACCAACCCTGCAGCACACATCCTGGAACTATCGAGACACTGCCTGAAGAACACATACTTCATATATAAAGAACAGCGATATAAACAAGTAGAACGAGCTCCTATGGGTCCTCCGGTTTCTCACTCTTGGGAGATTTCAAAACGATAGCCCTCCAAACCGAAGTACAGAAATCGAAGTCATGGAACCACTGGACCACGGAAGAAACCAGCTGAACATATTTTTGAATCACCTCAACCAACTCGGGTTCCTATTTTTATTTTCGATTTTCTTTATGACAACAGGGTGTACTTATGCACTGTAATTTATGAAATATAGCTTCATTTAATAAGTCCAACTGGAAGCATTACTTATCAGAATTAGAATTATCTGGTAAAGCAGAATCACAACATTTCCTTCCAGCCTCGCCAGACGTAGAGCAAGACCTTCTTTGGATGTAATATATCTTGGTTTACCTCGTTTGGTATATGATCGCCTCCACCCTACATTGTTCCAAGTGAACCACTTCTCATCAACCTTTCAGAAATGGGCCGTTCTTGTCGTTATATGGAAACTAGGTCTATCATTATTTTTCTAACAAATTATGTTGCATCCATATCGTGGCAATTCTCGTAACCATACATACATACATACCCATACATGTTTTGGGTTTGCGTCACGTTTTTCCCTTTACGATAATAAAAATTTTAACAATTTTCATTTTTCAAACCATGCCAAATTAATTTAATATTTTCTTCATAAATCTATTTATATACCTCCATCTGTGATACGATTATTCATTGTTCGATGAAAGAATATTTTAGTTTCCACGTCTTTCCGATGTACATTTACTTCTAGTATACTGTATTTCGCAGGTGAAAGATCCAACGGAGGAACATACAAACTAAAAGCTGTAAACAAATGGGGAGAAGCGGAGAGCAGCGCCAGTCTAACTATTACTCTAAAGCCGGAAATTTCCGGTCCACAAGATGTCGCAGTCGTGCCAGGCAACGCCACTGAATTCACCGTCATCGTGCAAGCCAACCCTCTGCCCACAGTTATATGGTAAGTTAATATTTTCCAAGTTGAATTAATAGTTACACTCGGTTACGCTTAGGACTAGAAATGACAACGTAATTGAAGCAACCGCAGGCGTTGAAATAATAGAAGACGTGGCCAACGAAACTTACACTCTTAGATTCACCAATGTGCAACTCGGCGACGAATCTTATTACAAGGTCACCGCTAAGAATCAGTTGGGCGAGGACAGCTCAGAAGCACGACTGAAAATAATCAGTAAGTTGTATGTTAGAGAAATTGTTCGAGGTTTTAGTTGTTAATTTTTATCAAATGTACATTCATATGACATATGTCGCAGTTTTAAAGCCTCAACTTCGTTCCACTTCATACTTGTCAGTTGTGCATGAGATTGAAGTTGGCATTGTGCTCAATTGTACCAAATTACTGTATACAGGTGAACAGTCTTTGACGTGATGTTTTCCTATATGTTGTATGAGGTCTCTGATACATACATTAACTGAGCATATTCGTACTGGTTATTACCAGTATGTACGAGCCACAATTTGACTGGTATTGTAGTAGCTAAAGGCTTTAGACCAATCTTATATATTTTAATCACCTCGTACCTACGAACATACATATATTTGTTTGTGTGTGTACAGATTATAACAACATTTTGTTTTGCAGAGGAACAGGAACCAACTAGTAAGTAAGGATTAGCTTTCGCTGAATTACCGCAAATATTCACACATAATGCTAAATAATGTTTATGGGTGTTAACAATGACACAAAATTATGTTACACCATGCACAGAAAATCATGCTTCTAAATAAATTCAGTTTCAGTATTAGCATCCTTGCATTTTGTCACATTAACGCCACTGACCATATACATCGATTTTGCATTGTATTAATGGCAGACCACTGATATACAAAATTGCCAATCAAACCTGGCCATAAAATCGCCAAAAATGATTACGGCGTCTGTCGTATTCTCTGTAAGTCAATTTCATTAAAGTCACTAGTGTGACTGCTTTTCCAAAATTGCAGAACGCCTGTTTTAACAGACTTACACAAACTGGTACATCATAATGACGCTATACACTAATACCCCGTTCATATCATTTAACGATTTTACAATTTTAATGCAGCAATAAAATACGCAAGCAATAGCACCATTTCTAGTCGCTATACCGTCACATTATGCATTATTTCAGCTGAAAGGCCCAATTTCGTGACTGGACTTGCCGACGCACACGTGGTCCATGGCGGCGAAATTACCTTAATGGTCCGAGCCCAAGGGTTGCCTAGGCCTGAATTAACGTGGCACCTGAATGACAAACCTATCACCGAGGTGCCCGAACTGAAGATGGTTGCAAATACCGAGTCGCAAATCACCAGCTATCTCACCATCACCGATTACAACGAGAAGGATTCAGGATACGTAAGTACATATCATTTAAAAAGACGATACGTAATTGTGGCTATCTAATTGCAGTACAAAGTCACTGCTGTAAATGTGGTGGGCGATGCCGAAACAAGCGCGAAAATAGCATTGGTGCAAACACCTCCGTCGTTCGGTAAACGTCTGGAAAGGAACTTGGATATCAACGAAGGCGAACCATTGGTGCTTAAAACCAAGATTATTGGGAGTCCCAGACCGACGGTAAGAGTTTTTCGCGATTATAAAATGCAATACGGCCATTTTGATCAGTGTTCATAAAATTGACAGTGTTACATTAATAGTTTTTATTTTTTTAGGCTATGTGGTATAAAGACGGGGAACGAATTTTTGATGATGATGAAAGAATTAAAACGGAGTTACTACCCGACGGTAGTGTCAAATTGCAAATTGATAAGGTTAGACCAGAGGATAGTGGGGCTTATAAACTTGTCGTGAAGAATCAAAACGGAGAAACTGCCGCTTTGTGCGCTGTTGCTGTAACGCGTAAGTACAACCCATCCACGCCTTTACCAAATGTTTTCTGGTATAACTTTTCCAGTTGTTTTCTACCCCTGTAGACTCAATCAAACACAACCCAACCCAACCCATCCAAACCAAACCCAACCCATGCCAATCCACCTCAGCCCAAGTAATTTCTATCCCTGCAATTTTCACCACACAATAAAACCTACAGTGTCTGTATGTTCAACCATATCTGCTTATTTACCCCATCTTCAAAGTGTCACATAAATTGCCGATATCCTTCATACCCTCTAGTCTACACCTTTTAGTATATTACTTCATTCATTTGCGAATTTTATCCTTTTAATGAATGCATTAAAATGTTTTGCAATGGCAAAATAATATTTTTTGAACAATTTCGTATCCTTTTCCAGTCACATATCCTTTTTTTCATTTTAGTATTTTTTTGACTTCCAGTATTTCAATAATATTTATTGAATTTTTCCATTCTATCTGTAAACTTTATCATGATTACCCCCTTTACATGTCTTCTTCGTTCAACTCCTTCCGCCCCTACACATTTTCATTTTTTTTAGCTTTCCTTTGACCGTTTTAATTTCATACATAATAACCTTTATTTGGCATCTTCTTTTTACCATTATAATACTGCAATCCCTTAACCCACATCTTGACTGTATTAATTACAAGTATTCTATATATATTCTATCTACATACTGTACTCCTCCTCCTTCCTGGCCGCCGTTGGATCCTTCTCCCTCCATCTCTTCTACACTCGCCTAGCCGTTTCTTTCTCTAACTCTCACATGTAACCTTGTCTGTTACGTATACACCTTTAACCCCCTTCTACCACCCTCCTTTTCCCACCCTCCTCTCTCTTCTCCTTCATCTCACCTAATAACACTGTTCCCCTCCCTCCTCTCCCTTCTCTTCCTATATACATATCCAATCTTTGTGCTTCCCCTCGTCCTCCTTGCTTCACCCTATTTTTCAGGCTCCTCCCACCAGTGGTATTATTCTTCATTTCCGCATTTAATCCTGGCCATAGCCTGCTCTTCTGCCGTTTTGCCTCCTCCCAAATACTGTGGCCTCCTTTCATACACCTACAACTCTTTGTAACTTTCTATCTTGCCCTTCCTATTTTCTCCTCTCTTTCCTGCACTTCAACCTGCCCAGACGTGTCCATTGCCTTACCTGCTCAGTTTCCTCTCCTTTCCATCACACTAGCGCTTCCTTCATTCCCCTTCCTCCTTTCTTGAATATCATAACCTTCCTCGTGTTGAGCTCTAGTCCTCTCCGATCCAGGAGCCCCCTAATTTTCTAGCCATCTCCTCCAGCCGTTTCTCTGACACCGCCAGGATGACCGCAACTTGACCAGATCTTTTCCTTATCCAACTTCACTCCTTCATCTTGCCCTTCCTTTAATGTCTCCCCAGCTGCGATTTGTAGACATTGAATAGTTGGGGGCTCAGTGCTTGTCCTCTCGTGGTCTTGAATTATTCTGACAGCCTCTTCCCCGCTCTCACCCCCATATATTTGCCCTATTCTACTCACGGCACTCTTCGTTATCGCCACTTTATCCAATATCTTCACCAATGTCCGTACGCTCGGCCTATAGCTGCTTTGAGGTCACTGTAAATAACTTTGTAACTGGGATATTTTAGCTACTCCTCAGAGGCCAAAATTCGTGAAATGCATAAAAGACGTTAAGTTAACCGTCGGTGAACCGTTGCGACTGGATGCCGTCGTTGAAGCCTATCCACCGCCCGAAATAAAGTGGTTAAAAGATGGCTTGCCCATACGTCCATCGTCCAATGTTCACCTTGAACACTACCCAGATGGCAAAATTGCCCTAGTCATCGACGTCGTTCGACCTGAAAACGCTGGAAAGTACACGGTGACTGCGACGAACAAACTCGGCGATATTTCAGGCCACGCGGAAGTCGAAATTGAAAAGAGGCCAACGAGGCCCGACTTCGCCACTAGACTTTACCCGCAGACTGTCGTCGAAGGCTTCCCCGCCAAGTTTGAGGTCAAAGCGATGGGATTCCCAACACCGACAGTCATCTGGTAAGTAAAATTACATTAACGAAGTATTGTGAGTATAATTGGAATTTAGGAAGAGAAATGGGGCCGAGATTATCCCTGATCAGAAGCACATAAAAATCACCAATCTTCCGGACGGAACGAGCATCTTAGTGATAGATTCGTGTGATAAGGACCAAGACGCGCTCACGTACACAGCAGTCGCGGCCAACGAAGCCGGAGAAAGTGAATCATCTGGTGCACTTACTGTAACGCCAGCGAGCAAACCCGACCAACCCGAAGAACGTCCAATGTTCTTACACGTTCTTAAAGACGTCATCACCGATGAGGGCGAACCATTGAAATTAGAAGTCTCGTTCACGGGAAATCCAATTCCTAGCGTCCAGTGGACGAAGGACGGAGAACCTGTCACACCCTCAGATAGAATTTTGCTCACCTGCGATGGAAGGAGAGTAGGATTACTTATTGACAAATCAATCCCTTCGGATGCTGGCCAATATGGAGTTACAGTTACGAATCCGCTGGGGAAAGATTCCACACAAGCCAAAGCGAGCGTTCACAAAGTGTTCTCGCCGCCGAAATTCTCACAACGATTTAGCGACTTGCAACAGGTATGGTATTACTTTCTGTCAGTTTTCATTTACTATATTTTAATAATCTTGCAGCTTCCTACTCGCGATTCCAAATTTTTAGCAAGGGTATTCGGAGTGCCGCAGCCGGAGGTCAGGTGGTATAAAAACGACGAGCTTTTGCATGAAACAACTAAATATCGCATTAAAAGAGATGGCGATGTTTGCTGTCTTTACATCAACAACTCCGAACCATCCGATGAAGGTGTATACAAAGCTGTCGCGACTAACAAGGAAGGCGAAGACACTTGCTCAGCGAAATTGGAAGTTGTTAAGGAAATGTAAGAATACTTCGGTGAAATATTATGATACGCTATGTTTTATTCACTTTGCAGAAAAGCACAACAGAAAGTAGAAGCGCCATACTTCTTGAAAAGACTTGGAGACACCGAATTGTACAAGGGTATGACAGCCAAATTTACAGCGTGTGCAGCTGGTGTCCCAGAACCGACTGTGCAGTGGTATAGAAATGACGAAAAGCTTTACCAGTCCGAGCGCATTCGCATGGAGAAGGATGGGGCGGGTCTACTAAGGCTTACCATCGCTGGACTTGATCAAGACGACATTGGCAAATATTCGTGCAAAATATTTAACGAACACGGCGAAGACATCTGTCATGCTCAGTTGAGATTCGACGGTGAGTAAATCGTCGAAAATGTACTGCAAAATGCATTATTTCAACAGCGTTAAGGTTGGCCGACCACTCGTTTAAAATGGGGTCATGCGTTCAAAGATAAATTTACTTTATTAAAGAAAAAGAAAAATTTAAATTTTATTAACAAATTATAAACGTTTAGAGTTCTCAACGTATGTTTGTTTTATAGTTTTGAAATAACATTATTATTTGCTTTTTAGAAGTGGATGCCAAACCAAAACGACCAATGATCAACCAATACACAGACTACGATAAATATAAAAAGAGCGGCGCACCAATGCCCCTTTCAGATCCTCCAATTATATCTCGCATGACCGACAGGCATTGTACAATTTCTTGGAAACCGTCCATTCCATCGGCGCCACGCGCTCCGGTAACTTACCAACTTGAAATGATGGAACTCCCCCATGGCGATTGGTTCACCGTCCGTACGGGAATACGCAGTTGCGTGTGTGACGTGCGAAATTTGGAACCGTTCAGGGATTACAAATTCCGCGTGCGCGTCGAGAACAAATATGGACTCAGTGACCCTTCGCCGTTCGCAATCACTCATAGGTAAAATAACTGCAATTTGTTACAAAATACGGAACGAAACTTTTGTTTTATTTCAAAGGCAAAAATTAGAACCGGATATTCCCAAATTTATGCCGTATCTTCCGCCCGGAATCGACTTCCGTCCAGAAACGTCGCCGTATTTCCCGAAAGACTTCGACATCGACAGACCGCCGCATGACAACATGGCTCAGGCTCCGCGTTTCTTGCGACAGGAACACGACACGCAGTACGGCGTCAAAGATCAAAACACAAACCTGTTTTGGTTTGTCTACGGGTATCCAAAACCGAAGATGACGTACTATTTCAACGATGAACCGGTCGAAAGCGGCGGCCGCTTTGATATGAGTTACACGAGGAATGGGCAAGCGACACTGTTCATTAATAAGTATGTCGGTAAGCTCTCCTTGCTCCATTTCAATAACGGTTACTTTTAGAATGCTGGAGAGGGACGTTGGGTGGTACGAAGCTGTCGCGACGAACGAGCATGGTGAAGCCCGACAAAGAGTCCGGTTAGAAATTGCTGAGTTGCCCGTATTTTTAAGTCGACCGGATATTGAATACGTGATGCTAAGAGGTAAAGTGCGCTTCCAAGCCAGGATTATCGGCGTGCCTTATCCTGAAATTAAATGGTATAAAGACTGGAAGCCACTTGCCACGTCATCTAGAACGAAGGTGATCTTTTTTACAATTTATATTGAACAGTTTTGCTTTGCTTACTTATCCCGAGCTACCAAAGGCTATGTCTAGCCATATTTTTCGATCCATCCATTTATCGTACTCCTCTATAAGCTGTCTCGTCATTTACTCAATATCATGCTGATCTTGTGGCAGTTCTATTTGGTCATCTGCGAAACATAGTTTGTATATCATGTTATGGTTTAGTGGTATACACATGTTACTGCATTTCCTTGTCCATTGTTTTAAAGTTTACTCTAGGTATATTTTGAATAAGGTAGTTGATAGCCAGCACCCTTGTTTAAGCTCCTTAGCAATGTTAAAGCGGTAAACTCTCTGGCCCATCTTGATTTTTGCTGTGGCTTGTTGGCATAGACTTCTTATCAGTTTTATGATAGTTACACTGATTTCTAGTGCTTCCCATAGTGTGGAATACTGTCATGCTTTTTTTAAATCTATGAACACCAAGTGATGTTCTTGGTTATAAGCTGCTTTGTTCTCAGTTATTTGGGAGACGCAAAATATATAGTCTATTGTTGATATTCTCACCCGAAAGCCTTGCTGTTCCTCTGCTTCCATATCCTTATATTCTGATTCCCTTTTATGGAATCAGAACTATTATTCTCTGTATTTATCGCAGTTTTGTGTATCTCTTCGGTTAGCAAGTTTTTAAAGTAGTTGTAAGTGATTTGAGTATTTTCGAGCATTCGCTACTCTTTTGTGCTCCTATGTACATGTTTATTTTTTGGCATTTTTCCCCCATGCTTCATTTTTCTTCCGGCTTATTTTTTTTTTTCGCACTATCGCCTGCTTTAGAGGCCATAATATCCCCCCTCTATTTCGTCCTCCCACCAATAGGGTACCTTCCTTGGTCTGTTTTCTTTGTAACCTAATGCTTCTTGTGCTGCTGCTTGTATGCACGTTTTTATTAATTGATAGTGCTCTTCGTTGTTCTTATGTTGCATGTTTCGTAGTTTTTCCTCTAGTCTGGTTTTATATAAATTTTGGATGCTTTCATCATCTAAGCTATCTATGTTTAACCTTTCCTCTACTGTTCTTTCACCTTCTTCCGTGTTTGTTTCCGTAGTCGTCTTTTTCGAATCTGTTCTAGAAAACTATATTTGCTCGTAACAGGTAGTGGTCGCTGCCGCATGTTATATAAGAGTATATAGAGGTACATATACTCTTACATTATCTATCTTTAAGTTTCTTTTCTGGCTTGTTATTGTGTAGCCTATTATGGACTTTAGGTTCTTTGTTGTTTACATACATTTAATCGTGTCAATGATTTTCTGATTTACTCCTATTTTTCTTAATACCCTCCATATGTCTTCTATTTGTATAGTGCCAAAGGCTCCAAATCATTTTAAATGTAGAGATCCAATCCTGGGTTAACTTTCTTCTAAATTCTGATTTTATGTTCAAAAAACTGGATATCAATGTATCCCCTTTTTATAAATAGGTGTCACTATTGCTCTCTTCTAGTCCTGAGGGATGTCCTGAGTTTTCCACACTATATGTATAATTTTGTGTGTAAGTTTTATTGCTCTTTTTCCCAAATATTTTGTAATTTCTAGGCTTATGTCGTCTATCCTTGGTGCCTATTATTTTTTTACTGCCAAATCTACTTTTCCGATTTCTATATCTTCTCTTGTTATGTCTTTTTCTTCTTCTTGTTCGCGGTTTTCTTTTTCTTCTTGTTTTTCTTGATGTTGGTTTTCTCCTCCGTGTCTTTTGATTAGTTCTCTATTTGCTGCGCCTAGTAGATCCTTGTAATACTTTCTCGATTTGAGTAGTATATCTGTTCCATGTGAGATATTGTTTCCTTCCTTGTGTCTGTATGTTGTGGATTTTTCTTATCTTTCGTTGAATTTCTTCATATCCGGTAAGGCACATTACAGTTTCCACCAAATTCTTACCCTGGCCACTCTTTTACAGAAGTCAAAGATCCTTTGTCCATATTTCTGCCTCATACAGCATTAGTTCTTACCCATAAATTCCATATCCTCATTCCATCATTTCCTTTCCTCTATTCCCACAAGCTCCCCCATTATCCGGCTTCCTCGCCTTTTTACATATATGTTGCATGTTCTCTCGCCTGCTCTATTTTCTCGTCTTTCCATTTCACCTGCACTCCCCTCCCCTAAAAACCATCACCCTTGTCTTCCTCGTGTTGAGTTCTAATCCTCTCATATCCAGGAAACCTTCTAACTTTTTCACCATCTCCTTTAGTCATTTCTCCATTTCTGCTAGGATGACCCCGTCATTTGCAAAAGTCATTGATCATATATTTTCCTTCCCTAGTTTCACCTCCCTGTGTCCCTTCTCTTGTACCTCCTCTAGCTCACATTAAATAACTACGGACTCAGTTGGCACTCCTGTCTCAATCCTCTTGTTGTCCTAAATCCTTCTGTCAACACCTTACGCATTCTTATCCTGCACCACGGCACCTCGTTTATTTGCTTTATTCTTTTCATAGCTCCTTCCGATTATCCCCGCCTCATGCAAAGCTTTCATAATTATTCCTCGCTGCCTTTATTTAAATCGTCAAATTTGCCAATTGCATCTCCTTATCTTTCTGGGTCATTCCTTACCCTACCATTTAGATCTCCTATAATTATTATCAGTGAGCATGTTCTCACTTCTACTACATTTTACACTTTACTCCACATTTCGTCATGTTCCTGTTCAGTCGATCCTTCATTTGGTCAGTAAATAATTATTATTGTAAAAATTATTCTATTAACACAACTGTATATCAACTGTGTATTCCCCCATTATATCAACACACTCACTTTCTTTTTTCTAAGTTTCCATGATTGCTAAGAATTCTGTTATTGAGACATTCCAAGTGCCTATATATCAATAATCCCGTTGGAGTTCAATTTTTCCCATCTGATTATCCGTATTAATGACTCTACTATTTGTTTCCATTTATTCCTGTTTCATTCTTTATAACATTTATTCAAATACATTTAAGACACTACAACCTATTATTAAAATTTCAGATTCAGTTCATTGAACCCGATACAGCAATTTTAGCAATAAACGACTCAATTCTAAAAGATGAAGGTTTGTATTCGGTGAGCGCCCGAAACGTCGCGGGCACTGTTTCCAGCAGTGCAATGCTACACGTCGAAGAAAATGATCTGGAATTCAACGTACGCACATACAACAATCTTTCACCAATCAAATCCAAACGAGTACCATTGGATAGCTTGTACGATATTGGCGACGAACTGGGAAGAGGCACACAAGGTGTCACGTACCACGCAGTCGAGCGAATGAACGGTGGGTCCTTTCATTTATCTAAGACGACGTTTATAACCATATTTTACCAATAGGACGCAACTATGCAGCGAAAATCATGCACGGTCGCGGCGACCTACGTCATTTCATGTCCAACGAATTGGACGTTTTGAATCAACTCCGTCATCGCAAGTTGATTTCGCTTCACGACTCGTACGAGACCGACGATTCATTCACGATCATCACCGAGCTCGCCGGTGGCGGAGAATTGGTCAAAGATTATTTGCTTAAGCAGGATTGGTACACCGAAAGCGACATCGCCGGTTTCATCAGGCAGACGCTATTGGGCATACAGTTTATGCACGAACGAGGTTTTGGACACATGGGATTAAACGTAAGAAATTTATTGTTTTTAAACGCGTGAAATGACGTACGTTGGTTGTAGATTGGAGATTTATTGCTGTCGCATCCGGGTAGTGACGATTTGAAGATTACCGACTTTGGACTATCGAGGAGAATTACAATGGGCCGATTGACTCCGTTGAAATACGGTGTTCCCGAATATGTGAGTCCAGAGTGCGCTAATGGAGAGGGAACTGGTCTAGGACATGATATGTGGAGCATTGGTATCATCACTTATATATTGTTATCGGGACATTCGCCATTTAGAGGAGAAAATGATAGAGACACGTTGACAAATATTCAATCAGGTCAGTAAAATATGTACCAGAAATTTCAGAGAAATGTTAACAATTTAGGTAATTTGGCAATTTGTGATAACAGGCAAATGGACGTTTGATGAATCTTGGTGGTCACGCATCAGTGTTGAAGCCCGTGACTTCATATCAAAACTCTTGATATACCAATCCGAAGGCAGAATGGACGTGCACGCCGCTCTTCGTCATCCATGGCTAGAAAGAGCCGATAAGACGTGGACCGACGAATTCCGCATCGATTCTAAATACCTGAGAGACTACTTTGTGCTATACAGGTAATTGGCTGAAATAGATACTTGGCAGAATATTAAATTCTTGTTCACTCAGGGAGTGGTACGACAACGCTTCGTGTAGACACTGGTACAGAAGGCGCCCGCTCGAAGGTGCTTTCACACATCCTTCACGGATGGTGTATCCCCCGGGCCACAGATGCACGCCACCACCCAGTTTACCAACACCTGATCGTACCCTCAAAGTAACGTCATGGCAAGAACAGATACCCAGCAGATCGCCATTAAATTACGAAATTGGTGTCATTAAGTCCGAAAGTCAGTAAGTATTGTATATTTACAATCGTTAAAGCTTGGTAATTATTTATTGGTTTGAAACAGCTACCAAAATGGGCCGGATACATATCTGTTGCAACTTCGCGACGTTGATTTTCCTGTGCGTATTCGGGAATACATGAAAGTTGCGGCGAATAGGGGACCAGGAAGTGGACACATCGTGTCTGATGAAAATGGATTTGATTGGAGGGTAATTATTTATTATTTTTATCTATCTATAATGGTCAAGAGGTGCTACAAATTAAAATCTTTAACCACTTGACCATTCCCACAGTTTTAAGGTAAAAATATTTACGTCCATGACTGACAACGACGAGCAATAAAATCACTCAGCATTAATACAATGGCCAATAGCCATGTCATATAATCCTAACGAAATAAATAAATAGTTGACATTATTTCTTAAATAACTTTACAATTTCCAAATAATCCCCATGCTGCATTAAATAGTCGAACGGTTATGTACTCCTACTTATATTTTAAATAATTAATAATTTGTTCTTAGACACCGGTTATCCGAGAACGTCGAAGATTCACTGACGTAATGGACGAAGAAATCGACGATGAACGTAAAGCCAGAATAACTAAATATGGTGCCGGCGACACAGGTTACAGTATTAGAAGATTGCGTCATGAAATAGGTACTTTCGAGCCGTGCCCACTATACCGTACATTAAACCATTTAATCCGCAGGTTCCCGTCTGGATACGTACGCCGAAGCCGAAGCTTTCATGGAAAGCAAACACGACGGTCGATTGCCATTCTTCAGGGAGAAGCCACAGATGGCCGCCATGCAAGAAGGAAAAGACTTAGAGCTAACATGTTTCGCCGTCGGTGATCCAAAGCCTATCGTCCAATGGTTCAAGTAAGTCGAAATTCGCCCAAAAATCGACATTCCGATGACTTTACTTTTGATAATTTTCAGGAACGACGTCATCATCGCTGAATCGCATAGAATTAAAATTGAGACTGACGACGACGGTCGTTCCCACTTGAAATTATTGCCAGCTTTGAACTTCGACATGGGATTGTACAAAGTGGTGGCGCGGAACAAAATTGGACAAACCGTCGCGCGAACCAGGATCGTTCTTGGTTTGGTGCCCGATGAGCCGGATTCCCCCGAGGCCACAGACACGTCAGATACGGAAGCGTTGCTGACGTGGAAACAACCTAAATTTGACGGTCATTCGCCGGTTCAGTGTTATAGTTTGCAGTACAAGCTGGCCAATGGCACTGAGTGGACGGAACAAATCAATAGTATTGATCACGAATTTTACCTCATGACCGGCCTACAGCCGGGCGAAAGCTACAACTTTAGGTTATGTGCAAAGAATTCTATTGGCTGGAGCGAACCGAGTGTTGCATCTACAGTAGTCATTACAAAGCCGCAAGGTATTATGATTATGTGCGACCAATTTTTGCTCTTTTTAAACCAATTGATATTTAGGGTCACCTAAAATACAGATGAGCAAAGCGATGAAATGTCTTCAACAAATAACAGACAGCGGCCAAGAACTTCAAGCAGATCCCTACTCCAGGCCAAATTATGCACTAGAAGCTGATCCTGTAGATTGGACGAGTGCAAATGCGCAAGACCAATACGAGTTTATTTCAGAAATTTACAGGTAATTTACTATGTATTCATTTCCGTCAAAATATCACCAATTTCTCAGTGATGTTCTTAGATCCCATAATATAGCATATTCATATGCACTATAGGCCGCGAAGGCCTTGGGCTTGTTAAACAATTTTATTCCATTTTTTACTGTTTCTCTTTTTCTTTTTCTTCATACTTTTTAAATCTTACTTTACACTTTCCAGTCATCGCTTCCGTTGGCATTCTTTTTCTAATTGGGGCTCTTTTAAGGGCAATTTTTCATAATCACTGATCATTCTTTCTATACACCTAGACGTTGTTATGACTGATATTATCTTTGTTTCTTTGTACAAAATGCCTAGTTCCTTATCTGTTCTTTTTCACCAGCCTTCTTCTTTGCTTATTCCCACGTATATAGCTCCTAACATTTTTCTTTCCCATCTATCAAAGGCATATGTAACGAACAGTTTTATAAATTGCTTAATATTTCCTTACTAAGTTTTCCCAGTACTCCAAAAGTCGTGTCCAATAATACCTTTATAGGTTTCACAATTGTCACATTTTTTATCCAAAGGGCTTGTCAGCGTGGTTGTCCATTCTTCGGGCATTTGTTCTTTCTCCCATACTAGTTATACAAGCTCATATATTCTTTCAGTTAAGTGTACTCCTCCTATTTTAATTATTTCTGCTGATACTTCTTTTTCCGCTGCATTATTTTTTAGGTCTTTGATTACCTTTGGTTGGTGTTCTATATCTTCTCTCTTCCCTTTCGGCATTGTAACCTGTTTCTTCTTGATATTCCTTATTTCCCGTATTTATCCTGCTGTGGTGAACTTTTTCTCATTGTGCAATATTTTATTCTACCTATATATGCTTTTCGATGGTTTTCTTATGTTGTTATATTTTTCGTATTGTGTTTTTAGTCAGTAATTCTTGTGTAATTTTTTTCTCCACTATCTCTACACTCTCCCCATCGAACCAATCTTTGAGAGACATTCCAGATGTTTCTTTTTCTTCAGGATCGTCGATTCAGCAGCTTCTTTTATTTGTTTCCACATCCCCTCAACTTTTGTGGTTTGGCAGCATTTTTCCAGCTGTTTTGCAATCTCCTCCCGATACTCCCGATATTTTTTGTGTTTCGTTGCTCCACTTTTTTACAGCTTATCCTTACTAAAATGTGATCGGATCCTGTGCCTGCTCCTCTCATACATCTCACTCTAATAATTAGATTCATAGGTTTTCTTTAAGCCAGTACATTATCAATTTGACTGTACATCCTGCCATCTGACGTTGTCCATGTCCTTTTATATATTCTTTTCCGTTCCGGTTCTGTGCTCCTCACCATCATGTTCACTAATTATATTAGTTTGAAAGACATCACCTTATCTTTATAATTTTTTAATATAAAATATTAAGCCCTAATTGTTTTGTTTCTTGTAAAGTTGGTATTTCTTATATCTGCGAATTTCCCTTATAACGCTTTAAGACTCCCTGGCATACAAGTGCCCTTTACATTCCAGATGCCTATAGAAATAATTTGTTTCCTTGATCTTCTTTAATTCTTGAAGAGTTGGAGTATTTTTATAGGTGTGCCCGCCTCGCCGTCCTTAAAATATATTCCATTGGATCTGCATTGTTTACTTTTTGCCTGGTCAACAAGGAGATCCGTTTCTTTAGTTGCATACTCAGAATCTACACCTGGTTGGCAACAATTATTTTTTGCGACTTATCTTACCCATTTAGCTCTTTGTTTTTCTTTTCTTTAGTTTGGGCCCTTATTATGTTTTGTATCATGTGTTCTTCTTTATTTATGTGGGCCTCTATACTGTCTTTGTACCTTGAAATTCGCTTTTATTCGTCATCAGGTTCATTCTCCTCGAAATTTGGCAATTCCACCACATTAACCACGTTGTGCTTCCTTAATCTCCATTTTCAGTCAGTTCACTTTCGAAGAATATTTGGGCTTCCTGTTCCCTCTCCTCCTTGAAGGTCTTTCCCTTTAAAACAACGTTACATTTAATTGCTGCTTGATCCATCCTGACTATATCCCGGTCCGACATATCTCTCCTTGTAGTGAGTGTCTTCCTTATTTCTTATTTCTGCACTTCCCATTCTCTCCCTATGCGTTTTAAACCCCCAGTGTCTCCACAGTTTGTTTCATTTCCCTTTCTTGTCCTTCCCTCTTAGTCCTTCTCTTGGCTTTTAGATCTCTTATTGCCTTTAATAGTTCCAGGTTTTCCTGTTCCCTTAACTCTTCTAAGTCACTGGTTACGCTATGGTGATGTTCTTACAATTCTTTGGCTATTAGTGAACACTTTTCTCTATTTCTTATATACTACAAAACTCAAAAACAACTTCGAATATAGAGATTTTATTAACATTGATAAAGATTATATTATTTATTAGAAAATGAGCCATATTTGAGAAAACCGTGGTGCGCTCATCAAAATATCCTATAAACATAGTTCAGAAATAATGGCGGGGATTGTGATTTGTCGCAGTTAGTGAAGGTATCATTGTCTTTAACGAAGTATGCAGTCTACGAAAACGAAAACAGCACAAAAGTATTAAAATCGAGTTACATTCTTCAAGCCGCCTTGTCTTTTAGCCCTCGGTCGTGCTTTCCGCCTTCCTTTTGTGTTTTTTTTGTAATTGTTTAGTTGCGTAAGGCTCATTTCTTTGAACATTTTTTTATTAGCTTTAGCCATTTAATTTTATTAAAACCCCTATTACTTTCTTCTCATAATCATCTTCGGATAATCCTTCCTTTTATTTCCATCTTCATTTAGAATTCTGTTCATTTAATGGTTTTCGTGTTTGGAATTATCTATTTCTTTTCGTTGAAAATGTGTTACGTTTACTTTCAAGAAAACAAATAAAATTACCAATGGAAAAAGTTTATTAGCAAATTGATATCTTTTGTTTGCTAGGATTTTCTGCTGTAGGTTTGTAAATGTGTTTCTTCCCAATTGTCACATTAGAATCTTCCATAATCATTGTAACATCTTCCAAGTTGCAGTTATATTCAACTTTAGCTCAGTTTCATTGTCTTTAAAGGGATTATGTATGTATCAAATTTACATTCAACTAATTACTGCCTTAAAAATCTACTGATCCTTCCGTGTTCTCATTGCTTATTGAGAAGCTTGTCCTCAACATTCAGTCTTGCTATCTTCATGTGGTGTTTGTTGCGTTTCTTCTCCACATTTATTTTTGTAAGTATTCTTCATTTAATTTTTATGCTGTTTGTGTCTTTATAGGCAATGCTCCGTTTGATTCCATGTACCTTCTATTAAAATTTAATTTATCCCATTTACACTTTTTTTCTGTTTCAAGCTTATTACATAAATCAAATCCTAATTAAAGTTAGAACCTAATTGTGTTTTCCATTTTAACTTACTCTTGAGCCTCACATAAATTCCATGTTTCATATGTATATACACATACGATCATACATTTCCATCGTTTAGCCACCCCTTCATCATAGAACCTGATCATTTATGAGGTCTATACCTCAGTGATCCAAACTTTATTCGATTTTGCACATTTGCAGATATAATCGTGTTCATTTCTCCTAGTTCTTTCCTTTCCTATATATGTTGGTCCTCAACCAGCACACATTCATCGCCATTGCATCAACGTCAACGATATTCACTACATCTCTTTCACAATTCAATTCCACTTCAACATATTTGCCACCATCTGCTGCAGTCCTTCCATTACAGACCTCGCAAAACTTCCACTCCTTCTCTTTACCTTCACCACATGTATTTGGGAATGTAAATAGAACTCTTAAAGCACCCAATTCCACTTTCCTGGGTTTTTGTTGGCCAATATGTGTAGGCGTGCTCTCTTCAATTAATTTTATCTCATTCGTCCCATCTCTCCTTCTATCCACCCCATATTTTCATCCAAAGTTTTTTTTTAATATTTCCATAGCATTTAGTCTAATGTATTTATTTCAGGGGTAAATTTTCGGCTGTCCTAAAAGCGGTGGACAAAAAGTCCAATACGATAGTGGTTGCAAAACTTTTAGAACTGGCTGGAAACAACGAGCAAGTAGATGGAGAATTTGCAGCATTACGATCTCTTAGGCACGAAAGAATAGCCGGACTCATATCCGCCCATAGAACACCTGAAAGTCCAGTAGCTGTCTTTATACTTGAAAAATTACAAGGAGCTAACGTGTTAACGTATCTTGCAAGCAGGCACGAATATACCGAACAGACAGTAGCTACCATAGTCACCCAAGTAAGTACTAATTTAAATTATAATTTATGGCTTGCGGGGGCACCCAATTTAGAGCAATTGCTATAAAATTGTTATAGGTAATCGATGGTCTTCAATATCTACATTGGAGAGGACTTTGTCATTTGGATCTCCAACCCGATAACATTGTTATGTGCGGCGTACGATCCGTCCAAGTCAAATTAGTAGATTTCGGATGCGCCCATCGTGTTACCAAGTTGGGCAACAAAGTTCCAGTAGTTGGCCATCCAGACTATATGGGTACGTTTTTTCATTGAATAAATTTTTAAAATAAAATATTGTGCGTTTTTAGCCCCGGAAGTTTTGGCCGAAGAACCAGCATTCCCGTTAACTGATATATGGTCACTAGGCGTACTGACGTATGTGATGTTGTCCGGTACGTTGCCATTCAGGGGACAAGATGAAACTGAGAGCAAGCAAAACATTTTGTTCGTACGTTACCGCTTTGAACATCTGTACCAAGAAGTGTCACAAGAAGGGGTTAGATTCCTTATGTTGGTGTTCAAACGTCATCCAAAGTGAGCGACATTTCTTGTCCCATTATTCGTCATAATATTTTTATTCAATTACAGCAAACGCCCAACTGCGGAAGAATGTCACGAAAATAGGTGGTTGATGCCGACCGATTTCATGATTAAGAAACGAGAACGTGCCGTATTTTTGGGCAACAGATTAAAGGTAATGAAGCATGAATTATTTCTATGCATAACTAATATTATTTTGAAATACAAAACAGGAGTACTGCGAAGAATATCACGCTGAAAAAGTTGACGCAGCATCGACCGCTGGACCAAGTCTAGGCAAAGGATTAAACCGATCGCACAGCATACAAGAAGAGCTGTTGAGAGTGCCTTAATTTTATTTCCTATATTTTAATTATTAGAATAGCAATTTGAGTTTCAGCAACTCGTCTCGATCGAAATTTGTTTCCTTTACGATTTTTTTTGTCATGTACATTTGTTATTCAAGCCCCGGTATACATATATTATTTATTTTTGTGCAAAGTCTAATTGTAGATTAAGGGGTAACGTTTTGATCTAGTCATGTTAAAAATGTGTGATTTATTATAAATTATTTGAAAATATATAAACATTAAAGAAAATTGTTGTAAATTTTCCTATCAATCTAACACAAAGTAAATAATCGAAAGAATTACCAAAATTTTACAATTTAATATAAATTATATAATCAATTCTACCGAATTACACACTCCACGTATTCTTCGTCAAGAAGTTTTGTATTTACAAACAAGAGACGCAACTAAATTACTTCAGATCAAGTTGCAAACGCCGTTACAACTTTAATTACAAATTAGCCAGAGGATGTAGATACATTCAAGGGTAAATGTAAATACCGAATTATTGCCGCATAAAAGTACAAGGCATCCTGTCAAATTGAATGTTTTTATCGCGACATCTTTGTATTAAACGTTTAGTCTTCGGAAGGGTATACAACAAGATGAATTTCCACAAATTTATTTTATTTTATTGGCATGCATTTGCGAAAAGAGTACACAATTTGAACAATTCGATTAACATATTAAATACATCACTTGTAGCTGAGGTCTTCATTGGAGGTCACGCCATCTCGCCGATGTAATCGTGTCCGACCGTTTTCTGTAGCCAGCCATTCCAATAAAATACTGCAATTAAAGTTAATTAATCGTCCTTCTTTATTTAGATATATTGATATAGGTGTGTCTAGTAAAATGGGTCATATTTACTTTTATGCAATTAAATTTGACTAAATTTTAAATTATTATTTTTTTTGTTTCGTTATAAGCAGACATTCGATATATTTATTGTTTGCAGCTATTCAATATTTTGTTTATAATTATTGTATGATACATTTTTATTTAGTTTTGTTGCAAATTTAACGTTCATTTAACTGAAATTTATTTACAATTTTCATGTGAAATTTGTGTTCTCTCTTGCATTGTTTAACTTTGTATCCGTATGTGATAGATTTTTTTGGCAATGGAAATTATAAAATGATCAGGAAATCGTCGTAAAATTTTAGTTTGATCGATTAACTATAAAACTTGAAAACAGAAAAGGGTATTTTTTTAGCAACCACTTGTTACTGATTATCTTTACGACTTACTCATAATTTTCTGTTTTCTAGTTGAAAGGATTATTTAAATTGAAAACTTGAAAATAAGTTTTATTGATTTTTACCTCAGCTGCATATAAAACGCAAAAATATTTATATTATGCCGTTCAATATTAATCAACCATGAATTGTGCTCACAAAGTGGTTAGCAATTTAATAAATTGATGTGCCTCTCACCTGTAAGCAACGTGCATATTCATAGCTCGTTTCCCATATTGTGCCGCAGTAGATAGTTTCATGTCTTTAAAGTCTCTCGTGGGTCGCAATTGCCGTATCCGTTGGTGTGCATTACTACTTGTAACCAATAGGAGTATTAATAATGTAAGGAGAAGGAAGTTTGGAAATATCATACTGCAACAAAAAAAACAGCTTTAGTATTATTTAATACAACCAACAATTTATGAAGAAATAAATCTATACCAGCGGCCCAATTTATCAATATAATTTCAATTTATATGTAAATATGTTATTAGAATATATTCACACATTAAGCAATGTGAAGAATATTATATATGGACGGAGTAAAGCCGGGTTTGCAGAAAAAAATTATTCATTGCTAGTGGAATTATGCAATTATCTACTTTAACGTCACCACCTTTCTGCAGAAAAAGCGTGAGATATATGCCACTACGTTGTTTACGCTGCAGAACCTGCACGACATACGACAAAATTGTGTATAAAATATATTTGTCTAAAATCATGTCCACGGTGACACATGTCTGTCTGTAATAGTTTAGAAATGGCAAACGTTCATAATCGGAGTGTTTTTGACGAAACATTTTCAACGCGTTTGTTCGATATCTCACCCCTCGCAAACGGTATCAGATACGGTAAAATTGCTCGTAAATAAAGATGTAGATAATTAAATTCATATATCTATCGATTTTTAGTTTAGAAATGGGAAGCGTACAAATTTACACCTCTGCGTTTCAAGTCGATCTCTGTGTCACAAATCATTATAATTATGGATTAGTTATCTTATCTTAATGAACAAAACCTAGTTATGTTATGATATTTATGTATATTCCGATAAACGATGTCAAGACAATTTGTTGAAAATGGGTGAGGTGGACGCGATATAGCATATTATGAAGAGGTCACATAAACTTCTGGGCCAGTGGATCTACTTTTTTCGACGAATTTAAAACGACGACGAATTTTTAACATTTGCCAGCTATACGCTTCACGTCGCTTGCGAAGAGATTTAATAAAAACTTTGTAGTTAACGGCGTGTGAAAATTTGCGGTATATCAACGTCACATATAAAGGTTTATAATTTTTAATAAAATTTACAATTTACCTTATTGAATTTAGACGGTGAATTATTAGGGAATAATTTGGAAATATGAGACTACATTCTGATCAAGTTCCCACAGTGAAAATAAAATCATTATGGAAAATAATAATATAAGGTTTTCAAACGATATTATGAAGCACATATGTTATAGCTCTAGATTTTAGTAACAATAAATAAATAATTTTCAAAACAATGGCGGAAAACAAATTGAATATGAAATTAACATCTTATGTACCTTAGACCTGGAATTGGACCGACATTTATAAAAGAAATAATGATAATATTTGCATTCGGTTGGAATAGAAATGGAAACATGAACATTTTGGATTTAAAAAGATTCTTAGATATATTTTTTTGTTAAAATTTTTGTTCTTGAACAAAAATTGGTAAACTATATCAAAAAAAAATCATTTGCCATCAATTTCGACCATGATTACTGGCTTTGATGTTACGGCCATAAAATTATGATGAACTGAAGCCTTATAGAGGCATTTAGTGTAAACCCAAATGATAAAAAATTTCGCGTTAGTGTACCCAGGGCACCCAGATTGAAACCACTAGAGGGCAATTGCTTTGATTTGACTCCCAGATGTACCAAAAAGTCTTGGCAAATAAGGCGATAGGTAAGGCGATAGGTAAAGGGGTGGAATAACAATATTCTAATGAGTGAATCAAAATCAACGAATATACGTCATCGCTCTGCTCTGAAATTCAACGCAATTCCTTGCCATTTTCCATCTTTATTGATATTTTTAATTTTACAGATTGCAGATTCTCCCTAAGGTTATTGTTCAAGGGTGTCCCTTTTCCTTGATACGATTCAATATTTTTCAGACCAAAACTCTTATCTAATAGGCTTGTCGTGAATTATTTGCTTGCAGCCATGATTGTTGTAATACGGCACCATTGGTCCATCAAGGAATATTTGCAGAAAACATATGATGAAAAGGAAAGACTCCTTGCCAAGGATCTCTTTGATTTTTGTCGTTTCTATCAACTATTATTGTGTACATAGTTAATTAGTGGCTCATTTTCGTCACTGCCTGAGATCACTTCTTCAAACTCTTCTTCAATCCGAAGTGAAACACGAGGTACCTCAGGTGCAGCACTTTGGAGTACATTGACAGATGATATATCCAGCCAAGTTCCAATAGTGGAATATGCCAATGGTCTAGGTGAACGAGTAAAAATATTTATTATCTAAGCTGATTTCATACGGACAACACTACTGATCTGTTAAATTTACACTAAAACAATTATTGAAAACTGATTATATAAAAATGCAAACTGCATTTGCGAAAAGTTTACCAAGAAAGAAAGAAGAAGAAGATATGTATTTACAAGAATATTAGGAACGAGAAGACTGAAGTAACATTAGAGGAGTCACAATATGGCAACAGGAAATGTAGAAGGACTCAAGATTTGATATTCGTCTTAAGGCAATTGGAAGGAAAACTACTAAAAAGGGAAAGAAATCTACACATGCTAGGTCAGTCTTAAAAAGGCACAGGGTAAAGAGAAAAGATGAATGGAAACGTTTGGCAAAGAGAGGAGCAGAAACAGGCATGATAAAACTGGTAAAGGCACTTTACAAAAACAAAGTAATAAAATAATAACGCACAACGACGAATTCTAAACAAATGTGGGCCTACCAAGGACGAGTATTGAGCCCTCTATTGTTCTCGATATTTCTAAACGATGCTATAAAGAGAAGTAAAGAGAACTTAAAAAATATGAAAATAGGATCATGGAGAATAAAAACGATAACAATAGAAGAATTAATGTTTGCGGATGATATGCCACTGATATTAGAATACAGGGAAAGACTGCAACATAACCTCGCAATATATAAAAAAAACTCAGGGCAATAAATATGCAAATAAATACTGAAATACGAAATACAGATGAAAGGCAGCACTAAATTGAAATAGAGGGCAAAATACAAAAACAGGTCAATAGATACAGTTATCTGAGAATAATTATAGAAGAGAATGGTAAAATGGATCAGGATATAACAAAGAATAGATAAAAGGGGAAATATGTTTAACACGCTAAGAACAACAATCTTTGGCAAAAGGGAAATCTCTAAAATTATAAAAATACAAGTTTACCAAAATATGGTAAGATAGAAGCAGGTCGAAGAGAGGTAAGGAACGACATATTGAGAGAAGAATACAACATAAAACCGATTGAAAGATTAATAGAGGAACGACAACTGAGCTGGCTGGGACACATACACAGAATGAAAGAAGAGAGAAAAATAAAATAAATTTTCGGGGAAACCTTGAGTCGGACGACCCAGATTGAGATGAGAAGCATAAGTAAGGAACGCTGCATAGAACATATACTCAGTGAAATATAAACTGCACCACCTAGAAGGGGTGGGAATTTTTGGACCAAATTTGGCAGGAATAGTGGACTAGTCCAGGGAAATAGTTGATTAAAATTTGAAACCCAATCATCAAGTAGTCATGGGATTTTTGACGTTTGTGTCATTTTTTAGAGGTGGTGATAGACAAGCAATTATCGAGTCATTTTTTGAATTTGTTCCACTTTTTCGCATCCCGTTCTTTAGTTTAAAGTGTTTCGAGTGTTTAATGATGCCTAGAGGAAGGAGACCTCAAGTGTACCAGCAGTTGAGTGACTTTGACCGAGGGCGGATTGTTGGTTTACGAGAAGCAGGTTTTTCGTTTAGAGAAATCGGCAACCGTTAGGGACGGCACCACTCAACAATAATGCGTGTTTATCAAGCGTGGTCTGAACATGGGGTTGAACGTCGGAGAAGAGCCACTGGGGCTCAAAGACGAACCAATGAACGTCAAGATCGCCGCTTAAGACTAATGGCCTTGAGAGACCGATTCTCTACAACTAGATCAATAGCTGATCAATGGTTAGGTGAACAAGGTCGTCCGATGGGCTTGCGAACAGTTTATCGTCGAATAAGAACCTTTGGCTTGCTGTCTTACCGCCCACATCTTGTGCTACCCCTCACTGCTCAACATCGCCAGGAACGTTTGGCCTGGTGCACGGAAAGACTTCAATGGAACTTGGAGTGGCATCGAGTTGTCTTTAGTGACGAATCGCGATTTTGTTTAGGAATGCATTATGGTCGGATGACTGTTAGACGAAGACGTGGAGAAAGGCGCAATCCTGATTTTTCGATTGCGAGGCATGTTCACCGAACTGTGGGGTTGATGGTGTGGGGTGCTATTGCTTACGGCAGTAGGTCACCCTTGCTCTTCATCCGGGACAGTATGACCGCCCGACGATACATTGACGAAGTGGTAGAACCACATGTTCTTCCACATCTTCGAGGGCTGGAAGACCCACTTTTCCAGCAAGATAATTCACGACCTCACGTAGCAAGGGTTTCTCTTGACTTCTTTGAAGATGCTAATGTTAATCTTTTGCCTTGGCCGCCAAGATCTCCCGATTTGTCGCCCATTGAGCACGTGTGGGACATGAACCCACCGTTGACAATAGAAGCTCTACGGCATGAACTACAGGCTGCTTGGGATGCCATACCCCAAGAAGACATTGATCACCTGCTGGAATCAATGCCAAGGCGGGTCAATGAGTGTATCAGAAATAGGGGCGGACCAACACATTATTAAAGAAAAATCAAAAAGATGAAGTGTTTTCTTTATCAAATTTTAATCAATTGTTACCTTAGACTAGTCCAATGTTTCTGCCAAATTTGGTCAAAAAATTCCCACCCCTTCTAGGTGGTGCAGTTTATGTCACTGAGTATATAATGGAAGGAAACCAATAAACTGGAGAAGGATAGAAAGTTATGGAAATCAAAAATATATAAGGGTAAAAGAACTCAATATTAAATAAATAAATAAATAATAAACTGTATTAACATTTTGGTATATGAGTTGAAAAAATAAATTATCTGTAAACATAAACAAATCATTATTTATGGGGAATAGGTTTCTAATGTTTAGTTATACAAATATCAGTGACACGGAACCTATTCAATACTTTTAAACTATTGTGTAAATTTCATGAGTATTTTAACGCGCGGAACCGCAAACAACCCCATTACTCCTACAAGAAGCTTCACTGGCGATCGCGTTAGTATTAGACAGAAAACAAGGAACACGGTGCGATCCGACCAATTGTAGTATTCAAGCTCAACGCGTTCATGTCGTATATCGCTTGTAGCAACGCATATTAACTACTATTCACTCTGTTTTCAACCTCAACCCTGATCATCACGGAATCAAGTCGAACATTTGTTTCCACGTGATGCACTACGATTATTAGGACTTATTCAGCCAACTGTTTATCAGTTTTAATTGTTTAACTGGGACATTTAAGAGTATGCGCACTCGCGCCAGCATGAATGCGGATTAGTGGTATTCTGTCGTATAATGTTCATATATTCATATCTAATATTTGAATTTGGTGCGCCGGATATACATAACTATTAATATAATATCCCGTTGAAATCAAATCTCCGCGGAAACGTCAACCATTTGCATTCCATACCCACAACGCATAAGCTAGCTTACATGGAACTTGAATATATAATAATAAAATTTGTCGACAAGTGGATAAAACATACATAAAAGAAAACGAGCCCCTTATAATAATATTCATAACCCAACACGGCGGTGCGCGTCGTTGAAATTTACATGCGCATTGTTCTTGGCCATAAACTACACAATAAAAAAAATAAATCCATCGAGCAATAGTCAGAACGAATGGTCCATAAAAATTCTCAATAACGAGGATTTCAACATCAAATGCAGTCAGACAAAGACAAAGACAACTTCTTGGTGAAATCACAAAAATTAATACGGAAATCGCATGGAGAGCTGTTATAATGGAACACGTACACATTCAAGTAAACTTTTGTGGACGAATTTTTTGCAAACATAATAATTTCATCAAGTAAATTCCTTAAGCCGTACGAATTCGCCAACGTTAGCGTAGTTAGAAACACTGCATTTTGTAAAGGAAAGTAAAAAATAATTGTTTAAACGTACAAATCAATCATCGACACCAAAATGCCATTGCCAAATAACATTTAGTTGTAAGTTTTAAATCTTCACATGCTTTATAAATATTATTTAAGTGACTATAAAAACATTTTATGGAAATTCCAGGAATATTTGTTGTTTATCTAATAATACAAAATTCAACTTTATTTTGTTATTTATTTAATCAACTGATAAGTTGCTACAGTGTTGTAGGTATATATAATAGTTTGGATTAAAATATTGTACCAACTGGATTGTTTTTGATTTCTCTTAAGGTTTTGCCGCCATAAATCATTAACAATTTTGTAATTGTGGTATTAAAGGAATTGCACTAGAAACATTTCGAACGTATCTTTGTAATAGAACACATGCCACAGGTTTGAGGGTTATGACTGACCAAGTATACATTTTTTCAGAATTGAGAGAGTTTGATTGTGGGGTACCTCAGTGGTTAATCTTAGGACCAACCCTCTTATCTCAATGACCTATTATTATCGAACTGTTTGCAAATGAAACAACCTGTCTCCCCTATTATTCAGTACCTGCAAGCTCTGACATGCCAATTGCCATTGTTGATGAGTTAGAACAAATCCAAATGAATAAACTTTCCTATTAAATATAGCGTTGATTATAGTCTATACCAACCCAGCCCATACCAACACATAATAAAACACATATATTATCTCGTCCAGTTACAATCGCATGTGCGTTACGATGTAGTTTTTTGGGGATGGGCTTCTAGCATTAAGGATGTGGTTATAATATTAAAAGAAGATTATATAATAAAAATAATAATAATAATAATAATAAACTTTATTTGCGAGCAACACTATACATCAAAAAAGGCACAACAACAGAAGTGTACATAATGTAAAAAAGATAGCCACTTTCTAATTGAATCTATAAATATTCGTCAACGTTAGAACTCCAGCAAATCTGGAACACAGGACTTCCCGACACGACATTAGTTCTGCAACTGGGAGTAAAAATGACACACTGCTTCTCGGTACGTTGAAATAAATTTGTTTCCATAACAGGGAACAAGTGACTATATATGATCTATGACATTGTCGCAAGCCCCTCGCAAGATTTTGAAGTGTTTTCAATTTTTTTAACAGATGTTTCGATCCCTGCTATAATCTCCTCTACAGGCTTGGCAAACAATACTATAAAGCTTTGTTTAATAAATTTAATTTGGCAATAGTAAAAAGTGCCAACAAGTGTCTTTTTCATAGAACGATGGTTGTTAAATTTATCCTTTGGTTTTGGGGCATAACTGTTGACATTTTTCATTTAAATTACAAATTTTGTTCTTAAATTTATGATCCGTGATTTATAGAACCTTTCTGTGACAGCGACACCAATCCTCAATTTCAAAATAAATTTTTAGTTAAATGTAAATCCAATTTGTATCATTCTAATTCTCTTACTACACTGATAATTAATTTCTAAACTGTCATTTACTTTTTGCGACCGGGAAGTCATGATAACAATAATAAATTGACGGATTTTAAATACGAAAATATCGTAACTTAAAATAATAATAAATAAAAATTTATAAATTTAAAAAATCCCTTAATCTTCGCTAGATTACCAGTGGGATAATGCTAAAGTTGAAATTAAAATCTATATTAATTTATACTCGTAAATCTAGTAGAAAACCTAATGAAGCGTGTAGTGTAACGTTCACGTGTTCAATGTTGCAGAACTAATCTAACATCAATCCAGAAATTCAAATAAGCTGAACTGAGGTATAGGTCCATTTGCAGAATCCATTAAATTATTTTTGTTTCTTTGTATGAAAATACTTTCGTATTTCTATATACGTATACTATTACGTATATAATCAAGTGTGCTAGGGTTTTGTTAAATTTAAATTTAAATTATAAATTTACATATAATTATATAAAATATATGTCTAATATTAGGTAATATATAATCTTATCACTTTTATTATTTCGAATTATTGAATTGAATTTTGAAGTATGAACTTTTGAGATTAAATATTCCAATCAAAGATACGAAAGTATTTCTACATTCTACCCTAATTTGAATACTTTTTGATCACATTGTATATGTACAGTGGAGTGTAACTTTTTTACCTTATGTGAATTGAAATATCTAACGTTGCCATAACTATTAATTAATGTTTGTCAGTTTCGATTAAGCTGAGATTTTGTATTAGCATAGCTGGACACGGAAACTAACAGAATGTCTGCCATGAAACACAATCGCGACATACTGTCTCAGGAATACGGGATTAACTTGAAATTTTGCGTTGACATAAATTAATTAAGAACTACTATCTGTACAAAAGCAATAGTATGCGGTTTTTGAAGGCCTGTATCAAAGGAACGGCTTGGCAACAAAATTGAAATAAAAATTACTACAACCACCAATCATGTTTTTACAAAAAGTTTTCTACTGCACAGTTCAACAAAGAAAGATGAAACTTTGAAAGCATCGACTGGACCTAATCTGGTATATTATGACTGGTCCTTTTATTTAAATATTTCATATACTTAAAAGACACAGTTAGGCAGGAGACAGGGAGCGAAATGTTGGGTGTAGAGGCAGGGAAAAGTGCAGTGCGGTATGAGATGATAGCGAGGGGCGGGCCAGAACAGAGATTAGTTAGGTTGGTAATAGAGGAGATAAGGAAAAGGGGAAGTAAGGGAACGGGACTATTAAACTGGGAAGAGTGTGGACGTAACATGTATGAAAAGGCAGGACTAGCTACAGAAGAGACAGAAAGGAGAAGAAGAGATGGAAAGCAAGTAGAGAAGGAGATAATGGAGAGGTAGAAGATGATAGACACGCAAGAAAGGGAAAGCAAAATCAGGAGTGCAAGATACAACACCAAATACACCAGTCTAAAAGCACAGTGAGGTTACCATCATACTTAAGGGGAGGGAGATCGTTAGAAGACGAAATGACAATAGCAAGGTTCAGGTGCGGAAGTGAAGAAAAAGCTAACAAGTACTGGATGGAAGAGATGTACAGGCGGTGTAATTTTTGTGGAGAATGATGGGATGAATGGGAACATTGGGTAGGAGAGATAAAACTGAACGAAGGAGAAAAGAAGAAAAGAAAAGACTGGAGAAGGATTATGGGTGAAGATGGAACGGCACTACAGATGTTAGTCAAAATAATGGGGAAGATGGAAGAGAGCAGGAAAAAGAGGGTATTAGAACAACAGGAGCAAGAAAGAACGAAAGGGGCGAAGGGCGGTATAGGTGAATGAAATGTAAGAAAGTGAAAATGCCAATAAAGGATTATTTTATTTTTACTTAAAAACGTAGTTTTCGTAATTTCTGTTTCTCCGTTATAACATATCGTACGAAAGCGGAGTGTTGTTCAATGAAATTCTTAAATTGTGTTTATGTGGATTATATTGAAATTTAATTGTACACATTATTTTATATTGTTATCATTTTGGCGGCTGCGCATATATGTTATCACAAACTCGTCGCGGCACTTAATAAACATATCGGGCTAATGACGGGATAATGGACATTTATTCTATTGATGTATTGAATAAGGGTCCAGGCTACGGTGGGGTTAAATTTACCCTACACCCCAGGGCACCCGCTATTTTTTTTACTTCAGTTGATAGTAGTAAAGTGTCAAAATTTCAATGTCATATATGGAGTAGCAGGCAGTGCTCAACGTCTCCAAAGTCTTAAAAAAATTGTTATTTTCTTGTTTTTTAAATATTAATTTCTGGGTTTTTCTTTTTCCAAATGCTGTTTTTGTGAAAGAAATACCAAGAAAAATGCATTAAAATGTAAAAAATTATAAAATATGGCTTTGTCATCAACTTTAACACGTCACGCGGGCACAATATTCTTGATAGTTGTCAAAGATTTAGAACCAATATCTAGATTTAATCAGTTACCATCTCTAAGGCAAATTCTTCTTAGATAACTTTGTTCCTACAGGAAAAAAATCTGCAAGTCACAAAACTGTAGAAGAATTAATTTCAGTGGGGCAAAAGGCCGCTATCCCGATTAGACACTCTGAATGGCGTCTGTTAAAAAAGGAAGAATATCTGATACCCACAAGAAACGTGAAAAACTATTTCAAGAGCAGCTATATATGGTATTTGACATTGCTTCCAATGATACATGTGCAAAGTAGACGAAGGCAGACAGTTTTTAATTGATCAGAGGAATATGATTATTTCATCATCAGACAAGAAATACACCAAGAAACAAGAACTATTCTTCAAAGAAAAATAAAAGGAAACAGCCATGTTCCTCTTACCTGATATCTCCAACTTTGACTATTTCAAATTCATATTTAGAAGATGAACCATCAGAACATTCTGATTCAGCCAAAAATAAATCAGAATAGATTTACAAGCCATCATCATCTCTAAAAGGAAGAGAATCCCAAACGGACTTGCAGACTGAACCAATTACAAAGAAATCTTTATTTTCTAAACATGTCACTAGCGCAATAGGGTTTCTGATAGGGAAGCCTTAATTAATGGTCCCTATTGCAGCAACATTGGGGCATGACTCTAGTTCGTTGCCATTATCACGAAGCAATATTCAACGCAAAACGAAAGAAGGAAGGAAAGGTGTGTTTGAAGAAATAAAGCAATCTGTTTCTTTTGACGATCCAGTTCTTGTTCATTGGGACGGGTCACCGAAAAATGGATCGTGTTTGCCAGTATTAATATCTGCAGATGGTAAGAAGGCATGGTAAACTTGTAAATGGTACTGGAGCAAACACAACGAATGCAGTTTATAATGTACTAAGTGAATGGGGTGTGGAGAACAAGATAGTCGGCATGAGTTGAAAATGGAGCATATGTTATCCTGGAACATAAAGTTGGAGAAGAATTATTATGGCTATCATACCACAATTTGGAGATTGTTCTCAGTAAGGTATTTACTCTGGGTTTCGGACCATCTAGTTGTCCTGACATTCCTTTATTCAAACGATTCAAGGCAGCAGAGGCTTTTATATACCAAGAAAAATATCAACCATTGGAATGAGCTCCTGGCAGTGAACATTTAAAAGTAACTGCAGTAATTTTTTTATTAGTTGCCTTAGGAAGGAAAAAGCAACCCAGAGACGATTACATGGAGTTAATAAAGCTGTCTCTACTAGCTTTGTGCTATACTTCATATAAAATTCATTGGAAAGCTCCAGGTGCAGTACACCATGCTCATTGGATGACGAAACTGATATACGCCATAAAAAAGCTTGTTTCGTGAGGAAGACGGTTTCAAAACCACACAAAAGGAAAAATCGCTTTGTGAACTTTGGAGTTTTTGTACATGTAAAATATTGGTTTGAAGCCCTGATAGCTCCAAATGCGGCAGACCTATCTCTGTGGAAAAACATGACCAATTATGAAGTTATTGATCCTCAAATTAGTGAAGTCGTTAAAAATGCCATAAAATCACATCATTGGTACCTCTCGGATGAGTTCGTTGGCTTAAGTTTATTCTATTCTCAGAGAAAGTATCGAATAAGACCAAGCTGGATATTGCCAAAAAGATGGAGTGAGCCTAGTGACCGGAATGTAAGAGGAGATTCTCCACTTTTAACTGACCAAGCCGTGTTGGCTAAGTTTGTCAATAAAAGATCACTACAGCTGGTTGACAAGTTAAAAATAAATTCAATTCTTTTGATCACACATCCAAAAGAATGGTAAAATATTAGTGGTAAAAAAGTGACAAAAAAGTTCTAATGATATAGCTGAGCGTGGTGTCAAACTGCTTGAAGAGTTTACTTCGACTTCAAAAGTTTAAACCATCTTTACTTACCTCACTCACTACTTTCCTATAAGATTTTTGTATTATTCATCAATATTATACCACGAAATAAACTAATTTATTATTTCTCAGCTAGTTGTACTTTAAATTAAGATAGAATTATCTGTAATATTTAGGTCTATATTAACGGGCTCCTTGTTTCATAAATACTTTTGCAAAAATTTTGAATCGTTAAACTAACAATTTTGCGTGCATGTAAATTTTCTACTAAATTGATACTTGGCGAACCCGATCACGAACATACACAAATGTTTTAAACAACGTCAACGATGTTTGCTTAATATTTAACGTAATTAAAGATAATGTGGAGGTGTTGAATCATAGCTACACGTAGTAGTACCATTAGACTACAGATGCCCGCCCATTCGATGTTCATATATGTGTCTATCCAGAATGCGGTTGAATGGTCCTAACGTTGCCCAGTCGTCTAATTGCCGGGCTACGTGTCATAATAACGTTTGCTTATATCATTTAAAAATCCATGACTTAAATCTACTAGAAACTTAAAGATTTTGGTATATACGAATTAACCACAGTTTTGTATATATCATAAAGTTACTTATTGGAATTATCACAATATCATCAAATTTTTGTAGAAAATTGAGCTCAGCGCTTTATGGATTGCAAATTAAAAAAAAAACATGTGTCTACGACACATGTCTCCATAAACCAATTATTATTACGCTCACTTAGAATCGCATATGCGTTATAGTATAATTTTTTGGGGATCGGCTTCTAGGATGTGAAGGATGCGTTCATAATTCAAAAACGCGCTATTAGATATATGTGAAATGTATCTAACCGCACACCTTGCCAATCGTTATTTCGTAAATTAAATATACTGACTCTACCAAGTTTATATATTATGGAACTGGTGCTATTTTTTCTAAATAACAAAGAAATGTTTTTACGTAATTGTGATATTTACTCGACCATGGTGACACGTAATTGTAATGGGGCAACTATTCCAACTCATAGAGCCAAATTTTATGAAGAGGGACCCTATTACAAAGCCATTGCAGCATATAATGCTGCCTGATGACTTAAAAATTGCAAAGAATCAAAGAAATCTAAATCGAACATGAAGAGGACGTGGTCGGTTATAAATAATATTTTAGGAAGAGGTAAAAAAAAAGATGGAGATGACGTAATCAGGAAACAATTTAGTTTGCCAGAAGAGCAAATCGCAAATAATTTTGCAGATGTATTTAGCAGACATGTTGAGGGCATTGTTCATAGTTGCGAAGAAAAACTATTTGAAACCAGGACGAAAACCGAGATTCAATGCATGGTTATGGAGGAAATAACCATCGGAAAAGTGTTAGGAATAATTCAGGGATTAGGTGAAAATAAATCGACGGGTGCAGACGGTATAAGATCACGACACATAAAGGAATTTAAATAATTTGTTATAAATAATATTTTAGGAAGAGGGAAGAAAAAAGATGGAGATGATGTAATCAGGAAAGAATTTAGTTTGTTAGAAGAGCAAATCTCAAATAATTTTGCAGATGTATTTAGCAGACATGTTGAGGGCATTGTTCATAGTTGTGAAGAAAAACTATTTGAAACCAGGACGAAAACCGAGACTCAATCCATGGTTATGGAGGAAATAACCATCGCCAAAGTGTTAGGAATAATTCAGAGATTAGATGAAAATAAGACGGTATAAGATCACGAGACGTAAAGGAATTTAAAGAATTTTTTGGCCCTCCGATACAAGAAATTATCAACAATTCTTTAAGGTCGGGAAGACTTCCCAGGAACATGAAAATGGCATTGGTGAGGCCAATATACAAACAAGGGAAACATAAAGAGTATAGCAACTGCAGGTCTACATCACTGTTGCCTGTAATTGAAAAAATCTTGGCAACGCACGTCTCAGAAACAAACTTGGGATAATCTCCAAAAATTTAATATAGTAAACAATAACCAATTTGGATTCCAGAAAGGAAAAGGAACGATCATGCTATTAGAAAAATTCGCGCATACTATTAACAACAAACTTAACGAAATAAAGCATGTACTATGTTTATTCGTGGACTTCCCCAAGGCTTTTGACATAATAAACCATGACAAACTGTTGAAAATTCTTGAAAGATCTGGAATAACAGGTGATGTGAAAGAGTGGTACGAAAATTATCTAAAAGACCGGGTATTTGTAGTAAAAATAGGAGAAATAGTAGGAAAAGCTGTAAAGGTGTTGAGGGGCGTTCCACAAGGTAGTATATTGGGGCCAATGTTGTATTTGTTGTATGTAAATGTTAAATGCTTCAAAAATGCAAATATTGGTTATATGCGGATGACACTGTTATCTTATCGATTCACAAAGACTTAAGCATGGCAGAGAAGAATTTACAAGAAGAGTTTACCAAGTTTCAATGTTGGGCCCACGATAAGGAACTTATGATCAATAGTACAAAAACGAAGCTCCTGCATGTGTCGCCTCCAAAAATTTGGGATAAGAGGCCTGTACAAATCATAGTAAATTCATTGTCTTGTTTGCACCATAAAAATGTATCAAGAACAAACTGCGGATGTCTCACTTTGATAGAAGAGGTACAACAATACAAATACCTCGGTGTATTCATCGATAAAAACTTTCAGTGGGACGTTCACATCAACAGCTTAATAAAACGACTGTCCCATTTCGCTGGAAGTTTCTTCTATTTGAGAGAATTAATAACGGAAGAGGCACTGAGGACCATATACCACGCATTGGTTGAGTTGGTGCTAAGCTACGCAATTACAATTTGGGGAGCGGCGTCAAACTATCACCTGGATAGGCTTCAGTCGTTGCAAGACCGGATCACCAAATACATGGTGTCAAACGAAAGAGATGCAGTGAATAATTATAAGCTTTTAAAAATTGTAAATGTACGAAACCTATATAAGTTCAGAGTAGTCTTAAGTAACTTTTATCACAGCACTTTTATAGAAAAGTTACCGATGTAATAACAAATGATTAATACTTTAATATGTCAAGTTCATTCAACGTCACTCAATCTCTACTATGTCAGGGACGCTAATTAATGTCCAATTTTACAATTACAATTTTATATGTATATTATCTGGGCACATCTAAAATCGTATACCGTCCGTATTGTCCGTAACATTATTAATTAAACCAACAATTAATATTTCGTCGAAAATATACCGTACATCGCAAGCGATAAAAATACTGCGATATTTTCAATATTATTTATTCCCACTATTCTACTAAAATCAGTTTTAAATCAATAAATTTTTTATAATTTTATTTTAATTTGTTGATAATCAATTTCACTTTACCATGGAAATTAATCCGTTCTCGAACAAGAAGTCTCAAATCATTCAGGCGGCAAGTGATTCACACTAATTAAGTTACCAAGAAACGCCAGTTAATTAAAATTACCTGCATTTTTCCCTTCCGTAGAGAAAACTTAAAGTGGAACTATACGCTAAAACGAACAAGAACATTTACTACGAAAAATTGAAATTTATATAACCTTTATATTGGAAAAGTTTTTTATTCTTTTCGATGAATTATAAAGTTACAAGTATCGTTTGGTACAAAATTCTTACGCCTCATCGATACAAGGAGTTTAATTCATTCGTTATAATCTACCAGAGATGACCATCTACGGTTTAAGTTACACTCAACTTACAACGCAACTCAAATACATCCAGGATGAGTATCTGATGTAACGCGTTTTAGCAAAAATCAAGGGAAAAGCTGCAGCAAATATCTCGTCTGTATTATTACAAATTGGTTACAATTAAAACCTGCTTTAGTAAATAGTTATTCAGATAAAAGAGATTGCTTTAGTTTGAATATAGAAAGGACAGTATTAAGGAAATAAAACGCCTTTCCAGTTTAATAATCGCTTTCAACATTTATTAAAGTTACAAATTTCTTATTTACGAGTAACAACTCACGTTACCGTTAATTAAGCAAATGTATTGACACAATATTTTCGTTAAGACCGAAAATTATTAGAAATATATAGCTATAAATTGTCTAAAAATGAAATTACTTTAGATGCTAGAAATTATGTTAGTAATAATTTATAATTTGGTGCCTTTAATTAAGTTTTCAAGTCATCATTGAATGTGAATTAGAAATTATTTAACCTAAGATAAATCTAATATTTAGGTTTATCTCTGCAAATACATTTCGCAAATTTTCTGCGTACGAATAAAGACAATGATGATACTGTTCTTCAAGTCAAATTTTCTATATTTCGTCGCACATGGCGCGAATATTTATTCAACTAGAACTCTGTCGCGCTCTTAAAAATAGCAAGTGCCACCCATTTTGAATCATTAGATAAAACGTTATTCAACATTCGTTTGTTACGTCTGTATTTATAGCTTCGCCCCTAACTCGCCCAACATAAGGTCTTAAAAAACCAGGGCACTACACTAGTACCTTGTCCTCAACATTCATTTTTTTCGGATACATAACTAGGAACGTCCTCAATTTTGTCTGTATAAAAGCCTCCGTTTCATTTTATTTCGAAGTTAGATAATATAAAATATTTTTCGTCATCTAAAATTATCGTGGCATCGTTTCTGAGATGTTCTAATCTTAATTGTCTGCAGCATCTTGGAATCCTATCCAACTGAGCAGCCGAAATTTTTTGTCGCTTTCTATATTTTAAATTATTTATGCTAATTTCCCTGTCATATAGGAAATGTGAAATCTTCGGCCTAATTTTCTGGTTCAAACCCCTTTTCTGTTTCTTGCAAATTCAATGAAGTTTTGAAGCCTTGCACGATTCAAAAAGCAAACCATCCTCATATTCCTTAATGACGCGGCAAATTATTGTCTTAGTAATATTTTGGTTTCTATAAATGACGGTAATGTCAAGTTTAGGCATTTGGCCAACCAAATTGTAAACACCTTTCTGCAATTCTAACTTGTAGGACATTTTGTAAAACACTACTTTAATGCCAAACTGCAGGAAAAACTTGACAGATTCTCAATATCCAATGGTATGTTGATTGCTATATTTTTAATAGGAAAAAATAATACGAAAATTTTTCCCAAAGCAGTTTTTCAGTAGATATAGTAATAACGAAAGAAAATAGTTGTCAACTATCACAAGTTAAATGAAAAAACTATTGGTGATCGATACACGACCGAATATAAATGATTTATTGGATAAGTTAGTTAATGTCAATACCATTCAACATTAGATGATAGATTAGATGATCTGCCACCAGACCTTAATATAGTAAATGGCCACCATGAATATTTGCATAAGGATTTTGGACTCAAGAATGCACCCGCAACATTTCAAAGAATTTTAAATAACATTTTACGCAAAATTCAAAATATCTCGTTTATATAGATATCATTATAATTTTTAATGCCAGCCTTCAAGAACACATAGAGGATATGAGAGAAGTATTCAAAATTCAAATTTTTAAATTCATAAAATAAATAAATAAAATAAAATGATTCAGAATTACCCTATTCCAAGATCTACTTAACAAATTGAAGGTTTACCCATTAGTTGGTTACTATAAAAAAATTATCAACGATCTTGCTAAATTAACAAAAACCCTTACAACTTTCAAGAAAGACGCAGTAATAAATATTACAGCTACGATTACTTAAACTGAATTATCTAATGATTTATGTAAAAAAATACGTCAGTATCCGGATTTCTCAAAACCATTTAATTGTACTACAGATGCAAGTAATTTAGCGATCGGTGCCGTTTCATCGCAAGGTAAAATTGGAACAGATCTGACAATAGTCTATGCTAGTAGCACTTGAAATAATTCGAAAAGAAACTTGTGACGATTATACATCATACAGCAAAAAATTATATAAAAACTAAATCACTAATAGCGGAAGCAGGGAATTTAGATAATAATAATGATGAAACAGTTCATTAAAATCATTAAGACCCTATAATTGGCATTCCAACTGTACAATGCCCTGTTAATTTTAGAAAAATCCAAATAATTATTTCAGTCAATTCACCAAAATTAATAGACGTTAGTGACGAAGACGAAATAATACAAAATTATCATGAAGGAAAAAGCAACCACCGTGGTCTCGATAAAACACAAAAAGAATTGAAACAATTTTATTATTTGCATAATCAAAGGAATTCTATCCAAACTTATATTAATAAATGTGAACATTGTCAATTAGCAAAATATGCCAGGAAACCTTTGAGATTAGGACTAAACGCAACTGCTACTGCAGCTAAGCATTTCCAAATATTACATATTGACAGAATAACATTGCAAAAACTATTTTTAACAACTATCGATTTATTTTCAAAATATGCCCAAGCTTATAAACAGAACTCATTCCAAGGTATTGAGGTGGTGAAGTGAATTTAATACAACACTTCACACATCATGACTTACCCGAGCAAATAATATCACATAATGGATTGGAATTAAAAAACACAATCGTGAAAGAGCTATTAGAAATTCACAAGGTAAACATACATTTTATTTCTTCCCAACAGCCAGAAGCCAATGGATTAAAAGAAAGGTCCCATCTACACTAATCGAGCATATCAGATAGACAATCAAGTAGAAATAAAAGTCATTCTATAGAAAAAAAGTAATTACATAGTATTAGCATATAATAATTCCATTCTGCCTATTACAAAATTGAAACGTTATGAAATAATATCAGGTCAAATAAAAATGCAATCCCCATTCGATACAGAAATCGTTAAATAACTACTCATCGGATCATAAGATTAGAATAGAATTATTGTATGGAAATTAAAATCAATCGAACTTTCGAAATAGGTAAATAAATAAAAATAAAAATTAAACAAACGAAAAGGACACAAAAACAAGTTGATAAAGATACAGGTCGAATTCGATAAAGTAACAATTCGAAGCAGAGAAAATAAATGACGATACATTGTGTTCATTTTATTTGGATTGATTGAGTTGGTTGGGATGGGTTGGGTTCGCTTCAGTTGGGTTGGGTCGAGTTGGGTTGCGTTGGGTTGAGTGGCTTGATATGGGTTGCGTTCGGTTTGGTTTTATTGGGTTCGGTTAGGTTCTAGCAGGAGTAGCTTAAAAATTAAACAGATGGTCGGGAAGACCAGTGCAACAAATTCTTATGCAAAAATCTGAAATCGAACGAATGAAAAAACTAACGAAATTAAAAAAAAGAAAATATCATTAATAAAATTAATGAAAACAAATAAAAATTAACACAAATTCCAAAACAAGTATTCGTGAAAGTAGGCAAAAAGAGAGAAAAACTGAAACGAATTTAAAGCAGAAACAATAAAAAGCATAAAACCTGAATTAAAATCCGCTAAAATAACACCCACTATTAAAAACCCACAAAACAAACTTATCAATGTAAAAACCTTCCGGGTTCCTCTCAATCGGACAAGGAGCTGAAATAACTAGTATCACCGAGAACTTAGGAATACAATTAATTTGAGGTTTTGAGTTTGCAATAGGTATGATTGACCAAAAAATTTCGAATTGGAATTTCATGTTTTGGGATTCCGAGCTGCTTGGTCTGAAACTTATTTTTAGTATATTTTTGATTTTTTTAAATCAAGTAGGATATTACGGTTAGGCAAACACTATTTTAGTTCTAGGTAAACTACCTTTTCCGTTCACCGTACACCAAAGTGTTACTAAGAAAATTTGTCCAGAATGTAATGTTATGACGTTATGCAAGTTTTCACAATCGGCTACTTTGATAAAATCAAATATTGGTCAGTATTGCAATTGAAACAACAATTATAACATGAGGTGGCTTAATAATTACAAAAACAAAAACTTATTGTGGTATGACATGGGTCGTTATCTTTCATATCGTTAAAGTAATATCACAAAACTGAATTTCATTGCGAAGTAATGACAATATTTTTACAATTAAATGCTAACGTTAGAACTGAAAGTATAGTCAGTAGTGTTAGGGACGTGGAAAAAAGTTACCGAAGGTGGAGGGTTAATAGAATAACTTAATAGTTGTTTTTTGTTTTAATAATCTAAATAAAAATTTCTTAAATTTTTCTGAAAATTTGCATAACGCCATAACTTTACATTATGAACAACTTTTCTTAGTACCACTTTGACGCACTGCGAATGGAAAAGGTCGTTTACCTAGAACTAAAATAGTATTTGCAAAATTGTAAAGGTCTACTTGATTTAAAAAAATCGAAAATAAACTAAAATAAGTTTCAGACCAAGCAGGGTGGAACCCCAAAACATGAAATTCCAATTCGAAAATTTTTGGTCAATCATACCTATTGTAAACTGAATCCGGGGACATACTCTATGCAATATCTTATAGCAGGGGTCGGCAACCTTTTTTGGATGGCGGGCCATTTTCAAAATAATTCTTTTTTATGCGGGCAGCACATACAAATGTAACTTGAATAGTGCTTTTATATCATATACTAGTATAAATATTATTAAAAATAAATATAGAAAAAAATTATTTTTTATTGACATGCTATATTTAACAATTCTTAAAAGAGAAAAAAAGAAAATACAATTCCAATTACATATGTATAAATATGTAAATATAAAATATATAAAATATTAAGGAAAATAGTTTATCTTCCATTTTATTCATTCATTAAAATTCAATGCGCTTTTTGTTCTTGAACATTGTTTGATAATTCATTTAAGTCCGGTTGTGTTTGGGATACTGAGATCCTCAACAAGTTTTGTAAATTTACATCCGTCAACCTCGTTCTATATTTTGATTTTATGAAATTCATTCTTGAAAATGTTTGTTCGTATAAATTGGTTCTTGAAAAAATACAAATCATTAATTTTGCAAAAATTTTTAAATTGGGAAATTTATTTTCTGGTAGATTTGAATAAAATGCAATTAAATTATTTTCATCAAAATTACATTTATATGCATTGTTAGATTGCAAATCAATTAACTCTAGCTGTAAATTGTCTGGTGCTTTTACAATATCAAATTTTAAAGGATTTTCAAATATTAATATGTCCATTTCTTTTGCATAAAAATCTTGAAACCGATGACGAAAATTTCCATCCAGTACTTTTAGTGACTCAATAAAAATATTCGAAGGTCACTGTTTGTCGTTTTTTGTTAAAAACGATTGCAGTAGGAAAATGACAATAATTATTCTTTTCAAGTTGAGAAATAAACAATTTTATTTTAAGCTGGAAATTTTTGATTTCTGTAAATAGCTCGTTGATTAACTTTCCTTGCCTTGTAGTGTTATATTTCATTTATTGAGGTCAGTTGTAATATCCACAAGAAAAGCTAACTCACTTATCCATTTCAAATTCGATAATTCTGGTATATTATTTCCTTTTTCTGTCAAAAATATTTCAATCTCGTCTATGAAATCTTTTTAAAACTTTCCCACGGCTGAGCCATCTTACTTCAGAAAAATAAATGATATCTTCGTATTCTGCGTCAATTTCATTTAAGAAATTCCGGAATGTTCGATGGGTAATACCGTTTTTGGGAATATAATTGATGCACTTTACTACCATATTCATAACATTTTTCAAATTTACAACTTTTGTGCAAAGTTCATGTTGATGGATAATACAATGAAGTTGTAGAGGAGGGTGTGTAACACTTAATTCTTTCATTTTTTTATTAATCATGCCTATCAGATCAATATTGTGACCAGTCATGTTCTTTGCACCGCCAGTTGTCAGATTTTTTAATTTTTCTCACTTGAGATCGTACATATTGAAAACATGTAATAGTTGCAAAAATATATCTTCACCACTTGTATTCCCATGGAGGTTTTTTAATGCAGCAAGTTCTTCTGTTACACAAAATTGTTGATCAATTCCACGGATAAAAATCAACAATTGAGCGGTGCTAGTTATATCGTTGCTTTCATCAAATCCTCAAATACTCAAATACTCAAATTGTGAAGAATTTTCTGTTAATTTATTAAAAATATTAGTTGATATATTTTCAATACGTCGAACTACTGTACGTGCAGACAAACTAATATCTTCAATTTTTTTAATTTTTTCCGGACAAATGTCATTAACAGCAGCCAAAATACATTTTTTAATGAGCTCTCCATCCGTAAATGGTTTGTTATGTTCAGCAATTAATTTCGAAATATGTAAGGACGCTTTGACCAATGCTGAACTTTGTTCCTTACATTTTTTAAAAACGCTTTGTTGTGCTTCTAATGATTTTTGTAAGGAATCAATTTTATTTTGTCTGAATTCAGGTTCAAATTTACCATATTCTCTATAGTTTGTTGATTTTTCCTCAAATTATTTTGGTGCTTTGGCGGGCCGCGCAAAAAGTTGCAAAGGGCCGCCCGCATGCGGCCAGCGGGCTGCAGGTTGCCGACACCTACCTTAGAGGATACGAAAATTTAGTTATATTTTGTAAACTAAAAATATCTATTTCAAGAATTGCAATATTTCATAAAATAAAATACGAAAATATATTTGACTTCGAGCCTATCATAACTAACAATTCTAAAATTGAATCTAAAAATTCAATTTTATTTTCTATCAATGCCATTTGGTTATAAAAAGGATTTGAACTTTTTTATTTACGTCCAATACCAACCAAACACGAATCAGAATATGTAATGAAAATTCCACATGCGAAGAGCAAATCCTATGAGAAAAAATGAGCCAATGCCAGCCAATACGTCAAGTTGAAAATACACAGAAATCACATGGAAAACATTCCCGAAATTAAACAATAATCAGGAGTATTTCCAAAAGAAGAGAGAATTAACATCGAATGCCAAAGGCGAACAGAATCAAAGACATTGACAGTAATATATATATATATATATATTAAATTGAATTAACCTACCCAGAGATAACTCATGAAAAAGCAGTTCTGATCAATATGATACAATTATAATTAAAAGAAGACCAAATAGCCAATATTGCGATAGATTTAAAAATATTAAACCTAAACGATTCCATTTCCTTCAGACTTTGTGGTGCTCTTTGCATGGTCTCTGAATAAAGACAATCTTTGTCGACGAACAATATTTATAAAATTCTATTTATGAATTATAATTCACATGTACTAAAAATTTTAAATTATGTCAAAATTATAAATATGTTTTTTCCGGCAGCACACTTTTTAATTGAAGTGCATATATTATCTGTATTATTTCGATTAGTTTTAATCGCATGAAAAAACATATATTCAAATTAATATATTTATACATATAAATCTAGGCTCTGGCTATAAAATGTGTGCACAATTCGTATACATGTTTCGTTTATTCATTCGGGATTTGTAAATGTCAATGAATTCATCAACAAGCCTCTAAGGAATGCATTTGTTAATTATTGCTGTGCAGTCGTTATAAGCATATATATTTGAGTCGAATTACTAGATACGGCACGATTCAGTAAAAATCGAATTATTTTAGACTACGCGTTGGCTGTTAAGGTAGATAACATTGCTCATATTTTTAAATTAGTTGTTAATGGTAATTTGATTTTTAATCGGATTTGCACACTATAAAATAAACTTGACAGTTAAGAAAGTATTTGAGTTTCTCTCAAGAATAATGCCTTAATACGTATGTAAAATTAATAGCGCTGCGAGAATTTCGAATGACGTAGCTGAAGCCAAATAAGATCGTAATCCTTAATAGGTATAAACATTCATACTACTTCATTAATAATTTTCTTTAAATTATGCGATATTTTTGGTAGGTTTGGCATATTCTGGACTATATGAGTACCTTCTTTTCAAATATATTTAAATAGTATCAGATCTCTATTTACCTTATTTACAACGTGGCAAATATTATTACAATCGTACTCACTGCACTACATTTTGTGCATATTATAATTTAGTAATATACATCAAAATGCTGATGATGTTTAAACAAATCTGCTTCATTTAAATAAAGTGGATAACCTTCTTTTATTTGAAAAAAATATTTATATTTGTTGTAAATCAATATGTAAGTACTAAATTTGAAAGAAATAAAATTATTATTATTAAAAAAATATGTGATAAACGTAATTAATATATGGCATAATCCCCAAATAGCTGCAGAAGTGGATTCAGAATTAACTCAAGATTCCAAAAATAAATAATATAATAGATCCACCATTTAAAATATTAAAGTTAGTTCAATTTCCGGCAAAACCGGATGTATATAGAAAAATATGTAAAAATACTATCACTTAATCACAAGTGTTGATAATAACAATAGTAGTAATGTGTTGGCACTTTGCTCACATCCTTCAGAGTTCTAGAATAGGGAGACATCAACAGTGGAGCGAAAATTATCATAGTAACATGATTACGCGCGAACTAACTGCAGTAATGGGAACACGCAACTATTCATGTAGTAAAATCGTGTAAATGAATCCCTAACCAAACAATATTCTAATTTCAATTAATTAATTAATGAAATCCCGGCGGTAATTGTGTCGCAAATTTAGTAAATCCGCCGCCGTTAGGTAATTAATCACATAATTTTTAATAATTTCGATTGACTTAAATGTTACACCTGCAAAATTTATGGAAACGTGTTCATGGATAAGAACATATTTCCGGGATATTGGAGACACAGTTAGAAACAAAAGTTTGGAGAACTATATAACTTTAAACATGAGCAATAAAATTAATATTTATTAAATCTAAAATGGTCAGGTTATACAAAGTATATTTTTTTATTAAAATTGTTTACACCCAATAAGAGTTCGGTCCTGCCTTATAACATATTAACGCAAACAGCGAAACGAGTTCGAAGGAATTAATCAAGAGGTACGTAGAGTCATCGAAATAAAAGGATCAAGAAAGCTTTCGCAAAGGAATTGGGAAATAAAAACGAAAAAGAACTGATTATGAACAACAAGAGTAAACTGAGATATAAAACAACATAGAATATTCATAAATGATGACATAAGCAAGGCTGCAAGGAATCGTACAAAAGACAATAAGGATCATAGCCAAAGATGAAAAGAAGGAACGTAGAGAAAATAAGTTTTTAAAAACTAATGGTTAACGGATAATGCCCTCGAAATAAAAAACACCATAGGATAATAAAATATATTCGACAACAACAAATAAAATGGAGAACATATTAGAAAAATAAACTGCGAAGAGAAGCAAAAGAAACAAGTATGTAAGTTGGACAAATTGAACATAAGATGTTTGCGAAGAAAGGAGATCAAGTTAACAGAAGAATTTAATATTACAAGGTTAGACAAATTGGCAATAACTTAGACGAAGAAGAAGGAAATAAATTTAGAAGTATAATAATAGTAAATGAGCCTAATGAGGACGATTCCGAGATAAACAAAGACAATTTTTACGTAGAATTAACAGAATGAGCCAGAGAAAACTACAAAAATAAGGTATACACAACAGGAGACTTTAACAGCAGAGTAGGAAGAAAAGACACTATAGCGGACGTAATAGCAAAACATGGTGAAGGTAAACGAAATAAAAATGGATGTATGTTAGAATACTGTAGACTCAATAATTTAATAATCTAATATGTTTACGAACACAGCAACATACACAAGTATACACATTAGCAGAAAATAGGGAAAAAATCAATAACGTGCTAGTACAACGAGAGAATAGGAAAGTAGTCTAGATGTGAGAGCCCACGGGGTTGCAGAAATTTCTAGTGACCATTACCTGATAATAGCCAAAATAAAGAGAAAAACAAGATGAATAAGAGACGCTAAGAATAAAAGCATAAGGACGTACAAATTAAAAGAATAGGTGATAGCAGAAAAGTTTAGAAAATTATTTCAAGAATTTAAGATAGAAATTATCATCAAAAAGAAGAATTGGAAAGAATACTTAAATCATAAATCTGAATCTGAAATCAAATTATGATAGGTAAAAAAAACACAGAAAGAAGGTAAAAAGTATTATCTTGGAAACTAATTTTGGGTGGAATTTGAGGGTAAATGTTCTACAGAATTGTAAAAACCAAGAAAGGAAAACAGGAAGAAAATATAATAATTAAAATAAGAAATGTACTCTTCAGGAAGACAATGAAAGAATTATGGATTGAATTAGGGGGTTTAGAACTTTTAAATGCAAATGTAAAGGACGAAGACTATGAAGCAGGAACCGGAACTGAAATATTAGTAAAGCCAAGAAGCACACCTCCATCCTTGGAGGAACTGGTAGAAGCGGCCGCTCATCTCAAAGTAGAAAAAGTTTCGGGACACGGTGGAATAAACATGGGAAGGAGAAAGAATACCAGTGGATTGGGACTTGCCTATTTTAAGAGGGTAGAAAGAAAATCTGCCAAAATAACAGAGAAATAACATTGCTTAATGCAGTTTTCAAAGCAGATGAAAGGATACCAGAGAAGCGGTTGAGAGATATATAGCACTCCCGCTAGAAGCATCACAGAGTGGATTCAGACAACGACACAGCACATGCAGCATGGTCATGTATTCATGATCAAAGAAGCTTTTCTTGCCTCTTTAGATTTGGAGAAGGCGTTGGGTACAGCGCCAAGGCACAAAGTACACGAAAGTCTCATCAAAAGAGGAGTCGACAGTAAATTGGCAAGTATCCAATTGTATTTGCCAATTTACTTATATAAAATTAATGCTAGTTATGTGGGTACGTACAACATGCAATCTGATATATTCGAAATTAGAAATTGGTTAAGACAAGGAGACGTTATGAGCTCCTTATTATTCATAATCCTGATTGACGACATAATAAAGCAGGACGAAATGTTAAGGCTATGGCAATCTCAAATAAAGAAACTTCAATGAGCATTAAACTAAATGACAATCATATGGAACAAGTCAGTGAATTTAAGTACCTAGGAGAAATACGAAACAAAGGAAAACAGGAAGAAACATCATAAAGAACAAATAAAACAAGTAAAACATATTTCAGTATATGAAATAGCATCGTAAGGAAATAATGTATTACATCCGAGGTGGAAAGTGTTTCATTACAGCCGAGGGATAGGATAGCTATATTCCGAGTCGTAATGAAACTTTCCAGCGAGGATTGTATACTAGTTTATTCACAATCGCCACCGTTTTTATTCGATAATTATCAAAATACGAATAAACTGTTTTCCAATATACTAGGTTGATGAAGTAGCCTAGTATAATCTGACATTTGTATTAATTATCCTTCGAGTAATTGTGAGAATCATAGAGATAAGATGAGAGGTGAGATGGCAGTTCTGATAGTGAAATGGATCATTACACTCCATATAAGTTAAAAGAAGCAGCTGCCGAAGCGTTTCCACATTTATTACAGCCTTAAATATTATTCAACATGTAATTGTAATATTATTCAACATGTAACTAAATTTCAACTATGTAGAACAATTTACCAACCATTACTAATATTTGCAATACGAATGTGAAACATCGGTCCTCACAGATAGAACAAAAAGAATAAAATTCAGGGAGTAGAAATGAAGTTCAAATGCGTAGGCGCATTGAATCAGCAACCAAATAGTTAGTGAAGAAGTAAAACAGTAACATCAATAATTGAAGAAAGACAGATCGGTTGGTGGAGTGGATTCTTTATAACATTTATAAAGAATAGAAGAAAGCAAACAGTTAAAGCAAATATGGAGAGCTAGAATTCAACACGAGAAAAGGTGAAAAAATGGAAAACCTCAACAAACATGAGTCGAGAATATTGCGAAACTATTAAACAGGACGAATATAAAATGGATAGAAGCAATGATATTAACCCAAAGCAGGAAAGAATGGAACACGTTTATTTGTGGAACTTAAAAATATAAGAACATGCATCATAAACCTACACCGATAGATTATTTTCTGATTATATGTATCTTATGTATCAATTTAACCATAGCTCTTTTTGCATGACATGTCCGCATGCCATCGTTGCATACTTATACCGGATTATGATACGTATTTATTTTATTTTGATAATAAAAATGAACTGTCAGATTATTCTAGAGGAACTGTATTTCTTCTACGTTATTGTAAGACTTGATTGACATGGTATTTATACGACTTGGAATTTAACCGAAAAAATATTAAAAATATTATGGTTTCATATGTGTTTGAAATATAATTTATTTAAAGTGTATGATCGAAATTTCATTGCTAGTGTTTTTCTGATTAAATGGATTATTAATATAACGGTGTTTAGTATCCGCATTTATAAATTTACTTGGGAAAACCGTTGGAATTACAATTTAGTTAATGTGTGGTGTCGTTTTTTTAGATGCCCATTGCTTTGGACCCTAGAGCAAAAATTAATATATCCGGGTTGAACGAACAATATTTTTCTATTTATATATATTATTTATAATGTTCTATAAGGTTGTGATCCTAAAGTTTTTTATATGCTTAAAGCAGGAGTTATTACGAATGCACGCACGGTATCACTCGATTTGTGCCTTCATACATAACAAAATGATTAATATATTTGATTATTATTCTGAATAAATGTAATAGTTCATAAAATTTTAATTACAAGGGACTTGCCCATAAATAAATATTCGTTGAATGCAGATCAATTGCGTTTCCGTCTACTCGATCTTCGAATTTGGATTGGATTGGATTTGGATCAAGTGCGTTGAACTAAACAATTATAAGTCTGCATTTGTTAATTCATGTTTGTCTGTCGGTAGTCGCGTAAGGCCGATGTTTGCGAATCGTTAGCAGCGAATGTCTGAACAATTAAATCTGCCATGAAAAGTAACTTGCTAAAATGTTTGTGTTCGTGGGAAAAAAACCTTGACCGATGCCGCCATAGTGCCAAAGCAAATAAGTGACTTAATTGTACACAAAATGGAAGACGCATTTACTTGCGTGTACGTTCAATTCTTCATTTTGCACATTTGCACATTTTTTATCAATTTATCACAATCTGATATTTTAATTATAGAAAATTTTTAGATCAAACTGAAAACATTGAAATGAATATGTTCATTTATTAATTTAAAAATGTGTCTTGTCAAATCTGACAGCAAAATGTAAAATTTACACGAAAGATGGTCTAATCTTACACCTCAATGGTGCAGTGAACATTAATTAAAACAGGTCCATGAAGACTAACTCGCGCCAAGAAGTTTTGATGGCCACTACATGTAAAGGTATTTCAACAACTAAGGTTCTTGGTAATCGCTACTGACGAAGGGTAAAGAAACAATATTGTCTAGCGATCCACCAGTTAGTCTTCATGGACCTGTTTTAATTAATGTTCACTGCACCATTGAGGTGTAAGATTAGACCATCTTTCGTGTTCATTTATTAAGATATTTTTTGAATATAAAGCAATTTCACAGAAAATGCAAATAATTTAATATTTGTGATATTAAACCAAATAAATTGAAGTTTAACAATTTCACTATGCAGCATTTTTCGCTGTCCTAAGCCCGAATGTTTTGGTAGTTTTAATTATAATTACAAATAACAACAAATGATTCTTAAACAATTGGGTCGGAATAAACATTTTTAATGAAATATAAATTGCGCCATAATTTGTCAATGCATCTACCATGATATCAACAATTATCTTGGCCAAAGGTTGCCATGGAACGTAAAACGGTTGTCTTAGCTTAAATCATCGTCATTGTCAAGCTACCTTGACATCATCAATAACTTACAAAGGTGTTACCTACTTATTTCAGCTGTAAAATAGTAATGAAATACAAGTTATGAAATACTAATAACGATTTTATTAACAAGAAAAACTAAATTATAGTAATTGTTGGAAATGTCCGCCGACTTGACAGATTTTAAAAAATAATTTACATAAATGGTACGATGGGAGCTGCGACAATCATTTTAAAATCCATGACCACCATTGACCAAGATAATTTTGGATATCACGGTACAATATATAGATATTATTTGAAATGTATTTATTTAAATCGCATAACTACTTCATATATCTTTACGAAAATAATGCAATAGTAGAAAATACATACAAAATTGCTTGTTTTTAAATTTTTTGTATTTTTCCTAATTTCACGCTACGTAAACTAAGCTATTTCACCGTATGTAGGTCGTATTATTACATATACAACTGCAAGATTATGCCAAACTAAATAAGACCATACAAGGTATATGATGAAATGCAAAGGACATATAGGGAGTTCGGTTGGAGTTCGATTATAGTAAAGGAATGGAGAGTTTGGTCTGTGCGAATGCAGTGAATTACTTCGAAACATCCGTTTATACAGACAAAATTAATAATATTCATTAAAAATATATAAAAGGAGTGTAAAACACGTGAGTTGTGGCAAATTTTAGTGGCTACTTCGAGATACTTTTGTAAATAAAAATCAAATTATATGCAATTGAGAAAAACTTTTCAAATTTAATACAACCATACGGGGAGCTTAAAGCTTAAGAGATCAAGGGCAACTTAGATGACAAAAACCGAAACATCAGTTTCTTCGACCATGTTTATTTTATTTATGTATCAGGTCCATTAAGACGAACTGGTGGATCGCTGTTATTTCACCTCATTAGGAGCGAATACTAAAAACCTCAGTTGTTGAAATACGTAGTTGTTATATGCAGTAGCCATCAAAACTTCGTGCTGCGAGCTAATCACCCCAACACTATGTGACAAAAAAACTCAATGAAAGCCTTCTCTAGCATATTGCTGTGATTGTTAGTGTTTTCCAGTCAATAGTTCATTGGAAATGATTGGCTCTTGCCAAGAAGTTTTGATAACCACTACATATAAAAGTATTTCAACAGCTAACGTTCTCGCAATTCGCTGGTGATGTGAGATACCACCGAAACAATATTGTCTTGCGATCCAGAAGTTTGCCTTTATGGACCTGTCGAACATTACTTACAAAAAATTCGACCAAAGAAACTCTAACAAACTCGATGTATAATAATTGAAATAGAAAAGGTAAGAAAATTGTCATCGAGATAAATATTTTATAAAAAAGGGTTTTAAATCGTTCCAAACAGGTTTAAAGACAAGTAGTTTTATTAATAAATATATGTTACACGTATTTAATATTTAATATAGGCAATTAAAGTTTTAGGTGATATAATTAGAAAAATATGTAAATTTGGTTAGTGCCTAGTTTATTTTTCGTAGATTTTACACTGATTTGAATGTATTATAGTCAAGAGATTACACAGAACAGCGAACGTTTTCGTATATATGTAGCAAGAATACGACGAATATTTGTACATACAAATTGTTATTTTTAGTAACATTGTATGCGATATCAATTAATGAGGATGAAGAATTCATTACGTTATTTACGGTGAAGTCTCCAAATCGTCACGATTTTATTTCTTTTTGATCGTAATTATCATAATTTGCCATGAAAAATTAAAAAAACAAAAAAGTGTAGTAAAAATACAAAAACGAAGAAAGATTGCTTGGTGGAAATTTTATTTGATTGCGTATTTAATTTGACTCACTGGAATTTAACTGTGAACAAAATCTCCAGTTCGGTTGTTTTTCTATACTAACAATAGTTAAATTTCCTAATTCCTTTTCTAGTTAAGAATAAAAAATAACGTTAATATTTCGTGGAGATTAATTATAATTTGCTTAAATAATAAATAGAATTGGTGCACCGTAAACTTGCCCCGTACCATGTTTAGCTATCCCGCGATTTATTCAATCATAAATCAAAGACGTACTGTTGGCTAGCAACGTTCCATTATTTTTCGCAACCCGCAACATTATCTGCAGACACTTCTAGTACTGGTATAAAACGTTCGCATTTCTGGCAATTACAACATTTTTCAATATATTTGAAAATTTATTTGTGCTAATTTCTAGATTTTATAGATTTTGAACAAAATAGAAAATGTTCGCCATTTACCAGTTTTTGAATGTTCGTCAATTTCTGTTTCGTTTAATAATATCGAGCTGTTCTGAAACGTTGGCACATTTCACGAAATAGTTGATTTTCAGTTTTTTGCTATGCGGGTTTTTTCAAACAGAACAACACAATTATGATACTTTATTTATTTTTATTATTCTAAATAATTTATCGCGACCATTCGATGATATTTAAAGATATTTATATTCTAAAAGTCTTAGATAGAACGTTACCATTACTAAAATTTTTAACATTTTTTATTGTCGAAATATACTACATTTTTGATTACATTTACCACATGTTTGCCACTTTGCATTTTCAACAATTTTTATATTATTTTATTTTGTTTTGTTATTTTGTTAGTGTTTTAACATTGTTTAGTTTATACAATACGTAATAATTTGCATATGATTTGAGGGAAATGAAACCAACTTAAATGAAACAATAAATAAAAATAAATTGAACGTAGCGATGTAATTTCTTAAAAAAATAAATGAAGCACAAAATGATATAAAAAATGAAACAAGATAAATATCACTAAATTAAAACGAATAAAAATGAAACAAAAAAATTACAATAAATAAAAAATGATAACTTAATCAGAAACCGAAGATATCCAAGGACTGATAAGAAAACCAATAAATTTTTAAAATTAAAATAAAATAAGTCAATCATACAATCCCACTATTTGCAACGTTTTGCATTTTTGTAATTTACCTAATTCACCTCTGCCTTTTAATTATAAATTTAAAAACACCCCTCAATAAATCAAGTCGTTAATATTAACAAAATTTAAAAATTACACGCGCCGTTTGTGGTCCATTTATGAAAAGCGCAGTTCGTATTCATTAAAATGTCTACCCCACATGAAGATGAACGTCAATCAAATAAACTTGCAAACACCTAACAACAGTTAAGCTTACCTTCATACACTCTTGCAACTGTTACTTCCTTCCCGCGATGCAAATATTCAACTCGAAGTGATCAAACGGATTCGCGTTCTCCGCGGTTTCAGTTCGAACATGCGCTTTGAATAATCGTTTCGAAAAAATTCCGAAATTGGCTCTGTCTGAGCAGCACTTTTAAACCAGGCGTCTTCAGCAATAACAACTTAAGTGATATTATTTTTGGATCGCGGGATGCGAATGTTGAAAAAGTGCATTCGCAGATTGATGCAATTGGTTTCGATGCTTCCGGCAAATGAGCGCGCCGTTTATGACGCTTTCTTGAAATTAAATTGCCAATGTTTGTTTACTCGAAAGTTAACATGTTTTCTTTATGACCGGAGAGATTTTTATTATGGTAAATGCAACGGTGCTTGTTGCATTTACAAGCTACTTCCTGTCGCGTTGCATATATTTCTCCTGAGTAACTAGATGATATTTTAAATGGTGGAAATCCATTTTTAAATTGGCGTTAAATTTCAATGCCAGTGAAATAATATTTCTCAATATATATTTTTATAGAGATTGGGAAATATGTAATTCCTAACAGGTATGACAATCCCATTAGTGGACACTAATCAGGGCTGCCAACCATTGGGCTATTACATGCTCAGCACAATTTAAGAATAGAAAGAAAAAATAAGGAAAGGTAAAGAGAAAGAAGAGGCCGCCTAAAAGAAGTCCACAGTGAACTCCACCGAAGGAGAGAAACTAGGAAGAAGACAAACTGGACATATAAATGAACATGATGAGAAAAATGATGCAAAATGTTAAGAAGATAAAACAGGACCAAAAAACGTCCAAGGAAGAATTAACACAAATAAAAATAGAAAACGATAATGAAAACACAGGATAACTAAATCAAGAAAGAAACTAGAAACATGAAAGAATATGTAGATAGTTTAAAGAAGGATCCATCATATATAATATTACAATGTAGTATAGATAATATAATTAATGAAAAACCAGAAATACAATCACAAATTAAAAATGTCATCAAATTAGGACAGGAAACATAAAAAATGGAACCAGAAAACATACAAAAAAAGAAAAGTTACTAAAAAATATATACTATATAAAAAACGAACTAACAAGAACTGAACTTGAGATCCAACAAAAAGGCAAAAAAACAGAAGGGAAACTGTTAAGATAGGTTTCTAGAAAGTGATAATAGATGGAGAAGAATGGACATGGGACAAGTTAGAAGGAAAACTAAACGAAACAAATGTAGCCGGATTTAAAATAACACTCGTGAACACAGTGAACAAATTCAAAGAAGCTATAGAACGAAAGATAGGGAAAGAAACAGGACAGTGGGAAGCTATGAATTCAGAACAATTATGGTATAGCTTCAGAGAAAGCATATTAATAACAGTAAAAGTATGTCGAACAATAGGTATAAATAAAAACAAGCAGCAAACGAAATTGTGGAATCAATAAATACAAGAAGAAGCAAAAAGCAAGTAAGAAAAGAGGAAACTATATCTAAACGATATATTAGAAAATAGCTGCATAGCGGTAGGAAATTTGAAGCAGATAGCCAAGCAAATCAGAAATTATTCCACAAAGTGGTGAAGAATGTAAGGGCCACACTCTAACGCATGTAAAATCAAAAGATAACAGAATAATAACGGAAGGGAAAGAAAGAAATATGGAATGAACTTTCAACCAAATGAATAGGGCAACCCATTAAAGAAAGAAGAAACGAATTACATTCAAGACGAAGAAGAAAAAAATATACAAATAGAAAAAGTTGTAGAAGTAATAAAGCATACAAAAAGCGGCAGGACACGATAAGATAAATACAGAGATGTGAACAATTTTGAGACGCGAGGAATAGGAATGCTAACAAAAATACATAACAAAGCACATACACTGGAAATATACCTGAATATTGGAAGATAGGAGTAATAATATCAACATTCAAAAAGGAGGGCAGTAGGGATTGTACCAACTATAGAGGTATCCCAATACTAAGCGTGGTATCAAAATATATGAACATATATGGGAAAAAAGATTAAGAAGTGCAGAAGATCAGTTAGCAGAAGTGCTGAGTGGTGTAGGAAAGGAAGAAGTGTACGGGAACATGTTTTTAACACAAAACAAATCCAAAAAAATAAAACAAAAAACTCAGAAATATATATGACTTTCCTGGACCAAAAAGATGCACATCCAATTCAATAGATTAACACCCACGATCATTTAAGAATGTGCGTTTGCGGATGACCTGATGATTCGTGCGGCCAAACAGAAAGACCTATAAGAAAAATGACAAATACAAATAAAACATTAGTAATGGTAATATGTAAAGACATTAAGAAATAAACCAAAGAAAAATAGTGGATGTCGAAGAATTCAAATAAAAAGCGAAGTTAACGCGAAAATTAATAATTCTGCAAGATTATATCACAGTTTAAATAAGCTGTTTTTTAGGAAAAGGGAAAACGATAATGACAGTATACAAAACGATTTTTGGACCAATCCTAACACATGGAAACGAGGGTTGAGTGGTAACGAATAAAATGAAAAGTAAAATACAAGGTATAAACATGAAATATTTAAGAAGAGTTAAAGGAATTACCAGAAGAAATAGAATAAGATACGACGCAACAAGAAAGGCAGTAGAAATTGAACCAATTAGTACATAGAAACAGAGCAAGACGAAGGCCCAAGAAGGCACACATTCCTCAAATATGATCTATAATATCAATAAATAATACGAATTAGATGCTTCAACAACGATATATGGTCACAGAAAAAACTTCGAACTTCCGCCACAACACGCGGAGAACATTTCATCCGAGTAATGTATCAGGTTGGAATCTACGTCCCTTAATTTCAATAACAAATTAATAGCATGTGTTGTCAACAATTTGTCTATATTATAATTTGTAACTTACATCAAATAAAATGTTTCTGCTTTTGAATATTATTATCAAGTGTCAACCCATCAAACTACAGGCCCATAACCTGCTTTCCTACAATATATAAGGTGCTGACATCGATAATCACCTGGAACAAAATTATATATTGAGAGAAGAGCAAAAAGGATGTAGAAAAAGGTCCCAAGGGGGTAAAGAACAATTAATAATAGACGTAATAATCACCGAAGAAGCGAAGAAAACAAACCGACAACATTACACGGCGTATATCAATGTATGGCACTCAACCCACTAACATCAACCCTAAACGATAACAAACACGGATACACTCTGCATAAATCACATACCACCGTAAGCCACCTGATGTACATGAACGATATCAAGCATGGAACAATTGCTCAATAGGACCAAACAATTCAGTAAGAACATCAACATGAAATTTGGCCTGGAAAATGCAAATTAAACGCAATGGTGGACGGAAAGTGGCAGGAACAACAAGGGTACCTAGCAGATCAAGACATGAGGCAGATAAAAGGAATGAGATGTGACGAAAGCTACAAATACTTGGGATATTGCCAGGCGATGGAAATAAACCAAAAATAGTCCAAAAAGCAGATAACCGAAGAATATACAAGAAGGTTGAAACTAGTGCTCAACACGCAGCTATCAGCGCGCAGCAAATTTAGAACAGTCAACACATATGCAATTTCCGCACTCACATACAGTTTTGGCATATTGAAATGGACGCAAACAGAGCTAAAGCAACTGGACATCCTGACAAGAACCACGTGTACGAAATACAGAGCTCACCACCCGAAAAGCTATGTGGAAAGATTCCATCTGCGTCGATCGCAAGGAGGACGAGGAGTAACGAGCACAAAGTCGCTGCAACAACGACAAGTCGCGAAGCTCTAGGAATACTTTTACAATAAAGCCAAACAAAGCACTCTACATAAGGCGATATTGGAAAGAGACAACAAGCTATCACACCTAAATCTAAAACAAAAAGGAGATATGGCGAATTTAGTACCTCCAGACTTATAAACAATACTCCAGTGGAAAGCTAAACCTCTTCATGGTAGATACCGTACACTTATCGAACAAGATCACATCGATACCATCGCCACGAACACCTATAAAAATAGGAACAATAAAAAAGGAACGCGTACACACTTCTGCAGAAAATCGTAATAATAAATACCTGCATAGTTCGGAAGGCTCTTTGACAAGAAGTTTTCCAATAACCTGAAACAATATTTATGTATACATATAAACTGCACCACCTAGAAGGGGTGGGAATTTTTGGACCAAATTTGGCAGGAATAGTGAACGAGTCCAGTCATGGGATTTTTCACGTTTGTATCATTTTTTAGAGGTGGTGATAGACAAGCAATTATCGAGTCATTTTTTGAATTTGTTCCACTTTTTCGGATCCCGTTCTTTAGTTTAAAGTGTTTCAAGTGTTTAATGATGCCTACAGGAAGGAGACCTCAACTTTACCAGCAGTTGAGTGACTTTGACCGAGGGCGGATTGTTGGTTTACGAGAAGTAGGTTTTTCGTTTAGAGAAATCGGCAACCGTTTGGGACGGCACCACTCAACAATAATGCGTGTTTATCAAGCGTGGCATGAACATGGGGTTGAACGTCGGAGAAGAGGCACTGGGGCTCAAAGACGAACCAATGAACGTCAAGATCGCCGCTTAAGACTAATGGCCTTGAGAGACCGATTCTCTACAACTAGATCAATAGCTGATCAATGGTTAGGTGAACAAGGTCGTCCGATAGGCTTGCGAACAGTTTATCGTCGAATAAGAACCTTTGGCTTGCTGTCTTACCGCCCACATCTAGTGCTACCCCTCACTGCTCAACATCGCCAGGGACATTTGGCCTTGTGCACGGAAAGACTTCAATGGAACTTGGAGTGGCATCGAGATGCCTTTAGTGACGCATCGCGATTTTGTTTAGGAATGAATGATCGGTGACTCGGTGTCGGGTGACTGTTAGACGAAGACGTGGAGAAAGGCGCAATCCTGATTTTTCGATTGCGAGGCATGTGGGGTGCTATTGCTTACGGCAGCAGGTAACCCTTGCTCTTCATTCGGGGCAGTATGACCGCCCTACATTGACGAAGTGGTAGAACCACATGTTCTTCCATATCTTCGAGGGCTGGAAGACCCACTTTTCCAGCAAGATAATGCACGATCTCACGTAAAAAGGGTTTCTCTTGACTTCTTTGAAGATGCCAATGTTAATCTTTTGCCTTGGCCGCCCAGATCTCCCGATTTGTCGCCCATTGAGCACATGTGGGACATGATGGGTAGAAGATTGACGAATCTACCGAACCCACCGTTGACCATAGAAGCTCTACGGCATGAAGTACAGGCTGCTTGGGATGCCATACCCCAAAAAGACATTGATCACCTGCTGGAATCAATGCCAAGGCGGGTTAATGAGTGTATCAGAAATAGGGGCGGACCAACACATTATTAAAGAAAAATCAAAAAGATGAAGTGTTTTCTTTATCAAATTTTAATCAATTGTTACCCTAGACTAGTCCAATGTTTCTGCCAAATTTGGTCCAAAAATTCCCACCCCTTCTAGGTGGTGCAGTTTATATGTTACTGAGTATATATAATAGCAGTAACTGTACCTTGTTACTAAAACCGGTACAACTTACTTAAATCGAGTTACCTCTGAAAGCCAAAAATAAAAAAAAGAAGAAGAGGCAAAATAGATTTAGAAGTGCAACAGGAGCAACAATTTCAAATTTGAAGGAGTACTTCACTAGTAAGAGCGGAACAAGTACACAGTTGTACTCGAACTAGACAAATCATTTACACGTTTCAACCTATCACGTCCACATTACATACACAAAAGAGCAAAAGCACCAACCTACAACAAGACCATGTTGACAGTCAAGTCACTTTAGCATGGCTAAATAAGGTTAAAATATACCTAGAAACTGAAGGTTTATGCTTGCCATCCAGGATATGGTCACAGCCACGAGCAACTATCTTAAAGTCATTACATGTGCTTAAACTATTACCGATGACAAATGCAGAATGTGCCAAACAACAACAGAAAGTATCAAACACATAATAAGTGGCTGTTCTGCCTTGGCAAGCAACATTCACAACAGACACTGACACCCTATACTGAAATCGATCTGTCATAACTGACAAAGCTATACCTAATAATAGACCAGATGTAATTATCATAGACAAAAACGAAAAAAGAAAGAAAAGATCTAGAAATATTTACCTTTATCCAACGAAATTAAATATATGTGAGACCAGAACAGTGTAATCATCATGTCAATAATAATCAGCACAACTGGCGAAATTCCCACAGCACTTCATCAAGCTCTTACAAACCTTGTTATGTTTACAAGGCACATGTACCTACTAATGCAAAAATGTTATAATTGACACATGCAGTATAGTACGGAAATTTCTCAATAATATATAATTGTCATATATAATTGTCATATAAAACACAAACAGAATTGAAATTTAGGTATTCCAGAATGGAAACTATGTGCCAGAAGTATTATTTACAGTTTCAAGTTTAAGTTATAGCTGGTAGTGTAAGTGGTAGAACGTAGGATCTGTTTGAACTAATAGAGTCTGTTAGGTGGAAGCCTAAAAGTTCGGCATGCCTCAAGTTATAATTCGAAAAGTGGCTGGCAACACTAAACTTTAAAATATTATGCTTGAACAAAGTCCTGAGCTTGGTATATAAAGCGACACCTCGGTTAATATTCTTAATCATTTAAAAAGATCTCGACAAAAGTAATCATAGGTTAATCATAAATAAATCATTGGCAATAAGGTTTCAAACATTAATAAAACTCAGGAACCACCAAATAACAAAGCATTTAGTAGATAGTCTGCTAACCACGTTGTCAATACGAACATGCGAGGATTGTCAAACTGCACACCTGTGGGACGCCATGCAAGACAGGTTCAACACCTGACATATCTTCAATACCAGAACATTTAAGAACTACCTGTTGCTTTCGCCCAGATATAATAAGACCAAATTTTACACGAAACTCCACAATTCACCAATTTATTCAAAAACCGACTGGTTTACAGTGTCAAAGGTTTGGCTGAGATTAGAAAATATACCTGCCACCTTGTTATTATTATCAAAGTTCATTATAATTTATTTTCTTTAACAACTCCAATTGGGGTAATCTTCGGCAGATAGTCCCTTTCTAAAATCAAATTGATGAGGGGAAACAAATTGTTGAGATTAATATTTTTTTTAATATTGTATGAGAAAGCAGAAAGTAAAGAGCTGATTTTAGCTTTTGAACTTTTGAACGATTCGTTAATAAGTTAACAGAGAATTGGAGAGATGCAAGTAGCTATGTCCTTGAGTAAAGAACAAGGAATTTCATCAGCGCCAGCCGAATCCTTCTCTGCAATACTCACAATAATGTTTTCAACTTCCTGTGTAGTCACAGATAAAAGATACATGAAGGTATAATTTAGACGTATCTATGTCAACTGATATTACTAAATATTTTTTTGCAAAAAATTGCTTACCCGCCCATGCGAGCAAATATAAATTCTACCCTCTAAATGTAAACAACCGCAAAAAGCGTAACTTTTTATTCAATCACATATTTCCACGGGTTTCACCAGACGCTTTTAATTCCTTTGTAAAATGATTCATTATGCGAGGAAGTAACAACATAATTATTCTCGGGCGCCACTTGTACACAAACTTAACCTTATATGGCTACTTGAAAATTTGAAAACTTCGACATATTGAAGTGTAAAAAATAAAAAAAAAAACAATTTTGCGAATCCGAAAAAAATATGTACACTTGTTTTGATTAGTATTATTTCCAGTTACAGTTAATGCACTCATTTCTGTTGCACCTGTATGTAAATAGTCAGTATAAATAATTACAAAATAGAATAATTTAAGAAATGTTAAAGTTCATATGATATGATTAAAAATAATACGCGATTTTTTTCTAAATAAATGTTACCTTCCAATTGTAAACAGCAAAGGGGTCATTACTCCGACGATTTGCAGTCTGCTTGAAAGATCAAAGACTACACTGGTCCACAATAAAGAATGCAATAATGTCGATCTTACATAAAACAAGTCAAAGTGGTAACTGTGTTTCAACTTCAATAATTGAAGCTCCATTGTATTTGAAAAAAATCTTATGTTAAAGATTGAAATATTTAAATATAAAATAATAATTCTGAATGTTATTTTATATTTGAGCCGGATGATGCACTTTTCAAGTTTTATATTCCAATTTAGATATCTTCTAACAACAGGTTAATTTAATCAGAACAATTTAATATTTTTACTTTCTTATACATTATGTATAAGTATAGGAATTATGAAAATTTTCGAACTCGAGATTTCAACGGATATACACGTTTTGAGGTCCCCTGAATCGTTTCTGACTATTTTCAGAGTGACGTCTGTGTGTCTGCTGTCGATTATAGCTAGAGCTCTGAAACTTTAAACTTAACATTTGTATGTAGCAAGGAGGAAAACGTCCTATTTTGAACGCAATCTCTCAACCGGAAGGTTTACTCTTATCACCTTTTTCCATATCTCGAAAACGGTACACGTTACGGAAAAAAATATTCTTACATAAATTATAGATATTTTAAACAACTTTCATTTGAAAAGTTTTTTCGGAAAACGTATAACTGAGTATAAGAAAGTTTCGTGCGGACCACCGCGGATTTTTCTTATTAAATTTCATCTGCATTGCAAATTTAAAAAAAAAACAAATTCTACACTTAATCGGATAAAGCAACTGTTCCTTTGTTCTATTTTTATCTGCTGCATGTTATTTTTGCTTTTCTGATATATAGATTTATTTTTCAAATTAGTGCCCTTCCATTGTTTTTTCGTTATTTTCATTCGTGTTTCTCACATTTATATTACATACGCACTTTTTAATTCATTGATTTTATTATCCATTTTATATAATTTGATCTGATTATTTCTTCAATTTCTTCCTATGTCGCCTGTGATTCATATACTTGGTATTCTCCTGATTTCAGCCACGTAGTTATAGAAAGCATATTATTTTTGTCCTACACGTGAAAAGTGCGTAAGACTGTGATTTCTTTATGGGATGTCGACCGAATCAACAATGCATTGAAACATTAAATTCACCCACTCGATACAAAAATATCCATTATTTTTTAAATTCAATTTAATCAATACGATAACTTTGATACCAGCTCACATCTGGGAAATGATCGAAACGCACTTTGACATTCACATAACATTAAATTTGCCGCCGAGTTTTTTTTCTAACATTTGTATTTCATTCACATAACATATTAATGTATTCGAAAATCTGAAATCTGAGAGGGCTCACCGTTTCCCCGGAGGAACAACTGGAAATATGAGGGACTCAATAACACACACGGCTATAGAATTTAGGATGACAGTAAGAACAAACAAATAATTTTAAAACGCCTACTGCGACGCCCGCCGAAGTTTTACTATCAACATTACTTCATCCTGGTATTTATCTACGTAAAGGAAGCACGTGGATAATGACAAAAATCAATACAAAAACCGTCCAAGAGGACTATATTTTTTGCGTGGATTAATGTAAGATAGATTTATTATCAAATTTAGATTAAAATCTAGCGTTATTGGTTTACGAGAAATTAAAAAGCAAACAAATCCAGCTACGATTTAAAATGTGTACTTTTAAATGTTTGTGCACGTAAATTTCCAATCGATTTCGTTTCAAGCCATTTTTTGTAGTTGAGATAAGGTCGTGTAACAATATGATAATTTGGAATAAGGGGATTATTGTTTTTGTCGGAGAAGATTTTTATGTAGCAGTATACTGAAGCGATAAAAAATTGTGGAAAATCGTATATCACGCCCTGCCATTTTCGGTGCCCCGAAAGCTTTCACGAAATATCCATCCGAATTAAATGATAACCGCATCACCACAGTAGCCATACGCACACACGCGCGCGCTTGTGGGAGTGTAAAGTATGCTGGAACCATCGAAATAGAACTTTTATAAAATGTTTTTCAAAGAAATATTCGAAAATGTTAATTTCTATCTTAAGTAAGGCACATTTTAATGTAATTTTCACCTAGATAATAAATAAATGTACATAGACAATAATGTCAAAAAAATACTATTGCATTTTGAGATTTTCGAGATAATTGCGTTTAAAGTTTTAATATCAAAATCTAATAACAATCATTAGAGTTGCAAGTTTTAATTAAAAAAATTGACCATTTAGCAATTAATCGAATGTAGGCTTTCACGGCCATCGTTCCAAAGAGATGTGTCTTCCGGGTGTTGCCTTATACTTATACCACAAGGACTCCAAGAAAATATAATCGACCTAGCAAGATTGTGTTTAACCACCATTTACTTTCTGTGGAATGGAGATTTCTATGAGCAGAAGGATGGTGCAGCTATGGGATCACCACTCTCACCAATCGCCAATATTTTAAGGAGACTTTTGAAGAAGAAGCCATTAGCTCTAGTGACATGAAGCCGAAATGCTGATACCGCTACATGGACGACACATTCGTGATATGGCTCCACGGTTTGGATAGCCTGCACACATTCAAGGAACATATCAACGGACAACATGCCAACATCAAATTCACGATGGAGATAGAAGAGAATGGCTGCTTACCTTTCTTGGATGTCCTTGTAAACCGCAACAGTGAAAAATTGGGACATGGAGTGTACCGCAAGAAGACGCATACGGACCGATATCTACACGCAGACTCTGATCACCATCCACAACAGAAAAGATCGTTAGGCAACCACACTGCTACGCAGAGCAGACAAAATTAGTGATTCTAGCAACAAGTCAAAAGAAATCCAACCTGTGAAGGATGCACTGCAGAAAAACGGCTACAATTCACAGGATATTGGGAGACTTGCCAGGGCTAAGAATAAAACGAAGGATGACCAAAAACAACAACCAGTAGGGTACGCACACCTACCTTACATTGCTGAAGTGACGGATAGACTGCGAAAGGCTCTACAAAAAAGAATATCAACGTCAGATTCAGCACTGTTAAGAAAATAAAAGAACTGCTTCCGTCAAACAATGACTCGATACCAAGACAAGACTACGAGTTAAAGGAATATACGGGCTTCAATGCCAGTGCGGGAAATCGTATATTGGACAAACTGGGCGCAGTATACAGTGCAGAGGCAACGAGCATCGAAGCGATGTTGAGCATGGAAATACAGGAAAATCCGCGGTAGCTGAACATTACCACACGGGAAGCAACCACATAATCGATTATAACGATGTCAAGATCCTCGCTAAAAACAGTCATTACCCGCGGATAGTGAGAGAATCCTTGGAAATAATAAAGAACCCGAACAACTTCAACAGAGGAGATGGGTATAGACTGAGTAAAGTTTGGAAGTTGGCACTGAAAGGACGAAGACGCGGCAAGGACCATGGAAGACACAGGAAGAACCATCGACGACGCAGCCAGGACCACCAAGGGCGAATCAGGTAAGGATCAGCGAACGATAACGGCTACGGATCAACGGACCACAACGGATACGCATCAACGAAGCGAAGCAAAGTCAGGCTATATAACGCGAGAAACAGATACAGTATTATCAGCGAAACATCAAGTTTATTTCATGAAACACGACAACACCGGAAGACACATCTCATTTAGCAATTGTTGAAATTATGATAGTTCTACATAATTAAACAAACCCTTAAAAATGGGGTAATTTTTGCAAACATTTTCTAAATTAGGAGTAAATATTTGTTTAGGATCAATCAATTAAGTAAATAATGGTGCGATATTTGACTAAAAACAGAGAATTGAAATTTTAATAGAGAAAATTTTCTGAACTGGACATGGGACTGTTGGACGATTACCATGGCGATCTATATGGGTTGTGGTCGTCCAGTAACCAAAAGATGTACCGATTTAGATATTCGCCACATCCTCTCAATATAAAGACTTCAATTCGCCCTTTTTCATTCAAATATCACACACAATTATTTACTTAATTACGTGAAAAATAGAAACAAGTAAACAAACTATAGAACTGACATAATTATAACTAAATCAATTAATCAAGCTGTTACTTGTTTTTTTTATTAAAACTTAGAACTCTTGATTGTTAATGAAAACAATATTCGGGTTTAAACAATTATGAAAAAGAAAAAGCCATCAATTTGTTCAAGCTGACGTTTCACTTTTTATTCAAGCATTTTCAAAGCCTAGAAGATGTACAGTACTATGAAAATATTAGCTGTATGAAATTTAATTTAATTTAAATATGATAAATCACATTTTAAATGAGATGCGTCCAAAAACTGCAATGCATTAAATTGAAACAAACTTACCCTTACCAAACAGTATTTTATTCACACTAGATGTACATTTCGACAACTAAGTTGTCATCTTCATCAGTGTACTAAAATTAAATTCTCTACCACTTGACTTAAATACTCTAAACCGTTAATCTACCTGGACTGACCTCATGTATGCGTAAACAAACTAATTGCCTGAAGGGAGTAAACTATCTGCTCGATGGTCAGATACAGTAACTTGTACAAAACTGGACCAAGGATATAGAATTGCTTTTAAATCGAATAACACTTTAAAAAACCTACTACAGGCTGTATCAATTAATATGTTAGGATTATTGTTGAGGAATCTGTTACAAAGCCTTTGAGTTGTTCCAAGATCCCCTAACTTATCGGACTCCTTATGTATACAGTCAGTTATAAGATAACTAAGTTCAGACCTGAACAAATCTCTTTTAAAGTTCAACCTCGCTAAGGAGATCTTCAAGGTCTGATTAGAATTTGTACATAGAAATGTCATTAGGTTGAACTGGAAACGCAAATTTAGGGCCTGAAACGAGGAAATCTCTGCTCTCGAGGGGTATTTCTTTGTTCGCAAAATTTTTAAACCATTTTGTGAATTGAGATTTCATTATGCTTATTATCTGGTTATTAATTTTTGTGATATTGAAACTTTTAATTTTCTTAAAATGAAAATTGTATCTATTATTTTTTACCATAATCCTTCTAAATTCCATATTTCTTGTTCCCTTGCGTTCTTTCCTATATCTTGATCCTTTGTGATTGCTCTGACAGAGACCTTTTCTATTTAACGTTAATTTTGACTGTTTTTCAAATTTTAATTCATTGACTTTAAATAAATTGAATTTTTTGAATGTTCATTTTTGCGCGCATAAAATTCTAAGACGTTTTCACTTAATGCGTTGAAGTTTTTGGACGCACCTAATTTAAAATGTGATTTATCAAATTTATCTTAGTTTTAACCTGTGTCTTCCTGTTAAATGAAGTTAGTATGTGTGGTTTATTTATGACCTTCAATATCATACCTCTAATTTTTCTTGTAAATTATTTAAACAAATTTTCATAGTATTGTTATATGTAATCTTCTAGGCTTTGAAAATGCTTCAATAAAGAAGTGAAATGTCAACTTGAACAAATTGTTGGCTTTTTCTTTTTGCTAATCGTTTAAACCCGAATATTGTGTTTGCAGTAATTTTCAATTTGATTATATGTAAATTCATATGATATTATTGTTGTGAGGTGTTTGGCAGGGTGATATTCGAATAAGAAAAATGTATTTTTAACAAACACGAAAATAAATATATTTTTATTATTAATTTTATTATCTTTTTAAGCTACTCACTCTAAATATCAAATCTTAGTTATTCTTAGAGATCTCAGAGCTTACAGTTTAAGTTTTGTATGCACTTACAAATACGAACTCGTATGGCAAATATATTTAGTTGTTCGTCGATATTGTTTATTTTACTGATAATAATAATAATATCAGAATTTAAAAATTAACACATTTGTACTTCTTCCTTTTACCTCCGTCACTCGTACCCTACACTTTCACCAATTATTAAACTTATTTAAAACACTTCGTATAAACTTTTTAGCAGATTAAGGTTAGTTTTTCTGACGTTTATTAATCTCTTGATTTTTGTGAGTGCAAGGTTATAAATTTCGACTGGTAAGTGACGCTCAGATTTCAAAAGTTTCCCCCCCTTGTTGTTTCCAGCTCGAACTTATAAAGCCTCCCCCCGCGTACTATGATCTATGACGTATTTTACTGAATCTAGGCATCGAATCTGGACATCGAACTTCTTAATTTCTTTTTTACATTTTTTGTATTATACATCAAAATGATCAGTCAATTTTCCCTCATTCTTTTGATATTTTTATGATCTCGATTCGTCCTAATTTACCATAATAAACAGCAACATTTTGACGTTTGCTTCCACACGATTATAATTAATAAATTTTGAATTTCACATTGCTTCTTTAGCATATTTCTTTACTCCATACCTTTTTCTACCTATTATTACTTATTTCAAAACCCCAGTCGACTTTGTAATTGCAATTATCTCGAAAATTTCAAAATACAATATTATTTTTGTTTGCATTATTTGTTTTTATATATTATTTTCATGCTCTTTCCAAATTGAAAATAAAACATAAGGTTTCCATTAATTTTTTTTATAAAAGGTCTATTTCGAGAGTTCCAGACTTTATACTGCCCTGTATGCATGGGGTTCTCGCTTATTAGTAAACATGAAGTTCAGATTTAAATTAGGCAAAAAAGCTTCTTTTCACAGTTAGTATCGGAGATATTTCTAATAATGTAAAAAAGGTGCCCTTGTTTTCTCTTCTACCGCAGATGTTGCATTAATATCTCAAAATCGTACCTTCTTATGGCATATTTTTGGCCTCTACAACATAATGTTATTCTTTGTTTTTCAAGACTTCAAGTTTTCAAGCTTCCTTCTGGGCATAATCAATTTTCTTTCATCATTTTAACGAATTATGATTTTTTTTTGTATTCGACTACGTGCAACTAGATAAGAAAAATATAATAAGTCTCTTAAAAATAACAAAAATCTTGCAGTATTGGTTGTTTTATTGTTCGTGTTTTTTTCGGTTCAACTATTATGCTTAGATCAATTTTGTGCAATTTCGTATATAGGACGTGTGAAGAAGAGAAGGGGGTCGCTCCTACTCTTCAATACAGGTTTCAATATTTTTAATATTTTACGAAAAAATCGAGCAACAATTCTTTCTTTATTTCCATTAATTAAAGTTCACATGAAAGCTAAGTTTAAGTACCTTATGTAGTGTAGCCTTCAGGTAGTGATTTCCGTGGTGTTTTATAGCGCAGTCAATCAATTCATTTTCATTCTTTCTCAGGATCAAACTTTTACCTTGATTTATAATACGATAATAATATTAAAACAATCAATCAGAAATCAATATCATTATCATCTGTCTAGACTATTTGTTGACATATATATTGCAAGCCGCAATTAAGATAGAAAAGTCAAGTAAACGTGGGTGGACGATAAATCATTTCTGGAGCGTAAATCATTTGTGCAACTAAAATCTAATCACATGTGACCGACATGTTGTTTGAAATACAACAGAGCATCTGTTCAAGCAACGCCCAATTTGGGATGGTATAATAAATTTAACTGCACCAAATTCATGACATGTGGTTTTGACACGGAACAATTAAATACGCGTAAGACCAAAATCCTTCAAGGTTGCTCGGCGTTGGAGTGACCACGATGCGGCTGGCATACTTATTAGACGGTTAAAGCACTTTTAATAAGTATATCCTTGAGGCAGTTTCCTGACTTTATTTTGATAACTTGACCTCCTGCATGGCTAATACAATAACAGCTTCTGGAATTTACAATCAGGACAATAGACATTGTTTTTACACTTAAACAACTTAAGCAATAATTTTATTCCAATGAAATTGAAATCAATTTAACGATTAATAGTTGATAGCGGTGATGGTTTTGAACAAATTATTTCAATGAATTACTCTGCATTTACAGATACGATGGTTATAACTCACATAGAACTACTTTTGATTTAAATATTTTTTTTAATGAATCATTTGGTTAACTGATAGAAAACTATCAATCTTCTTAGTGGATTGTATGGGCAGATAACTTAAATTTTCGTGTGCTTTTAAGTTTCGTTCAGCATACACTTTTTCAATTATGGCATTTCAAATTATAATTTGAGACAATTTTCCAAATGCATAAAATAGTGACATTAATCTACCTTTGGTACCAGTGTAAGTGAATTTTTTCCCAGGTCTATTTGTTTCAGCGGAGAAAGCGTATGTTAAGGCTGGTCCACATGTAATGACTAAAACGGTTATAATTTTAAAAAATCCACATGCGTGTACACAGAATTCCACGTTATCATCCAAACTATCTAGAGTTTTTAGACGATCGTCATGGTGAAAGTACTTGTGTTGTTAATGCTGCTTGCATTAGAAAAGTGAAAATAAATGAAGAACTCGCATGAAAATGCATTGAAAATACAATTAATTCATATTCGGTCATTATTGGTGGGATTCAAATTGAAACAAAACATCTAAGACATAAAAGAGTAAAACTTAAGATATCAGCTTCCGACGTTGAGGTTGACTTGGTGAGTCTTCTTGCTGTTTGGACTCAAATAATGTTGGTTCATTTGCTTTTGGATAAGCATGATTTGCCCAATATTGGAAATATTGGACCAACTTGCTTTAGTCACCACTCAAAGTCTAACGGCGTCAGGTCTCCTGCATGAGTCAACTGAATACTTTAAGTTTCCCAATTTGGTGTGAAAATTCGAACTTATTTTGACCTACTAAAAAATAAAACACATATTGCAAGAATACTATACGTCTGTTTCCAATTTGCAAATTATATTTTAAAACAATTCACAAAATATCTGCAGTATTATAACCGCAAGCGATTACTAGTTTCTACTTGAACTGGTCAATCGAATAATAAGAGTATGAGTGAAATGTGGCGTTGCAAGTTTATCGGCAGTTAAACGAGATAACCTTCATATCTGACGGGATGCAGTTGTCGCTCGGGCTTGTCTCGAAATATTTGAACCTTGTTGTACAGTGTGGTATAAAATGTTAACGATTTTTTTGCAATATGTAAATTAAAATATTTGACATTGTCATAACAATTAATTAATGATTGTCAAGATGCGATTAAGCTGTGATTTTGAATCGGCATAGCTAAAACTCGTGTCAAAATGTCCGCCACCGTGAAACAAACAAACATTGGGAATAACTTCCGCAAACAACTCATTAATAAAAACTACCACAAACTGACTACTCATTCATAAAAACTTAGTTCGCCTAGTTGGCTTTAAACCAATTACTAGCATGTGCAAATGTTTGTAACTTTACAAATTAAAACAATATTGCTATGATGTTTACAGACAGATCGTTAATATATAATAAGCACAACAAAGGGCATAATGTCGATCCTTAGGGAACACCCTCTGTCAGGTTCTCTTGCTTAGATTTAGCACCATTAACTTCAACAATCTGTTTCCTATTATTTAAATAGGAAATATTAGATTACATTTCTACAGGTTTCATTTCATAGTTACGACTGCTTGTATTTTTTAAATTGTTAATGTATTTTTTTATTTCGTTTTCGTTAAGGAAAAAATTCTGACGTGGATTACCTGCCGTTCTAAAGGACATGTCGAAGTCGTCAGGTAAGATGTTTACTTCCTATTTTACAAAATGTATGTTTGTGTCATTGTTTATAATTTGCCACGTCGATTTATTTTTATTATGTGAATTGCCTGGTTTTCAGGTTTTTGTATTCTGTATGAATATAATCGGACTGTACATATTGTGGTATATGGTTTAGCGTCTAGTCAGTTTCTCATCAATTTGAGATTCTGAAATCATTTTAATAGTTTTTTCTTTGCATATTTTAAACAGACTAGAACAAGTACTAAGAACAATTAAATTTTAAAATCGTTTGGATAGGGGATTTTAATATGGACTTCCTACGCAAATCTACAGAGCGTACTAATCTCATGTGACATGCTTGAAACTTTGAATTTATATAAAAATGTTGCTGTACCCACGCGAGTTGCTCAGCAGTCTTCAACTTGCATCGAAATTCATTTTCTCTCCTCAACATTTCTTGCAATTTAAGATATACTTGTTCCATTACTTTCAGACCATCAAGCAATAATGTTAAAGTACAACTTCTATGCTAGACTATGCAATTTCACAATTCAGAGACCAAACTAGTTTAAAAAAAATTGATTATATGCTACAGAACCAGACTTGGCTTACACGCTTTATATCTCGCAAAAAATACAATAATTCCACAGAAGTCGAGCAATTATATAACTATCAAAAATTAGAATATCGAAAAGCACAAAAGAAAGCTAAGCAAAATTGTCATAACTTGTTTTTACCAAGACCAAACCAAACAAAGCCAAAACCTCTTGGCATTTAATAAATTCTCATTTGAACGTTAGACAGGTTATAAAGGAGCATGGTAATAATTATGTTAACCATCATTTTGCAAATGTCTCAAAAATGTTAGTGAACAACGATCCTGTATCTGATTATTCTTACATTGACTGCGTTTAAAACTATCTAACATAAAATTGTTTTTTTTTTCTAGAAGCTACTACTGAACTTATACTGTGTAAACTAAAAAAAAGAACGCTGCGGATATTTACGGATTTAATACAAATCTACTAAGAGTTTCTTTATGTGACGTTGCGAAGGACCTTCCCCAATGAACTAAAAATAGCGAAAGTTTTTCCATTATATAAGTAAGGTGCAAAAGACGATTTGAATAATTAAAGACCTATTTTACCATTTTTCTCAAAAATGTTTGAAACCGTTGTTTTTTATTACGATGAATTACTCTGCAAACAACAATTTGGCTTTAGACACCACAGATCTACCATTCAAGCAATTCTTGAAATAATTGACAACATATTTGATTCGTTTAACAAATTTAATAAAGCATCAGCGATACTGTAGATTCTTCTATCGAAACTAGAAACGTATGGAATAAGGAGCAAACCGTTAAAATTAATTAAATCATATTCTGTCAGACCGAAAACAAGTAGTTAAATGTTTGCATCTAACTTCGGGTAAATTGTTGGTGGAGAAAGGTGTCCCATATTGGGCCCCAAACTCCTTATTAGCTAAATCAACGATTTACCAGCTAATTTACCCTCTTCTAAAACAGTTATCGAACAAACTGATTTAACATTTAAAATTAGTAGAGAAGAAACGCATCTTGAAAGCAGAAGAATGGTTCTCGGCTAACAGATTATAAATGCATTCAGATAAAACAATGAAAATTACTTTTTCACTTAAAAATCGTAGTTGTCTGTCAGTAAAACTTCTTGGGATCAATCAACGTCTTTAAACTGGAACAATCATATTATTTCTTTGTGTACAAAATTGAATGTAATTACTTACCGAATCCGTAAATTAGTAGACATTTCAAATCTTAGTACAGCTTTGACGTTATACTACTCAAATTTCCCAAGTTTAGTAAACTATGAAATAATATTATGGGGTGCTTCTAGTTACATACAAAAAGTACTTGTTCTTCAAAAGAAGGTAGTCCGTGTTTTAACGAAATCTAATTTTCTTGAAGATTGCAAACCTTTATTGATCAATTTAAAAATTCTAACCGTCATTTCACTATACATTTAGAATTGCATAATATTTATAAAAGGGGTCATTCTGTACCTAATTATAATAATAAGATTTTGTTAATTCCAATTCATAGATTAAGATTAAGTCCCGCAGTTTTTTAATAAATTGTCAATGGAAACAAAGCCTTGCCATTACATAAATTTAAAAGAAAAATAAAATTATTTTTGGGCAACTGTGACTTCTCTTCAGTTGATTACTTTTTAAATTGTAGTGATCTTATGTGATTGTCTATCAACGACAATCAGAGTAGATTATATGTTTATGTTTATATTATTATATATTATAATATGTATGATTGATATGATTCTTATGAATAGGGAAATAAATATTATTATTATTATTATTATTAATATTATTATTCACCCGAGACCAACTGACATGTTCCAAGGTACTCTCATTTTTTTAAGCTCGTGTTATCTATTTGTCGCAAATTACACATTGGCACACTTTCTCTTCCTACATCAAAATTGATGACTGTCGCAATACTACCATGAGCATTGTTGTGCACACACTTATTTGAAGGCATTTGTATTTCATGACACTCGTGTTGGCTCTAATATTGTTAAATTTACATTACAGGAATTTAATAAATTTTCAAGATCAATTAGAAGATTATATTATAATCAGCAGAAAGAACCTCTACACAACTAAATTTCTCAACACCAAAATGACCAGGTTATCCGTACAGTGTTAAACTAATGTGTATATGTGTGTACACGCACTATTGAAGTTATAATTACGGAACTTAAAACTTAAAATGGGAGAAAACCTATTTTTGAAAGCAATATATCAACCAGAAGTGTGAGTTTACTCTAATCACCTTTTTCCGTATTTCGAAAACGGTACGAGTTATCGAAAAACTGGTTCTTATAAAAGACAATGAAATTTTCAATAACTTTTATTTGAGAAATTCTTTCGAAAAAGTACCATTTACTGGAAAATCGCTATTGAAATCCTCGCTTGAAATATTTTTATAGTCCTACGATAAATATTCCCGGGTCCGGTCGCAGGGGCGTCCGCAGTCACAGTTGCGGTGGTTCGCAGAAGTAACTAACCTATATCGACGTATTCACGAAACGTTCATGATTTTGTCGCGATCGTCAGTTAGCGGGAAATTTATCTAAGAATAAGAAAGTTTACTGCAGATTTTTATGCAATTGATATCATCTACAACGTAAATTATTACTCCACTAGTTTGAACGACTAAAATAATTTCCTATATTAAAATTTGTTGGATTATGTGAACAAACTTCGACATTACACAGTCAATGGTCTGCAGAACAGGCTGCATCAGTTTCAGTATTACTTAACATTTCACCTAATTTATTTCGGATGCTCTCTACATTTACATAGAGCAGTTTCAATTCAGTATCTTATAAATTGTCCTTGATTGAATTTACTAAAAAAAAAACAATTAATACGATTCCCTCGGGCCAGAAATCAGATTTCATTTTGTAGCGCAAAATCAGATCCAATATTGAACGAACGGATGTGAACGAAATCTGGACCGGCCATTTTCTTTATTTTTACTTAAATCGATAGATTGATAAATTGATGATCACGTCCATTCACGTCGACGTCAGCACATTGTTTTATACTATGCATATGTGAGGAAAACTAGAAGATGAACAAATAGCATACATACTGGTTAAGCTCGTGTATGAAGAAATGATGAAATATGCCTAGGAGGAGAAAATAAAAGGGATGGAATCATAAGGAATTCCTCACAGGGACACCCTGCATGAGTATAGCGTATAACAATTTTAAACTATCCATATTCAGAGCAAAGATGTAGAAATGTCGATAAAAATAAAGTAATTACATTAAATGGAAAAGAGGTAAGGTGACTAAGAGAACTATTTTGCAAAGAAGAAATGTGAAGAGGTATTAACTTCCAATATACAATACAATAACAACTTTCGGGAAAATGTACATATTTCACTAGAGTACAGCGGAAAGTAAGCATGAAGATAAGATATCAGCAATGGAAATGAATGTCACTAAGAAAAAACAACAAAAATGGATCGGAAGAGAAAAAAAAAGAAGAGAAACAGTAGGAAAGGTTTCGACTTGTAATGGGACTATGACACAAAACATGACAAGAATGGTAACAAATTCAGAAAGGTATGAAAAAGAAAAGTTGGAAGTAGGACGTGAGAGTAGGCCCAATGAGGAAACAATGGAAAATATGGCAGGGAACGTATTGAAGTTGAAAGAAAGGAAAAAGAAAAATATTTAATGCATACAACACTTTATTTTGTATAAATTAGACTAGGTCTAAATAATTAACTTCACTGTTCTAATTGGCCTAATACACTTGGAATAAACAAATAGTTTTTAAAAATAAATTCAAGCGATGTAATCTCTCACATTTTTTTGCGTTCTTGTAATCATATCCCTTTTGCGACCGGAAGTGCCATTTCTATTCGTTGTACTGAAAAGACAAAACCCCACATTATTATAGTATTATTATCTTTCCATCTGTTGTAAGTGTATCAAAAGTCTTCCTCAAACTTCTAGATCACCAGTTTCGTCTGCAATCATGGATTTTAATGTAAGTTCGTAACATTTTATTAGACTTGTAATCCTGACCACTACAATTGAAATTGTTCGTTAGACATAATACCAACACCGGATTAAGCGTAATCGTCGTACTTAATAACAGTGCACCATACTCATTAACACCTGTCCATTTCACAATCTAAGGTTATTAATTAAAGGTCTCTAAATTTTAATATGTGCAACAAGTAGCACGCAGCAGTCGTGGTGGAATGAACGACACAAGCGGGATTCCGCATGGTAGCCATGGACGCAAGGTTAACGCGGAAAGTGGCCGTACGACCTTGCCGTCAGCTTCTCCCTTCTCGTCACCTTCCTACCAGTGAACTCACGGCCGAGCTCTCCGCTGCACATTACATGCGTTAGTTGTGGAATGCAGTGTTTAAATGACGAGCAATAAGTGACCCAGTGCATACTTAACAGACGAAATACCGTGGATATAGCTAAAACAACAGGTATGGTTATTTTTATGGCACCATCCGCCGAGACGTGCGCCGCAATAAAATATTAGATTTAACTCACTTATATCACCGGAAGTAAATTTCTATTATGTTATCAAGTCGTAGCAGATCGCAAACATGCACATCGTCATCTGAATTATTTAGGTGGATTTTACGTTAACATAACGCATTGGTATGAGCTTCCTTATAGCCAATAATATTAATTTCCACATAACCTATAATTTTCTTTTGTTTCAAGCTCGTCAATTTTTAAAGTTCACCGCGAATCATGATGAATCACGTATTCAGACGTTAAAAATGAACGATTGCGATTACGCGGATTATTCAACGTTATCGTCAATATTTAAATTTACAGCAATTTCAAATAAAATTGAAGAGAAAGTCTTATGAGAAACTCAGTGAGAAAGTACGCGCTGTGCATATAATTAATTAGTGTATTGCTATCATTTTTAAGGCATTTTCCTTGTTTCGCATGGTACCAAAATTGAAAAGATAACACTTGAATTATCGATACTTATAATTTTTTTTTGAAAAGTCGAGTAAAACAGTCGATGTAACGGTGAAGCAGACATGCGAGTTTTTATTTAATATTCATTGTCTTAAGCCTCTTGGTCGTATTCGTTTCAGTTTACCGTTTGCTCTGATTTGGTATTGAATTTGTAGGCTTCCTCTTCAGCGGAGGGGATTTCATACTCGTCGGGGTTCGACATCAAGGTTTCATTACTTATGTAGGAAGAGATTGCAAGTGGTATCCTAAATTGATCTCATTTCATTTTTTTTTTTAGTTTGATGCCTTGGCTCATTTTGATGAAGATGATTGCCTATGTTCCATTTTTAAGTTGAATTTTCCACTAAGGCATTTATCAATTGTTAATTTATTTCTTTTTGGGTGTAGATGATTACTGGTGAGCTTGAATATACTATTAATTCTAAGTATATGGGTTTGTCAGGCAGTGAAAAGTCGTTAATTCTTTGACCAGCCAATGTGTATTTCAAAAGTTAATGGTTTTGATTTGGTTGTGATGTGATGTTGCAGCTTATCAAAAGCGAATTGAAGATAATAAGATGCACGCAGTACTCATGTGTTCATTCTGGTACTAGATTTCACTGTTTGATTTGTTTTGATCTTGATTTGTGATGTACACTTAATTTTGATAATTCACTACGTCGTGAGTAATCATCATGAGAAATAAAACAACCAAGATACTACATTTCATTTGATAGTTTGCTGGAGGGCTTATGTTAAAGTTAATTTAGAGGTGGCATTTACTATGATAAGATTTTAGGATAATGTAATAATTGGTGTAGAGAATATGCTTTAATTTCTTTACTAGACCCAATCAAATGCCTGTTCTATTCTAGGAATGACACGGTGATGAATTTCTTCCTATGATCTCATTCAAGATTCTGTCCATTGCTGTTCTGTAGATTATTTTATTGAGTTAATGGTTGGCAAATCTTGTCTATGTTAACTGCTTTCTATCCTCTTCAACAAATGTTTCTCGAAAATTTTGGATGATAATGCATGTAAAGCTAGGATGGCCCATATCATCTAGTTAAAATTTCAAAACTAGTTTACATATCTGGAAAGCTCCTAATTTTTTTAACTAGTAATAAAACAAGTATTTTGCCAAGGTTTGAAGATAATATTCCAATTGTAAGACAGTGCCCAAAGACATAAGTAGATGTAACGTTAACAATAAATTTGAAAAATCAGGAACTCTGAGGGTTATTTCAAATTAAGTACAACTAGCTGAGAAATATTAAATTAGTTTATTTCATAGTATAATATTGATGAATAATACAAAAATCCTGTAGGAAAGTGAGTGGTGGTAAATACACATGGTTTTATGTTTCAAAGTCGACAGCTTCAAACTTTGAACAGCTGGTTGTTTCCTCGTTTTGCTCGGAACCTACACTTTCTGTTAGGTTCAACCACTTGCAGGAGCAACTATTTATCTTCTTCATCATTTGTCAGAGGCTTATTAAACTCTTCAAACAATTTGCCACGCTCAGCGATATAATTAACAACTTTCAAGTTTTTCGTGATTTTTTTACCACTAATGTAATTTTCATTGCTGTTCCATTCATTTGAATGCGTGGTCAAAAAAATCGAATTTACTTTTAACTTGTCAAACACATGCAAAGATCATTTATTGGCAATATCAGCCAAAACGGCTTGGTCAGTTAAAGTGACGAATCTCCTATTTCCTTCCAGTCAGTAGGCTCACACTCTTCTTGGCAATTTCCACCTTTCTCTGAGAATAAACTTAAGCCAACGAACTCATCTGAGAGGTACCAAAGATGCGTTTTTATGGCATTTTAACCACTTCACTAATTTGAGCATCAATAACTTCATAATTGGCCATGTCTTTGAACAGAGAAAGGTCTGCCCAAGCAGGATTTGTAGCGCTATGGGCTTCAAACCAATATTTTACATTTACAAAGTTCACAAAACGTTCTAATTGCGATTTTTCCTTCTGTGTTGTTTTGAAATCGTCTTCCTCACGCAACAAGATTTTGATGACGTATATCAGTTTCGCCATCCAACGAGCATGGTGTACTGCACCTGGAGGTCAATGAATGACCCAGAGCTAGTAGAGACAGGTATATTAACTCCATGTAATCATATCTGGGTTGCTTTTTCCTAAGGCAACTAATAAATCACTTACTGCGGTGACTTTTAAATGTTCACTGCCAGGGGCTTCTTCCAATGGTTGATAGTTTCCTTGGTGTATAAACAGCCATGCGCCTTGTATCTTTTTAATAAAGGAATGTCAGGAAAACTGGATGGTCCGAAACAGAGAGTAAATACCTTACTGAGAACAATCTCCAAAATGTGATGCTTGCATGCTAACCATAATAATTCTTCTCCAACTTTATGTTCCAGCATAACACAAGCTCAGTGCCAAAACACATGCCAACTATCACCTTCTCCAAACCCAATTCAGTTAGTACATGATAAACTGCATTCGCTGCGTTTGCGTCACTATCACTTACAAGTTTTGGCAGTAATTTCTCCAGATACTAATACGGGCAAACGATCTATTCTTTCAGTGCCCAAAGTATCATCTTCCCATCCAATGAACTTTAACTGGATCGTCAAAAGAAACAGATTGCTTTATTTCTTCAAACACAGCTTCGCGGTAATAAAAACGAACTAGAGTCATATCACAATAGGGGCCATTAATCTTCCCTATCAGAAACCTTATTGCGATCTAATGCGCTAGTGACATGTTCAGAAAATTAAGATTTCTTTGCAAGTCTGTTCGGGATTCCCTTCTTTTTTCTGTTGATTATGGCTTATACACTTCTTCTTGATTTATTTTCGGCAGAATCAGAATGTTCTTGTGATTCATCTTCTGAATCTGAATTTGAAATGGACATAGTTACAGATATCAGGAAGAATGTAGGAAAATAAATGCTAGAACTTACATTTTTATTATAAGCCAGAAAAGGAACAAGAGTGATAATTAGAACGTGTCGTGGGAATGGCATTTAATTTTATAGAACTAGGATGATGTTAATATCAAAATATTGAAATCATCTTTTAGAGGAATTGCGTAGTGCAAAATATTGGTGATGTTCATATCATATTTCTTTCCGTCCTCATCAATTAAAAGCTCTGTCTTCGTATCCTTTGCACATAGTAAGTGCATCATCGAGAGCAATGTCAAATACCATGGCTGCTCTTAAAATAGTGTTTCACGTTTCTTTCGGGTATCTGATATTCTTGCTTTATTTTTTTTTTTAACAAAAGCCATTCAGAGTGTAGTTTTTCAAGCTTATCATTACAATGTTTTACAAGACTAATCGGGATAGCGGCGTTTTACTACAGTAAAATTAATTCTTTTACAGTGCTGTGACTTGCATTTCGAATAGATTTTTTTTCTGTAGGAAGAAATGGAATCTAAGAAGAACTTGCCTTAAAGTTAACTGATGAAATCTATATATTGGTTCTAAATCTTTGATGGCAACGCCATATTTTCACAAGCCACATTTTATAATTTTTAACTTTTTAATGCATGTTTTTTGGTATTTCACAAAAACAGCATCTGGAAAAAAGAAAAACCTAGAAATTAGTATTGAAAAAATAATAACTTTGGAGATGTTGAGCAATGCCTTCTACTACACCTAGGATATTGATATTTTGGCATTTTACTACTGAAGTTAAATTAGTGGGTGCCATGGGGCGTAGGATAAATTAAAAATTTTTGGGCCACCCTAATAATTAATAAAATTGCACACGCTCTCTCATTTAATCATTCACATAATCCCTCATTCAGTGAAGCACGTCTTCAAACTTTCACTCATTTACTGGCCACCCACATCTTCACCAGATTAACCACTCACTCACTCTATTTTTTTAGATAAGGCCTCGTTCATTCACTCATTTGATTGGTCGATCTCTCAATCACTCATCACTCATCACTCACTCACTCCCTCATTCATTCAATCACTCACTACACACTTTCAGTTCATCATCATCATCTCAGATAATCAAATGTTCGCTCAGTCGCTCTAACACTCTCACATTCACTCATTTGATCAAACAATCACTCACTACTTCAACAGGCCGACCATAAATATATAACTTGCTCTATTGTGTTGATGTGTGGTTACGACATTCTTACATTTCTTAGAAACTACTTCAGTAAGTAAATTATGAACATGGAGAATATTACAAACCAATTGGGACGCGAATTTCAGTACCTTCACTTTGAGCTGACTTAACACTAAAAACTATCTCTTAATGTTGTCGATATTTAACAAGCTGGTCACGCATTATTTTAAGCATACCCATACAAACTCGTCCTGATTTTCTATATTGCTCTTTTTTTTAATTTTCGGTATCGTTTTGTTACACTTGGTACTTTTTTGCCCTCCGAGCATGATACAGTTTGCCGGGGTAAGGGCAAAGAACTAGTCTTGTTGCATTCTGTAAAATAAATTTATTCTGAAAACCAAAATCATCATATTAAATACTATTTTTCATTTTTTATATACTGTACGTAGGTAAATCCATGAAAATGTCCTAATTATAGACAGTGCTTGTGTCTTTAATATGAGGCCATTGAATTTTGATCTCCCTTAACTTAAATTTAACAGCAATTCCATCACATGTATTCATATTAATAAAAGTTTAGAATTTAGTTCAGGAAATGGATTTCTTCTTTCATATATTCTATTTCATGTCGACTACAATTGCTTGAATTATTTATATTTCAGTTACTGTCATCCTCTTAAAATATCCTCTATGTAACCAGTTCAGCACCTCCTGATGTTCTTTTTCATTCGGTAGCAGTGTTTAGTGTTTTATTTGTTCCAAAGGTTTTCTTCTGAAGGCTTGCTTACATTCCACCGACACATTTACTATGAATGTTAATGGTGTTGGTGAATTTTCTTCCTCGTTTACTCTGAATTGATTTTGGATTTTCTCCACCAATTGTAGTTGTTGCATGTCTGTAGTTGTAGCATCAATTACTGTATCAGTACTAGCTGCTAGATTTTCTTTAAAATTGCCATCGGTTGGAGGATATGGCTGGTATGTGGACGAAGCTTCAAAACATCTACGTTTTTTGTACCTTTCTACAACCTTTCTACAACTGTCGACGTGGGAATTATACCCATCATAAATAAGGATATCCGGTCTATCTTCTGGTATAATTTTCAACAAAATTTTGGAAGTTAGTAGCCGACTCCACCCATCCATTTTTTTTGCCGAATAAGATATTGCTGTATATTCTTCGTCATTTTTGCATTCTATGCGTCCCATACATTTTTCCTTACAACAAGGTGTAGGAGTATTTTTTCACAGAAACGGTGATATTTTCTTTTCTAGGACCATTCTGCCATGAGCAGCTGGTTCCTTTTGACCAATAACTTTTTTCTGATCCGGTCCAGGAAAAAACGTATTTCGCCTATTTTAAAATTTCTTTTTGGGGGAATTTGTTTTTGCAGAGCAAAGTAATCATCTGTAATAAATTGACCTACGCTCCTTTCTCTTGCTAATTGCTATTTTTTTCTGCCTGAAGGTTATCTTAAATCTTGTGAAGCGATCGTCGCCGAATTTTAATGAATTTTGAACATTCTTCACCTACACATAACGAGGCATATATAGTGTGAACATTTCTTTTTTGATACACCCCATGTTTACATCAGATTGATGCTATTTTCCCTTCTTCCTCATTAGGAATGGTAGTGGTTCTACCAGCTTTTGATACCTCTTTGACATTTTACATATTTTATAAAGATTTTGCGTTAGGAATGTAAGTTATGGTTGCTCTATATATGGTAATTTCTCGGCTTTCTACCGCTTGAATGGCAGCTTTTAGGGTTTTCCTGCAATATTTTGCAGATGGATTCTTACTAACTGAAGTCCATGCAAATTACAAACAATTACTTCTGATTCAGCCGGGGCAACGCTATCATAACGCTATCAAACCTAGCAAGTTTCCATGATGCAAATAATAGTTTATAAGTCTAAAAAATAAAGCAGTGTTGTTTATTTGGTACTTAATTGAATATAATCAATTAATTCCACGAATTTCTTGCTAGAGAGTTTATTTTATTAGCAAAATTATAAAGATTTATTATTACTTCTAATACAAAACCTTTTATTATTGTTTCTTTTTTGCAAGGTCTCAATTCTCAATTCTTAATTAAGTTTAATCTCAGGGTCCTTTTTATTTAAATTTTTAATATATATCGTTGGTTCGTCTGGTGAAGTGATTAAATCGAAATATTCTTCTTTATTTCGATTTGAAACTGATTGTGGGAGAACGGTATTTCCAGATGGGCGGAGTACTCTTAAGATTGATTCCTGGTGTTGACCGATTTCGAATATAATTCTTTATTTCTTATTAAAATTTAAGCAATTGTTCGGATCGGTTCTAGTGCGATGAATGTTGAATCTTACTTGGTAAACTCGTGCACTCTTTCTGGCATTGAGTAGTATCGTTATACAATCATACAATCTGCTGATTCTATGTGTATTCAGTGTTTACATGTTATGCGTAATGGTGCAGTTCCGAGGTACCGGTTTGTGCAATCTAGGTAGCGTACTACTTTCGTAAGTTTCCTATATCGCACTAGAGCTAGATCTGAACGATTCCCATCTATAAATATAATGATACGTAACATGTTTCTTTTACAGAAGGTAAATTGGCAATACCGAAACTTTCGGATGTCATCCACTTATTTTCAGTACACTCCTCATACTACAAGAAGACAGTATTTGTGTGATCTCAGCGATAGGGTAAATTAGCGATTTGCACACATTGCAAATAAAGATGTTACATGTTCTTTGGTAGACTGAGGATTCGTTGTATACTGTGCCTTCTAGGAGTTTTTGGTGTCAAGAAGAAGCAGGTTCCACACATATTAAAAATTCCTATCAGTCAATGTCACCCAGTTTTTTATTTTCTTTTTTTTATAATTAATTTTTGAGTATTTGTAAAAAAATTTCGAGCGTGTAATCAAAATATTCAAGTAAAATTACAATTGTAGCCAAAGTTTCCGATTTTCACATAAAATTTAACGATGGATTGTAAATCATTGTTGTGTTGTAAGCACGTAAGAATTTGAATTAATGGGAGTTGAGTTGTTCATTACAAAACGTGTCCTCAAGTCTAATTATATGGGTTCTGTAGATTTTTGTCAATCGAAAATACCAACTGAAAGGAAACCACGTACGTTATGTGCCGTGAACAAGTCAAGTCAATAAATTTAATCGCGTAGCGATTCCTGACAAGTGAAACAATCAGCAAATAAAAAAATTTCAGAATTGAAAACTACCCATGTCTTCTAGATTCCTAGAAAACCAATTCTATTTATTAATCATTAGCGATATTGCATATCAATGAACACCTCGCACAATCCCTGAATATATAAACGATTGTAAAATTTAAAAAAAAAACATTTATATACTTTTTCTCTTGCATTTTCTCGTGCGTTGGTGTATTTTCAAGCAACACTCAAATTCATCAACGTACCCAACGAACTTTGCTGTCTTGCATTTGTTTTAAATTACAATGTTAATCTATTTACTTTTTCGCTTTAGGCAATGTAAATAACAAATTATTTACTTCCAATTGCAACTTTGAACTTAAGGCAAGTCAACTTAATTGAAATTTTAGAATAGCAAACAATAAACGTACAGTCCTGGAATATTCTTATTGTTTTCGATAGTAAATGTTTAAAGATATAAACAAAAATTGTTTTAAAAAAAAATAAGTTTGTGTGAAAATCGCAATTAATTGATGTACTTTATTACAAGTCGTTTATTTTTGCATTGGTTGCGGAACTCTTTACATAAGGGCCGTGTGAAAAGTTAAGTTAAATGGGTACTTTGTTAAAACCACAAAACCTAAAATATGCATTGTGGTATTTTCACTGCAATAAAAATATAATTGCATGATCGCGTCAAGAATTTACGAAGTTCGCTTACCCAGCATCGACGTTTAAACCAATCCTCACCATAGCTAATAAATATTTATCGATGCAATACTACAGCAATTAAAACAACTTGTTCCAGTATTAAAATTGTTTCATATACCACAAGGTTAACGAGATGTTAAACGATTTGTCGGGAAATTTCCCAATGGTATGTGCGTCATTTGCCCGTATAAGTTCGTTGTCGACTTTTTACGTGATACAAATTCAATTTCTTTCTGCTGTATCATAGCATTAGCCGAATAAATCACGCGTTGCTCAAATATGTTAGTTCCTTAGCAAAACAAAGACTAGGAAACTTTCGCGGCGTATATTTACGCACGTATGTGCGAGAAAGTTTTTTTTTATTTATTTACACAAATTTGATTTGCTTTGTTTGATTGGTTTCTTTTTTCATTTCATTTCTTGTTTTTAAATGTACTTCTTCTTTGTTATTCCTAAATTGGTATCATTTGAATTTTTGACAAACCTATTACGAATTTTTATTTTATTCATAATTTATTTATAGAAGAAAATATATAAACGAAAGAATGTTGGTAATGGAAATCAATGTAGGAATCAAGGTGTGCAGTACTAGATCCCAATGTTGAAAAAGACGATGCGAGTAAAGAAGAGAAAGTTGAATAGTTCAGAAAACTACAAGAGGGACTTGCAATTGAAACTCAAGGACTTAATCGGGAGAATGGGAAAGAACGATAAGGGCTATGAATGAAAAGAAGTACAAATAATAAATATAAAAAATACACAAAATCACAAGGAAAGAAAAAGAAAATCATAATCGAGGAAAGGGTAAAATGAAGAACAGAAATAACCACAATCATAATATAGAAGAAGTTAACAAAGCCATTGAAAAGTTCAATTGAAACCAAGGGAATATACAAAATAACACCTGACATGCTAAAATACTTAGAAGGAGAAGAAATAATAAAGTGCTGAGAGACATAGAGACAGTACCTAGAGAATTAGATACCGGTATTATCCTACCATTACATACAAAGGGGGACGTGAGAGAATGTTCAATTTATAGAGGAATTAATGAGCCTACCAGGAAAAGTGCAAGCCAGAAAATAATGGATAGAAGAAACAGTATTGTTTTACAAAAGGAAGAAGTACCCAGGACCCTCTTATGGTAGTCATATAATGATATGTAGCATGTCTCGTGTTAACCATAATCATAATCAAGCGAACGCAACACAAGGTTGCCATATCCTGGCCTGACCTCGATGACTCGACGCAATGCTAGCTAGGCGGCTGTAACTCCTGTTGCAACGTTTCGTTTTAAATACCTTGCGCAGTTGTTGACATGGCAATACATGTTTATGTTTATATAATTTATATAGAAGAGGAATCGAGAAAGAAACGATAGAACTGATAGCCATATATGACACGAGAAAAGAAGTGTCATCAGTTTGAAACAACAGTAGTCAAGAAAGAGTAATGCATGCTGAGCCATCTCTTGTTCGCAACAGTGGTAAACGAGACAATAAAGAAAGTAAAACAAAATAAAAAAAAACAACAACCTTTATTGGCATTAATTTACAGTTATACTATTTCCATATTTACAATTTCATATGCCTGTTCCCTTCCTTCCCCCTATATCTCTCCTCCGGCCCTGTTCTCTTTTCTCCTCCGTCAATCTCTTCATTTTCTTCATTACCTCTAATCCGTCTCCTGTCGCATCCAAAATATTTTTCCAGTTTCTTCCCTTTATCTCCTCACAATCCTCTATCCAATGCTTCCACTCATCTTTCCCCCGTATCAGAACTTACACCTATATTCTTCGTCCATCCAATATTTGTTATTTTTCTCCTCACTTCCGCACCTGAATCTAGCGATTATTCTTTCCTCCATCCCCGATCTCCCCCCTTTCAAATATTCCGGCCAACCCCCATATGTACAAATTTCTTTATATCGTCTATTATATGTCGCCTTCCTCATTCTCCCTTCCCTTCCTTTGGGCTTCTACCTGTTTCCATCTTCCCAATATATTTCTGTCCATCTCCATCTCCTTCCCTTCTCCCATTAACCTTAGTGCTTCCTGCCATGTTACACCTGCTTTTTCCTAAAGGTTCTTCCTATGTCTCCCCCATTTTGATAGTTCTGTTTTTCTTGTTTCCCTTGCCATCACCTCCCTTAACACCATCTTCCCCAGTGTCTCCTCCCGCTCCATCCACTTCCCCAGCTCATATCTGACTACCCTTCTGCCAGCCTCTATTGCCATCTTTTCCTGTCCTGTCTCCTGCAAGACCACATACTCTGGTGTAGATCTTTCTATTTGCAGTGTCTTTTTCAATTCCCCCTGCCATATTTTCTCCAACATTCTCTCCTCCTTTACGCCCCACGCTTCGGCCCGTACATTAGTATGCTTATTACACACAACCCCCCTATTTTCATCCTTTATCCAAATTTCAATTCTCTTTTATTCCACAACTTCTTTACCATCCCTTCTTCCGCTCTTCTATCTTTCTCTCCTACATATTTCATGTGACCGTTCCAATTATTCCCGCTCGTCCATGCTGTTCCCAGATACATCCACCCATCTACTTCCTCGATTTCTTCCCGTTTCCATTGCATCTTCACCTGCTTTCTTTCCCCCCACCTTTTCTAAATACCATAATCTTTGTTTTTTCTATGTTTATTTCCATCTTCCTTTTCTCTAGATATTTCCCCATCCTTCTTCCTGCTCCCTTTAATCCTTCCTCCGTCTCTGCCAATGATATAGGGGTGTTAACAGATTTAGAAGAAAAGTTACAGACAAACTAAACAATGAACTAAGAATAATTAATATGAACATAAATATAAAGATTGTGTAATGGACTAGGACCAAGATTCTTTTGGAAGAAAGAAGTAACAACGATCGTAAAGTTGTGAAGAAAGTAAAAAGTCCATCAGGTATCTGGCAGTGAAACAATGGACTCTCACAATTATAGGCAAGAGCGAGATAAATGGGATTTTTAAGAAAAAATAGAGGGAAAAATATAGAAATATGAATGACGTATTTAAAAAGAATTGAAAATAAAACCAACACGCATAGAATCGAAAACTGACAACTATGATAGCTTAGACCCATTCATCGAATGTCAGATGAGAGACTATTAAAAAAGTGTATGAAGAAAAAATCTAAGCAGTCAATAGTAAGGCCAGAAGAACATGGTACGACGGAGTAAATAGAGGAGACGGATCCAATGGAATGAAATTTAACACAAGAGGGAAAGAAAGAAAAGCCTCCTAAGCTAAACTGCATAAGGTATGGAACGAAAGTTTTGAAACAAGTTCATTTGCCAGAATTGTTCACTGAAGTGGCAAACAAACTGGTATTACAGAAGAGGATTTATAATTCATTTGTCCAGTTTCTTAACAGTAATATTATAAACATTTATGGAAACTAAAATATATGGGGTAACAATTTATTGTACCATAATTTTGAACGATAAACTGTGTGTGGCAATCTTTTAAGATAAGTTGCATGCCATTTCCTATGCATTTTTATGAATTTAATTATAACTAAAGCCAATATAAAAAACGTCAATTGAACTGAGCTACATCAGACATAAAAACTATAACAGCTTTAGGGTCAGAATTAGATAAAGATACAAACGTCAAAAAGACCTTGGCAGATTTTGAATGCATTATTGTACCTCAGCAACGTATAGAGACAATCTTAGAACGACATTTACCAATATTTTCACTAACCATTTACAAAAATACAAAAATGGCAACATGTTACAATAACACAAATTTATTTCTATAAAATTACCCTTGATTACAGATACTTAAGTCAGACAACAGTAATGTGTCTGATTATTGTTTGATGACACTAACTGTTACACCAAGTTGAGGAGAGACCCAACGACCTCTCCAAACAAAGAACAACAGCATAGTTGAACTGTTACACATCACTGAAAAATAGCCAAAACCGTTACATCATATAAAGGCATTCTACCTAAATTGTATGGCACCCCCGAGCATTATAAAAAGGGACTAACCCTCCGACTAATATTAAGCTTAATTAAACAAATAATAGATATCCTCGCTATGTCTTTCAATATCTAGAATAATATTTTTATATATAAGTGACTCCTCCCAATCTTTGTTTACCAACATCCCTAATAATGTAGTTCCTGACTATATTGAATATTGAAATAACATAAAAAATTCACTGCCATACCTCGTAAAGAATTTCTAGAAGTCATTAAATTTATTTTTTAATCCCATTGCTTGGGACTATGGTGGTGAGTACTACTCTCAACTACTGATGGATTTTCTCCTAGATACCGTTATATCAACTTTATCTTTCCAACTACCCTTTACAAAAGAAATACGTGGATTATATAATTTGTGCCATCCCTCTATTAACTGATTTGTACATAAATTTAATAACTACTATAATAATATTAAATTCACAATAGAAAAAGAAGATAACAATAACTCCACGGCATACTGGGATACCAAATTAACTAGAATAGATAATAACACAATAATTTTAGACAGGTACAAAAAAAATTGTTGTCGCACCGACCATATCAACGTCTCAAAAGCAAAATCAATTGCACCCTTTCCCTCAAAAATAGAATCAACAAAGCCATCCCTCCATTTACCATATTAATCTCAGAAATTATTTAACATACTTAAAGAGATTCATACCCAGCAACGTTGCTTACTAAAATTATTTCCAATTTAACTGGTACCCAACGCCATGGCTGTGATACTGAACCCAGTGGACAGCAAAGTAAACCGAAAATGTACAGATCTTTCTGAATCTAATTTAATGTATAACGTATAATGTATACTATTTTTCAATCTTAAAGATTTCGCAGACACCCTTAATAAATCTGATGTGATTTATGAACTGTAATGTAACGGGTGTGAATGTGTTTGGCCAGTCCAGCCAATAACTTAATGATTTATGAATTTTGATTTTGATATTGATTTATTTGGTTTCTCAAAACGGTTTTAAAATCTAACTGTACCTAATGTAATATGGTGACCTTCTCCAATATGATAATCAAAAATTTTAATGTTTCAACTCAAAATTAATGTTAACTATGTTTTTAGAATTCTGACGATGTTTTTAAATAAACGAAACGCGTCTAAATAGAAAAATAACCATAAGTGTATTTTTTCATATACATATTTGTGTGTATGAGTGTACAGGAAATATGAATGTCTTTGTATCTCTGTGTCTGTAAATAAATATCTGTATCGGCAGTAAATGCAATTTTACTTCGGTTTCAATAAGAAGTTGTTGGCTTGGGTACAAATAAGATTTATTGAAACAAAATTTTAATATGACTTTTTGCGTAGAATCTAGTACTTATAAATTTATTACAAGCACCACCCCGGGCTATTATTCTTCAATATCGTCTGAACAAAACTACAATGTGCAACAAATCGTATCGTCGACATTAAAATGTCCAACATTTGTTTCAACGTTCTAAATAAATAAGTAAGCCTTCTTATATCGTTCACGAAATCAACTATTACACCTACATATTTAACCGAATAATAATTTTGCAATTATAAACTTTACATTACGCCCATTTATCTCATTAATGTTTAGTAGTCTGTTTGTCTAAGATGAAAAAGTAATAACTTTTGTTTTTATATTAAACTAAAGTTAAAGTTAACTTGAGTCTGTTTAGTTAGAAAATTTACAGTTTTAAAGCGACAACACATACATCTTTTTTTTTTTTGAACAAAGCTTCTCATTATATTTAAACGATTCGCACCTCCATATATATCATCATTTGATTATTGCCAATTTTTTGTAACAAAGTTGTAAAATATCCTTTATATCAACTTCGTATTGTTATACAATTGATGGTCTAAGTTTACTGTACAACTGTGTAGTTAAATCCAAATTCTAGATAATTTGTTATACAAATATTTGCAATGAAATAAGCAGTTAAAATCAAATATGTCTTACACTCTACTAACTTAAAAGTTAAACAATATTTTGCATAAAACCAGAACATAATATGTGTATGTAGACATTGTTGTGATTCAAGTCAACACGTTGGGTCGAGATTGGACAATCTTTTTTGTTTTACGTTGCAGCGAAAGATTTTTCAGTTTAAAAGAGGAATCAAAGTAAATTATAATTAATACTTGCATTTTCGTCGACATGGATAATCTGTTTTCCTTTTTGACATTTTTGACATCGTTTTGCTATATGCGGTTTGTTTTACTTGTCAGGAATCGTTAAGTTTAAAATACTCAAAAATAAATTATAAAAAAATGAAAATATGAACCTTGCAGAAATCTCATCGTTATTAGAAAATAATATTGGAATATTGACTGCTCGCACAGGAATGTTTAATATGAATGGAATCTGTTTCTTTTACCCCAAAAGCAAAACACCTAGAGGTAAAGTGTGCAACACTCAAGATCTAATAAAGAAAATGTAATAACATTGTTTGCGATCAGTGCAAATCTTCAATTTAGCCCGCCGCTGATACTACACAAATAGTCTTCCTGCAGTATAACTTGCTACATCGGTTGGTCATTGACCAAACTGAAAATGGGTGGATGATATCCGAAACTTTCTTTCAGTGCCTTCTGTAAAAGAAGTACACGTTACCGATCATTATATTTATATATGGGCATTGTTCACATCTGGCTCTATTGTGATATACGTAGCACTCTACCCCAAGTAACTATCTAAAAATACAGAATCCAATAGAGATAATGCCAAGAGTTTTCCCGTTCGCCTTACACATCCATGAATTACTAAAAATCTGTCTCCAATATTTAGTACCAAAGTTACAACCAAAAAGCCAAAAGATTATGTTCATTATTGGAATTAAAAACGTTGTCCTGCCTTTATCATCAGCCATAATGATTACTCTTCAAGTGTTATTACTTCCAAAAGTGGGTTAAATACCATGCACTGACAGAACAAAAACAATTAAAATGGACACTGAACAACAAACTGAAGTGGGATTTCAAACTAAATTCGAAGTACGGAGAAGAGAATGAATTCGAATTGGTAGGAAGTCGGACCACGATAACATGTACTTTCTTGAAAGTAGTTATCAAAATCCGATGATTTGTTATCTAGAGACAATCGAAACTAAAAGGAATATAGTTATGGGTGCAAAAGTTGTCACAGCTGAAGAAGGTTTGCTCAAGAAGAAGAAGAAGGTTTGCTCAAGAAGAAAAGTGAAACAGTAAATAATTAAGAAAATTATCGAGGTTGATTTTTCGATGACAGTCAAACATTTTAAAGCCTACGTGCAGTGGCAATAAACATTAAATGGAATATTAATGAGGTAACAGTACAGGAAATGGACGCTAGGGATATTTCGAAAGATGGTAGAAAGAAAAAAATGAGATATTCAGATTCACCTTAAAAAGGAATAGCATATGAAAAAAATTGAGCAATATATAAATCTATAAACGAGTGTTTTGTCAAATTTACACGATATTGAACCTGCGAAACCTGTAAGAAAACAATTTTCAAATTTCCCTAAAAATAAATATTTCAGCTTTAACCCCGATGAGGATATTGTGATACTACCAGCAACTAGCCAACTTTAGGCCGTAGAGGCGAAATCGAATTCCAAGGTGATTTTCCATATTATAATATTTAATAACCTTTCCAATATTTTATTTTAGCTTCATTCAGTATTTTGTTTTTCTCTATGATTTTGTCCCAGGTATTTTTCGGCCTACGTCTGTCTGACTGGTATTCTTGATATCAGTGTCTCATTCCATATTTTTAAGTCCTGTATCTCTTGCAGACCTGGCCGTCAACACTAGTACAAAAGTAACACTTTGTAATCGTCCACAAAGGCACAAAACGTTATGTTTACTCTCTCTACGTTTAGGTAGCATATCGGTAATTCTTGGTATTTTTGGCTTACACTCCTTCATTATTTCATCCATATATATATATATATATATATATATATATATATATATATATATATATATATATATATTGAACAACTTTAAGCTCAAACTTCCTCATGACCTTAAACAATTGATTTCAAAAATTATTATGTTCCACTCCTTTCTTTTCCAAACACCCCCAAAACTTTCTCTCTGTCCACTCTGTCAAAGCCCTTCAGGTCCTTCTTCATGGGTTTCTTTATGATTTATTTTATGGTGAATATTTGGTCTTCAGTAATTATCACTTTCCTAAATACGATCTGCACTTCCTTCGTCTGTCCTCCTGTGTATTCTTTCAATTTATTTTCTAACACTTGTTTGTAGATTTTTAATGAGTTACTTAATTGCATAATTTCCCTATTGCTATTGAATTCTCTTGTATCTTCATCCCAGTCCTTATTAGGTATTTGGTTTCTCTTCCATGCTTCTTTCACAATTTTCTGAATACTACCATCCCTTCTCTCCCAGATTTTTTAGCATTTCTGTCGTTATCCTACCATTCCGCGCGGCTTTACCGTTCTTCATAATCGAATTGTTTCCCGTATCTCTTCGACTTTTATTTTTTCTTCTGATCTCATTTTCTTTCATGTTTTTCTCTTTCGCACTATAATTTTGTCCTGTGTTAACAATTAAGAGTTCTTGAATCTCTTTATTTTTAGTTTATGAAACGTTATCATTTCCTCTTCCTTTATATTTCGTGATCTCATGTGTGCTGTTTTTGCTTGTCTGCTGTTTTTAACTACTTAATTTCCAATTAGTTTTACTATTTTCCTCCTTCTCCTCTTCAAATTCTGTCCAACTCTCTTGTTTTCTCGGTCTTGCCAACTCTTTTAGTTTCTTCCTGACACTTTCCATTATTGCATTTTTAATTTCTTCCCACAGCATCTCCATGTTGCTACTTATATGCACCATTTTCATATTGTGTTCTACACGTTCACTATATTTCTCCGCCGTTTCTCTCTTAGTTTGCTTCTTATTTTGTTCTATATATTTATTTTTAATTGTTCCCTCATTTCCCTTTTCTTCCCTTTTCTGTTAATATGTAGTCTTCACATATATTTTGCCTCTATTACTTTCAATAACCAAATTTAGGTTACGCCAGAATTCATCTTTCTTTTTTGCTGTTTCGTCTTCATTTATTCCATACGTTGAAAACACTGTCACTTCCTTTTTTTCCATTTCTAATGGTACGGAGACGATTCTTTCTGTTGTTCTATGCTTCCCATTCTTTTATGTACATCGACCATCTTTTGTTTGTCACCAAGCCCACCCCGTCGCAGCTCTTTATTCCTGCTGTAATTCACCTGTTTCCCTCTCCAACCATTTTCTTTCCTTTCCCTTCTTCCTTTGCTTTTGTTATCGCTAGGATGCCTATCTTCATCCTTTCAAACTCTTCATTTAATTCCTCCCCCTCTCCACTTATTCCTCTTACATTCCATGTTCCCAATCTCTATAATTCTTTCTGGTTCTTCTCCTTCACTGATTTTATTTTCTATTTCTAGTCTTATACTCCATATTCAATTCCATCTTCGTTTTTTGATTTTTGAATTATTTCTCTCCCCTCCCCGCCTTTTCTAATTCCTCCACTTTTTCCGGTTTTGCCTTATTTCTGTTCCATCCATTCCACTTTGTTTGTCGTGCTTATTAATTCTCTCTTTATCTCAGCACGGTCCAGTTAATTGTTTCTTCGTAGCTAGCAAATACCTCTCAACTTCACATGTGTTGTTAAGGTTTTATTATTAATCTCACTTTTAGTTTAAAACGTCTTTTTCCTTTACAATAAAAATATAACGAAAACTTTTCGCGATAAGGCTCAATACCGAGAATTCTTATCGCATGAATTCTCAAGGAAACGAAATCTATTAATTAATTGGGTGTGTCTGTGTAGACTCGTGGACTTATCTAACGGCTCTGTTGGTTTGTGTGTCTGTGGAGACTTATGGACTGCTGAAGGTCGGGTTGGGTTGGGTATGGTACGCTTACCATTATCGTGGTAACTTACGGACTTACTTACTTACTATTGCTTTGTATTCCTTGCGGACTTGCCTGTGTGGATTTTTCTGTAGAGAACTCTATAAGGTTTAGAACATTGCATTGGTGGAGTATGAAAATGGAGATTCCTGATTACGTGACCTCATATCACATCAGCCTATCGACCACTCTATTATGACACCTTCCACATTCCACAATCTGCAACAATCAGTCATTAACGATGAGGTTGTAGTCTACGATGGTGTTGTAGACATTGTAAATACGTCCCCAATGTTCCCTTGCTGGTGATGCACGCCAGCTGGGACGGGTTTGACGTTTGGTCGATGCAATAATTATCCAAATTCTATCCACCTTATTCGATTGTCAAAGAAAAATGTCATTGTCTCGTTACCGATTACCGATGCCAGGAGATAGCCTCGCAGTCGATATGTTTATATTCTTTCGAAGTGAACGTCGCGGTTGGATTGAGTTGCTGTTTCGTTATTTCACAAAGTTTCCAACCAATTGAATAATTAATTTACTCATTTGAAAGGGTTTTGCTCAGAATGGATCTATTTCTTTGTACTTTATTTCTTAAACGAGTTTATTTAATAATCGAGTGGTATATGCGATTCATTAAACGCTTTAGGTGCTGCTTTGATTCGAAAAGGAATCAACTAAGATTTTCGTAGCACATATAATAAATAAATTAAATAATAAAATTAAGGAATCAATCAAGTGCCCATAATTGAAGCATTCACAAATTTTTTAAAATTTTATTTTTCCAATGTTTTAATGCGATTTATAATTTAATATTTTATGTTAATCGAAATTCTGCCATATTAATCCTCGTCGTAATATTTCTTCTAGATATTTGAATGATTGATAATGAATCGATCCGGATCTTGCAAACATTTTTTTCTAACCCGGAGACTTCGGGTAGAACCCAAAAACAACGTCACCTCCAGATCCAAACGCCTATGTCCTATTACACCTATGTTCGGCAGTATAAATATTCGCTCGTATTCAATCTCGCATCCAATTCTACTCTATTCACAGTTGAAGTAGTTAAGATATTGGCTAAATTTAAAATGGGGTCAGTGCCTGAATTTTAAGTCCTGACGTAGAGATAGTTGCGCACAGTATAGATTGGAACAAACTATTTATTATTTGAATACGGCCAACGTAACGACTTACGAAAGGGTTTAGAAACATCGTAGGCAATGTGAGAATCTGCACGTTTTGTTTAATAAAGTTATGCGGATGTGGCCGCTGATGCGTGTCCACGTTTCTGTAACGACTTGTGCAAGTGAACGTTTAATGCCAACAACAAATGAAATCATATTACACTAGAGCCACAGTCACTATCTCACAGCGGTTATTTCCACACAATGCAATCCGAGCGCTTAAATATCGATTGAAGTGAGCACACGATAAATATATTGATTTTTAACATGTTCGGAGTGAAACTTTCAGTCGTTTTCGCAGTGTTCTGGGGTAAGTCACTTCAATATTAATTCGTAATAAAAAAAAAATGTACGACGAGGTCTTAGACAAATTTAATGTGTAAAACAAATGTAGTTGAGTGATAAAAACATATTTAATTTTAGCATTTTTTTTGCTTATATATTACGTTTGCTTTTATGTTTGTATTGCAAAATATGAAATATTTTCAAAATCAATCTTGGATTGGGTTGGGTTGGGTTGGGTTGGGTAGGATAGGATTTTTATTGGGTGGAGTTGGGTTGGGTTGGGTTTTTAATACATAAGTCTCACTTGACATAAAAGTTGCCCAACCTGACCATACGATTTAAGTAAATCAACTCAATGCAGTCTGTTAACTATCTTAATCCGTTCTTTTTTTTATTTGGTCATCTTCATTCTCATTGATTTCCTGTTTACGGTTTTGTTGAATTTTATTTTATTATTTGCTCCATTGGTTTTATTTTGTTCGATTTCATTAATTGCCTTTTCCTTTCACAATTTCTGTTTCGTTTCATTCTTATCTGTTTTTCAATTGATGTCTCTAATTATTCATCATTTTTATTTGTCGTTATTCAATATCTTATTCTCTTTCTACTTCTAATTGAAATTTAGTCTACGAACTATTTATGTAAACTAATTACTGAATTGTTTGTTTCGTTCAATTTCTTTCACATGAATTTATGTGGAACCTAAGCCAAACAGACTTGAATTTATGATCACACTTATTTTGATGGCAATAAAATTTGATTTTGGTTTAATTGCATTGTGTCAGACTCCGTTATGCACGTGTTTCAAAGCTACGTACTTAGTCGAAACAAAAAACGCAAATATTAATCCTATAGATATTATATAGAGTACATACCAGCTTGATCCAAATGAAAAAAAATGTTCTGTGATATAAATGGAACAACATTGCAAATAAAACTTAAGCAATCCCAAACCAACTTACTGCATGCCAATTAGTTTTAATTTTCAAAGTTTTACGATTTGAAATTTGAAACCCCAAGACAATGTTTGACGGAATAATACCCAACCAACCAAAATCAACCCAAATCTCTACATAAAATAATTCAGAAGATGTGATGAAAGAATAAATAGAGTTTAAATCGTTTAAACCTTAGAAATATATTGCAAGAAACGCGTGACACAGATCACTTCTTTTGCTTAAGAAATACCCCTCCCTAGAACTACTTAATTGTCTAATTGAAAATAGAAAAACATTGTCACCCCTGATCCTCAGCTAGCTTAAACGTCTGGAATAAAAAAATTAAGCAAACACCAACAATGGAACAACATTTATAAAATCTACATAGTTACAGTGGCTTTTCTTTGTTAATAGTTATTTACATAAAAGTCAGGAAAACCTCATATTACTGAAGAGGAGCTAAATTGATATACGAGACACTTTGTGCCGAGTATTTTGAAGCTCCGAGTCAAGTAACTGTTTTTTATTAATTTTTTCCTGAAATCGTAAAAAAGACGAAATTTACAAATTTTAGAAATTGTTTTTACAAAATTAAGTTTGTCAATTTTGTTGGCTACTATAGTTACATAGTATTTTGCGTCTTGTAAAGTCTTTACAGTACTAGTCCGCAAAATTCAATTTTCCTGCGCGTAGATGAGCAAAAAAATGTTTTCGAGGCGATTTTCGGAAAAATAATATGAATTTACTATTAAGGGCAAATGTTTTATTTTTTAATTTAATTCTAGTTTCATTCATTCAAAACGAGTTTTGTTCATCTGTCCATGAATTGACTTACATTTAAATTTGATGCAAATTGTGGTTTTTGATTTAGGTAAATCGACTTTCGTGACAAAAATTCCTCGCATTTTCATGTCGAGTTATTCGGTGACCTATCGATTAACGTTTGACTTATCGATTAGTTAGAATGTAAGATTTATGGTTGTTCGATACCAGTCATTAGTATCGTTGCCTCACATAATCTCATTAACAGTTTCCTTCGTCCTAGCTCTCAGAGTACTTGTTGAATAATTAACTCATAATTGCAAACATGCGTTTATAATATATGATCAATTATATCTTCTGTTATTCTTTCCTAATTGTTTATTAATTTGACTACATTTTGACTTTCATCTTGACTTTGTATTCCATATTTCGCTTCCTCCATGTCATCAAAGTCTGACTTTGACTTTGAAATTATTTTCTTTTATTGATTTGGGTTAGGTTGGGTTGGGTTGGGTATGGTGTGCTTTAAGGTATTATCGTATCTTTTATCAAATGTATTTGTGCAGGTTTACAGACTTACCTTACGACTGTGTTGGTTTGTGTATCTGTGCAGACTTAAAGATTTACTTGCTGAAATTTTTCTGTAGAGAATTGTATAAGTTTCTAGAACATTATATTGAACAGGTGTTGATTTGTGTCGGGTTGGGTGGGATATGGTGTGCTTTAAGGTATTATCGTATCTTTTATCAAATGTATTTGTGCAGGTTTACAGACTTACCTTACGACTGTGTTGGTTTGTGTATCTGTGCAGACTTAAAGATTTACTTGCTGACATTTTCTGTAGAGAATTGTATAAGTTTCTAGAACATTATATTGAACAGGTGTTGATTTGTGTCGGGTTGGGTTGGGTATGGTGTGCTTTAAGGTATTATCGTATCTTTTATCAATTGTATTTTAAAGAAATAGTTTTATCTTAAGTAAGCACATATTACTGTAATTGTCACTTAAAGATCGTACTTTATTTTTGCGTTATGACGTAAGCGATACATTTTGATAATGGGAACCCTATTTTTAGGAATTTGGAAAGAGCATGAAAGACCACATAGACAAAAAAAATTTATATTGTATTTTGAAATTTTCGAGATATAACAATTTATTTCGTGTTAAAATTATGACAACTTTACATCTGTTTGTTTTTAGTGCGTATTTGAGTATTTGAGTAAATAATGGTGCGATATTTGTGCGATACAGTGCACATACTAGAACACAACAAGAGGGTTGTGAGCTATTCAATAACAAATAGTCTGGTAAAGAACGTATCAATGATTTCTGAACTCGGATTTGTGAGGGATTCATTTAGGGCAAAATTAAATTCAGCAGTGGACCACATTAATCAACGTCGAAAACCAAAAATTCAGCGGTATTTTAAATCGATTCACAATTGAAGACGCAAGTGGATGAAGGGTATATGTAACATTCAAACGAATACGAGATAAACGAGTTCAAAGTTTTTTGATTGGTACTTTTTTATTTGATCAGATAGAGAAATATATATATATATATATATATATATATATATATATATATATATATATATATATATATATATATTGAAAATGTGTCTTGTCAAATATGACAGAAAAATGTAAAATTTACACGAAAGCTGGTCTAATCTTACACCTCAATGGTGTAGTGAACATTAATTAAAACAGGTCCATGAAGACTAACTGGTGGATCGCTAGACAATATTGTTTCTGGGTTATTACCCTTCGTCAGTAGCGATTACCAAGAACCTTAGTTGTTGAAATACCTTTACATGTAGTTACAGTGTTCTGTTGTCAGTGGTTCATTAGGAATGATTGGCTCGCGCCAAGAAGTTTTGATGGCCACTACATGTAAAGGTATTTCAACAACTAAGGTTCTTGGTAATCGCTACTGACGAAGGGTAATAACCCAGAAACAATATTGTCTAGCGATCCACCAGTTAGTCTTCATGGACCTGTTTTAATTAATGTTCACTACACCATTGAGGTGTAAGATTAGACCATCTTTCGTGTAAATTATATATATATATATATATATATATATATATATATATATATATATATATATTTTAGTGTGTAAACATTTTATTACTAAATCCATTCTACAAGTTATAAACACTAATCGCTCGTTAACGAATCTTCAAACGTTTGACGATTCGTTAACGAGTATTTAATCAACCGTCAAATATTTGACGATTGATTACGTTGATGAACCGTTAAAAGAAAAATAACATTGTTTTGGATTTCACAAACAATAACGAGTCGTTAACGGCTTGTTAACTAATTCATCATTTGACAATCGTTTGTGAAACCGGGCATAAACTTTTCATAATTTTTAATAAAACTAGGAAACTATAAACTTCAAAGGTACATAGATCTTTTATCAAGTAATAAAATATCCAAAAAACTACACCACAAAATGGATGATGGGTTTATGTTACTATAAGTTTATAGCAAATTTTCTAATATTGAAAAAAGGTTTTTCTTTTTTTGTTTAACTTGCTGTTTTGATTTTATGTCTCGCACCCTATCAATTTCTGATGAAAGTATATATTGTAACTGCTCCTTTAAGTTACTATTTGTTTCTGCTGACAGAGCATTGTTTTTATTTCTTATTAATTCCAGCTTGAAATTTCTCTCTCTAATTTTCTGTGTGTGTGTTTCATAATGTCTACTTTAAGAAATTGAGTATTTTCATCTAACGTATCTTTATAATAATAACTCCCATATGCTTTCACACGTATCCACTTTACATTGTCTCGCAAACTTATTTTTAATAATTTGAACTTTCCTATTTGAAATTTGATACTTACTTACTTACATACTGCCTATTGGTCAATGTATAGTTGAATGAAGATACTTTTTGTTTCGGAATATTTTTCCTGTCTTTTGACAGGTTTCACTTTTGCGTTAAAAAGCAATGCGTTTTTAGCGTTTATGTCTAGAGCACAATACTTACGGAAAATGTATTTTCTATTGCTCTCATCAAACCGGTCATTGCATTTAAGTCTGCGGTAGTTTTTCTTACATAAGGATTCTAATTCTGGGACTTTACCCAATTTTGATTTTCCATGTTGTGATATGTAAGGCTGCCCGTTTTGTTTTCCATATTTCTGACCGTCTCTATCGTGCCCTAGAAGTTTTTTCAGGTAAACTTCTTTTTAACTGTAGCAATCTTCATCCCTCCGATTTCGGTTTTATTTGGGTCCGGTAAATTTTCAATGTTATAGGCATCGTCTTCAGATTTGTGTGAGATAATCATATTTCTATCTTTTTGTATGTCGTCGGGTGCAGTACCTGGTTACAAATTATTGCTGTCTTCTTCTGAGATCTCACTTTCTAAATCTTCTGAGCTGTCTTCTTCTAAGGTGTTTTGAGAGTATTCATCAGAAAAACCATTAATAATATTTTCTCAATTGTTGTGTCAATAAATATAGAAACTAATTAAAAAAACAAGCTACCTTCAGAAAACTTATGCGGATCACGTTCCAAGTCCAGAACTGGGATAGGTGCTTTTAAATTAGTATGTTCTTCTAAATCCATCATGTTTTTTGATGTGACATGTGAGTATTTCTTGTCGGTAGAAGTTCCAGGAGAATAATCTGTATAAAGTGACAATAAAAATTATTGATCGTTAATTATTATTATTACTCCTATAATAAAAGCAAAATGTATGACTTGCTAACCGCTTTCTTTTATAATATCTAAGTACGTATAAAATTAAATAAAAGTAAAGCCTACCGACTTACTTGAAACAGCCTTTATTTTTTTTCTTCTCTTTATTTCAACTAAAAGTTCTCGACATATCTTGCAATATGGTTAATATCACCAATAAAATTAAAACTGGTTACAACAACTAATTCTTATTTTCTGGTCGTCACTTCCAATATTTCACTTACAATCAAAAGGATTACAACTAATAAAACACATAATACATTCATAATATTAATAAATTCCTACACTCTGCACCGCGTTTACTTTACTGTACACAATGCGAATAATTTATTGTATACATAACTAAACTTTCAGACTTCATGTGACAGGTGAACCACAACATATTTCTATTTCGTCACTGATGAAGGACCTATGTATGTATTTTCACCGATATTAATGCGGATAAAAGGTTATGAACACTATGAACATTAAACCCTTTAACCAATAACTGACTGTTAACCTCGAGCACACATAGGTCCTTCATCAAATTTTATATATACTTTTTTCATTTGAATCAAATTTAAACTAACCGTAGGAAATTCTGTGTACATAGAATCCATGCAAAAAACTCAATTTTTAGGAAAATGTTATACACTTGTGTCTTCAATTATGTCAGCAATAATTAGCTATTTCTTTTCAACTAAAATTCAAATTTATTTAAACTTATTGCAAATCGGTGAAACGAATTATTTCGAGACCAAACGCGATCAAGAACTTTTTGTGTTACGACTAGATTAAATTTAAGTACCCTCCTCAAGTACACATACACACACGCGCGCGCACCATTGTTCCGTGTTCCTTAATTCTATATATACAGTTCTTTTCGGTAATGCTGGGGGATTATTTTATATTTTAACGATTTCTTAGTGGATAAAAAGATAGTTGCTCCCCCCCCGTATGTTCCAGCATCCAAATGCATTACACAAAATCGTTTAAAATTTAGATGTGTACCGGACGTGGAAAAAATGACACAAGAAACGAAAAAAAAGTATTGAGCCGCAGCGCAACTTCGTTAAATTATTGGGACGTATTTATGCTCCGCAGCAGAAAAAAGCCTGTAAACGAATTTATCCAAACATCTTCAATCTCAAAAAAAGAATAGGAAGACTATTTCCTAAAAGAGGACAAAGACAAGGATAAAGACAACCAAGAAATGAGAGACGGTCTTGCAGAAAGCAATGACGAAACCAAATTGGACATTACTGGGAATGACGTTGAACAAGCAATCCCAAAACTAATAAATAGGAAAACAATTTGGGGGCCCCAAGATAACCAAAGAGATTACCAACCTCTTTCGGAAAATACTCGAAACTGCAAACATACCACGTGAACAAATATTGCAATACCTATATTCAAATAAGGAACAAAGAAACACCTAAAAATCTACAGAGGAATCTGCCTGTTCTCTAATATCCAAAAAGTATTCACCAAAACCATATCGCAAAAATTAGCAACACAAATACAAACCAGCGAGGAACAGCAGGGCTTCCGCACAAACAGGTCCACCATGGACGCAATATCCGCAAAAGCAACATCGACAAAAAACTGTCCAAGTAGTAAAAGAATTAAACACTGAAAACAAAACACAAGAAGGGTTGACAGAGGAAATGCCGGTATTAATTGGCATAAGACAAGGTGACAGCTTAAGCCCATGTCTCTTTAACATCATCATGGACCAAATAATAGAGTAAAAGACACCAACATTGGCTACAACAGCGGAAACAGGAAATTTCAAGTCCTAAGCTACGCAGATGATATAACTCTCATGACCGAAATACAATCAATAGTGATATCTAAAGATCTTGTACGATGTAAACTCGACGGAACACCGATAGAGCAGGTTATGCTATTTAAATATCTCGGGGTCGAAATATCCAGCGACAATAACAACAAAGCAGACGTGAAGACTCAGGCAACAAAGGTAGCTCGGGTGCTCTCCGCGATACAATATGGAGGAACAAACATATGTCGACACGAAATAAAGTTCGTATATATAAAACCTGTTTAAGACCAGTCTTAACATACGCAGCTGAGACAAGAGCCGACACCACAAGAACCAAACAAATCGTCAGAACAACAGAGATGAAAACATTGAGATCCATCACCGGATTGAGCCTTCGCGACAGGATCCGTGACATTTGTTCAGTACAGGACATTGTAAAATGGACAGAGGCAGGAGAAGGTACTAGAGAGACCATATCGGAAGAATGGGAGAGGCCAGGATGGCGAAGCAGCCTACATCAAGATCGAACGCGAAACGACCCCTCGAAAGGATGCCCAAACGATGGCACGAGAGCTGAACGTCAAAGTCGCAGGAGTAATTCCAAGACCGAAAATATGGAAACGACAGGGCGAGGCCCTAACAGAAGAAGAAGTATTTATGCTAGACTTCCACCCCCTTCCCCCGTTGTGATAAAATACTTACAATTGAGACTGTGGTTATTTTAGGTTTTTAATGGACGTAGAGCTAAATTAAGTGTTGGGTTGGAGGAAAAGTAAGTTATATTATTTGGGACGTATTTATGCTAGAGCTCATCTTCCTTATTGGTTAATACTGCCTGTGATTATTTTAAATTTTAATGGACGTGGAGCAGAATTAAGTGATGGGTTCGAGCAATAGTAAGTTAAATTATTTAGGACGTGTTTATGCTAGAGAGCCCCCTCCCCATTCACAACTTTTTTTTTTTAATTAAGGCGGATTATTTTAGATTTTTAATGGATGTGGTGCAAAATTAAAATTTGGGTTGGGTTGCGTTGGGCTAATTGTATATGGGTGGTGCCATTATTTACATAATGTAAAAACACAATAAAATCAGATTAACAAACCGATGTAAAACTGTTATAATTTTAACGTCAAGCCAATTCTGTTTAATTCTAATTGTTTTTTTTTATTATTAAAACTTGGAATTCTTGATTGTTATTGAATTTTTTTAAACCTTAACCATTATCTCGAACATTTAAATTCAATATTATTTTTTCTACCATAGTTTTTCCATTAAAAAAAATCGCTTACTATCTTTAAATGACAATTAGAGTTAAATGTGCCTTACTTAACTATAAAAATAAAATTGTTATTTTTAATTTGTCATTTCCGTAAATATACAAAAACGGCAGTTTTTAAACATTTGAAGTTACCTACATTTGAAGTATCCGTTTAAAGTAATTGAAGAAATATCTTTGTTATCTGATATCAATGACAACACAACCAATCTTTTCATTTTGACCGTCAAACCGTTTTCTGGAGGTTTAAAATTTAAGCAGATTATTCGGAAACTTGCCTTTTGTTGGCATCGAAAACTAAGTTTTAGTTAGACCAGATCAAACGGAATAATAAAGTTCTAGTTTAATGTCGGCGCTTAATACTATGTCTGGTGATGAGTTCGAGCACATCTTATATATGTAATGTTATTAATTATACATTATGTCGTAAATTAATACATCCTATACTAATGAATTAAAGTTTCTCTTTGCGCAAGGAAGTATTCCGAGTGAAATTCCCACAATACACCAGACAAATAGCACACTCAATTATAGCAACACGTGAGAAATTATTTCATTTTAACACCACAAATTATTTTACTTTAATTGCCAAAGCAGTTGTATGTACGTGCAAGCTCCGTTATGTTGTGCGGCTTGCTGTCAGGTTATTCTTTAATTAATTTCGTTGCGATGCCGTTGTGAGTTTACTCGTTTATTTCGTTTTCCGTATAATGAACGTTAGTTGTGTCGAAATTAAATCGACAAAATAATGACGAAAGTAGGTATTGCATCTTATGGTTTCTTTATAGTAATACCGCCTTTCTATTTCCTTACGCGCGGTGGCAAATGCACAAATTTAATGGAAATATATAAAATAGAATCGTGGTATTTCAAATTTCATTGAATTTCATTGTGCAGGTAATCAGAGCGAGACGAATGAAAATACGAAATAAAAGTTTTTGTAAAAAATACAAAAAAATGTCAAGTGAAATGCAGCAAAAATTCAGAAATGTTACAGAATCATTTCTTATGGCATTATTATATTAGATAGATTATTCCAAAAAAGCACATTTGATCTGTACAGGTTACATGCGTTAATGTTAAAGGGTAAAAACGATTACTAAATACGAAAATAATAACTTCTTCTTCGTTCCGGAAGCCTAAAAGGCTTGTTTTTCCCATCCTCATTTCACGTGCTCTTGAGATTCTGACGACCAGCTGTCCTTCCATCTCTTTGGTGGTCGTCTTGGTGGTCGACTTGATGCTGGTTTTCCGTTTACCGCGACTTTTGCTAATCTGTGATCTTTCATCCTAGATATGTGTTAATTCCAGAAGCGCCTTCGCGCTCGTGCCTACCTCATCACATCTCCTGTCTCGCATTCTTCCCGAATTTCTTTACTCCTTCTTTGCTCTTTGAGTGTTTCCCGTTATTGCTCTTAGTACTCTCATTTCATTGGTGCGCGCCATCCTTTTGGTCTTGACTGCATCTGCTCGTGTTTCTGCTGAGTATGTCATTACAGGCCTTCCACGTGCTTTGTATATTCTGACTTTGGTTGTAGTTGATATGCATGCATTTTTCCAGATAGTCGTTCTCAAGGCTGTTCTGGCTGACTTGTTGATCTGGTCTCGTACGACATTCTTGACGTCACCATAAGGTGATATTGTTGTCCCCAGATAGTTAACCTCGAAGACCTATTCTATTATTTTGTTGCTTAGTTCTAGCTTACATCTGCATGGTTCCCTGGCAATTACAATGCTTTATGTTTTAGTGGTTGATATTCCCATATTAACATTTGCGGCTTCTTTGTTGAATGCGTATAAGAGCCATTGCAGTCCGTCTTCTGTGTCCGCGAATAGCGTTGCGTCGTCAGCATAGCAGATAATCTTAAGTTGTTGTTTTTCCATCTTGTACCCATGGATATTGAAGAACAATGGGCCGAGGCTGTCCCCTTGACGTACACCTGTGTTTTGCTCTATTTTCTCTGTTGTTATTGAATTTGTCCTTATTTCTGTGGTATTGTTTATGTTGAGGTATCTGACTGTCTCGATGATGCTTGGATATGTTCCTCTGCGTTTTAGCTCCTTCAGAACGTCTTACAACTTTATTCTGTCGAACGCCTTCGTCAAATCTATGAAGCACAGGTATGCTGGTTTATTGTATTCTATTGCCTTCTCCACGACCTGTCTGTCAATGAATACTGCGTCGACCGTCGACCGGTTTTTCCGAACTGTTCTTCACTTATAATGATATCTCTGAAAATGAGTTGCTGCAGAATACGGGTAAATAATTTCATGGATGTATCCAGAAGACATATTCCTCGGTAGTTCGCAAGATCTGAGGTTTTTCCCTTTTTGAATAATGGGATTGTTATGCTGTTTTCCAGGCCACTGGTGTCGTTCCGTCCTTCAGTGTTTTGTTAAACAGTTCGGCAAACTGTTCAGCCAGCACTACTCCCCCACATTTTAGCAGATGTTTCATTTCTGATATGACCTCGTCCACAGTGATTTGTTCTATATACTCGTTGTCTTCTGTCTCTCCTCGGCTTAGGCGGGTCTTCGTTCTTTCTCCTTAATTGTATACGGGTCTTTAAAGTGGGTGGTCCACTTGTCTGCCGAGATGCTATTTAATTGAACTGTTTCATTGACTTCCCTTTTCGTTGCTCTGAGCATTTTCCAGATGCGCTTTTGGGTTCCGTGGAAGTCGCTTTCCATTTCTCTGCTTCCAGTGCTCACTTTTAATTTCTGTTTATTTTTACTCTGTTATTTACTCTGTTTCTCGTTACTGTGTATTTAATATAGTTCCTTGTCTTATTCGCTTTGTATGTTAGGTGGGACTTCTTCTTTTCTTGGGCGAGTAGTTTAACCTCTGGTGTGAACCACAATTCTCTCCTCCGCTGCCTGGTTTATGTTATTCAGTAGGCTTTTCCATGCGCAATTTACTGTATTTTCTTGGAGGATAGGTGCCTTTTCTATTTTTGAGTGAGTCGTCGTATGTATAATTCCATGGTGCTCTCTGTTTTGAGTGACTCGATATTAAACTTTGTTGTTTACCGTTTCCTCATTGTGTGCGTTCTTGATTCCAGGTATTATTTCTTTCCCTATTGTTCCATTCATGTCACCCATTCATATTATGCTTTTTTGTTGCGGTATCGTTTCTATTAACCGGTGCAGCTGTTCGTAAAAGTCGTAGACATCCCAAGCTGACTTTCCCGTGTCTGGTGCATAGACGGATACTATATGTAGAAGATGTTTTTCTAATTTAATGGTAACTTTTTGGAGTACTTAAACATATGGTTAATGAGTATTCCCACACCTGACGCTGCTTTTATGTCTTTGGGTTTCCTTGAGTAGATCAGTATAAGTCGTTGTACTGTTCGGTTCCTTTTCCCCTCCTTTTTGTTTCCGCTATGGCACAGATGTCTATTTTATGGTGCTTTAATTCTAAAATGATTTCCTCATCTTTTCCGTTAAATGATCTTACGTTCCAGCATCCTAGTCTTATCTGTTTGTTGTTTTCTTTTCTGTCGCCTCATTTTCCTTGTACTCGCTTGGTTCGTCAACATCGTGTCCATCCTGTTCCGAGGCTCTGTTTGGCTTCTGTGAGCGTATGTGCTGTTTTACAGAGGGTACGTTGCTAACCTCGCCCTCAAACCCTCCTCCTTTATCCGGGCTTGGGACCGGCAGTGACACCATCTGAGTAAGTCAGTCCACCCAGTGGTACCCCAGGCGGAGTTGAAAATAATAACCGTTACCATTAATTTAAAATTTAATATTTTTCAACATTTTTGAATTGAATGTTCCAATTGATATTGAATGAAAAAGTATTTTTCACGTAGTTACACAAATTTATAACCGCTGCAATTAAAACCAAACTCCCCTGCACGCCATGTGTGACTAAAAGAAATAACCTCCTGGGTGGTCCATTCCTGGACCATAGACAATTAAAGAAGCATGTCGTTAGCAAGATTCTGGGTCTAATCGGAGAACCCCAGAAAACACTAAGGGCCACAATATGTCGGAAATTTGTTAAAAGAATTACCTTTTATGCTAACATGCACTTTTCTTTTTATTTATTTCACTTCTTGCAGTTAATTTTAATTTTTCAAATTATCCAATATATAAATTACTATTGCAGCTTAAAATTGTACTGCGTTGAACTTTCATACTGCTAAAAAGGTTTGTTTGACCAACTGCTCGCTCACAACAAGTGATATATTAGTCAGAAACTTTACAAAAATTACATTGTATGACCAACGATGTGCGAAAGAACACAGCTTGAATTCTTAAATGTTCGTTTTGTGCTAATTTTGAGATTCTCAACAACAAATAGTCACAAACTATTGCCATAGGTTGTCGTCAAACAATGGCATATCCATAGCTTGTCGTCAAACAATGGCACCATACAAGATACTTTGTTATAATAGCATAGTTGATATGCTGTTTAATTTTTGGTATACTTTAAATGGTGATTAATATGTTGTAATTTATATTGGCCTATTCAACTATTTTTGACATAAAAGTGAAAAACTAGGAATAAAAATGAACAAATTCTGATTTAATAACTGGTTGAACGTTTTGTATAAACCATGAAAAAATTAGTAGACATAAAATTGCAAATGTGTTCAACACGCACAGGTTGAATAAAAAGTATGGAGCATCATCGGTGCCTAAAATAGCAAGAAAATTGAATTAAAATAACAACCCGTACATTATAAAGAATAAAAGTCATGTGAAACTTTTAATTTTGTGCTTTCAAGGAAATAAACGCTCACTATAAGGTAAACAATCGTATGATATCTAGAAATAATACAAAAACAAGTTGATTTTAAAGCACTTCCAAAACTCAAGAATAGTCATACAATGGGTCATAACTGCATCTCTAGATCAGTTCTAACAAACCTTACAGTTTTAACACAGTTTCTATCTGAGAATCTTGATAATAATATACAAGTTGATGTATAGTACAAGGTCTTCACTAAGGCGTTTGATATTTCTTGTACTTGAACTCGGCTTGATTGGTTTCTCTCCCATGTTAGTACCTTTTCTTAAACATATATTATGGGCAGAAAACAATATGTAGCATATATGGAGCATTTATCCAACTATTTCATACAGACTTCCAGGGTTCCTCAAGGTAGCAACCTGGGGCCCTTATTGTTTCTCATCTTCATTAATGATCTATGTAATCAGGTTCAATGTAAGAAATTACTTTTTGCGGACGATCTCAAGCTTTTTACACAAATTAAAACGATTGACGATTGTACAACTCTGCATCAGCAGTTGAACATACCAATGATGATTGGTGCTCCAAAAACAATTTAAGTATGAACTTATCTAAATGTAATATAGTAAATTTTCAGTTTATTAGTTTTAGTTAATTAGTTAGTGCTTACTTTGTCTCGCCTCTTCTACGTATATTTCTAGTCGCCCTCTTATTAGATTGTAATCTGTTGGCCATTAAATATATTGTTATTTATTTATTATTATTATTTCATTTATTTATTTATGAATGAAATCGGCGATTATTGACATAATTTCTGAGAATTGTTACTTTTTTAGGCGACTGCCACTACAAATCAGCGATTCTCAAACGTCTACGACTTTCTCATAATTCTTCATTGATTTAAATATTAAATACTCATATTTGTGGAATCAGATACAAATTTTATTAAACAAAGGAATTAATCCGGATCAAATTAACCCGTTAACTCGTCCAAAACAAACAGTTTGCGTGTACCATTGTTGAGAAACGCTGATATTAACCAGTTTCGAACGTGAAATGCATATGAAATTCTAGGAATTTTTGCATGGTAAACACAACGACCTTGACCTAACATAGCACGAACGTAATTGGCTATGGAACAAGGAGTACTCTCCAAGAACCATTTACGGCCGAAAAAATACATGTAGTAAATCGCAAATATTTGCGACCGAATCATCATTGACGATTCTCAGAAATACAGTAAACTGCGCCCACCTCCACACATCGGCGTTTCCCAAACGTTTGCGAGTTTCTCATAATTTTTATTAATTTAAATCTTGAAACAGTCGCACTTGCAGAATTAAACATTGTTAAACAAAGGGATTACTGCTTATTAAATTGACCAGTCCACAAAAAACGGTTACTGGTTATCATTGTTGAGACACTCAGATGAATGATAAATTTGTCGAAATTTAGGAGAGTAAAAACAACGACCTTGTCATAGAATAGTACGAACGTACTTGGCGATGAAACGAAGCGCATTTTCAATGAATATATGACGACCGCAAGGCAGAATTTAAAAAAAAAATATAGTTAATTATAAATATTTCTGCTTGATTTATGAATGACATTTTAAAAGCTATATGATTTGTTTGTAATTTTAAGCATGCTTACGTTTGTGTAATTAATTAATGTCATATAATTAAAAATTTGTTTCCTGCATAAAACACATTTATTATCGACAAATTCAGATTGCAATGTACACTATTGATTTTAAATGTGACGAGTTATAATTTTCTAATAAGGCAATAAAAAAAAATAAACGTGCGATTGCGGCACACCGACTCCTACAATGCATTGTTAGTTCGATTGTCAAACTTGTAACGTGGTTTTATTCTTATTGCGCAATTGATGAAATTAATTACTGATAACTCACTTTCTGCGCTTATTATGAACGGTTCTTGAACTAAAGGGGACAAAAATATGTACAAGTGCCGCCCGTTATTAATTTTTTTTCTACAACCGAAAATGACTTTACCCACAAACACAGTTATAGTAGTTTCAGGTTGTAAAGGACATGTACGTCATCAACAAGTTGCGCGGCGGGAAAAGTCCAGTGGCTCGAACTCGTATTTCAGGGGGGCGCGAAGCAAATGCAAGCGCGTTCTACAAAACTGGCGACACTGCTTTGATAATCACCCCCGTTTTATGCTAATGGACTGTTCCAAACCAAAAATCTGTTAGTGCGCATAGCCACGCCTATGTCCTTTACAGTTCAAATCATCTATACACACAATTCCCGCTTCATTACTACCGTCCGATTTATTCAATAGACTTAAATGATTTGCAATCACTCACTTCCAATAAACACTCATTTTCATTCTTCGGTGATAATTCTAACTCTAGTTCTACGGTGATTAATACCTTGCGCTGAACCAAAACTTAAAAGTGAAAAAGAAGTCGTGGTTAAAAGGCGTTGCCTTGAGCAGTACGGATTACTGCACATTTTGTGCCTATTGACAAAATCAAAATATACAGTATAGATATATGACACCCGTTTCGCTTTTAATTTTAAAACATTTCATTTCAAAAAAATTTCAGTTGTTACTTCACATCGATTGCTTAAAAATTCGTTTTCACACAATTTTGTGAACATTTTTCGTATTTTTTTTTCTGTTAAAAATAAAGCAGTCAACTTATCAATGGATATTGAGAATCTGTCAAGTTTTTCCTGCAGTTTGACAATACATTTGTGTTTTACAAAATGTCCTACAAGTTAGAATTGCGTAAACGTATTTACAATTTTGTTACCAAAATATTTCTAAGACAACAATTTACCGCATAATTAAGGAATGTGAGGGCACCAGCTCTAACGCGTCTTCCCAACTCGTCCCAAACGTGTTGGATGGAATTCATGTCAGCACTCATCGCAGGTCATTCCAAAATTTTAAGTCCTACTTCCTGTAGATACCACAGAACGCACCTACCGGTATGGGGGTTTGCATTATCCTGCATAAACTTGCACTAAAAATGGTGTAAAAGGAACAACATAGTCTGCAGAATATCCCTAGTGTAATTGTTTGCATTTAACGATCGTTCTTGAAGAACGAAAAGCTCAGTTTTTGCCTGTAACGAAGTGGACTCCCTAACCATAAGAGACCCTCCCCAAAAATGTTCATGTTGAATGGCTGTGGCTGAAGAATATGGGAGAGATATTGTCTTCTCCAAACTCGTGTCTCGCGATACCTCTGCAGTGCTCGACGTCATTAAATGCTCATTGCATAATATAGTATTAATAATAAGTAATTCCAGCCAAAGAATTTAATTTTCTCTGTGATAAGGCCATACTTTGAAAAAGTTTCTTTTATTTGTGCATACGATGCAGGTCACAGTGCGTATTGTTTGAATGAGTTATTTATAATTTGATTACGAGGGGAGATCATTATATAGCATCCTTGACATAGTAGACTTTGAGTGACATTGAATCGATTTGAGAAGTTAAAGTGTTAATCATTTGTTGTTAAGTTGCTTCAATTGTAAATTTGTCATTTGTTACCTGCTCAAATAATTTAGAATTTAAATAGATAAATTTAGAGAAATTCTAAAAATCGAAAAATTCGAGGTTCGGGTAGTTATAAAATACGAAAAAGAAAGGGCAGCCGCCAAAAGAAATTGATGAAAACAGGGTAGGTGTATTAAGTGAGGGTGCTGCGTCTTACCAAGTGATGAAAATAGGTCTCGAGAATTTAAACTGGGAAGACAAAGATGTGAACATGCGAAGGGTGCTGGACGACCAGTGACTGTCACTACCCCAGGAAAATGTTAATCGTACACGATATGGTAATGACAGATAGACGACTGACCATTCGCCGGATAGCTGAAATTACGAATTTTTCTTATGGTGCTGTAGAAAATATTTTAACAAATATTTTGGGGCTAAAAAAGTTGTTGCCACGTTGGGTCCCACGAATGTTGTCACTTGATCAGAAACGTTCTAGAGTATGGCATTCTAAAACCTTAGAGATAAATATCGATTAAAAAGATCGAATAAAACAGTTTTAGCATTATGAATGTTTATTCCAATAATTAGAACAACTATATACACCGAACGAAGTCTTTTTATATATATTATTAGTTCAAATAAATCGTAGACCAAACTTTAAAATGTATATAAACATTCGCTGAAGGTATGTCGGCACACCATGTTATTCTCAATCTCACTTTCACGGGCACGTCCGCAAGAATAATCATTGGATGGATACATTTGCTCAACCTATACCGTGCATGGCGATAAGGTCGAAATTCCGGCTTTTGTGTGGCCAAATAATAGTAGTAATTTAGAGTAAAAAACGGCAATACTGCGCAAAATCGTTTAATGATAAACAAGGAACTACGCAACTGAATAAGGATAAGTAAAACTCTCGGCTGTTGAATGGTATCGAAATTTTGCACGTACGAGTTTTTTACTTAGTAGAACTAAGTAAAAAACTCGGACGTACTTGCCAGGAGGCAAGTACGTTCGATTGTCATTGGATGGATATTTTTGCTGAACCTATGCCGGTGCATGATATTATTGTATCTTGCGGTATTGGCTAAATTCTGGCTTTTATTTGTATTGTCGAAAACCAGGGATAGCCAATAATAGTAATTTAGAGTAAAAAACGGTAATACTGCGCAAAATCGTTTAGTGATAAACAAGAAACTACGCAAATGAATAAAGATATCTAAAATTCTCCACTCTTGAATGCTATGGAAATTTTGCATGTGCGAGTTTTTTATTTAGTTCGTATCACGTATAAGGTTTGCCGTGTATGAATCTTCCCAAGACGGGTCCCTAGAATTTTGAATCATACAAGGCTTCGGAACTTCATTGAATCTGTAAGAAAGAGAAAATTAATTTCGACGAACAGATTAGGCCGAAAATGTCACATTTCCCGTATGACAGCCAAGAGGGAAATTAGCAGAAAAAGTAGTAAAATATGGAAATCGACAAAAATGTCCAAAATACACGGCTGCTCGATTAGAGACGATTCCAAGATGTTCGAGACAATTAAACTTAGAACATTTCAAAACAATGCTACTATAATTTTAGACGACGAAAAATATTTTACAATATCTAAGTCCGAAATAAAAGCCAACAAAGGCTTTTAGACAACATTAAGAACGTTCTTAATGACGTAAGGTATAAGAAAAAAATTGAGGACAAAGTACTAGTGTGGCGCGCCATTTCGGAAGTTGGTTTTTGAAGACCTTATGTCGGGAGTTCGGGGCGAAGCAGTAAATGCAGACGTTTATATTCAGATATGCCTCCCCAAATTGGTGAATTTTATTCAAATGCATCATCGTAATTATAATGTTTTGGCCGGGCATCGTGTCATGCGAGAAGAACCCAAGATTGGTTAAGGCAACAACATGTGTACCTAAAGAGGATAACCCCCCACAGGCCTGTCCTATAGAAGAGTTTTGGGCTTTATTCGGTAGAAAAGTTTACGACAATGGGTACAGTTGGAAGCCCAAAATGAAGAAGAACTAGGACCTAGAATGTACGCAAAGTACATCCATTTCCGTCTTGCTCTCTGATTAAGAGAGTCCTTTTCCATTTCCATAGTGAATTTTATGTTGCGATGACGAGTGTTCAGGTGGTGCAAGAAGTTTTACAGTTCACTTTCTCCGTATGGCCAGATAATAAAGGTGTCGTCGACCAAGCGTAGCCATAAAGTTCGTTTCGGAACTGCTGATGCTATCGCCTCTTCCTCGAATGGTGCCATAAAGATGTTTGCAATGACAGGGGAGAGCGGAGAATCCATCGGCGCCCCGAGTACGTGTTTTTAAGGCAGTGTTAGCTTAGTCCTACCAAGTCTTCTGAGATTTTCAACTTTGATTCCAGAATGTCTAAGGCCTCGACTATTGGGTTATGTTTGTGAAAAGCGAAGTGACATCAAAGCTCACCAGTCTTGTGGTCTTATTCCCTGGTCTCTTCCGCATGTGGTTGGAGCCTTTACGCTATGTAGCCTCTTAATGCTTGGGTAGGCGAACCTCGTGAGCTGACAATGGGTCTTAGCGGCACCCCTTCTTTGTGAATCTTAGAGAGGCCGTGTATTTTTGGGCATCGTGACGACTTTTCTCTAGGAATAACTGTCCCTTGTATCCCTTTCTCGTTCTTTCGTTCTTGTTGTCTTCTCCAGGTACGTTGTGGTGTCCGTTTCTGTGGTTGCATAGGCTGAATCTTTAAGAAGGTCAAGAGCACCCTGGCCCTGTATTCCGCAGAATTCATTACCACTGTCGCATTTCCTTTATCTGCTGGTAACACCGTGATGTTTTCGTCTTTCTTTAGTGTTCTTAATGCCAGGTATTCCTCTCTGGTTAGGTTTCTTCATGGGGGCTTAGCTGAGCAGAGTATTTGATCTGTTTTTTGGCGAATTGTTTCGACATCACTTGCGCAGAGCAGATTCAACCCCGGTGATAATGTCTTCTGCAAGGATTTGTGTGGGTGTTGGTGCAAAATTGAAACATTTTTCTTGTGTATGTTGTGCACTATCTGTTTGAGCGCGACTATTGGTTTGATTTGTACTTCTGAGCCATTTGCTCGAATTTTCGTTTTTGTCTGATCGTGGTGATTTGTATTTGTTTCTACTCTTTGGCTAAAAAATGTTCCCAATGTCTCCCATAAAACGGGATGGAGAATGTTCGCTAGTTTCAAGTGTAGTTTTATGATCTTTGTGCTAACTTTGTCTAATTTTCGGCGTGTGGTATAGATTTCTTCCCGTAGTAGAGCCATACTTGCTTTAGCCAGCATCTTCTTTACTGCTATATTTCAATCTTATAAACGCATGTGGTGTATTTGAGTCTCTGCATCGGCGAAGGAATGTCAAGTCCTCAGAAAGCAGCTTTCTGCGTATTGTGTTGTTTTTCATTATTTCGTAATTTCGACCCCGTACAGGTTTGATATGTTGCACCTTAAGTCCTGGCGGCTGGATACATGTGATGTGTTGTTCCTCGGGGTTTCCGCGTGGTTGGTGTGCAGTTCTTGGGAGAACTGGTTGGCCGACGTTTCGATGAAACCTCATTTATCGTCTTCTGGGTGTCGATGATTTGGTGTTGGTATTCTAATTTCGACTAAAACCATCTCGATGTGTCGAATCTCGTATATTGTTATTTGTTTGCGTTCTTCTTTTTTTGGCTGCGCATCACTGCGGGCAGGATTATCCAATACCCCTTGGTCGAAATCCGTGTTGGGTAATGTGTCATTATTGCTGCGTGTGGACCTTGCCGTAAGTGTCTCATTTGCAGGTGTTATATTGTCGGGAAGACAGTACCGTTTTCAGGATTAGCGCGGGTTTCCACGCGTATGGAACTCTGCATGCATCATTTCTAGTGTTCATGCTGTGTTTCTATGTCGATTGCTTCTCAATACTGTGTCTTCAATTTGGGCTAAGGTTTTTGTGTTAATGAAATTTATAGTATGTGTTATAGTAATAGATAGGGAGGGTTTAGCGTGTATTACAGTGTCGGTATGCTTTGATTTATGAAAAATATTAATAATAAAAATATTAAATACCTAAAGAAAAAAGAGAAAACTTATAATAACAATTATAAGATAAAAACCCCTTCCCACACTTGATTTTTACCACACTGAAGTGTTATCCCACTGGTGATCCGTTCAGATTCTACTGAAGATGGCAACGTAGTTGCCGAAATACGTATTTAGATTTGTAAAAATCAAGTGTGGTAAGGGGTTTTTATCTTATAATTGTTATTATAAGTTTTCTCTTTTTTCTTTATAGTAAAACCACAGGCTCCGCCAATTTTCACATGAATACCTGTGCTATTTTTAATATTGAGGTCTAAGAAATTTATTGAATGATGGGCTTCTTGGTCTAAGGTAAAATTATTTTTAGGGTAGATGAAATTAATATTATTATGAAACTATTGCAAATGTCTATCTGTCCCTTTAAACCAAACAAGGATGTCATCAACATATCTAAACCAATGTAGACAGTTTTTAATTAATGCGTTTTTTGAATATCAATCTAAATTTTATTCATGAAAATTTCGGCAAGTAACGGGCTTGGTTGGTTTCCCATCCTTCAGTTTGTTCGTAAAACTTGTTGTATTGACAATAATTTTGTTTAAGGCATTTAAGATTTCTGACGAAATTATCGGATTAGTGTTATCGTGGGTCAATAGTTCTGATATTATATTAATTACCTTTTTAGGAGGTATACTGCTAAACAAATTAGTGACATCAAATGAGAAATGCCATTAATGGGAAACTGTTACTTAAGAGATTTTTTGAACTAGATCTGAAGAGCTATTTTACACTGAACTGAGATTTTTAATTGGTATATTGTAGGATGATATTAATAAGATATTTGGCTAAATGTCTACAAGGGGCTTGGGTGTATGCTACTAATGGTCTAATAGGCATGTTTTTTTATGAAGTTTAATTAAACCAGATTTAGTATCTTTCACAAACCTACATATACCGACACTGTTATACACGGTAAATGATTCCACCCACAAATTAGCAGCTTTTCAATCAACAATTAATAGACTAATTAACATCCCCTTGTCCACCATTGACTTTGACACAGAACTTAACTACATTTATAACATGGCTTCCAATAATGGTTATGATAGAGGGACTATGGACAATAGTTTAGCCAAAAAAAGCGAAGATATAACAGTTACACTAATATACCCCATAGTCAAAGACAACACAGCCAATACATTTTCCTGCCTAACGCTATACATTCAATAAAAATGAAAAAAAGCGCTCCAGAAAATTAATAATAACATTCAAGTAGCATTCAAGACGAATTTTTCACTAGGGCAGCATATTAAAAATAATAAAGATAAAATAGAGAAAAAGTCAAATTCAGGAGTGTATATGTTAACTTGTAATGGTTGTCCTGGAGTACACGTCGGACAAACAGGAAGATCGTTTGATGGACCGTATGAAAGAACACCATCAGACATATTCGACTTATGCTAATCGTTATTAGAAAACAATCATACTTTTAAACCTAATTTTATAATACTATGTTTAGACAAAAAGTAGGAAACTAGTATCGCCGAAATCTATCCGAATTTTAAAATAATTATAGTTTGAATAATTATATTTCAAAAAATTTGCCAAAACGTTTGTTACATACGTTATGTATCTCATAACCAAATGAATATTGTTTATTTAAAAGTTGCTTCAAAAAAATTGTTATACTTCGTTCCATTAACAAATACTATAATCTATCCCTTCTGTATTTTTTACTATAAGCTCTAAATAAGAACGAAACGATCATATCTAATCTGTTTATATAATCTTCATAGCATTCTAATACATTATTAACTGTAAATGCCAACATTGCAAATAAATCAAAACAGTCTAATCGTAAAAAACCGCTAAATTCTTAAAAATATACATATATTAAAATTGTCCCGTGTGTACAAAAATGTCAACATCGAAAATTGTTGGAAATATCTAACCAAGTCAGAAAATACAGCGAAGTAAAAAAAGTAAAAAATATAATAAAATGTAGAAATATTCACCATATTGTACGAGTATTATAATCGTTTTTCATGGTTCATAAGATTTAACCTACATTTCATTTCCTTCGTAATTTGTAATTTCTCAATAAATTTTCGTTCTACGAAAAATCGGCTACTTCTAGCTGGTATCTAGAAGCAGGCGATTTTTCGTCTACGTCTCCTAGGTAAAAATTGTGCATGCACGCGAATATACATATAATACATAATTATTTATACCCGTGTGTTGCTTTAATAAAATAGAAATTCACGCTCGAATACGAACAATAAATTTCATTGTGAAATCTGTTGTTTGTATCACATACTTACTTCGCGTCAATTACCTGGAGTCAAAGGCTGTTTACGGCGGACGTGTATTGTGCTCGAGTGGATTTCACTATTGTAGCATAGTTTAGAGAACAAATAGTTCGAAAGCGTTTCATATCACATCAACAACCTCACATAAAACTACATTGTTCATCTTTACATGTATTACGTGTACTCGTTTTATAATCCGTTAATGGTATGGCGTTTAAGTTGTTGCGTGTTTGCGACATTGCGGTCGTTGCAGATTATTTAAATTTTAAATATTTATTGTCAAATATTAGTTTCCATTATAAATTTTCACGTGTATGGTGGTTGCATATTGACAACAAATTTGCAATCCACGTTATATATACGATAGCAATTTCTCGTATTTCTTATATGTGTGCGGGTTTTCGGGAAGTGCCAATCCGAAACAGTTGTTTTGCATTACCTGCAGCGGCTTTAGGTTTGACAGCTTCGTGCGCACTTAACATTATTATTCCTACGTATCTCGCTATAACTTTTAGCGGTATTGCAGTAGCGTCAACCATTTTTGAGTTAGTTATTACATACCTTCGGTTACTTAAAAACATACCTCATTGCACATAATCATGATCATGATTGTCATCCGCATGTGAATGGTAATACAAATTGAGGCACAAGAATAACTGCACTCCTGCTCCTATTAAAGTGGTATCATGTACTGAGGATGATGATCGACATTAACATAACATCGACATAACACTGCTGTTTTATTGCATTTATTTTATTTATTTATTTTAGTTGAACTAGAAATTTCTGGGAACGATCTGAGAAAGGGGATTTATATGAATGAAGCATTATTTGTTGGTTTGACAATCTTTGGTATCGATGACAGCTGTCAGAGTTCTCTTTAACTGTTAACCTCACAATTGTGAGGAAATTTTTCTGGTAATGCATGGTCTGTTTCAAAAATATGTTGAGCTACGTTGATTTTTCAAGTCTGTTGAACATTTCATTTGGCCGACATATTTTTGATTACAAACCTTACAATTTATCTCGTTACTAGTTTCTAGATTACTAATGTATCTAAAAATGGTAAACGATCATTTGTTCGATTCTAAATTTAATGGTTTTCATTTTTCGAATTTAATTTGCTCAAAAATGCTAATTGAATTTACTAGTATCAAAATCCTGAAAATATAATCAATGTACCTTACCCATTCTTCAGGGAAATATTTAGCATTTCTTTTAAAATCTATTTCAAAATTGCTCATAAACAAATTTTCTATACATGGAGACAAGGATTTGCCCATAGCTGATCCTTGTTGCTGTTCATACAATTTTGTGACATACATAGAGTTGTTAACGTCAAGTATTAATTTATTTTTGCCAAGTCTTATTTTTCTGCACCAAACTAGTTACATATTTTAAAGTTTCAAGAATAGGTACCGAAGGAAACAAAATTTCATTCTATCGAGCCTGCAATCTTTAACTTTTTGAATGAATTCCAACGAATTCTGAATTGAGAAAATCCCGTTTGGATATTATTCATTTAATTTTTTCTTCCAGATCTTTAATATTAAATATTTTACACCTTCCCTTTATGCACAAAACATTACCTAGACATATTTCGAATTTACTTCTATTGCGGTGGTTTTCACCTCCCAAAATAAACTTTTATTGAAGTTTGACAATTGTTCCACTACGAATATTTTTCCACCAGCTTGCTTATTATTTGGGCATTTTTATGGGTCTAACAGTCCAGTTTTCTCTGCCCTTTTCTTTTCTGCCTACCAGGCAACCTCGACATCTTTTCCACTAGTTTATACCTGCCTGACTGTCTTGTCACCTTAGATATCAATTGTTTTACATCCCCTTTATCAACTTCCATGAATTTCAATATTTCTATTCACAGATTGCTCCATTTCAGAAATTCTGTTTAGCAACGAATAGATTTTCCTGTCCTTTTCTGTACAAGACATAACTAATTGGGCAAAATTGGCAAGTTTTTTCCCAAGTTTATCACGTAATCCCCTAGGTATATATAAGTCATTCAACAACACTTGATATCATATCTTTCATTTCAGCTATATCAAGAGCAGTTTGAGTTTTTTCTTGTGGTTTGCCTTTCAGCCTTCCAGCCTTTTTTTACTGCACCTTTACAATATTTGCATCTCAGTTCATTTTCTCAGGCCTGGTATTACTCTCAAACGTTGACGACTTAATAGAACAATCGTAGTGATAGTTACTATTACAGCCTTTGCATTGATTGATTTTGAAATGTATGGTTTATGTTAATTTTGACGTTTAAATATTTCTTATGAGGTTTCCCAACCTTCAAATTTATATTTTACTAGTTATAAATGCTTTTTATAACATACACTTGCTCTAAACTTATTTAATATATGAATATTCATTTACGTTTCTGTTTCATTTATATTTCATGTTTGATAAGGGTATCGTATGTGTAGAAATGCATAATTTTGATTCAGCAGCCCTCGGAAAGTGTTTACTAATAACATACACCATCTACACACATTTTTATAAAATTTTTCAATACAAAATTATTCTTTTCTTGAATTACGTTTTGAATTTTTTTTGAAAGGATCTATTCTCAATCTAGAATGATCTCAGGATTCTTTTTAAATTATAATTTTATTCGTATGAAAATTTTGAATCGAGTTTTTGAGGTTCTTCTTTATTTTTATTTGCTGAGTTACTGTAACCTGGATGCTACACAAATGGTGTGTTATCAATTTTATTATGTTTCCTTTCCCGTTGTTAAAATATATGCACTTATCCTTATTTCAGTGACACTTTGACACTTTAACATTTATACCCATCTTTAAAACATCGCTACCTACGTTAATTTTAAATTTCTTATGGCCGCGACGGGCACCATAGAACGGACAAATTGATACTAATCTCCATCTGTCATTTGACGCCCTCTTTTGTAATTTTGTAATTCATTCACTAACAATTCAGAAAGCAAGTAGGTCGGTGATTTAATACCTGAAACAGTAGGCCTCAACGAATTACCTGGCTTATGTATTGTTGGTAAACAATATAATCTAGGTACTATTGGATGAGGTACATTTATTTAAAATTTTTGGTAGTGATATTCATTTTGGACAGTTCTCCAATGCTTTCTTTTAGATTAGCATCGAATTTTTAATACATTTGTAGTCCCATAACCAATAATCCTTTTGTGTTCGTGTATGATAATGTTGGAATAAATTCAAATACCATGTTCAAAAATCAACTTATATTACATTGTTCAACACATTGTTTACGAGCATGTTATACCAACCCAACCCAACCCAACTAGATAAATTGACTATTTTAATTCTATTATGTTTTTAATGCGTTTAAATCTGCGCCAGAGGTTTACATATAACAACTTCCTGTTATTTGTATTGTTACTTGTGTCTTGTCGTCGTAAAATATCTCCAGCATTTCGTACGTCACTTTATGTTCGTTCGTTAACCTGATGTCATGAGAAGTGACACGCCTATAACATCGGTTCATCATATTCTTTATTAATTACGTCACGTATGGTTCATCAGGTGTTCTTTGTAGGTACGTCGTATTCCTATGTATTTTAGCCATTTGTTTTGCGTCTCTTGCAGCGCCCTGAGGGTGGTCAATACCACGCCACACGAAAGAACTTGAATTCGACTTGCGTCTCGGAAAAACTATCACGTTTTAAGTTAGTCTCAAATCTGCCTAAATGGTCCAATCTTCTTCATACACAGAGGTGTAATTTCAGTCATTTCTAAGTGAGATATGGGTAGTTTTAACATTCGTCAGTAATGTGTATTCGCTGCCAAGGGGCGACGAATTGTGTCATGTCAAAAACTCATTTATATATTTTTTAATTTTATATTTCTAACTCGATTACGAAATGACAAGATTTTGCCATTTCTTTTGAATTGCAAGGAAGACGCGAAATATTTAATATTTACAGTTTATACATGAACTGCAACAAATCTTATAAAATTTGCTATGTATCACTCGACATGTTGTTCCTCTGGGCTGGCACCTAGGTGAACAATACTCGCGTAACAAAAAGCAGCTCATTGTGTAACTAGTTTTATGAATAGCTACTAATGCATTTAATAATTTAAATATTTTGTTACTGTTCTTCCGATAAATTTCCATATATTTGAATTTCCTTTACGTTTACGGCTTTCAAATATATATTTTCTAAAAATATGTTTCGAAGGTTTTTGATATTTTCTTTGATGAAATACCAACTTATAACCAATATAATTTGTATTTCGTATATCTTTTGAATGCCTTAGTATTTCTTGGTTCCTTTCTCATTGCAATTATTTACCATTTATTCAATAGACAGCTATAGGGCTCAGAATAAATTGTTAGGTGCGTTTGTAGTGCTTACAAGTTCTTCTACATTCTTTGTCTTTGTCTTTGGTTTCCCTGATCACCCATGGTAGTGGATTTTTTTAAATTCCGAATAAGGCCCCTCTAATATTAAATATTTGACTCTATCCCTATAATTGGCTATGTCCATAATTACTAACCTGTCCCCTTTATCTGCCTTTGAATAGAAATATTTATTTATTTTCTATGCAAATAGTTTTCATGTATTGTTGCCGCGAGCTACGATAGAAATCTCAAATATACATTACATAATATTTACCAATTATCATTTTGATCTTCAAAATAAAATATTATTAATTGTTTTTATTTCAGAAGACGGTCTGCCATGAAGGGGTTTTTTGACGCGTTTCGATTTGATGGCGGACCGACCCTTTACAACTTCAACAACAGGACTGCCGTCACCGGAGATGTTACCTTAATCACGTTCCTGACAATTTTTAGCACCCTGTATGTGGCGTTTTTGATCATATTTCCAGGAATCCGAAAAGAGGTAATTTTTTGGACGATGTGCAGTTTGCTAAACAATATAAATTCAACTGGTTAAGATCACATCATTTATTCTAAATCTAGTATTAATTTTTCCTTAATCTCCCTCATCCTTATCTATGTTTTCTTCTTAGTTGCCTTTCAAGTCACCATGGGTCCCTTCACACACTTATCCAGCATATTTTTCACCTAAACAACAATAACAACTTCCACTTTTTCTTTAAGCTTAAGTAGTTACGTACCTATTTACATCCAACACATCCTTGTACATCCTCACTTTCAATTTTGTTCTCTTTGATATAATTCCTGTGCCACTTCACAGTTACGCATCATCCTATCATGATCCTTTCAAATGACCATGAATCTCCCTTTCGTCCCTATTTCATTTTGCCTTTTCCTACTCTCTTACTAGCTAACTATTAATATTTCTGTCTCTTTTGATCCACCTATATAATTTGTTGCTGTTTACTTTTTAATACTACCAAATAACTTCACATCTCTTTACCAGATCGTATCAATAACCGTATCGTCATCAATTTTTTGCCCTAAAGGTACTTTGCTTTTATTCAATTGTAACTGGTTATTTAAATACATTTGTACACATTTTAAAGATCGTGTAAATATTATAATGACATTACGATAATTGTGAACCTCGTTGTGGTGCATTTGGTTTTCACGCCTGCAAACGTACGTTATTTACAAATTTCGAACGAATTAATACATTTTCTCTATTTATTGAAATGATAGTTCTTGAAGTGGTATCTACTCTTCATGTAATCCTGCTCTGTTCTTATTCTTTCTGCCTTTCCTACTTTAACGACCTCTAACTGATAACGTTGCTTATTTGGTATGATCCAAGTCGCTGATAGAAAGGTTGAATATCTGTTAAAAATGTATTTTATTTATATATTCATATTTATTCATATTTTTGTCATAAAATATGTTAATTAATAAAAAATGGTCTGATTATTTTACAGAAATTCACGACATTCTTCACGGTAACATTAAGCCTGTTCGTGGGTGCTACAATATTAGGCAAGTACCCAAAGTATGGTTACTTATATGTATATTTACACATGTCTTGTAGTATCGTTGTTTGGCTCTGGTTGGCATGTTGGAAACACTTCAATCCATAGTAGTTATAAAGCATTTTCGCAAGAAAAAATACTGGGTGATCTAGGTGCCTACGTGGGTCTGCAACATGTCAATATCACACTGCAAGGTAAGTCTCAATAAAACATTTTTTTTAACTTTAACGAAACGGGCACAGAACTTATCGTTGGGTTGTTTAAATTTACTCACAAATAAATCGAACAAATTCAGTTCGATTCAGTTTTAGATCTGTGTAAACGTATATTTCATTGTGTTGTCGTAAATTCTACGTTGCATTATTACCAGATCGTCATCAAATTGCCTCAGAGACTTGCTTGAACTTTTGTAATTAAATCGTCTCGATTTAATTAAGGGTCTTTTAGCAAGCGCCCTTAACACCTGTACATTTAGTGTCTTCTGCTCCATTAACTTCTACCTGTAAGTCCTGTTGCATTTTTTTTGTACGTTGACGTGTGTATATATAATTTGGAGCATAACATGTCCATCAGTTTGATTATTTTTTCGGCTTCATTTTAATTTTCACGCTTCAATACAAATCTTGTGCAATTTCCATTTTCGAAAGCAAATCACACAAATTCCGTCAAGTCCGTGATGGTGGTCCCAATTTAATTTAAAATAAGAATTATGTAGTTATTAAGAATCTAAAAAGCGGGAAATTATTGTCAGTAATATGTCGTCCCAGCAAGAGCACTTAATATGTTAAGATTACACCTAAATGATGCAGTTTATTTAACATTCAAAGAAGGCTGGCCACTTCGACCTCTCTTGGGATTACTTGGCATTCCAACTGAGTTCCAAATTTATTTCTCAAATTCCCAACCTATCAAATGACCAAGATAGCCCTTATTTAAATATTTATTTTATTTTCCCTAGTTAATCTATAAGTTTCATCTACTTGGTGGATATCTGTTGGTTAGTTTGGGTGTAGTTTCCTTGTTCAGTACGATATCTTTGGCCCTTCTTTATCATGCCATGATCATCGGACCTGTCAAATGATAAACAAGACATTTACTTATAGTTGTAGAAGTATTTTATTTATTTACTTGATGGGTTCCTGTTGTTAACTTTGGATGTAGTACATCCACACCAGCTACTTCATTTTAGGACATCCTATTGGATACAATCAAACTATAGACCCTCTCCTGGATATATGTGTAGCACAATAATCATTTCCAACACCCTTCATCCATAAATAGTTGACGACTTAATCCATGCCATTCCCAGTAATACGATTGAACAAAGCTTAAATATTTCTTATAACCAACACATTCAATTCACTGCGGAGAATGAAGACGACGACAGCGTTCTTTTGTATTTAACTTGATACCCTATAGTACGGGGAGACATATCATTACTACAATTACTATGGTGTTTATAAAAGGAAGTACAGGTGAAATGGAAAACGGCAATAATAGAACACGTGAAGAAATTGATGTATTTAGGGTATGTAGTGAGGGAGAACAATATCAGTGAGGGGAACGGGAAACATATGAGCAGGAAAGCGAACAGGGCGGTGGAGATTGATGAGGAAAGAGGAAAAGGAAGTTCTAAGAAATATGAAACTGATGTACGGAGCGGAAGTGTGCGGATGGATAGAACATAAACGGATAGAAAGGATACACCAAGGACAGGTAAAAAGGGGACTTAACTTGGAAAAGTCAACGGCAGATTACACAGTAAGATAGGAGACAGGGTGAGGTCCAAAATGACAGCGAACTGTAGGACAGAACAGAGCCTCGTTATAATAGTATTGAAGGAGTTAAAGAAAAGAAGGGGCAAGGGAAGTGGCATATCCAAATAGGAAGAAAGTAGGATAAAAATGTATGCATACAGGGTCATCCGTGCCAGAGGCGGAAAGGAGAAGAAGCGAGGGGAGGGCGATAGTAGGAAACACGTAGATGTGCAGGAACGGATATGTAAAATCGGAAATGCGAGGTACAACGCATAGTACAAGAAAATTAAAGCAGATGCAATGAAGCCAATATTTAAGAAGATATATCGCCAGAGAGATCGTTCAGATGTGGAAGTGAAGAAAAGGCCAACAAATATTGGGTGGAAGATAAATATAAGAGGCACAAGTGGAAAAGGTTGGGATGAATGGGAACATTGTTTGGGAAATAAGCTTAGTCCTCGTAGCCAATACGCTGCTGTCCGTGTCGCTACACTTCTTGCTTCATTCACGATACGCTTCCACTCTTTACTATCGATTGTTATGTCCCTGACTTTGTCGACAACCAGTCGTTGATTCTTGAGGTCTTCTTCTACAAGCTTCAATCATATCTTCTTTGGCGCTGTTCTTTCAATCCTCCAATCACGTGAACGCTCTCCCCAGAGGAGTTTGCGTGGAAGCCGATGGTTATTTCGACACACCATCATAGTCTTCGTTTAGAATTTGCGTTTTGACCGGTGGCTGTCTCAAGCATTACATTTGAAGGACCTCGAGTTTCTTCTGGTTCGACTGAAGTAGCATCCACGTTTCCGGTCCATATGTAAGAATTGGGTTGGTCTCTCCAAACAAACCAGTTAAGGGAGGAAAATGCCGCCGTTCCTTGCCCAATCGGGGCGGTCGACCCTACTTTCTTTTCTTATACCACCGATCTCAAGTGCTTGAACTCTTGTACCTGCTTAATTTGGACCCCGTGGAGGTGCACGTTGGCCAGCAATCCATCGGTTGTGAAGACGTTGGTTTTACACGCATTGATTCTTAAACCATATGATTGAGCATTCCAAGTCGTATAGAATATCGGTTACTTCGGGATCGGTATTGTCGAAGATGAAGATAAAGGATTTACGTCGTCTTACCACACACCACACCTTTCTCTGAAGGGGATGCCTTCAGAGAAAGACGTAGTGTGCGTGGTGCATTATCGCATCCATGATGATATTGAAAAGCAGTGAGGAGACGACGTCTCCCTGCCGAATTTCGGTTTGAATCGGGAACTCGTCAGATAGGTCAGTTCGAAGTCCGATAAAAAGAGATAAGCTTGAAACAAGACGAAAAGAAGAAAGGAAAAGACGGGAGAAGAAATTTCAGAGAGAACGGAGAGGGGATAGAAATCTTAAAAAAAATAAAAGGGGTGATGGAGGAATGTAGGAAAAAGAAGAAAACGGAATGAAGAAGAAACCACTGAAAAGAGACCACCTTCCTGTGGTTTCTTCTTCAGACAGGAGGAGATGTAAGAAGAAATAGGCGGAGCCGAAGGGTGATGTTAGAGGGATACGAGATAATGAATTGTTCGAAAGTGAGTTTGCCAATAAAGATTTTGTTACTATAATTCCATGAAATTCGGATATGTTGGCTACGAAAGGTAGAATTCCAAATGTCTCTACCTAACCTAACGCTACTCAATTACATTATTAATAGGTTACATAGCATCTTAATTGAGAACCCATACTTCTCCGAACATTTCAACGAAACCACTTTTCCAGGTGAATGCCAATTTGAACCACCCACTTCCCAAATTTAAATCGTTACATGAACAGCTGGGTAAAGAATCACAGAAGTATGTAAACGTAAAAATATTAAAAAGGCTAGATATATAATAAATAGAGAACACAAATGACAAGAACAATATAAACCAACACAACACTCAATAACTTAAAGTTACGCCAAAATTAGTGTCTGCATTTTTGTTGACATTTTTGATACTTTTTCTCACGTTACACAGATATCAATTTTGTGTAGGGTTGAGAAAAATTTAAATCTTTTATTACCTTCTTCTTCTTTATGTAATATCTTTTTGACGTGCAATATTGCAAAGTTTCCTCACACTTCTTCCTGTTCCTTGTCAATTGTTTCAGTTCTCAGATTGTTTTCCTTCTTTTGTGTGCCAGTTCCGTAATTTCTTTCCGTGTTTTCTTTTTTGCTCTTAATCCCCTTCTTTTTCTACATCTTCTGACTTGCCTTTTGCTCTCAGCTATCCCTTATGTCCTCGGCGCTATTTTCCTGAGATATCTGTTTTCTGACGCTATTATTTTACTTCCTTGTGTGGTTGTAATGGGCCAGATTTATTTAACCTCCTGCGGTCTGCTACAAAAATCTGTTTTGTACACTTCCCCAATTGGTAATTTACGAAGAACCATACATGATCAGAGGAGGCCGTATTTTCGAAAAATGTGAAGAAAATTCATGCCAATATCGGTTACCATGAATATACGCTGTTCGCCAATCTTAGTACCACAATATTCACTATAAATGCAATAATCCTGTACGTCATCAACGTTAATTTTTATAGCCACTAATAAAACAACCTGCGATAGACCATGATATCATTAAGTTAATTTGTCACACATATAAATATTTACCTTCATTAGCAAATATTTATGATCAGGTTCTTCTTCAATAAATTTCAATAAATTTCATTTCATCGATCGTGAAAACTTTTGGCTTTTTCGGTACAGTCGGCCAAAAATGTTTCCAAATAGTCGCCAGACGCACAGGAAACACTCCCGCATAAATTAAATATTCGGCGCAGCCCACAATTATACCTGCTGTAATGATATTAAACTATTGTCATATGTATAAGAGAGAAAGAGAGACATATAAGAAAAGGACAAACCGCATCATTATGCTTACGTTTGATGTGACATATTGGTCGTGATATATCAAGTTGAAGAACTCTATGAAAATTAATGTAAACATACAGCTTAAGAAAGCGTTTCTCGTTTGAGCACAATATACACATAATATTTGTAAATAATTGTGTAATGTGTTAAATATATAAAAGAAACACTCAAATGTGAAAAAATATAATTCAAAAAGCTGTCGTGTAAACTATTAGAAACCATCAAGGAATTTAGTATTGTCTAATTGTAATTGTTGTATTGTGGCTCATACAATGCTTGTTATTACCTATTTGTATTTTTTTTTGAAAACTTGATAACCTTTCGCTATAACTTCTTCGTGTAACGTTTTCACTAATAAGCAATTTCATGCATTCAACTTTTATTGGCTTACGAAATAATGTGTCTATTCTAAATTTAATAATGTTTTACTGATTTGAAACACATAAAACTTGATATTTAGAAAAGTAATTAAGAACTAACAAAAGATACATCGTGTTCCAGTGGAAATGTCTTACAATTTAAATTGAAAACCCGTAATTATAATCAACAAGAACGCGACAAACCATAGTATTTATTATATTACTTAGTATCCGTACACTCCGTAATATACATCCCCCAGTATAGGAATATACTCCACAACAACCATCCGTATGATCAATGCGCGTTATTTCCTCAGGATATCTTTTCATCTGTGAAAATACCCCAAACCCAATAACGATTTAAATTTTGCACTACACAATTTAATCGGCACAGAGGGTGCTGCGCTATTAATTCTACTTTCTTTGCCGGCTGTCTGCAGTGGATATCTGTTCTGTGCAAGAAATTCCTTACAGCCTGTGCACTACAGTTCAAATGGAACCTTTCTGTTACGGTTCTCATGTATGCGGCAACAAACTGGGCAATTCCCTGTCTGTCCGCATCGCTTAATAACAATTTCAATGAATATTTTTCTCTTCACCAATGTTTTAAAAATGTACTTAATTATGGATCTACAAGTCATGCAGAGCTTTATATAATATCAGTTCTCTAGGCCGAAAAGACCCAAAAGCTTTGTTTGTTACACAATTCCCTCCAGTCCTCCCTGTTCTGTGATATCCTAAACCAGTCTCTCACCTTCATCTCTCTTAGGTCCCTTTTCCATCTCGTTCGCGGAGTACCCCTTCCTCTTCTTCCACCCACACCTCTTATCAAAACTTGTTTCGTTAGTCGCTCGTCATTTAGTCTTGTTACATACCTTGCCATCTCATTCTTTACGATCTTATTACATGTGTTATACAGGATTCTCCGTACAGCTGCTTCACTTCCTCGTTCGTTCTTCTTGCCCACTGGCGAAGCACCTTTTTCCCCAGTATATCCTTCGTAGCACCTTCCTTTCAAAAAATTTCATACCCTTTCACTCCCGTTTTATTTAATTTCCACAATTATAATAAATTACTATCGATCTTATTATAGTTTTGTAGAGTCGTTTCTTTAAGTTTCTAGAAGTGTCTTTCGATTTTAACAGGCGGTGCAGTCCTCCCATACACTTTGTGCCATTTGCTGTCCTTTCCTGAATTTTTACTTTTTCCTCGCAATAGTTACTCATAAATAATTAAATATATCCACTCTATCCAAACGATAGGCTCCTCGGTATTAACCTTTAATTCCTTATTTCCCGAATTTCTATCTCCCTTTCCCAGTACTATATACTTAGTTTTGTTTGTATTTATTTCTAAACCCTTGTCCTTAGCTGTCTTCCCTATTTGCTTTATAGCTTCCACTTAATTGAATTTGGTTCTTGCAAGGATCGCAATATCATCGGCATAGGCCATTATTTGTTTAGTCTGGTTATAGATTGTTCCCTTTGTATTTAGACCACTGTCTGTCATAGCCTTTTCCAAAAATAATTAAATACAGTTGTACACAATGGGCCTCGCTGTCTGATATCCTTAGATACTCGGAATTTTTCTCCTAACTGTCCCTTAATAAACACTTTATAGTCTGTACCAGTTAACGTAATTTTTGTCAGTCGTTTATTTTCCAAATTCTCTCATTGATTCGTATAGTTTTCATTGTATCATATGCTTTTTTGAAGTAAATAAAAAGCATATGTAGCGGTAATTGCTGTTCTATACTGTTATCTAAAATTTGCTTTAATATAAAGACTTGATTCATCATCGACCTGTTCTTTCCAAATTTGCATTGGTACTGACCTATTTCTACCTCTATTGACTAATTTAGTATATTCTTAATTGCTACCGCCATAACTTTGTACGCTATATCCATTAGTGCAATTCCTGTGTAATTATCACATATTAACATATCTCCTTTTTATGTATAGAGTATATTAACTTCAAAAACTTCTTTAAAATACTCAGTCCATCTCTATAACCTATCTCTATACCTCCAACTAATTGCCCCTTTTTGTCTTCGCAAAAAGTTATTCTATTCTATTTATGCTACCTCCTTTCGTTTTTTATGCACTGGTAGAATTCTTTGGCTTCTTTCCTTATATATTTACTTTTCATTCGTTCAATAAGGCTTTTAAAAAATTCCCCTTCTTTCTTCTGCATATCCTTTTTACTTCTTTTCTACTCTGTTCATAATCCATTCTGTATTACTCTGTATTGTTCGTTATCATTTTCATTTTTGCCTGTGCTCTTTTCCATATCAATTGCTGGCACTCCTCCTCATACTACTATTTTGCGACCTCTTTTCCTCGATATCTGTTTCCCTACTCACATCTATATTTTCACTAATCTTTCCTTGAAATTCTTTCCTCGTGTTTTCATCTTTTAGGTTTTCCATTGGATATCTAGCCCTTGCTTTTTCATATTATTCTCTAACAGGTCTCCTATGCCTTAGCCTTGCTATTATAAGAAAGTAACTGATCCGGTCCATGTCCACCCCAGGTAGCTTCTAGCATCTATTACACAATTTTTATGTTTATTTCTTTAATAGGTGGTCAATTTTTTTATTATTTTTCAATTGGCGATACCCATGTTCCTTGTGTATTTGTTTTGTGTTCGAAGGATGTAGTCGGTATCCGTCACAAATTCTACCAGTTTTCTTCTATTTCCATTACTTTCTTCCTGTTTACTATGGTCCACAATATATTTCTCCCCAATTTGCATTGAAATCTCTTATCACTACTTTAATGTCTATCTGGGAATGTGGTCATAGACTCTCTCAATTTCGCCATAGAATTTTTATCTTATATTCACTGAAATCCCTACCCCGAACATCTTTTTACTATCTCCACTATTAAAAAAATACATATTTACCCATTTCCCTAGCATAACTTCCTAGTTTCTTGAACAGCTATAAGATCTATTTCATAGTTTCCCATAATCTCAGTTAGTCCGATTAGAACTCCTTCCTCATTTATACCCCCGGCGTTCCAGGTAGCTATTTTCATTTCATTTTTGGTACTCGATTCCTACATCTAAAACTATAACTTTCACCTATCCTTTCTACATCCTCACTTCTTTCCCCTACCAGTTTTAGTTTTTTTGTATAGTTTTCATTTCCGTCTTCATCCATATTTCGATGTAAAGTTTCCACCTCTCCTTTTTCTTTATTCCACGTTCATATTTGATCGTTTATTGTAACTTTTTGATAGCCCACTTTTACAGTTCTTTCGTCTTTTGCCATTTGCCTGAATATTTGCCTAAATATGTCTCTTTCCTTTTTTGTCATATCATAATTTATGTATATTTTATCGGCTTCCAAATTAATCCTTAATTCATTTTTATTTTACGTTACTGTAACTTTATCACCTTTAGTTATTTCCGTTATTTCTTTAATCGCCTTTTCATTAACTTCCTTCAGCCTCTTTAATTCTTCTTTAGTTTGTCTTTGTTCTGCTTTTAATTCTTTTATCTCGCTTATCAAAGTTTTCACAACATTGCTACCTTTCTGCTGTTCCTCTTTAATCTCTTTCACGTGCTTTGCTAAGGTTTTCATTAGCTTCATTAGCATCATCATTTGTTCCATCTTGTTAACGATGACATTGCACTTTATCCTATCTTCAGTGTTCTCGCTGTTTTTTTTTTATGTTTACAAAAAGGTTCCATTTTATCCTCTCTCTCTTCCTTTTCCCTGCTTTGCAGAACTGTCGCTAATAGAATCCATTCCAAGTATCTTATTTCTTCCTTCAAAAAAATTTGAATAAGAGTAGTTACGCTTTCCCCGACCCTGCACTTTCTTACATGAAAAAGTAAATAAGTTCATTAGAGGGATGAATCTACAAATTAAAAAACTCCAATTGGGTATTTATTTGTGTACAATAATGTTTTTGATCTTAACTAGACAAATTATAAAGCTATGAAGTATATTGTAAAATACCTTTTGAAGAAATTTGAACTATAGTTAACCTGACATATAATAATTGTCTGTGTTCAGACACAAAGCATATGAAGTAAATTATACATCTTAGCATTGAACAATGTGCCCTTAGTGTTGAACAAGAACAAGAAGTACTTTTTCATCGTAATCCTTAACACCTTTGCGAGCACCACTTGACGAAATTTTCAAACTAGCCTTAGTATATTTTCTTCGCCAGTAAATATACCACTGCCATACGGCTGCATGTGCGTCGGACGGCGCGTGCTGACATTCGCATACTCGCATAATCAATTACTTCACACACTTGTCATGTAATATACTATTATAATATACAACAGACACTGCTAAATACTACGATAATGACGACAACTAATATGCACATGGTGTCTATTAATCGCTTGATAGGTTTCAAATACGAGCTTATATAAATGTTTACGAACGACATGCGTTCCTTAAGGTTTCCGTTCACGTTTACTTACCCTACTTACATTGTTTTGATATTTCTTAGGAAATTATAAATATGTTCTACTTTCTGAAGAAGGAAAAAACTTGCTACACGCCGTTCACGTTGTTTTGGCATAATAGGAGGCTATGGAAATTCGGCATTTAAGTTGCCAGTAAAGCTGTGTGTTCAATTAATTAATCTGTCTAAGTTTGAAGTTATACTAGTTCGCAATAGACAAATCCTCGTACATTTTAATATAATGTAACGCAAGCCTTGCCCCAAGCAGGGTAACCCGATGACCAAATTTTGATAATTTTAATTTATGTGTTCGCATGTAAGGCACTTCAGTGATGCGTTACGTAGAACAGTGTGTCCAACATTTAAAAAAATGAAAGCACAGCTCTCAGCCTTCTTGAATCATGGAATTATTTTACTTGAACCCAGCATGTTTTCGTACTTTGAATAATTATTTTATTTGAAGATCGGAGTTAAAAACCTGTCACTCGATGCATCCGTCGTCTGTACTTATACTCGCTCACCCACACTACTACCTCAAACATAATTTCATTTCTTGCATATTCCTTTTGCTTTCTCGATAAAACGTGCAGTCTCTCTCTGTTTGATCCAAAAGGGTTAGAAGAGGTTAAAGCGTCTTTATTTAATTTTAATAGTTTTTAACAAAAGTTATTGGATTCTAGTAATAGACTTTTTCACTCAACACAGCCGTTATTCTTAAAACTTAACTACGACTCTAACTATTAAAAACCAAGCGTCGACCGTACGACGAAAAAACAGACATCTTAGCTAATTGTTCGAAGCCCGAACTACCACTCGTGACCCTACTTGTGACTGCCCGACGTAAAAATTGATCGCCGACGCTTACAGTAAATCTTTAATAACTTGATTCCACGGAGGATGTTTCAGTTCGCCCATTTAAAATATTTGTTCACTTTCAACTCTGTCGAATTGGCGTTGAAATGTCGTCCTCTTTGCTTTTTCGAATATTCTTACTGACTAGTTTAAACACCGAGTCAGTGGTCCTGCTATATAGTAGTTTAATCAGACATTAAGTAAATTGGCATCCTGTTCTAGAAACAATCACGTTCGAAATGTGACCCTCGGTTTATTATTAGCTGGCGGCTGTCTACACTTTTTCTGCAAGTTTTATGTCGACATGCCACAAATCCAGTAATATTAGCCATAAAAACGCGAGTTACGAAAATTTTGTGTAAGTGTACTAAGGCCATCTAGACATTAGGACCCCTGCACTCGTGCTGCTATATAATTACAGAGATCTAACCGATTAAGCCGGCACTGTCTAGAGTTGTAATTACTTCGCAGTCATCGTCAAGCACGCCCGATTTGTTGAAACTAAATTTCAGCAGATGTATCAGGTGATGAGTCTTTTTTTAATAAAATTCTCGGTTTATTTATTTTACAAGAGCTTTTCAGCATGAATGCGTATAATAGATCTTTGACATGCGTTCTAATTATATTGACGAGTGAGATGGTGTGTACCAAGTGGATGCCTAGAAAAATTGTCCCTATACAACGTATGTACAATAATAAAATCTGTTGTGAAGTGTCGGTATCGAGAAGTAGGACAATGTTATTCAGGTCCAGGCGTAACACCTTTCATGCATTCTCGGTTTGCGCAATTGGATGCACACACGAAGCACGGAACTGCAAATAACGTTCCCGGGGGTACACTGGACGGCAGTTTAACTAAAACAAGTGTCTTAAAAATGTGGGAAAATTGGCCTCTAGGACTTAGTAATGAACTGAGCTCGCTGTTTGTGCGGGGGACGTTAACTCCAAGATAAATTTTGAACGAATTGTCGACGAATTAATCAACCGATGAATCTAGTTGCGGAATTTATCTGTTTTTCTAGAATCGGTATAAAATATTAGTAAAAAAGAACAAAGAGTAAATCACACAAGTGTAGAAGGATAATGGTATGCAAATTAGGCCCAATGAAAAGTGCTTTTTGTTTTTAGGAATAATATTGTAAATATTCCTAGATTTGAAAACATAGAATGCGTGTATGTATTTAATTAGATAAATAAATCTATTAAGGATTAGAAAAATGTAAATTAATATCTCATCCTATTGCAAAAACTTCGCGTGTTTTTCATATTGAAAATGATTTATATTGGATAATTCATTACTTGTTTTTGCAAAATGGACATAAAATAATTGTACAGAAGGGTTAAAAGATGAATAACAAAAACGTTTTATAACAAATATACACCTTCATGGTTTAAACACTGTTCGTCTTCTCCAATGTTAGTTTGTTTCTTTTAACATATCAACGTTATCAATTTGTGTGTGAATATTACCGCCATCTAGACGTGCAAAAGTGTGTGGATACTTTTTCTGCTACATAAATGCAAAGGTCTTTTCGACCAGCTAAGCTAGTACTATAAAGACTTGCAATTACTTCGCAGCGGTCGGCAATAAAGGCCGCTTTGTTGAAAATAAATTTCAGCGAATGCATTTAGGTGGTAATAGTTGTTTCACCCTCTATGGGCTCAACAGACCACCACATATGCATTCGCATAAAGTCATGCAAATACTTCATTGGATAATGAATATCATCCAATAATAGTAATAGTAGTAGTAATAGTAATAGAAATCCAATATTATTAGATAATATTGGATTTCTTAAGACTTTTACTTGAACCACGTATAGAAGATTTCTTTTAACGACTTTGGTGTTCCCTCCACCAGATTTCAAAAGTATTCCGTTTTTGTCTTTAAATGGTGCAGTATCAAATTTTCAAGACACTTCAGGGATATCGTTCTTGCAAGGACTATAGCTAGATCACCGGGGCACATTTTGTCAAAAAGCGTTCATGGCGTTGCCATTTCGAAAAAATGTTAATATACAAAATTGACAGTAACAATAAACTGTGGTGTACGTAGAAGATATGTGTTCCTCGTGGCTACTATTCGAAAGTTTCTGAATTTGACTTACGTGGTAAACATTAGAACATTAGTTCGTTTATTGTGTTACATTTTTCATTACATTATGTTCGTGTAGTTCAAATGTGACATTATGTTTTTTTTATATATTGTGATTATGTATATTGGATGGATGGAGTGCTGATTACATCAATTTTAAAATTTGCTTCGTGCGTTTAATGCATTTCAAGACAAGACAAAAGTAAGATAACTTTGAAAGATATTTAAAATTTAAAGGATTTGTATATAACGTAATTTTATTTTTTTATTAATTGTCAATTAATAAATTATTAACGTTCATTAAAAGATTGTAAGCGTTTAAAGTTTAAAAAAGCTCAATGTAAAACGACAAAAGTAAGGTAACACTTTCAAAAAATATTTTATTTCACGTTTCACCACATTTCATAAATGATTTTCTCTACTATTGATTGTACCTCTTCCCACAAGTTCTCATTTGGGTCCAGGTATGGTGATTGGGCTGGCCATTGCAATATTTGGACGTTGCTGTTACGAAACCATTCATTGACAATTCCTGTAGTGTGCTTTTTCATGATCTTGTTGAGAAAAATAAATAAAACAAAGGGGCGTTTCCCATTCGTCACAAGCATTACGTCTTGAAGTATGTATGTATAGATCAACCGATCCATATTACCATCAATAAAGTTTAACGGGCCCACACCCCATGAAAAACATCCCCATAGGGAAACACTACCTTGACCATGTTGTATTGTAGGTGATTGGTACGTTGATTGGTCGTCTCACATGTTTTATTCCATCAGAATTAATTAATTTGTGTTCAGTTTCGTCGCTAAACAATTTTTTTTCCAATCCTGTACTGTTCAGTTAAAGTGTTCTCTCGCAAATACTGAAGATATGAAGCTCTGTAGTAAAAAAATATGTGTATAATAAACTCCATAACAAATTAGTGCTAAAAATTAAATAATGAAATCATTAAGGAGGATAATGAACATAAGTACAATGGGCACAATTATAAGAAAATTGTTTCTGTCACTGGTGCTTTGTGTAGATCGAGTTCAGAATAACACATGGTAAAAGTTTGGTAGTTTAATCAAGAAATATCCAGGCCAACGAAAATACGCAAAAAAGAAGTCTAGTCTAGTGTTCAAGTCCAAAGTACTACTACATAAACGACTTTAAATTACGTTTGGTTTCAATCCAAAGGGCGATGATGACGAGCCAACCAGCAGCATAACAACTACAAGAGAACAATAAACTAAGAAGAAGTTAGTTTATTACAACGATCAGCTGATTTAATTAATTGCGTCCTTTCGACTCTTCTACTATTGAAATCCGTAATTTTCAATAATTAATGACGGTCTGTGATATGACTATGCTAAAAACAAATTAAGTAAACGCCGATGTTTATGGCGGAATATTCCCTGAAGAATTGGACCCCACTGTGACCAGAAGACAAATCAGTATCGCATCAGAACAAGTATCGAAGTCAATCAAGTCTAAAAGTCTGGGATTGGTTGGCTAAGTTTATAGACTGCCAACACGTTAGTTAAGGTAATATGAGAGGAGGAACCAATCGATATACAGACTTCGTATGAATTGGTATATTATATCAATCCTGTCAATTTCGCAGTTTAATAAACAACTAAACGAGTTTAATATAATGTTATTTTTTAAAGTGAAAACGTTTTCTAGTTTATCCAGGTTTTCATTTTAACAAATGTTTCCCTCACATGTTGATGTTTTCGTGTACGAGAAAACTATAATCGATTTCGCAATGAAACTAACGCAACTAATATTAACTAATTTTTACTTTTCATTGCCTTTGCCTTTTTTGACCGTACGGTATTTCAAATCATAATTATTTCAGCATCGGTCGCAAACAATTGGACAGCCGACGTTGATTTTAACGAACGCTTCGATTGGTACTCTTCCACTCAGATGGGTAACAGTTTTCAAGAGGCGCTTATGCGCGGCCTTCCGTATCCAATTCTATCCGTAGCAGAATACTTCAGTATGGACCAAGAGGGCTTATCGTGGGGCGGTGACTACAGATTCGCCGGATACTTCGCAACTATTATGCTCTGGTAGGTTAAATAATTCATTGCCCATTAAATCTAAATCTAAATTTATTTTTCAGGACGTCGTTTGCAATATGGCTTCTCATGAATTTAATGTTGATCGTTGTCCCTCGCTACGGAGCATTGCTCATGACCCTTTGTGGGCTACTGCTGTTAGGAACGAATTGTGGTTACCTCGGAAATTTACCCGTTAACCCATTGGTCATACATTTAGAAGGCAGCACGTTGCACCTTGAACTGGGATGGTGTTACTGGCTGGTATTTATAGCAGGTGACTATATATTAAAGAAATAGCGATTGCGCCATCTAGTTGGCTTATTGACCATGTAGCTTGGAAAAGCTGTACTGCAATCCATGTCCACTGATATATTACATACTTTTTCAGGTTGCATATGTTTATTAAGCGGCGTGGTCATCACAACTGTCGAAATAGTCTTCCCCAACAGTTTTTCGACAATCCTCGAAGTAGACTATGATACCCCATACGACCGCCATATAATTATTGAGGATAGCTATGGCAAAAGGTATCAAAAGAAACGATTTAGCAACGGTAAGTTGGATGAATCATCCGGCATAGGTCTTGGAAGCAGAATATTAAGGTAATATGTCACAACCGCACAACACACCCAACTATAACAATATCTCAGGAGGTTGTCGTCGAAAACACGGGAAGAGAGGACCGAAAATGGCATCGACACCCAATCTTTCCAGCTGGACGAACAGAAAACGTCTTCCAGATATGCGCTTAATCATCCGCAGTTTCCCGTAAGGAACATCCTTCCTAAAGTAGAATTAATGAATGCCGCTAATTCTAAAGATGTTGCTGCGGTTCATAAAGACTTTTCGAGGTAGGTAATTATCCTAGTATTATTCTCACACTGTATTGTAATTCCCTTGTGCTTCAGATTACGAACGCATCATGATACGATTCAGGAAGTTTCAATGTGGTGAAGTAGCTGTTCGTGGACAGCTATCGTTACAATCATGGTGATTTTATTGTGATATACATAAACGTAGTAACAGTATTTGGTTAAATAATTTTGCCATATTCAAAATATTTTATAATATAGGAAATGTTTAATTTATTTTAGCTTTGACGGATATTTTATTGTGTATACACCTTTAGACCAGTTTTACGTGGAGTTGCCACGGGGATGAGTCTTCAATTTGAAATGAACTATCATTGGGACGCAACACAACGATTTCACTCCACGTGAAACGTGTCTAAAGCGAATTTTGTATTAATATTGTGTGGTCAACTACAGACTGTTTATTATGGTCGAATGTCGTATATTTATAATCAAATGTGCAATCTATTTATCAAACTAGTTTATAAAATCGATTTTATCGAATAAATAAATTTTAAGAATTAAGTTTTTTATTTATGTGATCGTAATGTTGAAAGTATGTACATATGTATATAAGTGAGCCAGTAGTTTGATTTGGTGAAGTGAGAACTAGCTGGGTTCATGAATAAACCTCCGAAAAGTCGATTGAAGTGACTTTCGCCAGCAGTCCCTTAGACACAGCTAACTGAAGTAAACAAACAGGCCCGGACTAGTAAAATGGGAGACATTGACAAATATTCAAACGAGGAGTTAGCGAAGAGGGGCAAGAAACCCGTCAAAATCGTACATAAAAGGCAAAGATAAAATAGAGATGATTCTCAACATTGTAAAAGATTTCAAACCAGAACCATACTAATCAGAGAAGAACGGAAATTTAATGAACAGGTTAAAAAACTGAAAAAAGAAAAGGTCTGAAAGGTAACTTCAAAAAGGAAATCAAAGAAGTCAAAAAGGAACTAAAAGAGATACAAAGTGAGTAGCGAATTGCTAGAAAACCAATAGAAAAAAGATACAAGAAGGAAAAAAAACAGGAGATCAAGATTGGATATAATAAAAAAATCATTGAAGGAACGGGATGAAGATGGGACAAAAACAGTGGAAATGTAATAGAAAGACATGACAACGGCAGAAATACTACTAAGCTACAAATTATACCAAACTGAGACCGTGAGAGAACAGAAATAAATCCAAAAATGGAAATAAATATAAAATTGTGCACAAGGAATGTAAGATGTTTAAACGGTAAAGAAAACTAACTAAAAGTTGCACAATTTAGATTACATGGGAACAACCGAAATAAAAAAGGAAGGTCAGGAAATGGAGGAGAATTAAGAGAAGGGTACTGGGCTTCACTGGCTAGTATCAGCCGGGGGGGGTCTAATTCTGAAACCAGAAAAAATAAAAAAAGGAAACAATGAAAAATATATAAATAAAACTGTTAGTAATTGAGATAACAATGAAAAAGGTCTTTATTAATAGTCTATAGACTTAATAATAATAATAATGCGAAGAAAAACCCGACAACAACCTTGGACAGTCGGGAAAGAAATGTCATAATAATGGGATACATGAATGGAAGCATAGGAAAGCGACAATGGGAATAGGATAATTGAACTGTGCATAATAAACGACCTCATTATAATGAATTCAAAATGTATGTACATTCATAAATTTACCAGTGAAGTACAATTGCGACAAGAAAAGTCCATTATAGTCATAATAAACATAAACAGAAATAGGAAGCGTTCATTACTTAGCCCGCATGGAAATTTTATCAAACGATGAACATGGAACACAAGTCGAAAAGAAAAAAATAACAAAAGAAAAAGTAAACGGCTATAAACTGAAAGCCTATAAAAGGAAACAAATAAAAATAAAAGGGATAGACTCGAAATTAAACCGATTCAAAAAATACGTATTGAACCAGGAAAGCTCTCCGAAAAGGAAAGAAGCAAAAATTCAAAGAAATTGGATTCAAATGAAACAAATAACAAGACTATACTGGCATCATAGGAAGAATTCAGACAAAAAATTAATGAAAACTCGGAGAATCAACAATTGTTCTTCAGCATATTAAATTAGCTGAGAAGGAAGAACCCCAAAATCAAGTAATATAAAATATAGAAATCTGAACATTTTAAAGCGATAGAAAGATATAATGGAGCGACGGAAACAGTATTTCAAGGAACTAACGGAGCCAGTATAGGAAGAGCAAAATAAGAAACAAGTACAAAAACGAGGCGGCGATGAGAACACCCAATAACAGAAGAAATCATGGCAGGTAGATAAAACCAGGTAAAGCCCCAGGTCAGGATGAAATTACAGGAGAAATGGTGGAATACATGGGAGGATAGGCAAACAACCAATTCAGATTTTAAGAGAACATGGAAGTCCTAATTATAGAAGGATCACATTAGGAAGCATTCCAGGCAATGTATTTATAGAAAAACTTAATATTAGAAGAGTCACAACATGGTTTGAGAAAAGGTAAAAGTACCCAAGATTTGATATTCATCTTAAGATAATTGGGAAAAAAACTACTAAGAAATCCACATTCCTACATCTTAACAAGACGTTCGACAGGATAAAGAGAAAAAATGTATGGAAAAGAGAGGAATCATAGAACTGGTAAAAGCTCCTTATAAAATAACAGTAATAAAATAAGAACGCACGAACAACAACGAATCCGCAGAATTAGAATCAAAATTGAGCCTAAAACAAGGGTGCGTACTTAGCCCTTTACTGTTCTCGATAGTTCTAGACGATGCTATGAAGAGAAGTAAAGAGAAATCCGAAACTATGAAAATAGGATCATGCAGAATGAAAACGATAACAATAGAAGCATTAATGTTCGCGAATGACATGACACTGATACAGAATACAAGAAAAAACTGCAACATAACCTCGTAAGTATATAAAACAGAAACCGAAGAAATAAATATACAAATAAATACAGAGAAATCAAAGGCAATGGTAATCACCACAGAAGACAGGCAGCATGAAATTCAAAGAGCAGGTCAAAAGTAACAATTATCTGGGTACAGTTATAGAAGAGAATGGAAAAATAGACCAGGCGATAATACAGATAATAGGAAAAGGATGAAAATGTTTAACACCCTAAGGACAACATTCCTTGGAAAAGGGGAAATCGCTAAAGTTATAAAAACACAAGTTTACCAGAAGGTAGTAAGACCCTCACTAAGACAGAGAAAAAAGGAGAAATCCTCATTAAAATGGGGATTGTCGTCAGCATTTGTCTGTTTTCTCTGGGGCGCGAGTTATATACAGAATGTTCAGCCTGTATATAATTCATGAATCATGGACAGTAAGCAACAAAATAAAAGTAGGCTGACAGGTATGAAAATTAGATTTTTAAGGAAAATCAATCAAAGGAGTAACTCGAAGAGACAGGTAGAGGAACAGGTTAGTGAGAGAAGAATTAAACATAAATCCGATTGAAAGACTAATCAAGGAAAGACAACTGAGCTGGCTGGGACACATACACAGAATGAAGCAAGAGACGACCCAGAATAAGATGGAAATAACAAATAAGTAAAACTCAGAAAAACGGAACATCCAATGGAATGAAACCCAACTGGCGCAGGACAGAAAGTTATGGAAATCAAAAATATATGAAATACCTGTAAACGTATTATAAAAAAATTATACCAACACAGGAGTATGACTTGAGATTAAATAAATATATATGTGAGCCAGGTAATTCAAATATCAAGTTAAATTTACTACCGGCGCCACGTTGGACGCCTACATCAAAGAAAAAGTACAAGAATTCCATTGAGGTTTTAATAGAACTAAGTCTCCTGGACATGCATTGTCTTTTCAGCCTGTGAAAGCTTTATGAAAACTGTGGTTCGTAGTTCTGTAAAATGCAAATATAGAAAACGATGGCTTACTTACACAACAAACATGTTACCGATAACATATTTATTGGTGAAACATACATAATCATATAGTATAATGCATTCACTGTAACTATGTATATTTATAACCTCTTCTACAATAGTGCAACAAATTAGTTTCATGTATCGTTTTGAGTGCAAATCCACTTTATTACACAATTAATTCTGTCAGCAAATTGTATACACTGCTGGACACAAAAATTGGGACACTACCTACTGCGACCTTTGTGAAGTAATTTATGTTTATGTTATTTTACGATACCTTTTAGCATTGTTTGTAAAGAAATCGACACTTTATTTAATAAATTAAAAATTAAAAAATTAATGAAATGTAAGAAAAACAGTAATACAACAAGAAAACAAAGAATTTAACACACGAGGCCCCCCCTGGCTGCTGTCAGTGCTTCTGAAGGGCGATTCGTAATTCTGAAATGGTTTCAGGAACATTTTCTCTATGTTGAATACGTCTTCCTAGTTCATCCCACATATGCTCTATCAGATTCGTATCCGGACTTCTTGCTGACCATTGACAGTAACTTCATTTAAATATTGGAAAATGAAAAATGAAAATTCCAGTGCACTGTCTTCAACCGAACCAATATACTTTATAACTTTATTACCATCAATAAGTCGCAATCATTGTATTTATTCTTGTGCTGTATTTATTTGCGAGACATCATAGTTGGGTTGATTTAAAGCTCGTGGATCCCACATTTTGATTTTAACAGCAGACAGAGCGATCGCCATTTTTACTGAGCTATTGACAAAAACTAAAGCTCTCACCAAATTAAATCTTTTGTATATTGGTATTAATCATTTTTTGTGTGATATGTAAAACCTACATTTGATAGTCTGCTGAAACACATCACACACAACAGAAAAATATCAAACAACAGCTCAGATACGATAAGTATACTTTATTTCTAAGTCATATAAACTTGTAACAAATCTATAAAATACATTAGAACCTCATGTAAAATACGTACATTATGAATACATTCGCAGCAAATACGCTACGCCAATGCAAACATTAAGCTTATTATTAAATATATAACTGTTACTAGTGGATGCACGAATTGCATAATTTTAGGTACGTTGCAGTAAGGTAACTGGAATTTGTCCCTACAGTAGTCGTCTATTAATAAATTACACGACAAATGTGCTAATTTTAAGGCATTGTAAGAGTAAATAGATATTGTTTCAAAGTAGCGACGGTATTGCAAGTATGTACTATTGTATTACAGTCTACATTTTAGAATTTTACAAATAATCGTTTAAAATTAGAAAAAACGACCTAAATGTTTGTTCAGGCTATTTGTCAAAGAAACTAACACATTCAGATGATATACATGATCCGAGCAATATGAAATAAAGCTTCCACCTACAAACATGTGTGTGGAATGGTGACACCGCAGACACATAGTAACAAACATTCTAAGGTGCTAGATTATTTTCTTATGGTACCACATAAAGTACTTGCAATACAACCTACTTCATAACTGTGCTAATACAACGCAAAATAATTACTCTGAATATATATTTGATGTTACTCACTGCTGTAAAGTATTTATTATCACGTCAGTCATTGTAGTTAAGTCATATCACATTGAAACTAGTGTCATTGTATGTTTAATGGTACAGTTGTATGTCTTAAGTTATATATAATTAGTAACCACCTCCGTCACTTTATACATATACTCTATACATATTTTTAACAAATTTGAAAATTTGGGCCAAATTCTACAGTTCAAAACAATGAGGTGATCATTCCTAATCTACAATATGCCTTGTTAGCATAAAGAGGCAGCAAAATTTAAACGTACATAGCTTAATACATCTGCATTATATCACTGCGACAACGAACACGAGCGGTACTTTTATTTATATTCATATTGCAACATTTGTAAGCAAATGTTTCTGTTGACTAAACATACTGATTACAACCCAAAAATCTTACTAGTTTAGTAAAACACGTATACATTTACGAACAGCGGAAATTTATCTTTGTATGTAGCCTAAACATTTAAACACTAAGATTATAACTAATAGCTATGTAATACGTAGGCACGTTATAATGCACTGTTTTACGTCACTTTATTCGAGGGTGTCATTGTCAATATGGACCTCATTAATTACTCTTTGTAATTAACATGTTTGTAAAGCACAAAAAAAAGAAAAACGAAAAAACTAAAGGAAAAGAATAAAAGGGTAACAAGTTGCCAGTACTGAGGTAAAATTACGGGATTCACAGGAATTTTAAACCACAATGTTATTCTCAATGGATGGAATTTATCAGTGTTTACGAAACGTCCCAGACAAATCATATCATTAAGAGACGATGTTTCGTTACTCATCATCAATTTGCAAATCTTGCTTTACTCAAATGATTCATGGTGGTCTATTTGATTGACATGCATGTAACTAGTTAAAAATAGGCTATGTGGTATTAACCTCGCCCCGTCAGAATAAACTAGGATGCTGCAGAATGGATAAGTTTCGTCACTATGAGAACGATTGCTTTGATTTAAGAAATTTTAATTATAATAAAAACTGTTAATTAATTCGAATCATCTACTAGGTAATGCATTCAGGTAAACTTAATGGTATTATTAATCAAGAACAAAAACAAGCAGACATAACCAGCCCATGTGCCCCATAAACGACAATGAAAATATAATGAAAGATCTAGGAAATATCACTGTACAGAAACAATACATCTACGAAGAAATTATTAGTCTTATATGAAATAAAGCTGCAGGAAAATATTGAGCAATTAATACCCCGATAATCCGAAATTTTCAAGCTATTAAACCAACGAATTAAAATAAAGCGATAAGTTACTCCCCCTAGGATTTATTCCTTGGGGTGCGCTGTGTGAATTTGTATAATAATTTGGTTCTTGCTAGGTTATTTTTCTTAATTCAATCCCAACCCAATCCAACCTGACCCAGCCCAACCCAATTAGTTAGAAGAAATATTCTAACGCCTGATATTATTTGTTTAAATGTTTCACCTATTTGGCCCTAGTTTTCTGTGAAATCACAAAAGGGCTTTCACTTACCGTGGTGGCAGAATAATTTACCTTAAAACCCTAAAAGTTCGTACAATTTCACACCATGGAGGAGATCTATCCCAAATAAAACATTATCCTACATCAGAGGGGCACGTTTTAGCACCGAGGACCTGTCTGGATCATGGATAATGCAAACAGCATCATCGGTTGGTAAATTTAGGCACAAAGACGTCAGGAGACGTTCAGTCGATATTTTCTTTAATTTAAATGTGAAAATTGAGACCAAGTGTCAGTGTCATACAAATCGTTCTGTAGGTGACGTTTTCGAGTATATTCGGGTACGTGTCGTTGCATTTTAAGGGGTAATTTACACATGTGTTGAAAAAAATCGACAAAAATTATTTCATTTTAGTAGAGTTCATCAAAAATGTCTCCTCAAATTTTCAAAACACTAGAACCAAAGTTGATAACCAGTTTTTGTTTAAAAAAATATATGTTATGGTCAATGTTTTTTGTTGCATTTTATGATCAAAAAAATAGGGTAAATATTCCCAACCCAACGCAACTTACAAACTAAGAAGTGTATTTATGGTTTTCTAGAATGTTTGTTTTTTTTAGTATGAAAATCTTCAGCCATCGCATCACACAATAATTTAATATAAATTAATATTAATTAAATTAAAATTTTATAAAAACTATCTTGAAGAAATTTTTATTTGTAGAAGGCGTTTTTTATATTTTCAATGGCTCCCTCGTGAACGAAGGGGTTTCAATGATCTATTTATGGGCCGAAAATCCAAATTCTTCAAACTCAAAAAATTGCACTTTTTGGAAAAATCGTTGGGATTTACAAACGAAAAAATTATTCACAAAACCCTTCATCCACAAAGAATCTATTTAAAAAAATTAATAGAGTTATAATTGGTTTTTCATTACAGACGAGCAAATTTTTTATGACAGACATTAACATTAACAGACATTACCTTCCCAACACAACCCAACCCAACCCAACAACCTGACTCAACTCGACACAACCCAATCCAATCCAATCCAATCCAATCCAACCCAACCCAACCCAACCCAACCCAACCCAGCCCAACCCAGCGCAACCCAACCCAATCCAACCCAACCCATATCATATTTTTAGAAAAGGTTGAGTTGGGTTGGAAAGTATTTAACGTAGTAATTTCAATATACTACGCACAGGTCCAATAACTCGAAAATGAATAATTTGAACCGAAATAAAATCGCTATTGCTATTTAAAGTTCAATAGTTTTTAACAAATTCAACCTTAGTTTGGCCCCTGAAATCTGATTTGGGACCCAACTGGGTCACATAATTCTTATAAGTCATTTATTACGCATAAAAAATATAAATTAAAAACTTGAGGCATTACCTGCAAACCCTCGAATGCCACCCTTTTAAACTCGCTGTCATGGTCGTGATCTGTTTTAAAACCTCTGGTAAACCACAAGCAATGTAAATTATCTAATTTAGTGCCAACATATTATTCAATGTTATTAACATGACAAATATAACAACTGGCTTTATACTGTTGCTCAAAAAATTACTGGAAGACAAACGCATTGGAATTCAAGTAGTTTCAAAAGTTCAAGTGATGCGGCTACATTAGCTTAGGTGTAGAAGTCACACAAACAGACACAAGACAAAATAAATATTTTAGGACATAAGAAGAGGTACATTACATCGTCTTTTACGAAGATTCTTGGGTATCGAACTTGAGGAAACATAAAGAACAGTATTAATATAATGTTGGCGTCAGGACAATCTCGTAACGTAGATGGGTATGAAAATCGGATGAAGAAAAAATTGTAATCGTATGAAATTGCTGCTTTTTATCAAAAAGATGTCAATAGTAGCAGTTTTAAATAAACACGACACTAATGAAGAAAATGATGATGTTTTGCAACACCTTGAAGGAACAGCGGCGGCACTATGGAATTATATAAATTATATAAATTAAAGAATACATAAATTGTAAATAACTCAAAAAGGGTATAAATTGGTAAGATTGTGCCACATTTACAATAATAATTTCACTGGGAAATATTGTAAGCTTAACATATATATATATACTTCGTAAATAATGTCAAAATGCTTTGGTATAATTCGAAAGCTTTTTAATCAGCTTATTAAGATTCTCTAGCAACATTTTGTTGCACCATCTATAAAACAATACTGTTACGTTTTACTGGTGAGTAAATGTAATTAAACGAACACTAAAACGGCTAAAAATGGAAAACTTTAAATAAATGTTTCGGCCATAGGGAAACCAAACAAACAATTTACTCAGTCTTATTAGAAATTGCATTAGTACGTTCATATTGAAAAAATTGTGAATGTCTAAAGTAAATGTGCAAGGCACTGGCTAAAGTTCCCCGTATGATCGAAACATCATCATCTTATATCAAGAATATCTACCGTCTTTACCACAACAAGAATATATAACGACTACTACTGGCAGCACAACCAGGACAAGGAACCCGGCGAATAAATTAAACATAATCGAGTGGTAATACTTATCGCTAAGACCGGTCGATTGCGTGTTTTTCTGGTCTACGTCGTGCACTCTAAAAGCCTTCTCAAACGTTCCATTGTCGAACGACTGGCTCTCGTTCACGTACGACACGTGTTCCTCGAACAACTCGTCACCTCTTTTTTGCAACCGATTCTTCGCCGTAATCCCATCGTAGTCGACCTTCACTCCCATTCTAGCAAGTTCCTCTATATTATCGAAATTCACGATCGGATTGTGTCTTAAATCAACGTGGGTCAAGTTCGCCAGCTTTGTGAACTCTTCGAGTAACACGTCGGTGATTTCGGTCAGTTTATTGTGATTTAGCGCCAAGTGTTTTAACTTTGGAATATGGACGAATGCATTGGGTTCGATTACCGAGATGTCGTTGTGATCGAAATACACGTACTTCAAATTGGGGAACTGCGAGAAGACGATGAAGTCACTGCTTTTTAATACCTTTAGGTGATTGTGGGAGAAGGTTGCTTTTGTCAAGTGAGTGGTGGTGACGTTTTCCAAGATATCTTTCGGAAATGAGTCCAGATTTTTGTTGCGATAATACAGGCTCCTGTGCACCTCTCCTGTGGAACAGCTCAGTAAAAGTACGAAGCTGAAATTGTAAATATTTCAGAATTAAATAAAACGTGGCATAGACATTTGAATAAAATTTTTCTGTTGAAAGTGAAGACGAATCAAAAATAACACAAGAAATTGTACATGCTACCAATTTACAAGAACTTCAATACAGTTCAAATAAAAATTGAATTTTTGTCATCAGTTAATACTATTAGTAGTTTTAGTAGAACAATTAAGAATACATTTTTTGTTGTTAATTTAAGAGGGAGTTTATTATTAAATCCAGTACACATCAGGATGTACAGAGTCGATTAAACGATTTTGTATTTGTCATACAAGAATCAAATAAACACCACAAATAGTTTTCTTACAAACAAAGGTATTCTATCGCTTTAAGGAATACTTCCAAATATTTTTAACCATAACTTTGTACGAGCAAATAAATGCATTTAGAATTATGTAAACAATGGCAATTAAAAGATGTTATGTCAAATAAGATTTATCAGCAGTTATTGCCTTTTTGTATATTGTGTATTGTTATTATGTCTGCTAATCACAGCTACTAACAACAAGTCTTTCGACTTAATCCTATTCCAATTTACTTATGCCCTTGTTAAAATTCTCATTCGTATTTTCTCAGTGTAGCTAAGTATAAGCTCAATGTAAGGTTACTTTGCAATTACCTGAATAGTTTCCATCTCAAATGGAAGTTCTGGCCCATCATTCTCGATCTGAAACAAAATTTCTTTCAGTATTGTTACAAGTCACTTAAAACAATATAAAGACACTAATCCCCGAATTATGAAAAGTAAGTAATCTTGGACAGTGGCAGAAAACATTTATTATTGATGTCTCAAGCAATGAGGTAGCATAACATATCATAATTCCTTACTCACACCAGTTTCTTCTCAATCTGATGATGTTTTGTTGTTTAATCACATCAAACATGCACCAACTTTTGCTTTCACGGACACTTTCGAAATAAATACGAGAAACCTTTCATCGATTATCTTACAAATAATCCTACTAACTAAGGCTGTAGATAACGAAATCCTTAAATTAATTAAATTAATGAAAGTACACAAAAATATGATTTCATAATCAATTTTGGATTGGTTTAATTCGGTTGCATTGTTTAGTTATTTTCATTGTAATCTAACTATATTTTCGTTCAGTTTTGCGCTCAAAAATGTTCTTTTAGTTATTAGTTGTCGTTAATTGTTATATCAGTTATTCTAGTTAACAGTTTCAATTTCAATAATCTTCAAATTGACATGTCAGACTAAGTAAACAACCATTAATTACTTCATAATCAATTACACCTAATCATAAAAGTACAAAGGACACATTGAATCTTTAAATGTTTTAAAGTTCTAGAGTGTAAATACAAGGCTGATTTGAGAACCATTTTCATGTTCATTCTAAACAAGTAAATGGTAACAAGAAATTAAATAGCACTATCCGAAATCTCATAATTAATTATGAGATTTCGGATCTGTAAACATTTAACAGTGAAAATTTACCTTGTTAATTACGCTCTCATTGCAAACATATTCTACCTAACTGGGCAGTTCCTCTTCGACCACTTTCCAAACAAATATGGTGTTGACAAAACTAAAACTCAGATACACCTATCAGAATGGGTAAAAAAACGACAAATTTACCAACCTTGGTGTCTGGAATAACATTACGTCACTTGTTAAGATATCCAGAGTGATTCTTTGTGTTACTTTACTACATTTTACTGTACATTGGAAATTGTACCTGCAAAATACTAAAAATGTGAAAATGGATCTAACAATAATTCCTCTTACTCTTTTCTACACGCGTAAGCCGTACGTGTCACCGAATTTCAATGTTTCTTTTAAGTTTCACTGCGTACGTACGACATACATACTTTTAGGTTACGACATCGAGAAGAAAAAACCTTAATTGACAGGAAATTCCGCAAGAAGTCGACGGCCGAATAAGGCAAGTGAAACGTAATGTCGGGTAATGAGCCAATTCAAGTAAGTTTCATTGTATTCTTATAGCGTGTAACGCAATACGAGTAAATTAATAATTTCAATCAAACTAATTGTTTGATGAATGCGATTGTAAATAAAGTTTTTGTTTTTGAATTGTGAAAAATTGTTCGTATTGTGTCATCTCTGCGCCGAAAGTTAAAATGTGTAGAGTTGAACCTATTGCACGATAGAAGGGATTACTCTTTAACTTTATAACTACATAAGAGAAGAGAACCTGAGAACCTTTCGTCAAAATATAGTTGTCCTTAATGGAGTTGATATGGTATATGACAAGGTGGCAGCACCGTAGAAAACTGCCAAATTGCTAAAGGTCTTGGCCTTGTATCCTTGTATATATATACTATAGTAAGACAACGCTTATGGGACGATTGGAAACCGGCTTGTTGTGACGGTTGCATAGTTTGTAGGGTTTATATTAAGCATTTTCGCATTGGCCCTCTATCTTTTATTAGATTAATATTCAGTATTTGATAAAATTCATGATCATGATGGTAGGCTGATTATGGCTTTGACGATATATGAATTAAAAAGCGTTCCGTACTGAAGGTGAATACAAAAAAACATTGACGAAAAATGTATTCGATCGGCCGGCTATCCTCAAGGTCACATTATGAACTATTAGACGAATTCGTTGCGGTGAAATTAGGGTTTTATGATAATACGCAATCTTACTATAGTATATATATATACAAGGATTTTATTATCGTTTGCCGTGCTTTTGCATCGATATAATAATTTACTATCGGTGCCAAAGTAATAAGCGGCTGCGTTTGAAGGTCTATATCAAAGAAACGAATTAACGAAAAAAATTGTTACGATCAGGAATTATTTCTTCGTAACATATTGTAAGTTTTTCCTGTCTATGGTTTAAAAGGAATAATTAAAGAAGTGCAATAAAGTACCGATTTTAGCGATTTGTAGCCGACGTCGTTTTTACAATTTTTTTCTCCTACACCGTTCACAAAAAGTGTGAATCATATCGAGCACCGACGGATATTTTTATTTTTTAAATAACCTATACTTTTTTTAATCATAAGTTTTGTATACTCTGTTATTTTAGTAATTAGATGTCGTACCTACGAAAGCGGGGCGCATTTCTTTCAATAGAATTCTCAAATTACGTTTATCTCGACCAATATATAAAATTAAATTTTACAAAGTATTTTATTTTTTTTTAATATATCATTTTTTTTTACACAAATAACGAAATAAACGTCGAAATCGCGTAAACGTAAACGCACCTCATGAATAAAATAGGTGCAATGACCAGCCTATAAATATCCCACAGTGAAGGAAGTCGGAGATGTCAATCAAAATAAAAGTGTTGCTTCCCAAACTTTTACGACCAGCCCACCGCTTTTACACCGGCGTTAAATTTTGAAATACACGAACATGTAACGTAATCTATTAACATAAAAAGATTAAATAATCAAAGAAATTAAATGCGTACGTAAATACCGATTAATGTGCGAGTCGGCGGCGGGAATCGACGTTAACAAATGCGCCCGACCCCGCTTTTGAGAAGCGCCATCTGCACACCAACAAAAAAGCGCCACAGCGGGCGCGATCGCAATTACGGTATGAACGAAACAAATACGATTTTCGTGGAATTGTTTTATAGATTCCTAGAAATTAGACGACCTCGACCGAGGCAAGTACGAATTTGTTTCTAGTGGACGACCTTAGTTTTTTGTTTCTTCCGAGAAATTCGACGACCTTCGCAGGAAAACCACTGTATTCTGGACGATATTAGATTATGAATGGAAATTTCGGTGTTTTAGATTTATGAACGATTTATGTATATAAAGCAATATATATTTTTTTGATTTTAATAAAATATGAATATGAATGTAATAAATAAAATAAAAATTTAAGAAAAAACATGTCCGACATTTTAGATTAACGATCTGATTACATTATCAACTGCATCTGTGATATAAATTTAATTATATTTTATTTGTCTTATTTTGAGATATATTTTAGGGAAACGATTTACCTTACAATTGCAATGGACGCCCGGCGCGACAAAACTCGACATGCAGCGAAAACTGTCGTTCGTGTGAAAAAAATATATAAACAAAATTGTCGAGAACGAATTTACCAATGGAATCGAATCGAGCCGCCAGAACGTACGCAACGTACGCTCGGCGTCAACAGCCAGTTTCACACGCTAGACACAAATTAAAAAACACCGGCACGGAATCACGATTGCCGGGTTTGTAGTTGCGTGTTTTGGGATTGAGAAATTCCACCAATAGAAAACTTCTATTCAAACTTCGCGCACTTGTGTGGAGATGCATCTAATAGGTAAACGGGGATAGATTCCAAAAATAATCAGGATCGATTCAGGGGACCTCAAAACGCGTATATCAGTTAAAATCGCGAGGTTGAAATTTTTCATAATTACATACATAAAGTATGAGGAAGTAATAATATATTCTTCGGCGTCAAAGCGGGAGACCGGTTAATGTAGATATCACTACAAAAACGAAATACGGAAAAACAATCGCCCAATCGAATTTGCAACGACAAAATTAGAATGAATTGTATTGCCTGAAGTGCAATACAAGTCCACAACTTATTTGGTCGAGTTGGTAATTTTTTGCTAGTTAGAATCGGTCATCCCGTTATCAAACTATGATACATACGTATATAAACAGTGCTGTAAATTTATAATTGCATTTAAATTTAAACATGTAAAATCAGCAAAATTAAATTCTTATTTTTACACATGATTGTAACAAATAAATAATTATTCACGATAAACCCCACCAGTAAATGTTATTTGTAAAATTTTTATTATATATTTGTAAATGATACTGTTGGAAAATGTTATTTTAAACTATACATCAATTTTCATTCTATCATTATTTTTTAATATCTCATATTCATTAATTAATTAAGTGCATGATAAAGTAATGGCATTAGTAATCTGTAAATAGTAAAGATTCACACCATTAATTAAGTTATTTAACGTTGAGTAGAAATTTGCCAGTGGCGCCTTGATAGAAATAAAGGCAAGCAATGGCCCTAAAATCGCTGCCAAATCGACGGTGGCGCACTAATGCGGTTGCTGCCAAAGCTCTTCAAAAACGATTGTCAAATTTTAACCAAAGGTTGGCTTACTATGGTATACATATACAAGGGTCTTGGCGAATAAACCTGATATAAAGGATTTAATTCCTTTTATAAATTATATTATGCATAATAAATGATATAAAACAATAGTATATTATTATACAAGTTTACTAAGAGGCCTTATTGTAGCACGCGTGGGTTTGGGGCACGACGAGCGAAGCGAGGAGTGCTCCAATGGAACAAGTGCTACAATGCCTCTTAGTAAACGAGCATAATATACTATTTTATCTACTTTGCGTTACTGATTTAATATAAATTCAAAATTTCGAATACAAAAAAATGTGGCATTATAACCTAGGGATGTTTACGAGTAACGATGGCGACATCGTCAAGTCATATTTGTCAGGCGGCAATGACAGTTATAGTATATTACGTAACAAGAGTTGTAAATAGCATTTTACGTAGGAGTGGAAATAGTTACATACGAGTGACGAAGGAGCGAGTATGTAATTCCACGAGTACTTAATTGCGTTACAACTCGAGTCACGTACTATACTTTACCTACGACCACCTTCAACCACTAAAACAACCTCTATACAAAACCTCTTTTTTATTGTTTAATTACATACTATTTTATTTTATAACAAATTTTCTTATATTTATGATATAAGTAATTATTGCTTTTTAATAATAATTGTTAATGGTAACATTGCAGTTATTAAATATTGGACAACTATCTTTTTCTAACATTATTCTTATTTCTCCAGTCCATGAATTTTCTATATAAGATCTCGTATCTTTCACGTGTCTTCGCCGGTAACAAATTGTTCATTTCTAACCTGGCATTTTCAATAATCTTCGGAGGAGTGTATCTGCCACTGTGGTTGTCACACATTTTAATAACAATAAATTATGATTGATTCATAATAAAACTGTTGTTGGCAATGGAATAATATTGACAGCTTACTGACAATTGGATAAATTCCATCAATGCATTTCGGTAACTAAGCAACTTCAACCTGTGCGATTACTTTACGACCGTGCGTTTAGTTTACGGCCGTGCGTAATGACTTATTTACATGGTCTGTGTGTAGTGCAAAAAAGGGCACTTTCAACAGTGGTCGTAGGTAATAGTTATTTACAGTCGAATGCGGGAAGTTCAATTTTACAGCGCGACGGCTTCGTTTGAGGCACGAGCCCGAAGGGCGAGTGCCACATTTGCCGGAGCGCTGTAAAATAACTTTTCCCACGACCACATAAGAAAGAGGCATATTCCATACAATCAAGTAGTCACGAAAATTGCCAATATCGTTCAACTGTGCGTTATTATAACAAACGTGTTTGTTATAGACATTGTTTCATTTTCTAGTAGCCTTGTGTTTACTTTTTGACAGTAAATTAATTCCCTGTCATCTCTCTTTTCATATTGCATTATTCTCATCTTGAATAACAGCGACGTTTAAAGTGATTCGTCGACACAGTGTACTCCGCCAAATATAACTGCAGCGGCTCAAAATACATCCCTGAAATTACTTCCCGAAAAATTACAATAGAGGTACAACATAACGTACAAGCAATTCATGGATTCGGAAAATGTGTACTTAGCGTACTTGAATTATCCGAAAAGGTTAAACTGAATTCTTTGTGGGTACAATATGCTCAGAAGTACGCTTATTGTCTGCCATAACATAATAATATTAGCGAATACATGAAGTTAAGAGCAGTACTGAAAAGGAAATCAAATTTGCTATAAGCCGACTGAGGTACCTGAAGACTCGCAAGTTCCATTGGTGGAATCCAGAAGAACTATTGACATAACTGTGACACAAACACACAAAATATCAAACAATATGATGGATAATCAAACTGTTACACATCCCATCTCGTTTACTAATTGTTATAATAATAATGTTACTATAAATTTTATAAATAGTGACAAATAAATTGATAATGAAAATGTCTAATATTGTTGTGGTCGTGGGAAAAATAGCGTACATAACTCGCTGGAAAGTAATACATATCGTACTCGTTTTATTGCCGCCCTCGGCTGCGCCTCGGGCGTCAATCAAACTCGTACGATATGTATTACTTTCCGCGCTTGTTATGTAATATACTATAACGCATGAAATTTGTATAAAATTTTTTGGCCGATAGTTTTATTTCAAATTAATAAGTCCTCTTTTTATACGTACATATTTTATTTATTCAACTTGGCAACATTGCATTGTTTATGACAGATTTGACAGATTTGTTACATTTAAATAATTATATAAAAGTTAATGGTTATTAGGTAGGTAGGTACGTTTATTATTAGCTATTTATAATCGAATATAGGAAATTGCATTTTGCTGCATGAAGTTTATATCTTAAACACGATACCCAGCGGAGTGTTTGGACTAATTTAATATTAAAGTAATATTAAAATTTTATGTATTTTGTTATACTTATTGAATTAGAAATTAATATATCTCGTTCTCCTGAACATCGGCTTCATGATTTCAAAATTGCGTATTTTTCCTACGTCTCTGGAGTTTAAAAAGAAGGATTATTTACTTTACCGCATACTATGCGGGAAAACGGGGAAAACGCACAGTCGTCGTAAACACGAAGTTACATGTGACATGAACGGTGCATAGTTACAATGTTTACATGTCGGGAGGCCAAAAAAATATTTAAATTCCTTTAAATTGTGTAAAAAACCACAAACATATGGCAGAAGAGAAGGATTGAAGTTATGTTGCTTTTGTGCAAGCTTTTCGTTTTGTATGTGCTCAAATAGCGCATTAATAATTATAATAAATTTAACACGTTTCTGAGATTGTGGTTATGTATTCGATATTTGACGCGTGTGATTGAGCAGTGGAATGAAATGTCGCCAATCTTACAGAACAAAAACAGTTTCATAATAGCCTCTATTATAAAACTGTTTTGAGCCCATTTCAGTATCATAATGGACCTATTGTTAACGCAAAGTAGATAAATTCAATTCCTCTACGTCTGTGCAGTAACAAGTATACACTTTTTTATCTACTTTGCTTTAGCAATTCTTGAAATTTCACCTGTTCAAGTTTTCGTTAGACTAGGAACTTTTGCGTAGGTTGGGTTCACTGATATTGACACTGTATTAAATTTCAAAATAATCTAAAAGCTGAAAACGCTGAATTTATGTGTACCCCGTCGTACTTACGCGAAGCTGATCAAAAGGCTGTTGAGAATTTGTTGCCGGTAAAATCCAAGAGGATATATGACAGATTATGTCATGACACGAACATAACCAAACTAAAAGTTACCAAAAACAGTTTAACAATATCACGCATTATTAAACTGTTTTCGATGTAATAATGAGTCCATTATTAACGCAAAGTAGATAAAAAATATTCTGTAACTGTCACAAGATTATTAAAAAACATAAATTTGTTCGTTTACCAGCGGTCAATGATGAAATAGTATATTACACTCGTTTAGTAAGGCAGTATTGTCGCACTCGTTCTATGGGGGCACTCCTCACAAACTCGTGCCCCAAACCAGTCGTACGACAATCCGTTGCCTTACTAAACTTGTATAACATACTATTATAGAACCATTTAATGTAATGGAGGATTCTACTAAATGATATGTTTGTAATAAAATCGTTGTTTAAATAAATTAAATTAACTTTAAATTTGATATATTTGGATATGTCTTTAGCGCAGTTATAAATGACAACTGTCAACATCAATTTAAGTGAACCACACGACGTAAGAAGGAGAAAATTGTTAATAATTTCAGTATTTTAGATGAAATCAACGCTTACGAAATGTGTTTGAATAACAATGCCTGGTTAACAAGGTAAATATGTAAAACGTTTCATCGATACCTAACTTTCTGTATTTTAGGTTGTGCCCACTATTCAGGATAAATACAACACAATTTTATTAAATTACGAATAAATTACTGTTACAAGCCAACTTATTTGTAAAAATTATAGTTGATGGTACAATTGTTACAATTCACGATTATTCCAGGTCCAGCCTTATTCAAAGAATTTGTACTTCAAGTTAGCTGTAGGTACATTAATTACACTGTCGTTAATAGTTGTACATACCTTCAATAGGCGTAATAGGGCTCGATTGAGCAGTCGTTGACGAATTTTCAACATGGTTACTGGTGTTATGTGATCTCGGGAACATCAAAAAAAGGAGATGTTGTCAACAAATTTTCTCGGGAACATCAAGAAGAATAGATGTTGACAACAAATCTTCTACATATTTCTTTGCCACATTAAAAGACTCCCAATCCCGGTGCTGTTTTAGTTGAAGAAAATTACCACCGCTGTAAGCTTACATAGGTGGCTGAGGTTCTTACTATGACCCCGTCTAATATCCGGGATATTGCAATTCTTTGAATTCTTTTTGGCATTTGCCCTGGTATATTGTGACCAATAGCTTTTCCATTTCATATACAAATAAATAATTTTTGCACGTCTGTGGTTGGTCTCATTATTAAATATTTATTTACAGTTATCATCCAGAGCACCTGCAACACTCCATTTTTTCCGCAGAATCCATTTTTACTGTGACGGATGAAGTTCATCACACCAATTACAAGAGATGTCTAAAATAATAAAAATTGTCAAGGTTCTAATCAACGCATCTAATAATAGTTAAAATAATTATCTTAGTTACAATGTAACATGCATCATGTGTCTTGGTGAGAAATTTTGTAATATCATCTTGAGTAAACAATGCTATTGTAAATTTTGACGTTTTAAGGAAGCAACTAGAAGAATTTTGAGATATCATTATTTTCTTTTACAGCTGATTTTAGCGCAGAATAATGTGCCCATAAAGTGGTGGCTTCTTTACCATTCGCATAATCTTGGAAATATGCCAGAAGTACATTTTCAGAAATTATAATTGGATTTTTAGTGCCACCCCAATTTTTGACTGCTGTGTTAATTACAGTTTTATTTTAAACGAACACGTTTTTAAAAACTTATTCAAAAATATATACTGTGTTTTATTTATTGCGTAAAATTTTTTACAAAAATCTAAGCCAGACTAACTACATATTCATTAGGTACGTTTTTATACACTAAATAAAAAGCGATTTTTCTGGAATCTTGAGTTTTTGTACACTCTGTTATTTCAGTAGTTAGGTAAAAATAGATAACAACGGTATTCGAGTTGAAGAATATTTCATGTTTTTAAATAAAGTTTCTTGGAATATCCATGCGTTATCATTTACAACAGGGATTCCCAAAGTGGTCGATATCGACCCCTTGGTGTCGATATTGGTTTCCCTGGGGTCGATCGTTTACCATTTGTCCTATCAAACGTCCGTATTTGTAAAATAACTCAACGGCTGACGATTACTGAACGCAAGCTTTGTTTACCTTGCATTGGTTTCTAAATGGAATAAATTACTGTGTTTGACATCTTTATTTTGCATCTTTTTCACCAATTTTCTCATTTGTTGTAATTTTTATGTATACAAAAATCACATCATTGATATCAAATTATTGCTCATTTGATCAATTTATCGATTTATATGTATTTGAGTAATTTAGTAATTTTGTGCACTGGTTTTACTATTTTTACTCCCCGTAAAAAATATCTTACTTTCATACTTATACAATTAATTTATCGTTGAAATATATCGCAAAGCAGGTTTTACGTAAATAACGAACTACACGTGGAAATCGCGAAAATGTAAACGAACCGCATGAATGAGACATAAGCAATGACCCGTCTATAAATATACGGTTAACAATTTCGCAGAAGTCAATTAAAAGCAAAAACACGTTAGCGTTGCGTTCAAAACTTTTACGACCCGCCCGCCGCCTTTACGCCAGCCTTACATTTTGGAGTAGTCATATGTTAATAGTATATTATTCAATGAGAGGTAATGTGGGCAATAACTCACGCAGTTACAGCGCTCGCCAATAGTCGTGGATAATAGTATATTATTCAATGAGAGGTAATGTGGGCAATAACTCACGCAGTTACAGCGCTCGCCAATAGTCGTGGATAATAGTATATTATTCAATGAGAGGTAATGTGGGCAATAACTCACGGGATGATTGCAGCGCGAGCCGCAGGCGAGCGCTGTAATCATCCAAGTGAGTTATTGCCATTACCTCGAGTTGAATACTATACTTTATCCACGACTATTCTTCTGGCGAAAACGTTTACATTTTTAGCCGAAAAAATTTTTAGACTTTTTAGAAACTCTCGTAATTTCGTTTCGTAAAAGTTTCAATATTTACTCTCTTATTTATACTGAGTGTACTTCTAAGCATAGAGTAGCAAATGATGAAAATTTGTATTTCATTGGCAATTCTTTAAAATATGCCAGAAGCACAGTTTCTGACAATGATTTTACGTTCTTACTTGTACTCCAATCCAAATGTTTTGGTAGGCCACATTATATTTCTTGTGCGATTTATTCGGTAGAAGATTGCGAGTTGCTATTTCGGCGATTTTTCTTATTCCAGGTGGTGTACAAATTTTTGAATTACTGTCTGAACTCATTTTGTCAATTTGACATTTAATTGTTTGACATGATATTTACTATCGGCCAATTAGATAACATTACGTAAGTAGTTACTATGGCGACTAGGCGTGAGTTGTCATAACTCACGCTTATAACTCCCGCTTGGTAGTTATAGATACCATTATTTGTAGAAAAGTAATTGCGTAACGTATGTATAACGCAATAGTCGTGGATAAAAGATTAAATAATCAAACACATTAAATCCGTACGAAAGTAGCGATTAATGTGTCCAAACAGCGCCGGGCATCGATACCCACAAGTACATCGCCCCCGCTTTTGAGAAGCGCTGATCGGCAGATCGCCGAAAGTGCTATCGTCAACTACCGTGTGAATGAAACAAGTACGATTTTCGCCGAATATATTTATGGCTTCCGAGAATCTCGACGGCCTTTACTCAAGGACTCGTGTATTGTCCACGATATTACATTTATGAATGGAAATTTGTTTTTAAGTTGATTTTAATAAAATATAAATATGTATGGAATAAAAAATTAAAACTAAAAAAATTGTTATTTTGTCGGACATTTCAGATTAACGATCTCCTAGTATTTTTAACAATTGTGTCTGTAATATAAATTCAACTGCATTCCGTTTTATTTTGATTTATGTTGATAAATAATTGAGGGAAACGAATATTTATCTTAAACGATTCACGAGGCAATAAAATTGTAACTGAACTAAATCGCCCTTTACATATAACTAACGTTTTAAAAAAATTAAATGAACAAGTGTCGAGTTTAAAATGGTCACGTATTGGACGTTCAGACTACTGGAAAATAATTGTAGAGCTACATTAAAACGGTACGAGATATCGAAAAAATCTTAATGAAAGTTAAAGATATTTAAACAACTTTTATTTGAAAAGTTCTTTCGAAAAAGTGCTTGTCACCGCGACTGCGCCAATTTGCTGGCAAAATTTACTAAGTATAAGAAAGTTCAGTGCGGACCACTGCAATTTTCCTTTGTGCACGCTTCATTTTGTAATATCTCATTCACTCTATTCCTGCAATACTAATCTCATTCGTCATCTATTACAAATATTGTACCTATTACCGAACATTCAAATATTACTTCTGACCTGCTTGTGCATGTGATTAGTTTTATCATTTTATTGAGGTTCACAACTAAGTATTGATCAGATTGAACATAAGTATGTTTTAGTTTTACAGTGTTCTTTCTAGTTTTGTTAGTTCAGGTATTCGTCGTTAGGGAGCGGTAGGGTACCGACAAATCCTTCACACAGCATCTTATCCTTCGCCTATCGTTCCCCAGAATACGCAGTCATATCCCATTAAATCTCTTCTTAATATTTATATTGTGAACATATTGACTAGATATGGCGGTTAGTCGTTAATCTGGCCATTTCTGTAACTTACTTGGCGCTGAAAATTCTAATACGCGATTGGCGAATGTTCTGACAATAAAATGAAATCTCTATGGATGAAAAACCATTGCTCTTAATAGGGAAACTGAAATGAATTGACTTTCTAACATCCTGAAGATTTCTCGAATTAATAAAAGATTTCTTTTTAACTTAAATTTTTTTTTCAAGTTCTTCATTTGTACTAAAAATTTAGAATTCTATATATCTTATTTGAAGCTTTTAAATGTTTTCTCTGCTTGTTATTTATTACATCTAGCGACAAGGTACTATGCATTTTTAAAACGAACCGTTTTATTTTTTTAATTTGGCGATTTTAGCGCTATCTTTTGGCGAAAGTGATTAAGGATTATCTGGTCAGACTGAATGTAAACAAAAACGAGGTTATCGAAATTGACTGTGAATACAAAAAGGTGTGTCCCTGATAGATTTTGTATTTAATATTAATGACAGATATTCGCGTACATTTTCAACCACCGAGCTCGTCTGGTTGCGTGGCGGAAGAAGGCAAAAGCCGGTACATTCTATCAATTTCGTAATACATATCGACAGGACGAGCCGCGCGTACGTATTACACGACAGTCGTGCTGTGACGTTTCAAACGTCAAACTTGTTAAGCGACATGTCACCTGTCACACGAACATGTCAAAAATGTCAAACTGACTTCAATTAATTATAGTTGAAAGAATGACCACAAAAGGAAACATTTAAACTTAATTCAATTAATTAATTAAAGTGTAGAACTTTGTTGAAATCAGATGGTGGTTTGATCAACTTCGGTTTAAAATGTTGTCTATTTCATAAATGTTATGATGCCTTTGTGAAATTTATATCACGATGACAGGCGAAATCACGAACGTTTCATGAATACGACCATATAAGTTAGCTACATCTGACAGGCACGACAACTTGCGCTCGCGTCCTGGAATATTTATCGTCCGTTGTTAGAACTACAAAGAATTTTTTAACAGCGATTTCCCAGCAAATGGTAGATTTCTCGAAAGAACGTCACCAAATCAACATCTTAATTAATAATAAATGCATGTATAGTAACAGTTTCTTTTCGTTTGATGCAATAATAAACTTCTGATTGTCATATGTATGAACTTTACCTCAAAAATTAAAAAAAATGAGATAATTATATATAAATATAGCAAATAAATGCAACACATAAATATGGAACGCAAGAAATACAAAAATTGCCAAACAGTGTACAAAAAATGTCAAAATTACAAAAGATACGTGAAAGTGCCAAAAAAGAAAAATTTTAAATGCAAACTTCAAGAAAAATCCAAAAATACTTAACGTCAAAACAAAATTCAAAAAGTTGACACACTAAAATGTAAAAAAATACAAACGAGAAACAGGCAGAGGTAATAAAACACATAAGGAAGAAGATTAATAAAGAGAATACAAGAAACAGGGGGGCACAAGTAATCGGCTATGTTTTGTCATAATGGAAAAGCAAATAAAAATATTGAAGGAAGCTTATATTAGGATTGACAACAAATAAAAAGAAGACCAAGCGCACGAGGATTGGAGGAAAGGAAGATGCAGAAATAATAGACAGTTTCCAGGAGTTTTTAAACTGGGGATATGTTTAAATAATTGATAGTAAGTGGAAGCAAAACAAGCGGTAGATATTAAGAAATGGAGGAAATAATGACATTGATAAAAGAAAGCGAAACAATATTACTCATACAGGAAAGAAAAAATGATCCAGGCAGATGCAGAGTGCGAAGATTGAAGTGCGGGGGCCATAGAAGACGAACAAATAAAATAAATTCTTGGGCAACTGACAAGAGAAGATGCATTGCTAGAGCACATTTATAGCAGGAAGTTGGAAAGTAGCATAAAAGTACACATAAGAGTGGCAGATACGCAGATTAAGGGCAGATATCTCGACTAGGTGAATGCCAATTAGACATTGGCAGGAATAGCGAAGGGATGGATGCAGAGCATAGAAGCAAGTGGAAATAAATATAATTGATATACATTAAATTAAAACATAATATAGGGAATGAGTCTTCAAAACTCAATCAAAACCGATAAGAAAACCAACCAAATCAGACTAAAAACTTAAAATGTAAAAAGTATTACCATTTACTCTTCACATTTTAAGTTTTTAGTCTGATTTGGTTGGTTTTAATTGAGTTCTGAATGTCCGAATGAGAATTTATAGATTTATGTTCTTATTGATGTGAATCATTTCTAAAAACATCCTGCTATTATAATTTTCTCTATTGCTGCTTGAAATTGAAACAATATTGGGATAAAGCATAGCCACTCTTACGATGTACTAAACGAGTGTTTAACCACTGAATAGTAATTACATTATAAAATTTTACGATCGATACGTTCTCACATGTTACATTTATGATGGGGTTTTATCAAGTTATGGAACAACAATTTGGTCGTCCGACTGTAATCATAATGAAAAATAATGGGCAACAACAAACAGCGAACTTTGCAAGGAAATATTTTATTTATTTTTAATGAATTTTCTAATAGGTTAATTACTGCAAATTAATTTTAGATAAAATTTGAACTAAGTTATTTCGTAATAATGATAAATGGTGTGCTAGTTCCTGAAAAAAAATAGTTTACATGTAACACCTAAAACATGTAATAATGGTAAACTTTTGGCTGAAGTTGAAAATTTACTTGAGATATTTCTGAATAGTGCTAGAGACGTGTATACAGCAACTAATATTTTCAGTAATTATGTCCACTATAGTTAGCACATGCTTCCTTAGATTGTTGTTTTACTAAATGGTTGAGGTATTTAAATTGCGGTATATCCTATTGACTATTAAATCATTTAAAATTACGGTGATATTTGTGTTTCCTTTTAATATTTTGACTAAATTCTGAAGTAAACCATTTTGGATATTTTTGTGATTGGTTTCTATATAGGAACGCAGCGATCAAAAACGGAATAAAGGGATGTGTAGAACGCCTCACAAGTCTGATTGGCATCGGTGAACTCATTAAGAAAACTCAATTGATTCGAAGAATAGTTTCTCATACAGCTTATGGAAATTGCATTTGCGAAAGTTGTATGTTTCTGTGTATTTTCTAGAGAAATTACAATAATTTTTTACTTTAATACAGAAATCGATTAAAATTGCAGGATGGTAGCTATTTTTTTTTGGAACACTATAATGAATTGCTTCACAATGTAAATCTGAGACAACCAGATTTAGAAGATGATTGCTCGAATTTTTAATTTGGTTATACTGAAGCAAATTGCCGACATCCAAAAAGCTTAGAAGAATTTACAAAATTTATATTAAGACACAAACAAATGACAGATAAGCACACAAATCGTTAACTACGACTAATATTAATAAATTACAATTTGGGGATAAGACACTAAGATGCAAATTCGTAAAGTACATTAAAATATTCTGCGAATTATGAAAAGACCATGAAAAAATGAAAAAAATGCACAGTTCACCACAAGTGTATTTACTTTGTATTGTATTGTAAGAAGGAACAGTTATTATTTTAATCTTGTACACGGTATTCCTAAGATTTCATTTTTCATATTTAAACAGCATTTATCTACTACCATATCGTAATGTCAAACTTTATGACATTCATTCAGATGTCGTAATGGTATACTTTACCGCACTAGTGCGGTAAAGTGACGTTTTACCGCACTAGTGCGGTAAAGTGGCAACAACAAAATTAAACATTTATTATCTATTTATTATAAACATTAATTGTACATTTCTTACATTTCGAAATATTAATTCCAGCCAAACATGAATCGACACTATTAGTATTGGCAGAAGAACCTTGAATATTTAACGTATTTTCATTTTCTCCCATAATTTGGTTAGCAATTTTTTTTTTGTTTTCAGTAGAGGTTTCTACATAACCTTCTGCAACGCTCGATGATTTCCATCCCCCATGTCGTTTTAAAGTATCTATATCAGCACCTGCATCGACCAGCAAGGATGCTGACGACCTTCTAAAACAGTGACCTGTATAGTTTCTCACATCCGACAATCCTAGGAACGTTGCAATTTCTTTTGGTATGCGCCCAATAGTATTTATACCTACAGGTTGAGATGTGCATTTGCCATTTTTGTATAATACAAAAAAACGATCGTGAGTTACAGACTTTGGACGAAGATGAAAGTAATTTCGAAAAGTATCCAAGCAGTCAAAACCTGCAATATTTCCTTTAGTAATTGCAAATTCTCTGATAACTTTGGTTTTACTAATTGGTATGATAATTTTAATGAAAGCACTGTTATCATAAATGTCTGTTACTTTTAAATAAGTTAGCTCTTCTCTACGACAAGCTCCGAAAATACCAATAATTAAATAAACCTGTAACAGAGCAAAGTATTCTCAAATCAATTTTTAAAGAATGTAATATCGTGCACTACCTTCATCATTAAATATTGATCGTCATTAGCTTCTTGCAAAAATCTGTGTATGTCGTATTTTGAAAATACATTTGACTTTTTTGCTTTATATCCATCGCTATTTCGTTTCAAAAACGCCAACAATTGCGTATATTTGCTTATATCCACTTTTCTTCTTAATGAAATAGTTGTTCTTAGCATGGAATAATGTGTCCATAAAGTAGACGCTTTATTCGTTTTGGCTTTAACGGAAAAGTAAGCAAGCAGAATTGTCTCTGAAACAGCATCTCCCGCCATTTTCATTTTACACCATTTTTCAAATCTTGAGTATTCCAACATGTACCTTTGCTCAGATTTAGCAGGTATAAGAGTTGAAAGTGCTTCGTTTGCAAGAATTTCCACATCGGAATGATGAACATAATTCTCAGTGTCACTCATGTTTATAAAGAAAAAATGTAAATAAAAGTTTGTGTCTACCGTTTCTAAGGATACTTACTTTAAAGATATCGAACTACTGGATTATTGTAATTTCACGAAACGTCAAATCCGTGATGATTATTATTAAGGTTTTTAAATTACTTTTATGGTAGTAGATAAAACATTGTACGACATTCGTATCGTAACGCATTATTACGAAACTCGATAGGTTGTCCAACTCGACCTGGCGGTCTCGTTGGACAATTTTCCCATCTCGTTTCGTAATAAGGCGCGTTACGATACTTATATCGTAAATATCTATTACGTCGCATTTTTAAAAATTGTTATTCAGGATCAAAATTTATAATTATTTCCTTTAATATTCAGCGTCTTAGCATTTTTATCTTTATAATTTATTTTCGACCTTGCTTTAATCCTGTAGTTGTAAGTATTTTTAACAACTGTTATATCAGATGTGTTATTGCTATAAGTTATTCCTGAAAAAGTAATAAATATAATTGCGAAATATTAAATAAAAACCCATGAGTTTCGTTTAATAACTAGAAACCGTTTGGTCGTAATCGTAGTTGCGAATAATAAGTTATCATTAATTGGACAAGTGTCCTGAATAGAACTGTAAAGGTTAACAGAAGTTATAAGTGTACTCTTAGAGCCAGTTTTTCAATAGTGGTTTAAACTAAGTTCAGAGTTTAAACTTAGTTCTATCGAAAAAAAACGGTTTTTCAAGCAAAGTTCAGAACATGATCGTAGATTGAACTCTGTTCAACTTGAACCCACATACGTGTCCGTTTAAACTCGGTCTAACGTTAAACTACAGAACATAACCTCAAAGTTGAAGTGCATCTTTGTGTATTCGTCCGTTATTGTAGTGTGTATTGGTCTAATTTTACGATGGATATTGATCGATTCTTTGAAATAATAGAAGACGATGCTGATATCGTGGAATATGTACAGTACATTAATCGACCAACGGAAAGGTATAAGCTGATAAAGAAATTATAGAAGTAAAATATACATGTAGAATTTTTTTTTAGAAATAATGCCGTTTCACCACAGTCATGGTGCTGTTAACGCTACGATTTTTTTTTACAAAAGTACAGTCAGTAAAATCACATACAAAGTATCGAGAGCTATAGCACGTCTTCACTGGCGATACATACGAATGCCTCAGACCGGAGAAGAAGTGACAAGCGTCCGTCAAAGTTTTTATAGTAAAGCTAGGTTTCCTCGTTGCATTGGTGTTGTAGATTGCACGCACGTAAAAATCATAACTCCTGGTGGAGGTAATGCAGAAACATTCCGAAACAGAAAATGGTTTTTTTTCCATCGATGTACAAACTGTATGTGGCCCAGATTTGAAAATCGATATTGTGGCTCGTTGGCCTGGATCAGCTCATGACTCTACAATCTTCAATAATTCAAATATACGAGGAAGATTTGAGAGAGGAGAAATGGGAGATAGTTTGATTGTTGGGACAGTGGATATGGCGTCAGGAAATATTTAATAACACCTTTGAGCAACCCAGTCAACCCTGCCGAACAACTGTTTAATGAATCCCAAATTAGGACAAGGAATCCTGTAGAAAGGAGTTATGGTGTCTGGAAAAGACGATTTCCAATATTAGCTCTTGGTATACGGTTATCTTTAGAACGTGTTGAAGCTATTATCGTGGCAACTGCAGTGCTGCATAACATAGCGTGTGACATGCGGGAAAGGGAGCCTTTGGAAAATGAAGACCTTGAGGCGGCAGTGGTATTTGTCAATAATGTTAATGACAACATTCGACCCAACAATGTGATCACCCGAAATAGCCTAATACGTAATTATTTTCAGAGATTGCTTTAATAAAATTGTTTGACAAGATGAATGTGCTCTTATCATATATAAGTCCAGTTCATAGTTTTTGGTTTGAAAACAATTTTAAATTATAATAAAAATATGTCGTGTTTAAGCTGCGAATTCTTATTATCTACTACGTGTTCATTTATTGCCTCTTGGAATAACTTAAAAAGGAAAATAAATTAATTCAATAGTGTAAAACATTTATTTTTTCAATATTTTTTTAAATTTCCAATTCCGTTTCCAATATCTTTATTTTCAAATTGTTCGGCTTTCATGAATTCCAGTTTCATTGAATGCTCCTCTTCCTCTCTCCCCTGGCGCTGTGCGTGCTCATGTGTAATATTTTCCTTTTGCAGCTCAATCAGCTCCAGTTTCGCCTTGCCCACTTCCGTCCACAATGCATCGGCGTTTTTTTTTTAGTTTCTGTGAAGTATGTAGCACTTTTAATCACCTGTTACACACAGCAAAATATGTGTGTCACTATATACGCACTGCTGATGGATGGAAGTGGACTGACGTCCAGTATCTTCCTCGCAACCTTGCCGTTGAAAAGTTGACAGAAGTGTAAATCAGGTAAAAATTTACATAGAAAGTAGTGTTATGACAATTTAAACATGAATTATATATTTATTATCGAAAATGTAAAAATTGAGTTTTGCAGGAATTAACGCACATACAAATATCTTCAGACGTTAGCAATTTCATCCATTCGTTAAACAATTTCAGGCAACACCAGCTGACATAATCAAATGAAATGAACGTATTCATTCTCTCCTATTCCGTGTATGTGCAGGTTTACGATGATGTTGCATTTTTCGGACTAGTCGTTGTGGCGGGCGAAAGTTTTATGATTGACATAAAATTCAAACGAATAGCAAAAAGCAGCAAATATAATATTATACCAATAGTCAAGATGATATCAGAATCAATCGTTTTTCACTTTATAATTGTACTCACCTCTTTATTTTGTGATCTCCAATAAGCCCATACATGATGTGATCCTCACAGGCAAGATCAACATAACGTTAAATATGTCGGCTAGTTACAACTAAAGTGATCGTGCATATACTCCTTCATACTGTATTAATATTCATTTATTAATAATATCTTAGATTTATTTTTAAGCGCCTCATATCCTTAATTAATTGATGTGGATCAAAAAGAAAAGTTTTTCAATGATAACTTATTAACGTTATTTGATTTGCATGTACCATATACAACAATTAGAATCGCGACATTATATTGTCCTTGGTTAACTGATAACTTTATCAAGTCACAATAATACTTTGAGGAAGTTCAAGGAAACAAAGATCCCGGAACATTGGGAGAACTATAAAACGTACTGTGAGAAGAGAGAAGCGAGAATATTTTAATCACAACTCAATGGCTAAGGGTGCCAAATCGGCCCGGAATGATTTAAGGAAATTCAATAATTTGGAAATAAAACAATGGACTTGCCACATCAGCTATATAATTTGGAACTAATTAATTAATTTTTTGTAAGTACTTCAAATTGTGGTGGTCCTAGTACTTCATTAGTAAACCAATATCAGGACAATCCGATTAGTTACATTTCCTTTCTAAACTTTAATGTTGTTACAGAGTTGGATGTTACTAGAATTATATTAACTCTAATTCAACGGGACATGATGGCATAAATGCTCACATGCTGAAATTGTACACTCCCCAGTTATCTCGCTTTATTTCGCGTATAATTAATTATTATATTTCTAATTCTGTTTTCCTGAACTTTCTCTTGAGTGTTTTAAACACTTGCTAAAACTGAATTATAACAACATTATTCGCATAATATTATTTTACCAGAACATCAATTCAGTTTTCGCCTCGAATACGGTTTACTGCTTCACTAAGGATTACCGATAATGTAATGCGGGCTAATTATGAAGATAAAGTAACAATTTTAATTAATATAATTAACTTCCTCAATGCTTTCGACATGATTGACCATCTAATATTGTTATCGATACTGCATTGTACACAACATTGTACAAAACATTGTTTAATATTTAGTTAAATATTAAACAGGGTGTACCGCAGAGCTCTATGTTGGGACCTATATTGTTCCCAATTAATCGTAAAATTTCCCATCATACATATCCTTTCGTAACTCTCACATGCATGCAGGTTATTATCAAATTTATTTGTCTTATCGCATTGAAGTCGAGGAAACTTGTAGGATGATGAACTCTTCGATAGAAAAATTAAAATAATGCTCATTAGTCCTAGTAAATTTATGTATTGTTGGTCCATATTTGGATGTTGCATACACAAGTCGCTTTCAGGTACAAAAGTTATGTTTGAGATTGATTTCTCGAGTATGACTGGATTAGTCACAAGCTATGAGGCTGGTTGGTTAAATATAGTGCGTAGAAGAGATGTACATCGGTTAGGTATCTATTATAAAATTAAATACGATCATTGTCCTATTTATATAATAAAATAAGTTATCGTGCAGATGTTCACAATCTAACTTTAAGAACCACTGACGCCTCCAATTCATGCAATTGAGCAATTCAAAAAAGCAATAGTTTATTATAGTGTATTTGTTTTCGATAACTAACGTTAAAGACATAATTATCGTTATTATTAATTACTCAACATTCACTGGTAGTTGATTAAATACGGGTATACCAAGTCCAACAGGGTGATTTCTTATAAAATCTGGTGTTATGCATTCTTAACAAGATCCCATTGCGTATTGAATAACGCTGCTGGTCACATTGAACGATAAAAACTTTGCTGCTATAGCAGTACTTTAACGATATAAATACATGGCACTGGTGATATCTCGAATACAATCATAATAAAAAAGAGTGCATCATAACATAAACTAACGTTATTACCGCGAATAAAACTCAACAATAATAAGAATTATAATTAGTTTATATGTCTCCCCAGGCCTCAGAATTCCGGGCTATGCATCTTAGAGTCGAACATTGCTATACAATGAAGATGTATACTGTGCTATTCAAGTAATTGAATATCTGCTCTACAAATAAAATATATATGCACTCACCAAAAATTGATTTTCTATCAAATTCTATTCTGAGATCACATGCGAGGGGTAAAATAACTATACCCATTAAAATACAAAACCCGACTGGTTCATGCTTTGGTAGTCGCACACTTTCATGCTATGCTCGTGTGGGCATATCGATGAAATTCTTAATTGATTCGTCACAATGCACTAGTCAATTATAAACATATGCGGTCGATATATGTTTGTAGTTAATTCATATTTATGTTTACAATTTATTTTATTTTATTTACAATATATTTTCTTATATGCGAGTATTTGTAGAATTTACGAGTTATATTATGGGCAACACGCAAAGGGGCAGTATTGGGGTTGTGAATGTATTAACTTCAGTATACTTATTTACTTATACCTGGTGGACGTTGTACATTATCGGAAAAACAACTCAATTTATTTATATTATAAAGTGAACTAAAATAATTAATTAGCCTTCATATACTAGTAAAGACAATTGAAAGGCTACTACAAAAAGGTTGTTATATTTTCATCACAGTTGGAATTTTAACGCCATAGATAGTTAACGGTATCAGTATTGTCACTTTTGTGACAATAGCACCAACGATGTTTCAGTTTCACAAAGCGTAATTATTAAATTTCTTTTTTTTGATTTCTGGTCATGCAATTGCATATGAGCACTGAACGTTTGGAATAATCAAATGTATCCGTTTAGTAAGCGGTGCCAATTAAATTTCTCCGCTTAGTAAACTACGTATTCGCCGGACGCGGGCATAAACAACGATCGATGTATGTACTGATGTCCTGTGATGGGTAGTTCGTGAACTAACTATTCAAAGGATCTAGTTCGCCACGCAAAGTAAAACAACTAATTCACTGGACTAGAATCGCCGACGCTATTATCCTGTTTTGTTACATGACCTAATATAATAGATAACTCTTCGTTCACTTAAATGAAATGTATTTTATTAGAACAAAATTATATAAAACTAAAATAATTGTTACAGTACTAAATAATACATGATAAATAAAAATAAAATAATAAAAATAGTTACCTCGAAAATATTCCCTTCACCATAGAAAATGCAAATAAAACTCTCAAATAAAATTTTTATTATAATAAATAAAATATTAATAATAAAGGAAATTTACAAATTATAATTTAAAAACAAGATTTTGTTAATTTTTTTTAAATTACTGCTACCTTTCGTTTCCACAAAATCAAAAGATCTTCTTTTCTGTTCAACAGTGGTTCCTGCATATATTTCTCTACTTCTATAATTCCTGCCTCTGCTTCGTTCGTATTGGCTTTCATTAGTTCATGAAAATCGTCCCACAACTTTATAAATTATGTTCATCTGAGTTATCAGATTCCTCAATAGGGTGGATGTGCCGAAGTTGAATTCTACAAATTTTTCGTTTTAGTTTTGTTGTAGCATGGCTTAGCTTGTCTGCATCTTTGAAAAGGTATTTTTTTTTTAATTACTCGCTAAGCGCTCATTAATCGATTCCTTGAAAATGGTAATAATATTTCTTATTTCAATAGGAGTTGTATTTGTAATATTTAACAGTTTGTTTTTAATATTTTAATACGTCACCTGAATGATGTGAAGTTAACGTAAGTAAACCTATTTCGCTAACAACTAACACTAAAATTGAAATTCAGCTTCTTTATCCTGTAAAATTCTATTGATCGTGTCATAAGTTGAATTTAAATTCCGTAACAACATCCTGATTTAACAAATTGATTTAGTTTTTGAAACGATTCACTAGGCTTCAACTATAATCTAAATATGTAAATGTGTGTAAAAATGTACATGGTCCAATCCGCCATATCATAAAATAATAAATACAAATTATAATATTCTTTTACCAAAGGTCCACATCATTGCTGTGCACATGATGGCCAAATTAACAAATTTTAGGACCACTTGTTACACTGTTCGCTTATTCTTAAATTGTAATTAATTCAATTAACGAATATGTTTTGATGATAGCAAAACCAATGTCAACTCTAATGAATTTAAACATTATTTTTATATGAGAATCTTTACTTTCATAATGCACAATAGTTATGTGTGCATTATTATTTGTCTTAGTTAGTTAGTTATAATGAGTGGGGCGTTTATCGCCACTCCACTGCGACCGCAAGGGTCTATTGTGGCTCACAACTAATTATAGTTCACCCTCCATTCCCATTCTCTTTAAATAAAGGAGGGTTTTTGGTGGGTGAGATTCTGTCAAGTTCTCCCAGCTCCAGTTTTGTCTTACCAAAGACTGTGAACCTGATTTTGTCCCCGGCGGGGCAGGCACACATAACGTGCTCTGTTGTTTCTTCAGTTTCACAGCATAGTCTGAACTCAGTGACCTCAGCCACTCCCAGCCTATGCATATGATGACTTAGTCGGCTATGCCCAGTAGCCAGAGTTCGCAGGTCTTTTCTACCCAAGCCTAACAGTGTCCTGGTACGTGCAGTAGATGGGCTATTCAGTACTATCTTGGAATATCTCATTCCCTGGCACTCCTGTCAGTATTTCAGTACCTTGTGTTCCATCCAGCTTTTATTCGAGCTTCTGGCCAGGGCTCTTGTAATCCTAAGAGCCGGTTCTGGACCAATAAATTCTCGGTTAGCCCCGCTCTTTGCCAGGGAATCGGCGGCTTCGTTTCCCTCTATTCCAGCGTGTCCGGGTATCCAGACCAGGCTAACCTTGTTGACTCTCCCTAATTGAGAGAGCACTGCGCAGCAGTCCCTGGCAGACATCAGCGTACATTGGCTGTCAGCAAGAACTTAGTTGTCTTATGAATCAGTTGTATATTGGGATGCGAGTATAGTTTAAACATTATCATTATCAAGTTGTGCAGTACATGCACGAAGCGAATGCTTAGAGCGGCTTATTATTTAATTTGGTACCCGTAACGAAAGAACGAACTAGTGAGTTAGATAAAAGAACTAGTTCGTTTAAGTGACATGGTTCAGCTGAACTATGTCACAAAAATGAACTAGAATGCCCACTACAGTGAAGAGTTTCGCGAAAGGCAGCCGTGGTAATAACGTCACGGATCTGTTATCAAATGCCGCGAACGTGGCAATTAAATGGGCGTCTTTACCAGTTTTACATTCATACACCTAGACTGAATAGGTCTTATAAAAAATCAGACTTTATTATATATATTATAGCAAAATTTTAAATTTCCCTAAGTGTTGCTCAGGTTAAAACCGCGCAAGAGCACCTTGGGCCATGTTGATTTTTTTCAACGGTCGTTAGTTTACGACCTCATATCCATGTGCATTCGGTAACAATTACAAGGATCGACGCCATAGTGATTCGAAGTCGCAATAAAATTTTTCAAAATTATTCAAAATAAGTGATATTTGTTTCTACAACCGTTTCTTCAAATTTGTAAAATGTGATTGTTAAGAACTATGTAGTTGTCTTATTGTTATATAATATATAACAATAAGGTATATAACCATCTGCCATCTTCACGAAGCTCTTCTAGGTCACGCTGACTTAGAAGAACTGACGTTCAGAGTTACTCGTAGAACTTTATATTCCGGTTTGTCGTTGGGGTTGACTACGCCCGACTGCTTCTCACTTCGACTCCTGGTTAATGGACTTGGTGTGGTGGGCGTGCGATGAACTGTGGCGGTTCCTGTGGCGCTGTCGTCTGTATACTGGTTGTTGTACTGTTGAAATACTGGTCTCCATGTTGCAGTTTTTGGGCATCATCTCGTGTGTTGAGGATTTCTTTCCGTTTCTCTATTTCTATTGCTTTCGTATTATCCTGCTGGTGAACTGTTCGATGCTAGCTATTGTCCTTGTATTGTCGAAGTCGATGCTGTGTCCCGTGTCTAAGAATGGATATCCAAGGACGACGACGAATCTCTTTGTTTTACGGCGCGAATGTGCTCTTGTTTGCAGTTTCCACATGGTATTTCGTATATTCCCTGCGTTTCTAATGAAATTTTCGCTTTTGGATTCCTTAGCATCTTTTCTATCTTCCTGTATGGTTTGAACATTGTATCGATGTTTTGTGTACTAAGGATCCTGCTTATCTTGTCCGTGGTCCCTCTGACATGCGGTAAAAAAGCTATGGCTGCTGGTTTTTCTTCTTCCTTTTCTTCCTCCTGGGTTTGTCTCGGGGGTCTGGATGCTCTGAGAATTTCCAGTTTTGAGAATCCATGCTGCGCCAGTGCTTTGTGTATGTTGTCCATTTCTTTGTTCTTGCTTCTGTGATCGGCTATCCTTTCTGATCTTGTTATTAATGTGTTATAAATGTATACGTGGATGACACTTTCGTGGTATGGACACACGGAAGAGAAGAACTCGACAGGTTTTTTGAGCACTTCAACAAGTAACATCCCGATATAAACTTCACTATGGAAGTGGAAGTAGACAACCAGCTACCGTTCCTGGACGTATTGGTAATGAAAAGAGATGACAAGAGTCTCGGCCATACAGTATACAGGAAGAAGACTCAACGCTCAGTCACACCACCACCCGGCACAACTCCAGTCGGTAGCAAGAACATTAATATCAAGATCAGAAAGGATAGCCGATGACAGAAGGAAGAACAAAGAAATGAACAAAATAATTGAAGAGGTATTTTTTCAAATTCACATGTGGCTGCTAGAACGATGCCTTTAAATGAGGAGCTTATAAAATACCTATATGATATATTAAAGACAACTGCGTCTAGGTATTAAATTAGTATTGTTAAACTTGATCAATACATTTTCACATTAGTCGACAACATTTCTTGGTCTAACAAGGTATCGTAGCGTGTCAAAGTAATAGTAAGACATTGGCTTAAGTCTTATTAGCTTTAGCTATTAAAAATGGATTTTATGTCAATTAGTTTTCTTATAACTGACACAAATTCATCACGGTGTCAGAAGTCATGAAAATTGAGGATAGAGCTGTTATTAAATTCCTCAATCGAGAAGGTATTTCACATCAAAGATCGGCTGGAGTGTATGGGGAAAATTCCCCATCTTATTCAGTAGTAAAATATTGGTGAAAACAATTTCGAATGGCGCAGGAATCCTTGAGGAAGGATGAGGCAAGAACATGAAGTTGAAACGGACAATAAGAGCCATTGTTGATGATATCGTATATTCAGATACAAGAATTCGCCGAATCCTCCACGATCATCTAGACTTGAATAAAATTGTGAATTAAATATACCTTTTTGGTGTAGAACACAATTGTCACAGGGGATGAAACTCTGGTTCTCAACTATGATCCTTTGTGCGCAAAAGGGCGTCGATGGGATGAATGCGCGAAGGAGAAGTACCGCCAAGAATGGTCAAAGTCCGACAAAAAAGGTATTTTTCTGATATTTTAACGAGCACAACACCACAGTTAAGGGGGCATATTATGATACACAAATTACGATAAAATATTCGGCAGAGTAGACGTAGTAAACAAACCATGGTCGTGCGCTTGCTCCAAGACAATGCACCTGTGTCCACAGCTGGAACTGCTCAAGCCGAAATTTGGTGACTGCAGTTTCAAACAAATTGATCATCATCCGTATAGCTCAGATATGGCCCCCAGTGATTACTACCAGTTCGGAAAATTGAAAAAGGACCTTCGCGTTCGACATTTCACGGAGGATGACGAGGTGAAGTTTGAATGATTGAATTGTTGCTGAAGCGATGTAATAAGTTCATTTAGGCCAGGGTGGACTATGTTGAAAAATAAAATGTAAATGTGAGTCTACGCCATTTCATTCACAGTCAGACCGGGAAATTTTGGCCCTTACTTTGTATACATAAAATACCACAGCTGGTAATGGAAACTGACTCAAGAAATGCAAGAAGGACCTTAAACAAGTATTCTAGTGTACAAGTTCCTTACATGCGCGGGTGCTACAAAATATCGGAATTTTATTGCAAGGAATATTTAGATGGGTAGGTTTGGAGATGACCATCGCTGAGTCAAAGTTGAATCGCCACATTTCCTGTGGTATTCGTTACCTTCACATTTATAGGCTCCTTGATTAGACATTGCAATTTGTTTACACCAAAAATCTAAGAAGTCATAGAATTTATTTCATAGATGGCGAATCATATTCTGATTTCCACCAACTGGTTTTTGTATGCAACAGTTGGTTGATAATTTGGGTAATTTTGTACATTTTTTTTAGTTTCGTACACTTCATGTTTAATAAAGTAATGATCTGAGTATAAGAACATTCAACAGATTTTTAATTCGAAATTTGTCTCCACAGATACAATTTGAATCTTTTAATATTTTCGATGACACGTCAGTTATTAATGTGTTACAAAATAAATTATAAAATTTATAGGAAATGTACAAATTTTATTCGAAAACTACAAATTACTGTCTCCTTACAACAATAAGTTATTAATAAGCAACTAATAAATTACGCCACCGAGTTCGCATTTCTTCAGTGCAATGCATTAGCCATGAAGTAATTCACCAACATTTTTGCTGTGATGGTGACACCTACAAAATTCAACGAATGTCAACTTGGAAACTATCTATAAGATCATACACTTACATGCGCCGTAAAAACTTCCCTCGAGTATCGACCCACCGCCAGTGGGCACCGATGATGTGTCACACGTCAAGACCGATGGCGTAAAATCAGACCCTGTTTTTACCATGTCAAGGCAATAGTTTTCAGGTGATTCTACCCTTTTCTCTGGCGTGAAAAGCATCTTACCAGTTGTAAGCATCGCGTAATTGTCAACTGTTTTAAATCTGGAACAATAATTTCATTTCGGTTATATCTTAAATGGAAAAAGGGGAAAGGCAAGTTAGGAGAAACAAGCAAGTTGTTTCAGACGAGGTCAAAATAGCAACAAAACAGGTTTACTTACTTCGAACATTGCAGCTTGCTGTAAAAAGGGATGTATTCTATTCTGGCTTTGCTCATTGGTTCATCGATTGAGATATTAACAGAACCGTTGCTTAGATATGTGTCGATGTTAACCTTAAACGACTGGTTACTGCTTTCACATTTCGAATCAGACAGAACTTTATTTATGGGGCAGCATTTTGGAACTCGTATTATCCGCTTTGAATTGGCCTGCAAAACAAATTTCCCAATTATTAGACTGGCAGCTAATTGTGTATTGATATTTTTGCATTAGCCAATAAACGAGTAAACCATAATAGCATTATATGACTATTCAGAATTTACAAGTTTCCAAATTGAATCTCCCTGTATAGTTATAACCCATGGTAGTGTAAAAATCTTTTTTTTATTTGCATCTATTGTAAATAATAATGAGAAATAATTTAAATACAAAATGGAAGCTATGCAAATGAGAGTTAAATAAGTGAATGATCTATTGTACATACAAGAAATAACTAAAAATATATATTTATTTTATTCCCCGTTAAGTTTTGTGATGATGTAGGTTATTGTTGTGTCTATTGAGCAACTTTACAGAAAAAAGAAATGACTTTCTATATTTTTGTGTAAATTTACCGAAAACGAGAACAGCTAACACGAAATAAATTCAAATAAAGACAGAACAAATGAAAAATAAAAAAAAATAATTCCATTTGTTTATTTAGCAGTATTTGAGTTATTATGTTTATAATTTTTTTTATTGAAACCTATAATTAAATAACAAAAACGATACAAACAATTTGTAACAAATATATTATGAAAGATATGCTCGTTATGTTGCTCGTTGCTTATCAATGGCATTATGTTCGTAGATTTTGCTTTTTTAATAATTGTGTTGCTCGTTATGTTGCTTGTTATACTAACTCGGAATGTCATATAGATATACTTTCTTTTTATTACTGTGAATTTTGCTTAGCTTTATGAAACCTTCACATAATGAGTTCAATGTTAAACTCGCATCGTACAGCCGGATCTTAGTCAATATTTTTTTATCATTTGTCGTCGATTAGGTCATGCCTTCATCGCGTAATTTTTATCAGTCACAGTTTCTAGATGTTGGGTTTGGTTTCATTTCCTTTCACGTCGTTAGATTTGTTACATAAATCCAGGATTAAAAAGTTAGAATGAATTAGTCATAGGAATGGAACGATAGTTTGATGTATGACTGATGTAAACAAACACCGGTCACCTTGGGTTTTCTGATAAAGTCATAGGAAATTCATAGAAACGTAATACATCACGATTTATGGTATAATAGGAACACGCTCGGGCTGTTACATACGAATTTGATGAAAACAGTGAAAGAACAGTACAGAAGAATGTTACAAATTGTACATGTATTTTATTATGTTTGGGATTGTGCAATGAAACCAAATATCAACACACATGTTTTGATACTAAATATATGTATGTATGTAGGAACATAAATTGTTTGAAATGTGTAGAAAATGTATGTAGAATATCCAATGTGGTGTCACCGTCAAATAAATTGAGACCTTATCGCCTTATCAACTTTTTTGAAAAATGAGCTAAATATGCTCTTGGGTAGTGCAACCTCTACTAGCTACTAACATTATGAAATAACAAAATTTGCTTTATCCCATTTAAAATACGTGTAAAATTATTGTTGTCACAGCAACACTAGTCTTATCCTGGTTCTCTGTACCTCTAGAGAACCGAGGAGTTAGTGTAAATATGAAGCATAAATAATAGCAGTCAGGCAATTTATTGAAAATTTAAAAGGAGTTGAAAGTAATGTCGAGCCAACGTAGATAATCGACAATATTTACAAAGCGGCTTAAGTATTTCCAAGTTATGGCGACTATAATTGAAGCCTGATTTAGATCATAAAGTAAAAAGATCATTTTTTCAAAGCATTTTCACAAAAGAATATAATATTGGTTTTAAAGCTCCTGTGACTGATGGATGCTCTAAATGTATCGAACTGTCTGAAAAAATTAAATCTGAAAGGGATATGAATAATAAAAAAAAAATTTCGTAGAAACCAGGATACACAAACTATGGGCAAATGCTTTCTTTAATAAACTGAAAGAGATTGATAATAAAATGATAACTTTTTCATTTGACTGTCAGAAAAACTTGGTAAACCCTAAATTTCCTGATCAAATGGTCTACTGCAGTCGACAGTTATACACGTACAACTTTACCATCGTTCAGGGTTCATCGAAAGCAAAACTGTTGGCAGAAAATGTCTTTATCTACACATGGATCGAACATGAACATCACAAAGGGTCAAACGAAATTGCATCGGCAGTATATCATCGTCTATCACACACTGATTTGTCTTCTTGTCTATCATTAGATTGTGCGCAGGTGGATATGGGGACAAAATCGAAATTCAACTATGATCGGAATGTGTTATTATTTTTTAACAAATTCAGCTCTACCCAGTGTTGAAACAATGGAACTTGTATTTCCGATACCTGGACATTCTTGAATCCTCTTGTACACTCCTGACACGGTGTTTGGAAGGATTGAACAAATTCTAAAAAATGGAAGCAACAATAACCTGTCCTAAAACTTATAAACACATTTTTCAAGAACATGGTTCTGTGACGGAATTGGTAAAGATTGCCAAGTTATAGATTGGAAAAAGTGTTGAAGAATGTTGTAAGGATCATGGCATTTCAAGTTTGCACTAGCAAAAAGATTTGACATAACAAAAAACCAAAGTGGAAATGCTATTCTTCGAGGTAAAATGTAATACAATTCGGATACAGGCCTATCTAAATCTACATTTTAAAAGGGTAACACTATTCACTATTTTCCTACCGATGCAATTCCAATGAATGTTCCGATACATCTGAAGAAAAACTGAATGACGTGAAAATATTATTAGATAAATATTTTGGAAATGCATGGCAATTAAGGGAAGATTTAGATTTCTTCAAGTCTTTATCGGCGGAAGAACGACTACTGGAGAGCCTGCAATGAATCAAGATGTTGAGGAAAACATTTTTTGTGAACCCAGACCATTAGATGACAGTGAAGACGTAGGATGAAGAATTTAATAATAGTTTATATTAATTTTTTAATAATTATTTCTGCAAACCTTGTCTTATCCTAACGTTATTATTGCAAAACTGGTCAAATCCAAGTTGACGCTGCAAAGCTTGCTTTATCCAAATGATTGTTTATATTTTTGCAGAACTGTAATGCCCGTCGTTTAAATACAATGAAGTTGGTGATTTTCATAAACATGTGAGACATGACGCAGTAATATATTATCATAAATACGGTACAGTAAACTATGTAAAGGGTTTTCTCGTGGTTCTCAACATCGGTTAAAATGGATAGGGCGAGTTTTATATTTGCTCGCCTCAATTGTAATCAATATATTCGTTTTTAAACCAAGTGTTAATATTTGTGAAATGAGAATGGAATAATGGGCAAAATAATATTATTCGAAAATCGTGTAAAATGGCCAAATGCAAAGTGTGGCAATCGAACATATCCTCTTAAGAAACAGGCCAAGGAAAAATAACACGTTTAAAATCATATAAAATGTATAAAATAAGAGATATATGGAGGGCATAAGGTGTGATAAATTTGATCAAAGTACATGCCACTCATATTAATTTGTCGTCAAAACATGGGACTCTTTTTAAGATCCCATTAAATTGGCATATTACTAGGCGCCCAACGTGAGGTTATTTTGTAGAGGGGAACAGCAGAAAAACATCAGATCCGGATAAACCATATGAGAGAAATGGAAATGGGACGATCTTCACCCAGGAAAGGAAAAAAGATGATAAAAATCAAACTAGAAGAAATACATGATATAGGAATATACATATAAACAAGTAATAAAATGGAAACCGAAAAAGAAGTCAAGCCTAAAGGACATGTGGAAGAAATACAAGTGTACATGTAGGAGTAAAAGATGAAGACCAATGATGACATGGAAAAATAGTCAGAAGAAGAAAAACTCAATTGCAAATACAAAATAGAGAAAAACAAAAAAATGAAATTAAGATAAAAAGGGAATTAAAAATTAAACAAGAAATAGAAGAGGAAAGAGAAAATAATCAGTGATAACAATAGAAGGGATCAAAATTATAACAATTGGTAATATCATTTGAAAATTTACATTTCCATAAACATATGACATGTCGGAATTTGCAGTTTCTATATTTTGAAAACAAAGTCATTCGAGAAAGAATGGCTATTTCCAGCTATAGAAATCGCCAACGACCGACAGAACAGAAAACCGAAAATACATTTTGAGCTGTAAAACATTGCGAGACAAGAGTCGAAGAAGGTAAACAAGACCAAGGTTGGGTACCAAAAGATAACTATAAATAGTATAAACGAAGCCCAGAAATCAAAGGAATTGAGGAACCAAGAAGCAACCCACAGAACAAAAGACTAACCATAATCGTTCAAAAAACAAGTAGGCGGCCCAGGCAATAAATAGGACAACAACAATATATAAATGTAGTGCAGATAGTAACATGAACACAAAAGGATAAGAAGAAGAACGCAAAAAGAGGAAATGGACTACCTAGTGATCACAGAGACGAAGAAAAAAGGAAATAATCTAGAATAAATACATAAAGGATATTGGATATGCATGGCAGGACGAATGGGGAAGAGCAAGGACAGGGAGTAGGGTTCACGTAAATGAAAGAATTTACCGTAGAAATACAACAAGGCAAAAAAGAAGAAATGTACGCGGTGACACGAGCGAGGAAATAAGTAGAGGAGAAAGATCAATTATAGCTATACTTCCTAATAACTAGAAAGAGCTGGACCGAAATAAAAGATGTAAGAGTAAAGAGATAAGTGGAGATGGGAAACGACTACTATTTGCTGCTTACGGAATGGAAGAACAGAACAAAATAAAGATAAACAAAAAGGAGAAAATAATAAGATGAAAAATAATAAGTGATAGAGTAACTCGATACAGGAAGTAAGAGAAATCGACGTGATAAAACAGTATGACAGAAAGTGGGAAAAATCAAGAAGATATATCATAGAAACAGAAAGTAATACTGCAGAGTGAACAAAGTAAGCAATAAATCGGCGAAGAAAACGTCACGCTAGAATGAAGATGTAGAAGTACAAATTAAAAAAATTAAATGGAAAAAGTATCAACAAATGGGAAAATGGAAAGACATCGAAGAATTCAAAGAGAGCAGACAAATAGCTTGTATCAGAGACAAAAAATACAGCGTGGCTAAACTTTGGGAACAAGATGAATGAATACAATAGGGACAAGAAGAAGAGGAAATCATGGAAATGAGGAAGATGTACTCTCAAGAACTCCTAGAAGCAGATACACATAATAGAATAAAGGAAAGTGAAGCTAGAGGTAAAGCAATGAGGACAATACATGGAGGGATAACAAGCAAAGAATTAGAGCAAGCCAGAGGTGTTAAATGATATGATTGACGAAGGTGTCACCCGAAAGACCGGCAAGGCATATTTACACCAACCACAAGAAAGAGACAAACAGGGCTTCAATAGGGACAAGAAGAAGAGGAAATCATGGAAATGAGGAAGATGTACTCTCAAGAACTCCTAGAAGCAGATACACATAATAGAATAAAGGAAAGTGAAGCTAGAGGTAAAGCAATGAGGACAATACATGGAGGGATAACAAGCAAAGAATTAGAGCAAGCCAGAGGTGTTAAATGATATGATTGACGAAGGTGTCACCCGAAAGACCGGCAAGGCATATTTACACCAACCACAAGAAAGAGACAAACAGGGCTTCAAAAATTTCCGGTCTGTAGCCATACTAAGTATGCCCAGCAAATTATATGCAAGAAGAACAGAAACAAGACTTCAAGCAAAGATAGAATCAGCTGGAAGATACACAATGCAGTTTCAGGACGAAAAGAAGCACATAAAACTTGATATTCGTCCAAAAACAAGTAACAGAGACAAACAAGCACATATTTGCTTTGTAGATCTACAAATAGCCTTCGACAGAATAAGACGAGTAGACGTATGGGAATGCCTGAAGAAAAGAGGAATATAAGACAAGCTAATAGAGATAGTGAAAATGCTCTATAAAAAGTGCGTCGCATTAGGAACGACACCTGGTGACGATAACAGTAGGATTTGTACAAGGTTGCGTACTAGTCCGCTCATCTTTACAATAATCTTGGACGACGTGGTTAAGCACTGGAAAACGAAATTCAAACCATACACAATAGGCAATTAGAAAATGAAAAGAATAGAAGCGACAAAACTAATATTATATAGGATAAAGATACAACATGAGAATATACGAAAATGAATTAATGAAAAGGAATATGACAATTAACTAACAGAAACGTAACAATGATAATAAACGCTGGCAAAACAACACACAACATAGAAATAGAAGGAATAACATTGGAACAAGCAGAGGATTTCAAATACTTGGGGGGTGGTATGTGAGAGTGAAAACGAAAAACTGGATAGTGAAATTAACCAAAGAATAAGTAAAACAGGGAGATTATTTAAGGCAATCAAAACAACGTTTCTCGGAAAAAAGAGACTCAAAAAAATACCGAAATATACAAGAAAGTGCATATGCTAACGAGTCGTGGATAACAACAGATAAAATAAATGCCATGGAAATGAAATTCCCCAGAATAGATGGAAAACAAAAAGGGACAGCATTAGGAATGAAACATACATAGAGATACTAAACATGCAACAAATAGAAGATAAGCAGTATGGAGTAACTTGAGGGAATCGACGGCAGATCGAAATAAATGGAAAGAAATATGGAAGAGGGAACCGCTGCCGAACTAGACCACGGCGCCTTACACCAAAAGATAGAAAGGCCTAGGATTAAATAAGTAAATATTTTCATAATTTATTCTCTTGGGGCTCTCTTGATGCTGTTTCAAATTCAATCTAAACTTATTATAACAATGTCAAGTGGGACTATTATAAATTCAACGTTAATTTATTATAATAATTGTTGGCGCCCAAGCTGATCATATCTATTGTCACCCAACATAATTGGGGCTGTTTATCATTCGGCTTAACTTATCATGTCAATTACGCAGAGTGGTAACTACATTAGTACCCATGAGGGAGCACCAATACGACTTGAAGAGTAAACGTTGGTAATTTACTTAAATTCTGGTATTTATTATTACTAGCTCCGTTAAAAGTAAACAAAATAATGTTCAATACATACTGTTACATCTGGAGGGTTATTTCCGGGCGGTATCCGTATTTCTGCAAAATTTAACTTCACGTGTCCAAAGTTTTGCGTGAACTTGATGCACCACATCCCAAGGTAATCTATATCTCGGACGGTCATGTTTCCTGGCAAAGTGATGTAAACGCTTTCGCCGCTGTAACCTGAAAGCGATGCAACTGACCCCTTTTCGTTGGTTACCAATATTCCGCTCGTAGAAGGTTCTCCTTTGCCAACCCAGAAATGGGCGTCGGGACCTTTACCGTCGTAATGAAGGTTGGTGACGTAAAATGTTTTCTCGTTTATCAGTAAAATGGGCCCAGAGCGAAGCCCGTGGTGAAGCCGACTGAATTCGCCAACTGGATATCCAATTACATCAGTGTCCTATGCAGAGGAAACAATGATAAGTTGGCCAATTCGCCCAGCATATTAGCAAATACATGATAAATATTTCTTAGTTCCTTAGGTTATTGCACAATTTAAATATTGTATAATATACTTACACTAAAGTCACCTCGTAGATACACGTGGCCAAAATCCTCGCTTGACCGTATGTCCCATACCGCCAGGTAATCTATATCGTTAATGGTCAACTTGTCTGGTAGTGTTATTGTAATATCGCTGCCGTCGTAAGATGAAAGTGGATTTGAGGAACCGAGTTCGTTAGGAACGATTTTTCCAGTTAGGGATGGACGTCCTGTACCTGCCCAAAAACGGGCATCTGTCGCGTTCGCATCAAAATACAAACTTGATATGTTAAAAGCTTTTTCGTTAATTACTGTAATTAGACCCGACTTCAGTCCATGAGAAAGACCTTTAAAAGGCGGCAACACGATCGGAATTATCTGCAAATATTAAGCCAGCATTAAATGACGGGTTGTCCTAATTAATTATAGTTAAAGAAAGTCGATATACGATAAACGTGGTTCCAATTTTATTTCTGAAACTCGCAATAAAAATAGCTCGAGTTGAAATTCACTGGCAAGGGGATAATTAATTAATTAATTATATAATTAATTAAATAAGATAAGCCCCATGTCGAATAATAATTCAACGATAGTACTAATACTAGCTACGTATTGAGTGCGAGTGATACATAGCTTTTTTGAGAAAAGGCGTAAAATAAACAATCAACTTTCTTAAATCGATCATATTTATTGCGTTCTCCAATGTACAACACATGAAGTTTTTAGGACTGCAAGATTATTTCTTGCATTTTAAGAAGGTACATTTTTGCTTACACCAGCGGGAATTTCGATCTGGTATAACCTTACTGATTACTGATTTAAGCGGAATTAGTTAATCAAGAATTTGAAGTGTTTATAGAACGTTTAAAGTATTTTACTAATATATATTTTACTATTCAACGCCAGCTTACATAGTAAGACAGGGCACATGAAGCTAAAAAATGTGCGTAGCGGCGGGGAAAACAGTGGTGAGGTGCGAAATTTCAGCAATGGGGTGGGGCAGAACAGAGCCTAGTGACAATGGTATTAGAGGAGTTAAAAAAAGTGAACAACAAGAGAAGTGGTATATCCAAATGGAACGGAACTAGGATACAAATGTATAGAAAGGCATGATTATCCGTGGGCGAGGCGGACAGAGGAGAACTGAGGGGCGCAGAAGGAGACAGTAGAAAGATGGACGTAGGTAGAAGCGCAGTAAAGGGAAAGTAAAATCGAGAGTACAAAAGAATTAAAGAAGATTGATAGGAAGCCAAGATATTTAAGGGGAGAAGAAAAAGCTATTAGCAAAGTTCAGATATGGAAGTGAGGAAAAAACAAACAAATACTGAATGGAAGAGAAATACGAGGTGTAAGTTTTGTGGAAAAGTTGGTAGATTGTGAAGAGATAAGCTGAAAGAAGACGAAATGAAGAAACGAAAAGACCGGAGAAGAAATTTGGGAGAGAACGGAGAGGGGCTAGAAATCTTATGGAAAATAAAAGCATGCAGGCGAAAGATGTAAACGGAACAGCAGGATGAAGAAAAAACCACTGAAAAGAGATTCTGGATTTCGAAGCAATGATGCCGATCGATGCATTCGCAACCCTTCCGATTCTCTTTGATATAGTAAGACAAACTTACAGAAGTACAGACTTATGCAGACTTTGCTATTGCAAAGAATCCAAATAAAATTATAAATTATGTTAAACGATACCATGTTGGTTTATCTAAAAACTCAGTAATAACATGTCTTTTACAATAACAAATTGGAAATACATAATGATAAAGAAATATTTGTCTAGCGAATCTGTGCTGTTGACCCATTTAACTATAAAGTGTTGTAAATCTGTAGGATTAAGCAAGTCTTAACTTGTTCCCTATATTTGAAGACAATCAACGAGTATGACTCTAACTGTTTTCGACGCAATTGTTCAATATTAATTCCGTTAACATTCTCTAAAATAATTGAGAAAATTGTTTCTGCTAATATGGTTTACATTCATTAGATCATGGATCTTAGTAAAGCAAATGATCAAGTTGGTCACGATTTGCTGTAACAAACTTTATTCACATCGACTAAGTAAGTTCATAGTTGGATAAATTGTAACCGTCAACGAAATTAAATCATGTTGAATGAGTGTTACATGTAGTGTAGCTGTGATCGATATTTTAATTGAATTGTGTGGCCCGAGAAGCTATGCGGCAATTTTGCTGCACCAAATTTTCTTTCGAGGGATTAAAGTGTATGCGCTCGTGAAGCTGAGATTTCCGAGAGTTTTATTGTGAGAAATTGAATGTGAATATCAACATTTCGGTATTGCTTTTACCGTATTGCTTAGGGACCAAGGAAACCAATCGTATATATGTGTTATTATTATTATTATTGTATGTGTTGTAAAATTCATTTCATGGCACCACACCATCCTACTCGGCTTCATCGCACCTTTTACTCTACAATTTATTTTATCAATTATATTCTTGTAGGAACTTATTTTTTGTTTATGATAATACCTATCAATGAATTGACAAAAATGTTGCCGGATAATTGAAGGTGAATTCTGTGCGAATTGAAAACTTATCTATTTTACTCATTAAACTACTAAGAAAAAATTAAGTAGCTTTTGTGATGTTCGTACTAATCGATGTAGCAATCTATAAACAAGATTGGTACATTGATTAGTATGTTTTATGACATTGTTCATTTAGCATCACGGATGTCTTCTGGTATTATATTTTGGTAAGGTAATAGTTTCAGTGAGAATTGATATGATAGGCTCTTATCTCCCATAATATTAAGTTAACATAAACGTTAAATGACCTTGGAATGTTGCGTGTGTACTTATCTTTGAAATAAAGTACCCCATACCCCTTCCTCTCTCAAAATTATGTATTGTGAAAGAATCTTATGTATGATATTTGTTAATTTGCGATTCGATAAACTATGCAACAGCAGCACCAAAGGTATATTGAATATTCAATAATTATGCATCAGATTGAAGGCTATGTTATTTGAATTAACTTTTTGGGTCGTGTATGAACTGTTTGAAATTGGAAAACTGGAAATATGTTGTGCAATGAAGCAACGTTGACAAAGCTGATGCAAATTTTAAATGTACACCGAATATTTGTTTAGTAAAAAGATTATTTGATGTAATTTTATGTAATATTTATATTGGAGAAAACAACTGTTTAATGATTAAACTAAAAACTTATTAATAATTTTTTTTATGAAAATCATTAGATAGAAGAGAAACAAGCGATATCTATAAATATTTAAAATATGATAATCTTGATAATGTCAAAAATTTATAAGTTCATGTGCGATTTTCTGTCAAAAACGGTTTGCATTGACCATTTCACGTGTCAGCTTTCGTGGTAAAGGGTTTTATTTTAGTCCTGCTGAAATGCTAATTAAATAAATTATTGAAATAAGTTACAATTTTATTGTTAAAAAAATACAAACAAATTACGTAGTCATGATGATTTGTGGCGACATTGATAAACTACGTATATTTTTACAATCTTGGACGGCAGAAGAAAAGATTTACTAATGCGGGGACGTTTGACTTTCCCTAGTATATGTCACTTTTCATAAATATAAAATGTTAGCTTTCCACATTCTCATCCACTAACTTTTTAGTTTAAGGACTTCACGATACAAATTTGATAAAGACTTGAAATACATTTATGGAGCAGATAAAAGCATTTCGACACTATTTATAGTAAATATAACAATAAGTCACTTCCCTTATCGCATTCAGTCTAACTGAGAGTTATACATACATAATCGATATCCGATTTTAACCGTAGGTGTCGAGGTGCATTGTCTCTAGTTATTAACACCCCTCTATAAAATTCGCCACTCCGTTCTATATCTGATTGGTTGTTTCGCCTTAATCCATGTTTTTTCATTTCTTCTCCAGGATCTCACTCACGCTTTTTCGTCATCACCTTCGTTTCGTCCCGATCTCCATTCGCAATCATTCTAATCCTATGTCCCCACCATTTCCATTTCTTTTCTTCTATTTTAATATTTAGTGATTCCATTTGTAATTTTTGTGTCAGTTCTTCTTTTTTGTTTTTGTCATCTCATTTCTGTTCAATAAATTTTTATATAATGCATGATATACTCTGATTGCTGTACTTATTCTGGCATCAATCTCACCCTCTTGTGTTCCTCTGTCATTCAGTGCTATTCCCAAATATTGAAATGGACCCACTTGTTTTTAGTTTTGTCCAACATTTTTTTTATGAAGTCATCCATAACACTTATAAATAGCAGTGAACTTAATACCCATTCCTGCCTCACTCCTTCATTTCTAAAGGTTGCTGGGGTTCTGTATCTCCTTCTTATTTGGTTGATAGTTACTTCTTCCATATTCTTGTTCTTTGGGCTAAGTTGCTAAATATTCCTTCCTTGTGCACCATATCGAGGTCTTCATGTCTCCGAATGCAAGAAAATTTCCTCATTTTGACTAGCCCTTTTCCTATAGCTTGTTGAAGTATGAAATTATGGTCTTAAATGCTATTCACTGGTCTACATTCACTTTGGGCATCTGCTACTTTCGGTTCTAACCTCTGCCTTAATTCACCTTCATGTATTATTCATTACACTTTTAATACTGCACATGCAAGTATCGCAATTTCTCGAGGCGCCTTCTTTAAATATCGGCAGTATTGTCGCTGTGTTACATTCTTTTGGAATCTTTTTGGTTTTCCATATGTCAAATATGTCTTTCTTCCTGGTTGTTCCAAGGTAGCTTCCCATCTAGTTAGTTACTGCTGCTTTTCCTATTTTTAATTTACATAATGTTTCTTCAAATTCGATATTAGTGTCCCTGCCTGTTTGGTATCCATTTGTATTTAGATTCTTACTGTATTCTCATTGTTTGATAATTCTGTGAAATATTCTTGTCATCTTTCAATTATTGTTTCTTCTTCTACTATGTAATATTTCCATGTTGGTCTTTATTTGTTTGAAAGTATTTGTATATTTCCTATGATTTTTGAAGTGGAAAACTTCCTCTTCTGCCATAACCGGTACATTGCCCCTTTATAACTCATGTCTTCAAAACTCGCGAAAATATTGCCGTTCTAGATATTTTTATATATATGCATGTTTTCTTGCCAGTCATGTGACGTTATAACCTTTTGTCGAGTGCACCTGCACCCACTATCTGCACATTTTCTATACAATTTTTATTACATTATTCATAAATAGTATACATAAATATCATAACATTATTTATAAAATGAATGAATGAACAACTTTTATAAATAACATGATTTGCAAATGAACGGACGAAGAAAGGGTCCGTCTCTCATTAACCAAATATTAACGACCTCTCAGGACCGCTCAAGTGATAGAAAGAGAGAAAGAGGGACATACAGTCGTATTAAAGTTTGGTATTTGTTCCATTTTTTACATATTAGTGGACACACCTACACACACACACACACACACACACACACACAAAAGTTAATTTGTATTGCAACTTACCGTTGTCTTGTCACGTTGACTTATGTATTTCTCATAAACAAAAACGTGGCCAAAGCTACGATTGAGTTTTACGCTCCACACTGCCAAGTAGTCGATATCCTTGATGGTCGTAGTTTGGGGCAATTTTATTTTAATATCTTCACCGTTGTATGCTGACAAAGACTCGGTTGAATTCAATTCATTTGCGACTAGAATTCCTCTTGGCGACGGATTGCCTTTGCCCACCCAAAAGTGGGTATCTGGCCCAAGTCCGTCGTAACGCAACTTTGTAATTAGGAATGTCCTGCTGTCTATTATCATTACAGCGCCAGATTGTAAATTATGATCGAGTTGCCTAAATGGTGGTAGGATTTCTATCTGAAGTGATAGAAAACATAATTAAGATAATGGTATTTTCCACGAAAAAGAACGTGTTGGAAATTTCACCCGCGGGACTCCAATGACAATTGTTTCATTGACAGGAAAACCATGCAAAAGTGTAGTTAATAAGTTAAATTAAATGTTGCAAGTATTGACAGCGCCTGCACTGATAATTGAGGTCCCGGATGCAATAACGTGCGGAGCGCGCGACAGTGGAAACAACTATTGTCCAACCGATTGATATTTTGGGGAATTTTTTTTTCGGAAAATGGATGAAACAAAAATACTATCTTGTGCAACTTTCCGCATCTTTTTTACCCGAACTATTTTTTGATCCGTCAATTAATTTGTCCAGAAAAAAATAAAATAGTGAAATTTTTTCGTTCGACAATTCAATTAATTTCAGTGCTTTTTAAAACTCGAATCGCGAAATCTCGGGAACTATTCGACCAAACTAGCGTTTTAATGGAACGCTGTGCCACTTCACTGTCGCGAATAAAGTTATTACAATCGTCGAAATAATCATTTGTTGGATAATATTCAATAAATAATCAATTGCGCTATGAAACCATGTTCTTTTTTTTTCGACTAGCGAGGAAGTTTTTCGCTATTGGTCTTGCGACATTCTCTTTGCGATATCATTGTTCCTTAGACTATAACGTAAATTTTGATGTATCACTTGGCGTGATAAGTTTAAAACCTGGAAAGTTGTTGCTTTGTAAACAAAAGGTTTGTTTACCGCGCCCGACGCGTCAAGCGCTACATTACTGCATTTTGTTCTTGCAAGCATAGATTAAGGCCCAAATTACTTAAGTGTTTATGTGATAATCGCGAATGAAGCATACAGTTATTCTTCTATGCAAGTACGCAATCAAACACACAGCCCATATGAATGAAAAAATTGCAATACGATTACCGGCTGTAAACAAAAGATTATTTTCGTCACACTCGCGATCGTATAAGGAAAAATCGAATAATTATTATTGTTTTTATATACATTTTTTCTAACAACGAACGAAATACAATGAATAGTATTAACTTCTAATTATTACATCACTAAAATATTAAAAACATCTATTATTAGGGAGTAGATTCTTTTGTTTCTTATACTTTCATTCCTGCTTGTTAGATTTTTATCTTCACTAGCTTTGCTCACCGTCCTTACTCTAACACGCATATCATCTAAATATGATGTAAAATAATTTCTACCTCCTGGAGTCAAATATCGTAGCAGTGCATTTAAATCTTTATTTTTTTCTTGTGAAATCCCTATTTGTTTGGCTTCTGCAGCATTTACAATAAAAAATGTAAATTAAAAATGTTTCATTCTGTCTCATCATGCTGTCCCAAGAATTGCTATACAAAGATCGAAACCGATAATCAAGAACAATTACACGTGGAATTCTGGAAACTGGGTGATTTCGCAGCGCAAAATGTTTAACTTCCACCATAAGAGTGAGTCATGATCATTTGTCACAAGATCAAGCCACATCTTCATTTAATAGTACGGATAACAGTACTAATAATGTAAATTCTGACAACAAAAAAAAAATTGTAAGGTGGAACTATTACTTTCCTCATCAGTTTAATCCGCGTGGTGATGTTTCAGTTTGCCAAGGTTTTCTGTGCAATGTCATTGGTATAACCAGACGCCGATTTAGCACAGTTCGAGAAAAGCAAAAGGATAATCAAGGTTTTTCTGATAATCGTGGGAAACATAGTAGTCATTTCACAAAATTATCTGACGATTTGAAAGCAATGATTCTGGAGCATTGCGAAAGTATTTCTCATTCAAAATCTCATTATGCTCGAAAAAAATCGGAACTAAATTATTTCAGAGAAAGCCATTTAAGTATAAAAACTTTGTATGCAAAATTTCTTGCTTACTATAAAGCAAAAACAGGCGATGAAAATGTTCCGCTTTCAGAATTAACGTACTCAAAATATTTTAACCATTTTGTAAATTTTACTTTTGATTTGCCTCGAACCGATTGTTGCGATACTTGCTATGAAAATGAAAAACTGGGCAAACAAAATTATCCTGATTCGCAGAAACATTTATAAAATGTTAAAAAATATTCCGACCAAAAAAAATTAATGTTATCTATGTGTAGATATAATTTATGCCTCGAGTTCGATTTTGGACAAAAGCTTCCATTGCCTAAACTTCCGGTTTCCGCCCAATTTTACCTTCGACTAATGTGGCTGCACATATTCAATGTACATGTACACGGTAGAAAAGAAGAATGTTCGCGAAGCTACATGTTTCTATTCAAAGAAGGTTTTTTCAAAAAAGGTGGAAATACTGTTTGCAATTTTCTTCTGCATGTCATTCTGTCCGAACTAAAACAAAATATTTATAATAAAATATTTTTATTTTCCGATGCGTGTGGAGGTCAAAATCGTAATCACATCACGATGGTTTTCTTATCACTTTTGGCGCGAAAATTGCAAATGGATGGATCTTTATCCGGTTCGGGGGCACTCGTACTCTCAATGTGATCGCAATTTTGGGCAATGTACGGGCGGAAAAAAAATTGCTCGAGCACATTGAAACTGAAAGGGATTATATAGATTTGGTACAAAGTGCTCGAAATCCTCCATTTACTATGGTAGAACAGAAAGACTGCACGGTGAAAGATTTTGAATCTTTAATTTAAAAAAAATATAAAGTTCCGAAAGGACTTAAGATCAGTAAAGCAGTTAAAATTCAGTATTTTGGGAATGGTCAAATTAATGTTTTCTACGATTATGATGGCGAACCAATTACCTATAAAATAGAGACGACAGTGTCATTTGACGATATTGTAAATGCTGCAGAAGCTAAACAAATAGGGATTTCACAAGAAAAAAATAAAGATTTAAATGCATTGCTACGATATTTGACTCCAGGAGGTAGAAATTATTTTACATCATATTTAGATGATATGCGTGTTAGAGTAAAGACGGTGAGCAAAGCTAGTGAAGATAAAAATCTAACAAGCAGGAATGAAAGTATAAGAAACAAAAGAATCTACTCCCTAATAATAGATGTTTTTAATATTTTAGTGATGTAATAATTAGAAGTTAATACTATTCATTGTATTTCGTTCGTTGTTAGAAAAAATGTATATAAAAACAATAATAATTATTCGATTTTTCCTTATACGATTGCGAGTGTGACGAAAATAATCTTTTGTTTACAGCCGGTAATCGTATTGCAATTTTTTCATTCATATGGGCTGTGTGTTTGATTGCGTACTTGCATAGAAGAATAACTGTATGCTTCATTCGCGATTATCACATAAACACTTAAGTAAGCTAGTCGAAAAAAAAAGAACATGGTTTCATAGCGCAATTGATTATTTATTGAATATTATCCAACAAATGATTATTTCGACGATTGTAATAACTTTATTCGCGACAGTGAAGTGGCACAGCGTTCCATTAAAAATTTCAACTAGTTTGGTCGAATAGTTCCCGAGATTTCGCGATTCGAGTTTTAAAAAGCACTGAAATTAATTGAATTGTCGAACGAAAAAATTTCACTATTTTATTTTTTTCTGGACAAATTAATTGACGGATCAAAAAATAGTTCGGGTAAAAAAGATGCGGAAAGTTGCACAAGATAGTATTTTTGTTTCATCCATTTTCCGAAAAAAAAATTCCCCAAAATATCAATCGGTTGGACAATAGTTGTTTCCACTGTCGCGCGCTCCGCACGTTATTGCATCCGGGACCTCAATTATGACTGTTAGTCCATCGTGTTTATAATAAATTCAATAGAACTTAAACTTGAAGTTGTTTTAGCTTTGAGAAGTACACTGTTCATAAAATAGAACAAAAGCAATGCTTTCAACTTCAGTAGAGTAGTCTCAAAAATATATAAATGAAATAAAATAAAAATTTTAATTAATCGTTTCAAACAACAATTAGTTAAAATCGTTACGAACAACATTAATCATAATTTATTAAAAAATCAATTGATTGCAAAATGTGTAATTTGTGGTACATAGGACAAACGCGAAGAAATTTAGATATTAAATTTAAAGAACATAAACTTAATATAAAGAATCCTGATATAGAAAGATTTACATTTGCCAATAATTTGATAATACAGGTCCATAATTATACAAGAATTGAAATTACTGAGACGATGTCAAGATTGTAAATTAGTCATTTACGTACGAAAAAAGTTTCAATGTAAATTATTAAATACAGAATTCGTTATATACTAATACATTACTTGAACTTTTCAACAAGTACATGTAATTTACTATTTATTTATATATTTTTAGGCCAGAATGTTCTACTAAAGGTGAAATAATTACTTTTGAGGTGAACATATAGCACACATTTTTAAGTTCAATTTTTTTTCTAATTAATGCCAATAACAATAATAATACTTTTAAAAAAATTGTTAATTTCACTTACCGATTGACATTTACACATATTCACTGTAATCACTAAAAGTGCTATAGTGACAGCCCAGCTGCAAAACATGTTTGCGATCGTTGATGCTTCGTTCCTGTTTAGAAAATGGTTACCTTTTACTATGAAGGATCAATATTTACCAACTAAATATGTAACTTTTGCGGATAATCTAAAAAAAACACTCGTGCTCTGTCGTTGCAAAACGACAGTGAAACATTTGTACAAATTATATGTTAAGAAACACTTCCTGTAGATTAATTTTTACGATAATGACTAACCTACAGGCGAACGAAATGCTTTAATTATATTAAATTTAGTGATGCACTATTAGTTTCCCATTAATATTTATATTTATTGCAGTCTACTGTTTCTCCCAATTTATTCGAACTTTTCTTATATAGATATAATGTGAACGTAACGACACTCGAATAATGTAAAACTTTTGGGGATGATGCTCAAATGGCGTGTTGTGTGTATTTGTGTGAAAGATTTTTTTAACAACTAGAAGCTTTTTGATTCTCCAAGACTTTTTACATTATACAATTGTACCATCGTTACCTTCTCAGATTTTACATTTATGATCGGGACAAGATATGAAACAACAATTTTGTAGTCTAGCTAATTATAATTTTAATTATAATTTAATAATTGGGTAATAACAGCCAACTTGGGATGAATTTTTTTTTGCTTAGATGTGGGAACGTTAATATTTACCTACACATGGAAAAAATGGCTCGAAAAATTTACTTTGACTTCTCGATAGGGCTACAGGAGGAACCAGAAATCAGATTAATGATTTTAATATAAAGTTAGGTACTGAAAGACTTAATTTTGAAATCAAAATCTGTTAATGAAATTGTAATGTTTCAAAATTTAATTAATGATGTCAGAAACCAACTGATTGGCTTGTTTAATTAATATTATTACTAATTATTGTGTCCACTCCCATGGCTTTGATAATGTTGATTTTTATAATTTATTTATTGAATATAATAAGTTTCAAGCAGAATGGGAATTTATTAATTCTTAACGCAGACGAACGAAATGTTACTATCGCAATGAATAAGACTGATTATAACATTAACCTAACACTTTTAAATGATAGGAAGGTGTCAAGGTTGTTGATGGAGATTAAAATTATATGACTTTATACACATTAACCTTGGATATACAAGCAGATAACAGGATAATACAGGGGCAATATATAAAAATCATGGATAGAAATAGATTTTTTCGACTCTGAAAGAGATGTAAGTTGAAGGACAAAGAATGAATTAGGAAACAGTACGACGCCTTAAGGAATAAGATCACTGATTTAATCAAAAATGAAAAAATATTACCGGAAAACTTTTGATAATAGAAAAGATGACATGAAAGGAACATGGAGCTTTATCAATGAACTTTTGGAGAGTAAGGTGACCAACTATACTCATTTACTGAGTTTTGTACTCTATTTTCGCAAACCGTACTCTTTTCAAATCCTGTACTCTGAAAGTACTCATTTGTATAATTTTATACTCATTTGTATTTCTAAAACATTTTTTTAGATTATTCTATTTCAATTTTATTAATTAAATATTTAAAATTATTTTGACAGTGATTTGAATTTCACGCGCACATATAGCTGCCGTTTCCGGCACAATTGAGAGGCCGTATTACGTACCTGGAGAGATAGATAGATACTACAGACCTCTTTTTCTAAATTACAATCCAAATCCAAAATTACAGTTGTGAAAAGAGATGGATATATCTATCGCTCTAATATTTGTGTATTAACAACAAGAATCGCAGTACACCGCCCGGACCTCTGCCGGCGGTGCCTGCGGAAACAAACCCAGGGGAACCACCTAATTCTCCTGCACCTGGTGGCGTTGTTGAGGGGGCACCTCAATTCATATGTCGTGAGTGCCAGAGATCTTTTACAACAAAAACTGGCTTAGGAGTCCATAGACAAAGAGCTCATCCGCAAGAATTTAACGATGAATTACTTCTTCCATCAAAGAAGGTCCGATGGTCCATGGAACAATTACCTCATGGCTCGGGAGGAGGCTATTGGTCAATTAGACGGTGTACTGTTTATGAATTTATTTCTTTTAGATAAAGTTCCAGGTAGAACCCAGCAGTCAATCAAAGATGTAACGAGACGTGCTGATTATAAGCGAATGGTTGCCGAAGCATTGATTAATTTGCGGGCGATGCGTGGGTTGAATGGTACTCAAACCGCTGATTGTGTTGAACAACCACCCCAAATCACTGAAGAATTGCCCAGTCCACCACAGAGAATCTTACGTACAAGAACTTCAAAGAATACATCACAACCTTTGACTGGTTGGAGAGTGCACTTGCCGCGTATGATTCCTGTTATCTTACCAGTGCAACCACAGCCATCAACTTCTGGTTTGAATTCTAGAAGAAATAGGAAGAATAAACATACGTATTTGAGACTATCCTCTTCCTCGAGTTCCTATTTACCATCATCATCATCCTCCTCGTCATGGTGTCCTTCATCTCCACCTTCCTAACGATCTAACGATGAGTTGGAATATAGTCCATTTAGGGATCCCACATATGTACCTGATTCACCACCGATACTAACATATATTCCTTCCTGTGCACCGGCTCCCCCCGAAGATGAGCTGGTTATCGCAATCCATAATCTATGTAAGACCATCAGAGATAGAGATATTAAGTCACACAATGCGGAAGAGTTAGTACAGGGATGCCCCCTAAGTCCGCAACTGTTTAACATATACATTGCCGAACTGGAAGGGATACTAAGGAAAGGACAAGACGGGGGAGTGAAACTAGGAGCGGCAAAGATATGGTCGTTGGCTTTTGCGGACGATATAGTTTTATTAGCGGAGACGGAGAAAGGGTTTAAAGGAATGGCGAAAAGGTTAGAAGTGTTCACGGACAGAAGAGGGTTGGAGCTAAATACAAGGAAATCAAAAATAATGGTGTTCAAGAAAGGAGGAGGGAGGAGGAGGGAAGTAAAGATAACATGGAAAGGAGACATATTAGAGCAGGTGAAGGAGTGGATGTACCTGGGGTTCGTAGTGAGAGAAAATAACATCGGAGAAGGACAAATGATGCATGCATGCAGAAAGGCGAGGTTAGCAGAGGAAGGATTGAGGAGAAATCTGTGGGGAAATAGGAGAGGGAATTTTCAAGAGACATTGAAGATATGGAATACATGCATAAAAAGCATTTTGATGTACGGGGCGGAAGTATGGGGGTGGACAGAAAGCAGGAGATTGGAGAGGATACACATAGGGCAAATAAAAAGGGCTTTGAATCTGGAGAGATCGACTCCAGATTACATAGTTAGGCAGGAGTCGGGGAGTGAAAGGTTGGGTGTAGAGGCAGGGAAAAGGGCAGTGCGGTATGAGATGATAGCGAGGGGCGGGCCAGAACAGAGACTAGTGAGGTTGGTAATAGAGGAGATAAGTAAAAGGGAAAGTAAGGGAACTGGACTATCAAACTGGGAGGAGTGCAGACGTAAAATGTACGAAAAGGTAGGATTAGCTACAGAAGAGGCAGAAAGGAGGAGACGAGAAGGGAAGCAAATAGAGGGAGATAGTGGAGAGATGGAAGATGGTAGAAGCGCGGGAACGGGAAAGTAAAATCAAGAGTGCAAAATACAACACAAAATACAATATTCTAAAAGTACAGTGGAGGTTACCAGCATACCTATGGGGCGGGAGATCGTTAGAGGAAGAAAGGACAATAGCAAGGTTCAGGTGCGGAAGTGAGTAGAAAGCGAACAAGTACTGGATGGAGGAAAGCTACAGGCGGTGTGATTTTTGTGGAGAAGGATGGGGCGAATAGGATCATTGGGTAGGAGAGTGCAAAGAGATAGAACTGAACTAGGAAGAAAAGAAGAAAGGAAAAGACTGGAGAAGGAATATGGGAGAAGACGGAAGGGGACTAGAGATGTTAGATAAAATAGTGGGGAAGAAGGAATAGAGAAGGAAAAATATGGTATTGGTACATCAGGAGGATGAAGGAACCAAGAAAACAGAAAGCGGCGGTAGGAGCAGGCGGAAGGAGAAAGGGATGGAGGCCAAGGGGGGGATATAGAGGAACAAAATGTAAGAAAGTGAACATGCCAATAAAGGTTTTTTTTAGTACGCATTGCGTTATTAAATAATGGCGATGGGTCTATAATTGACTTATTACAGAACTGGTTCTCAACATCATTTCGAGTCCCAGATAGAAGACCTATGGTTGTAAACATCGCAATTGAAAAATTAAACCAGGATATGAAGTGCCTTTAAGTATTAGTGTGCTACTGATCCAACAAAGAGGGGCAGGTGAATGGAAACACTGGTGGGAGGGATGCGAGGAAATGGTATGGAGTAAAGAGGAAGAGAAGAGGGGTCGGGACTGGAGAAGGATGCTAGGAGAGAAAGGGGAGGAAGTGGAGCTGTTGGGAAAGTTAAAGAAGAGAAAAGAAGAGGGAGGGTGTAGAAGGGAAAGAAATATAATACAAAATTTGTTATAGATACAAGTACAGGATGAGAGATGGAGGAGAAGGGAGCCACCAGGGGAGAATGGAACCGAGGAGCCATGAAGGAGCACGAGGTCTTGAAGGGGAAAGGAGTCGAGCAGAAATAAGTTTATTTTTATATTTATGTAATGTGTGTTAGAATTATGAGGGTAAATATGCCAGTAAATGTTACTACTGCTACTACTACTACTACTACTGACCCAACCACAGAAAAGTTCATAATAAAGTTGAACGATGTGACTTTTATAGATTCTCAAAATATTTTCAAGGGCTATAATTCTACAACCAGCCTGTTTGAGTTGTATTGAGTAATGCTGGATTCGGTTGGGTTCGATTTGTTGAAATGAAAGTAGAAGTGAAATTATCCAAGGAAATTAAGAAAATGAGTAGAGGTTGAGAATAAAGTCATGGTATAGTGGAATTCCAAATTGTAAATTAATGGAGGCTAACTTAAACAGTTGATTTAACGATTCCTCTACGTTCATTGGCTTTATTTCCATTATCAAAATGACTGATTTTTGAGCAAATAGTTGCATTATTGACGCGTCTGAAAGCAACATTATTTAACATGTTAAACAATAATAAATATTTATTAATCAAATTGCCAACGACGACAAAAACATTGCTGACGGATCGATCTCACCCATCCACATGTTACCCTTACTAAATGTCGATCAACCATTGATCACTCCTTCCTTGCATAGTCCTATTGAGGTTGACATAAGCATCTCCATTCATGATCTATATAATCGCATTGTGGCCAAGTTCGTCGGAACCCATAATGCTTTCGAACTGGTTGATTTTCGCAAGAATGGCTCCGACGGATTGATCAGTGACGGACCGACTTCAACGTTGGTTTGCTCGATCCTTTCCAACTATTTATTGCCAGACGGGCGAGACTTTCAGACATCGACTTTCGATATGAAAGAAAGGTTCATATCGCGGAGGAGGACAAGGAGGCGTGAATACGCGAGAATTCAGCCGGGCTAGCGGAAAAATAATGCTAGAGTCGCCGTCGAAGTCCTTGACGGTGGTCCATCTGCGCGCCAGCATTCGCTGGCCGAGTGGTGTAGTACTGGTATTTAGCCAGGAGTCGTCGCCGTATCCGGGGATGGAAGTTCATGACTATAAACCTGACTTAAGCTTTAATGTGATCCTATTACCATTATAGAAATTGAGTCGACTCGTGTGAGGATGACATCATCTCCTGGACTGGATGGGGTGACTCCGAGACAGTGAAACGCTGCTGAAGCATTACTCCAGGCAATTATTTTTAATATTGTCATGGCCCATGATAATATTCAACTTTTCTTCAATTTCTGCTTGATCTGATATTAATGCACTTTTGTTTTAAAATAGCTGTTTCTACTATCGTATCCGTTCTTAATTTTTTAACTTTTTTAAATTATTTTCGTTGCAACGTCTTTTTATATTCTACATACTTTCTTCGTGTCTTTCATTTTCTCATTATACTTTAGCATATTCGTTTCGTTTTGGTGAGTTAGCATAAATCGTTTTAATCTTTTTTTTCGCTATTTTTTACATTCCTCGCTATACCAACTTTTACACTTTGTTTGGCTTCTGATCGCTGGTATTATTATTTGATTGGTTTTGTATGGCTCCATACTTCTCTGCAATCTCCTGCTTATCTTCCGTGTACTTCTTCCTGACTTCCTGAAAATCAGTCACGCCGAAATAATTTAGTTATCTACGGCGTCAAAGAAGTCAGGAGGATTGGATGCAAACAGAAACAAAGGTTATAGATATTGTTCGCACATTGGATTGAAACGCGATGAAATGGAAAAAAACTCACCGATTAGGCCGATATTTGTTACATTTTATTTTAAAACTAAGGATATGGTTTTAAAAAATACGAAAAAAAGGCCCAGAATACGCACCATACGTATCAGAAAATATTCAAACATTTTCTAATCAAGGCAAAGAACGATGGTAAGCGTGCTTATCTGTCATTCAACAAGTTAATAATAAATGAGAAAACTATTACTGCCAAGGACTGTACGGGGACAGGCAAACATGAAAAAAGTCAACATCGCAGGACATTTTGGGCTCGACTGCGGAGGTGGGCCAGAACCTCACTAAGTCATCAATGGATCAGCTGCGTTCAGGAGACATTAGCATCCGCTATACTCGGGTTAGAACAAACTGCAGGATGGCAAAATAGAAAAACAGGAGCAAGTCGATATGTAAACCAAATGTCAATTTTACTATTATATATCAAAACATACAATCCATTAGAAATAAAGCTGATGAATTGGAATTTAGTTTAAATAGCTTGCAGTGTAATATTGATGTGTTATGTCTGTCTGACTACTGGTTGAATTCTAATGCAATTACATATTTAACTATTGAAGGTTTCAGGTTAGTGTCTTGTTTTTGTAGGAAAACTTATTTGCATGGTGGTGTCCCTATTTATGTTAAGTCTAATCACGATTTTGAAGAAATTGTTAATTTGAGGAGTATCAGTACGGAAAGAGAATTTGAATATTAACTTATCTGTATGGTTACCTTTATCCACAGTTTCTGAATTTTTCGAATCATTTCTAAATTTGATGTTTGAATTGAGTAGGACCTATGAAAGGTTAAATAATATGTGGAGATTTTGACATTGATGTTTCAATGGAAAGTAAAGAGAGACTTGATTTTGCCGTAATATTCCAAATGTTTAATGTGAAAGCCTCAGCGCACAAACCCACAAGAATTACAGTTCAGACTGAAAGTATACTGGATAACATATTGACGAATATCAACTCAAGATTTCTGACAACTTCGGAACTAGGTTTATCAGACCATAATTGCCAGATACCAAATTCTATTAGATTTGAACAACACCTCATTTGAAAATAATAAAATTAAAAAAAAGGATCATAAACAAACACAACTCACTTAAATTTCAACATTTTGTTAATAGTACTGGCTTGCTGTGACTTATCACCAAGCCCACCAAACTTACAAACGATTCTATACGGTTTTAAATAATTGTTTTCAGAAGGCGTTTCCTGAAAGACTAGTGCAAATAAATAATGGTGAATACGACACAGGTTGGCTGACACAGGGTGACACAATATGGTATAAAAATAGACGAGAATTAATAAATAAAAATGTGGCAAAAAACAATATTTGTATCATAAAATAATTCATTCCGATAAAATAAAGACCTCTTGGAGTATTATTAAATCTAGTATTAAGGACAAAACTAGTAATATAACAAAATTATTATAAAAGGAGATGGAAACAGCATAAACGATCAAACCAAAATTGCAAACATGCACAACAAACGATCCACGGGATATGACGAAATTCCTAACACACTATTAAAAGAAAATATTGATATACTTAAGCTGCCTTTAACGCACATATTTAATTTATCATTGATGCAAGGTGTTGTTCCGAATAAATTTAAACTTGCAGTCATCAAACAATTATTTAAAAAAGGCAACAAACATTATATGTCGAATTATAGGCCAATATCTCTCCTGCCCACTATATCAAAGATTTTGGAATTGCTTGGTATTATAATAATAATAATAAATAATGCTAAGTATAATATAATATCAAAGTCTCAAATTGGCTAAAATTTTAGCACATTAGATGCTATATTCCCTTTTCTTAATACTATAAGTCAAGCAATCGAAAATAAGGATCACGCAATGGGGATATTCCTCGACTTAACGAAAGCTTTTAACTGCGTCGACTACGACATGCTCTTAGATAAATTGAATTTTTACGAAATAAGAGGCCTTGCAAACAAGTGGTTTGCGTCTCATCTGTCGGCGAAGTTGTAATATGTTGTGATTAACGGTTCATCAGGAATCAACATAAAAGTGGTTAAATCAGATGTGGAATCGGTTGGACGTGGTGTATCGCAGGGATCAGTATAGGGCCCAATCTTGTTTCTGATTTACATAAATGACATGGTAGCGAATGCTCCGTTTGCGGACGATACAAGTATTGTTACAAAGCAAAGATCCTTCAGAATCAATTCTGGCTGCTAATTCATTACTAAGAAGGATATCGGATTGGTTTGCAGCAAATGATTTACAAATGAACGTAGGAAAATCACAATACATAATCTTCCAAAATATTGAATTGGAGAGCACTGGAGAACTAGAATCACTTAAACATGTTAACGTTGCAAAATTTCTAGGAATCGATATTGATTCGAACTTGAATTGGTCCCGTCATATATTGGAACTCAATTAACAAAAAAACTCGGTGCTGAATCGGCTCTTTCGGTATATTTTGCATATTTTCAAAGTATTTTACGATATGGAATTGAATTTGTTTTGTTTTGAGTACGTTCATAGTACAGAAAAGGGCATTGCGTATCTTATCAGGTTTGGGTCCACGTGACTCTTGCAGGGATCACTTCAGCGTATTTTGACAGTAACTAACCTATACGTACATAAACTATCAAACATTCACTCCTACAATACGAGGCACAATGATCGCTTTATTCAGCCATGATATGACCTGAAAATGAATAGAATAAAAATTCATAATCTTCCTGAAAAAATATAGGAATACTGGTAATGAGCTGCAATGTAATTACATTAAAGACATTTTTACAACAAAACACCTTTTACAACTTAAACGAATTTCTTTCCGCTGATATTAATCAATATTAATTTAGAAGTTCATATCCAATAAATTGAAATATATATTTTTCAACTTTATTATTCTCTACGGTTCCAATGAACCTTATGTACAATGTTTCTTGAGAAATAAATTATTATTATTATATATTTTTAATCTTATGTGTTATAGTCATCTGTCCTTATAATTTTTTTTGCATCACTTCTACCTATTCTTTGAATGTAATTGCACTAACCTAAACTAGAAATGATCAGCATTAGCTTCAGCTGCTCTCATACTTATTATATTTGTAATTAGGGTCATGTGGTTCTTCCTGTTATTAAATGATCAATTTGATTTATTGTCTTGCCGTCCGGAGACATATACTCAGTGACATATAAATTGCACCACCTAGAAGGGGTGGGAATTTTTGGACCAAATTTGGCAGAAACATTGGACTAGTCTAAGGTAACAATTGATTAAAATTTGATAAAGAAAACACTTCATCTTTTTGATTTTTCTTTAATAATGTGTTGGTCCGCCCCTATTTCTGATACACTCATTGACCCGCCTTGGCATTGATTCCAGCAGGTGATCAATGTCTTCTTGGGGTATGGAATCCCAAGCAGCCTGTACTTCATGCCGTAGAGCTTCTATTATCAACGGTGGGTTCGGTAGATTCCTCAATCTTCTACCCATCATGTCCCACACGTGCTCAATGGGCGACAAATCGGGAGATCTTGGCGGCCAAGGCAAAAGATTAACATTGGCTTCTTCAAAGAAGTCAAGAGAAACCCTTGCTACGTGAGGTCGTGCATTATCTTGCTGGAAAAGTGGGTCTTCCAGCCCTCGAAGATATGGAAGAACATGAGGTTCTACCACTTCGTCAATGTAGCGTCGGGCGGTCATACTGCCCCGAATGAAGAGCAAGGGTGACCTACTGCCGTAAGAAATAGCACCCCACACCATCAACCCCACAGTTCGGTGAACATGCCTCGCAATCGAAAAATCAGGATTGCGCCTTTCTCCACGTCTTCGTCTAACAGTCATCCGACCATCATGCATTCCTAAACAAAATCGCGATTCGTCACTAAAGACAACTCGATGCCACTCCAAGTTCCATTGAAGTCTTTCCGTGCACCAGGCCAAACGTTCCTGGCGATGTTGAGCAGTGAGGGGTAGCACAAGATGTGGGCGGTAAGACAGCAAGCCAAAGGTTCTTATTCGACGATAAACTGTTCGCAAGCCTATCGGACGACCTTGTTCACGTAACCATTGATCAGCTTGTAGAGAATCGGTCTCTCAAGGCCATTAGTCTTAAGTGGCGATCTTGACGTTCATTGGTTCGTCTTTGAGCCCCAGTGCCTCTTCGCCGACGTTCAACCCCATGTTCAGACCACGCTTGATAAACACGCATTATTGTTGAGTGGTGCCGTCCCAAACGGTTGCCGATTTCTCTAAACGAAAAACCTGCTTCTCGTAAACCAACAATCCGCCCTCGGTCAAAGTCACTCAACTGCTGGTAAACTTGAGGTCTCCTTCCTCTAGGCATCGTTAAACACTTGAAACACTTTAAACTAAAGAGCGTGATCCGAAAAAGTGGAACAAATTCAAAAAATGACTCGATAATTGCTTGTCTATCACCACCTCTAAAAAATGACACAAACGTCAAAAATCCCATGACTACTTGATGATTGGGTTTCAAATTTTAATCAACTATTTCCCTGGACTAGCCACTATTCCTGCCAAATTTGGTCCAAAAAATCCCACCCCTTCTAGGTGGTGCAGTTTATATGTCACTGAGTATATTTCTCTACGTTGTATTTGTGTAGATCTTATTACCATGTTTCGTTCCATTGCGAAACTGATTAGCCTTTGGTCATTGTCATTTGATATGTCAATTCCTTCCTTCCCTATCTGTGCATTACAATCTCTCAAAACCATTCTAATATCCCAACACTTTAGAATATTTCTTCTTCTTCCCCTCATTTCTCTTCTGTGGGTACGTGTATGTTAATTGCCCTAATATTTGGTTTGTATCCTTTATTCTTAACGAACATATTCTCTCGGATATTGGGTTGAATGCTATCATCTTTTCTTTAGAACTTTTTGTACTATAAAACCTATTCCCAGCATCCTATCGCTTCCACTACTAATATAAATATCATAATATCATGTTACCTATCTCGATAATTTCTGTCCCTAATTACTAATTGTTCGTTGTAGGGCAATAATACTTATTTTATAATATTTTTTTAATTTTTATTAATTTCCTGGGGCTCCCACCTGATGTGTCTCTGACATTCCACGTGGATGACGTATAATTCCTTTCCATTTTCTTTGCCTGGTCCGTGAAATTTTCCTCCCTTTTTATGAGACCATTTAGTTTTTTGCTTTTTTTTAAGTTTCTTTCGATTTATTCCAGTTTTCCTATTGCTATTCCTATTCCATTTATCCTATTAAAACCATTTTCCCATTCTGTTTTTCCATTTTCAGAACCTGTTTTCCTCTTTCTGTTTTTTTTTGCTTCAATCATGGTTTATATATTAGATCCGTTCATTATTGATATTCTTTAGCTTCTGGTTACAGTTGTAAACCATTACTTGAGGTTGAGATACACAAATTTTAAGTTTACATTTTCATAATTTTTGCTCAATAATTTAGGCGCTTAAAAAATTGACATTTGATTAATTTATATAAATGTTTTAAATTGTACCACTTAATTAATTTATATTTAAAATTAAAATAAATTAATGAATGAACCAAATTGTATTGCATTTGTCCAGTAAAGAAAATAGGCATGTCGTATGTTACATTATTCTCTTTGTTTATTTCCATTTCAACGTTTCCGGAAATACAGTTATATCTACGAATATAATACCATTTACAGTGTTCACGTTTCTATTTTAAATTGGTATCTGAGTGTGTGGTTGCTACTGATATGTCGTAATATCATATACGACGTGGAATATCCATAAGGATATCGTGGTTTGCGGCGAATGACGTTAACCTCGACGCAATATCTATGATGAATCGTGTGTATTTTATGCGATTTCGATATATCATTTTGAGAGAACCGCGCCCAGGTGCCAAGTACATTTTTACACGAGGCAAATAATTTATGTTAAAATCCCAGACGACAAAATTAAGCATGGAATGAATTAAATCATCGTCAATTTATTTTAGTCCAAAATTAAAATTATTTTTGATGCAAATAAAAATAAATGTATAGGGAAAGATATTTATTTTTTCATAATTATTCATCCTCTTTTGTTAGTATTTCAATTCTCATTACAAATTCCTATTTAACTTTCGCTTTTAATGTTTGAACATCGTTTCTTTTTTCTTCCTACTTTGATTTGTTTAAATAATAGATCCGTGGAACATAGAATAACATTCGTCAGTATAAAAGTACATTGAATCGAAAAAAGTTGCGAAAACAAAATAAGGAACAATGTTAGCGAAGTACATATGCTATATCGTTGCGAACACTTTTTCGTTCCTTTAACTGCTTTCTTGTCCCGATAACGCCACCGTGCACCGAGTGCGATTGCAGGGAAAATCTAATTACGTGAATAAAAAGTCCGCATATGTTTCGCTACTTTAAAATCGCACGGTATACGTATTACTAAAGTACTTTCATTAAATGCCCACACACACCCCTAAAGATGGGGGAACTACTACTCATTGCGAAAACGTGCCTCGTTGCACTTGTATATTTACTCTATTATACATATACACTTTGTCAGGATTATCAAATACCGTAGGTCGCTCTAAGTCAGTAGCGTAACACAGTGGAAATTTCTCACCAAATGATGACACCCAGTAAAAGTAATTACATCGTGTTTAACTACGCACGGTTCGTTTCAATGTATTACTTCGTAAATTAACAGCGCTGTGCGTTAGAGGGGCACGAGGAAATAACTGGGTTGTTTTTAGCGTGAATCATGACCGCGACGCGACGAAGATTTGAAATGCAAATTCTTTTCACCCCGAATCAATTCGAAAGTGTTTTGAAAGTAGGAGTAAACGTTTGACTGATGACTAGACTCATCGTTCATAAGAAATATGAAATTATTATTATCATCCACGTTATAACGTCCTTTAATTGCAATACGTTAAAAATTCAACATCAAAAATTTAAATTAAAATGTGAATTTATGACAAGAAATAAGACAGTGGAACGTTACCTATGGCAGTTTAAAACTATAAGACAATAAGTCAGATCATGTACTAGTTACTGTGCAAAATAATATCATAAAAGTCAAAGAAGTGTATATTATAAATCATTTGTAAGAGACCTATTGCACCTGGCATTGTACCTGGCATTTTAATCTGCATCCGAAGTGTAGCGTCCAGTCAAAAGCGATTTAATAACACGTGGGTAGCGAACGCAAAGCTAGTGGTTATAAATACAGAAGCCACCAAGTCTGAAAACACTTTTGATAAAGTTTTGTTTATAAATTGTTTTACACCTAGTTTTGTCAACAGCCCGAAGAACGTTTTATATGTCACAGATGTAAATATTTTATAAAGGAAAATGTCTGAAGAATTAGAGTTATTTAGAAGATAGAATTTAACAGTAGGTGGAAACTTCTGCATTTTTGAGACGTCATCTAAAAGAACATAAAGGAAATGTGACGAAACATCGTCAAAGCATTGAGAAGACAACTGACCTTAAAGAGATAAATTAGCGCAATATAATTTTAAGTTTAAATTACTAATGTGCAGGATCAATTGACTTTGACTTGAGTTGAAAATAATAAAATTAATTCAGTATGATAATAAACCATATTCAGAGTTATATATGTGCGAGAAAAATCGTTGAAAAATTCAGTCGTATTATGATCAAAGATAAAAAAATGTAAAGTGCAAATATGGAAGCATAATGTATGTAACAAAAGTTTTGGGAACATTTTTCGTACTGTTTTTTTCAATTTTAAAATAACAAGACTTTTTTTGAAAATTTTGATCATATGACGAAAGGTTTGTTGCTTGGCAACAATGGATTTTGTCTAAAGCCACAGACTTTGACTTTATTGGGATCAAAATTTTCAAAAAGGTCACATTAGAAGAAAACAAATTTATTAAGTAAGTATTAAATGAAAGGAAAAGTACAATTATTAAACACATAATTCGCGAACTTAGAACTAGAATCAGAGGAACAGTGTTGGAAGCGGCAGGTGGATTTGAAAATTAATAATTGACGCCTACTGACGATTGATACAATATTTTGTACAAGATGCACTGTTATGTCCACTAATTTTAATTAATTCTTGTTCTTGGACACCAATTTTGACCATATGAGAAACAATTGTTGATTTGCCACTATGATTCTTATCTTTGTTTCGTATCCACACCACTTTTTTCAGTAGACAGCTTGTTCCACTTGGAAACGATACTTTTGCCAACTGAAGTGTTCTTATACCAAGTCGCACAGGACATTTAGAAAGTTGATTTATATTGGACATCAGCCTTAAATTTTAATTAATTACAAAATTATTAGAGAAATAAAAAATATGAATACCAATCATTTATTATCTGTACATTTTCGATCATCGCCTTGACATGTTTTTGAAAACAGGGGGTTGTATTCAGTCCTACCTAAACCTCCATCGCTTGTCTTCTCTAATTTATAATATTGGGTCAAACAAAATACTCCCTCGTCAAGCAAGTTCCAAAGATGTAATCAGAAAGATCTTTAGCTGCAGCCCTTCCGGGGTTTCTTCGTCCCAGCATAATTTTGTTAAATTCCTCGATATTTAAAGCCGCACTTCTCTTACGTTTTTCAGGTTGATGCTGAAGGCCCTTTCTCTTCGCATATTTTGCATTTCTTGCGGTTTGGAATTCAGTTGCTCCAGTTGTATCTTCAATAACTTCTCTTCTGCTATGATCATTGTGAGTGAATACACGGATACTTTTCCACTACTTTAACAAATTTTGTATTGAATACTGATCATGTACCAATAAATTTAAATAAATGTATACAAAAATCATTTGCAAATATCGACTTGACAATACTTGTTGCTTTTCATAATAAATATTGCGATATCGAATTGCGCTAATGTTAGACTTATTTCAATGTAAACCCCTCGCAATAATATGGTAAAGCTGCATAAAGCCTACGGGCATTTATACACAATTGAGTCCGGAGTTCTAGTGTGTGTACTACGACCTATGTTGTAACATGCCTGTCAAAGAGAAGATCATTGCAACAATCGATGACACCATGTCGGCATTGAATATAACTCTCCCACTCAGGTCAGAAAGGCTCCAGATAAACGACAAAATTCATACGAAACTCCAAAGTTCGATGTTGCTCTTAAGAACCAAAATCAATAACAATATGCAAAATTATATCTCACAAAACTAATACGTTCTTGTAAGAGCAAAGTAAGAACGTCGTATGGTCAATATCAATTTTCTATTTTTTATATCTTGCTCCAATGTATTCATTGTAAATAACTAATTGATTGCGAAGTTACGTTTTGAAACTTCATTACACGAAATAAATAACATAATTGTTTAGTTTCAAAGATTATTATTCTATTATAAACAGTTATATAAGTCATAATTATGTAAATTGAATTTGTATCTGTCATCACCTGATGAAGCCACAGTATGGTGAAACATATGTAGTGTCTACGTTAAATCTTTGAAACTAAGCAATTGTATTATTTAGTGTATTCGTTGTACCTGCAAACCTATTCCTTGAATGAACGTGAAATTTCCAATTGCGATGAACGATACAGCGATAATCCTGAACAATCGGAACGCTTTGCGAATATAAAGCGTAAGATGATTTCGTAATGAGACGAAACAGAACTGGTCGAAAACGCTCTCCCCCAACCGACGCGACGATGCTAAAGCTAATTATCTGTAACCAAACAAAGTATAACGGAGGCAGAGAAATGGTCATTTCTTCCTAATACAATACAATGGGCATCTAACCAGTTATCGATTATGTGGTAGAATTATATCCCAACAATGGTTTGATTCGAACATAACGATATAAAGTTATTAGTTATTAAATATTGCAGGTGGTGGTAATATGGTACAAGTAACTTGATTGATAAAGGTTTATTTATTATCGAAAGGTTGGTTTTATCTAAATAACAATGATAATTAATGCCCAACAGATTACAATCTAATAATAGGGCAATTACAAATATACATAGATAGATAGATAGATAGATTTTTATTTCCCAAAAAGTATACAGCATTAATCTATAACTATTAATATTACTACATAACTAACAATAGAAGATGTTATACAAAGTACGCACTAACTAAATAACTAAAACAAATAAACTGACAACGACTTGCTAGTACATGAGAAAAAACTGACATTCGCAATTACATTACTCAATACTATTCAATATGAAGGTAAGGAACAAAAGTGAATATCAAAACTGACATACGATTAAAAAATTTTCATATTCTATGAATAGGGGAGTTTATGATTTTATTATATTTGTTCGAATGGATGAACAATAAAATGTTAACAAAATTAAAACACTTGGTTTAATGTTCACAAAATTTATTGTATAGCGACAATTGTTTCGGCTTGTTAGGCCATTATCGAGCATTACAAATGACTAAAAGTAAGCGAGACTACGAGAGATTCTATATAATCTCACGTAGTCTCGCTTACTTTTAGTCGATAATGGCGTAACAAGCCGAAACAATTAATATACAATAAATTTTATGAACATTAAACCAAGTGTTTTAATTTTGTTAATATTACAATATTTCACTAGGCGCCTACCACTAACTCAATTAATATGAACAATAAAATGTGCTGCGTAAACGGCAAAGGTACTGAGGTACAACGAAACCAATGTCCATAATAAGCTTGGCGTATCAATGAAATTGTTGAGTAAATTGTATAAGAACTTGACATCAACCTGGTTTCGTCGCAGCAATAACGAGTTAATTCCCAAGCTCTCAAGCAAGACATTGTTGTCATATCCCTGAATAGGATATTCCCCATGCTGTTTGAAGTACAAATATTTACGAAATTAAGTAAAAATCTATTGCCTGATATGATTTCGACAACAAACTACGTCATTAAATCTTGGCCAAGATTACCAACTGCTACACTTAAATATAAGTTATCAGTTTCTAATAATGTCATGCTAAAAATGTATTCTTTACCAAAGATACATAATCCGATATCTTGTTGGTACGCACGCTGCTTCATTTTGGTTCTTTAGTTTCCCAAAAGTATTAACAACAACCTTTGCTTGGGCTGGGTTTAGTTGTGTTGACACCGCTTAGATCAAGGTGTTACGTTACGAAAACGTCAAAAATCCTAGCATCCCGAAACTATATTGTTCGCCTAAGACCCCTGGAAATATCCAGTGTCCAATAGTTTCAAATATACATACATTTAATATAGCAAAGTAGTTGGTTAGTCAGTTCAGAATGTTTCAAAGTGAACTTAACATAACTTTGTTCCCTACTGTAAAATAAAAGAATTTGTTACATTTAGTTATGAATGAGCACATTTTTAACGGATCGTTCTTTACACAAACTTTTGGAACATCAATGGGTTTCACATTACACATTTTCTAGCGAAGTTGTTTTTACATGATTTGGAAATTCTATTACATTATATTTTATTATAGAGGGAATGTAAAAATGTTTCCAAATGGTTCAGGTACGGTGACGCCAATTTAATCGAATAAAGAATGACTTTCATTTGGAAGTTTTCGAATTCACGTACCCACTCCAAAGGAGTAAGAACAATGGAAAATTTTATCACATCATCTTCTGGAAAAAATTGCAAAACCAACATTTTCACAAATCACATGTTTAGGAAAGACTTGTAACGATTTATTTGGCAATATAATTCAAAAAGTGACGTTTTCACATTAGATGATTAAAATTTAAATGGGAGAGAACAACTTTATATCATTGATGCACATAACAATGATTAAAATTATCAAACGAAATTATAGAACTTGAATAGTTTTGATCTTGTTTTGTAAAGGATGATGGGTGTGGAAAATTTATTAATAATTAGGTACAAGATTTTATAAAATCTAGTTTTAGGACTGTTAAATTAAATTAAAAATGTGTGAAGATTTTTCTATTGCAAACTAGTAAAACTTACAACAATGCTCTAGATGTTGATGCAACTTTCCAAGGCGTCATGTTATTCCAAAACAATGCGAACAGTGTATATAGGTCAGTTACATCTGACAACCACGGCAACTGAACCGCAACGCCCGGGAATATTTATCGTACGTTACTATGAATTTTTCTAGAGCGATTTTCCTTTCCTAGAATATGATAAATTTTTCTAAAAAAACTAGTCAAATAGAAGTTGTCACACGTCATTGTATTTTCGTGACCGACGCTAATTTTCGCAATATCATAAAAAATTGAGACAATTACGGACAAATTTAAGCCAGTGAAGCGGCCCATCTGCCGTTTCACGCCGTCAACGTCGCTCATATCGGTAACCAAACCCAAAAAGCGACCATGCGACGTTTCGTGCGAGTGTACACAAGAAAAAATACGAACCTGACAACCTAACGGTATCTCTCATGAACGAAGCCGCGACAACAAATCAGGACAAAGGTATGGACTTAACTAACTCAATGGAAGTTAATAAAGAACTGGTCGGTTCAATTCCAACAACTCTATGCACCGCATTGAAATCAAAAGCAACAGTCGATTTGCAAAATCGATTTGAAGTATTAAGCAAATTAAAACCATGGGGCCAAGAGTTCAAAAAGAGTTAAAAAGCCACCGCCAATCGTGCTGCACACCCTGCCGAAGCAGCACACTGCATTTGTGAGAAGTATTGAAGCTAATGCATAAGCAATTTTTCATTACGTGTACTGGTCAAAGGGTGAGCATATAATAAAATCGATTATGAGAACATACGTAAAAATGTAAAGAATGCAGTCACTTCTTAAGTGGGCGGGGCCAGACACGAACGCAGACGAACACGGATCGTTGTGGCCGGTGTGTCGATAGTCAGGTATCTGGGAGTAATACTTAACGGTAAAATAACGTTTAATGCACATATATGTGAAGTAAACAGGCGTGCACACGCTGCTCTTAAGGCTATCTACTCGATGGTCGTTAAGAACTGCAGAGTTTCAACTGACAACAAACTTCTTTTATACAAGACAGTAGACCGACGATGATTTATGCGTCGCCTGTGTGATTTGGGGCTTCCAAAACGAGCCTCAAATTACTGCAGGTGACGCAAAATAAGTGCCACAGGTTCGCCCTAGACGCCGACAGATATACACGCATACGCGACTTACACGCAAATGCCGACGTACCCCTACTGACAACCGATATTACCGAGATGGCGGACCGCTTTTACAGGTGGACCAACACTAACGACAACGTACTAATACGTACAATTACTAACCAACGCCAACAACGAGGACGCCATCAACACAAACCAAACGTCAAGTTGACAGACACGGACATTTACATCAAGGGAGGCAAACCAAAATTTATTTTTAGTTAGTTGCAAGATAAGTGCCGAGCATGGGGCTTGCAAATTTTTACTACATGTATTTATATCGTAAATTAAGTTAGCGATACTTGAAATAATAAATAATTTGAAATTTGGTTATATTTTAGAAACGAAACTTCGGTGTCTTTTAGAGATTTTTTGGGTTGGGTTGAGAGGAATCTCAAATATAATACTTATGGCAAGAGACAACAGGATCGGACGATTCGCCACGTAGACGAATTTTCAAATTGCATCAATTTACGCAAATTGCTGTCAGTATCTAACTCCCATTACCTTATTCTTTCGGGGGAATCCATCTGAAAATGTGATCACTATCTCAAAGCTGCGAATAAATTAAAATGAAACGTCTTTTGCTGCCTCTGGATGCAGTTATACTTCCTATGATAAATGAAAATATACTTGTATATCTATCCCCAATTCTTTAACCATATTCACTTGTATCGCCGATTAAAATTATTTGTAAATCAGGCCTTTAAACTCACACTATGTTTTATATGTTATGAACCAGGCATTTCAGCTGGAAGTTATCATTATTGGATATACGTCGACATGTCATAAAATTATTGGTAGACTTAACAATGATCACTAAGTATGGAAAAAAAAATATATTTAAAAAAAAATTATGTGTAAGATTAGTTCATCTATCATGTAAATTTTACATTTTCTGTCATATTTGACATAACGTATTTTCAATTAGAATTTTTGAACTTAATTGTAGCAACCCTTTTATATGTTGGCACTGGACATTTAACAGTCGTTCTTGTTTAGTCACAGGAATGTGTTAGACAGGGTTTCGTCTTGTCACTGTTCTGTTGTCAGTGGTTCGTTAGGCTCGGGCCAAAAAGTTATGATGGCCACTATATGTAAAAGTATTTCAACAACTAAGGTTCTGCGTAATCGCTACTGACGAAGTGTAATAACACTGAAACAATACACCATTAAAGTGTAAGATTAGTATTGACGTGACGTATTTTCAATATAGAAATAATAACATTTCTAGTTCATCTTGTTTGAGTTTTCAGTTTCTAACATCCAGTTATTTTCTTTAATTTTATTGTATGGCTGAGAACAGCACAAACAATTAAACCATATCACTATACCTTATTTAAATCTCAACATGTAGGTAAATACTACGAAACCCTTTTCCTTTCACCGTCAAGTCAAATGTTCTGTATATTATTTCATTTATTCCATTTTTATTTATTTTGACAATTTTAATGCAGTTCCTAAATAAAACTAATTAATTAATTTAATGTAATATTTTTCTTCGTTTAGGTTTCGTGCAGTATATTTTTTAATCAGTAAAATTTATATTTTGCTACTTACCCTGATTTGAATAGGTTATTAGGTAATTGTTTTCACAGACCTACACCACTGGAATTATTATAGGGGAATGTTTAGCTCATTAAATCCAGGCTCGCCTCGAATCTAATGCACGTCTCTCCCCAAGCATTTTGCACAATCACTGTCATATAGGGATATCAGGACACATAAGCTGCAGCTACATCAATAATAACAGGCTCGATATTGGATTTAGAAACCAAAACGATAATATTAAATAAACCAATTGTAACAAGAGCGTTTTTATTTCCTTTGCTATTTATTGTTGCATTACACTATAAATAATATAACAATAATCTCACCTTATTTTGATTAGTTAAAGACTTACATGTTTTCTTTTTATTAACATCGCTTACTTTCCGCGTTCGATACTTCTATTTTTATTAACGTTTTCATTATTTATTAGAAAACGACGAAGAATGCGATGACAATAATAAATCGATGGAGACGGTGGTTTTAAATATAAAAATTTGTTTATAAATATAAAATCTTTAAATTTAAGAAAACCTGGCTACACTTGATTTTTAACAAATCTAATTACTCATTTCGGGAAGCAAGCTGCCATTTTCAGTAGAATATGAAAAAAAAGGAATGTCTTAAATTCTAATTTCTAGCTAAGATGTTTGAAGATGTTCAGTGTTATCCCATTGATCATCTAGAGAAGAGCCCCACAGGTTGAGTATAGCTGTTAATCATCTGGACTATTGTTTCGTTCTTGTCTTCTCTTTAGCAAGAGATACCCAACATGATAATTGAACCAAGATATTAAATAAACTTGACTAAGTCAGTTTGCATGGCTATGTTGTGCTCAAATCATCCATGATTTAAAAACAGTTTTTTTTATTATTAACGACATTTGATGCATGTAGTAATTTGTATGTAGTAATTTATATTTACTGTATAGCATGATTGTCGTCATTTCAATATATATTTTCTAATATTTTAAACCTAGTTGCTGCTATTTTTGCAGTTGGCACTTTACATTTGACCTTAATCGTCTCTTATACATAGGGACACGTTGGATCGATGTTGTGCTAATTAAATGCTGCAAACCAAGCATCAGCAATCGACCGAGTAGACCTCCGTCTTTCTCTTATGGCCATTAATCGAAGAAGACGATCTTGCTGTTCGGTAGTTCTTCTGGACGCTCCTGTGCCTCTAACTCGCTGTGTTTGCCTTCCATCAGACCACACTTGCCATGCTGTCATCACGGTAGCCACATTACACCCCATAGCTGCAGCGATTGCACGATACGAAGCACCACGTTCCCTCTATGGGGTTAATTGTGTAAAGTTTCGTTGCTGTCGCCTGCGACGCATGATCGAACCACACTAACGTCAAAACAGACGTTTTTGCAGTAATAACGTATATCATTTTGCAAAAAACCTCAATTTCTTTTCAACTTAATTCTTTAAAAAAAATGCAAAGATTGTCCGAATCATATAAAACTTTAATCGTTTGTTAGGGACGGCGCCCCCACTATTTAACTAAAAGTTCATTTTAATAAAAATCATTTTTTCGGGGTGATTTCACTTGCGGCCAATATAGTAGTAGTAGTAGTAGTAAAAATTGTAAACAATGTCTTCCTATAAAGCAAATTGTTGGGTTAGGTTGAGTTTGGTGGTGTTGGGTAGAGTCCAATGGTGTTAGGTTAGGAGTTTAGTAATAGTGCCATAAAACACATTCACAATTCATCATTTGTAATAAAAAAATCTGCAGTGGTCCGCACTGAAATTCCTTATACTTAGTTATACTACATTTTTCAAAAAAACATATCATATAATAGTTATTTGTATACTCAGGCCGGGAAATTTATCTTTAACGTTCCCAGAGAAGAACTGTGCGAACGTTTGCGGCCGAGGCAAGACAATCTTGAGGATGTTAAAGGATTTCGCGGCCAATGTGTACACAACATTTTTGGGCAACTGATAATTTTGAGTTAAGGTAAAATTAACGAAGAGCCCAATTCACTGTACGAGTATATAATACAAATGACATCAAATCAATTTTGCAAAAAAATTATCCTAAAAATGTCGGAAGAGAGTTACAGTGTTTAGGTAACGGCATGGTAACGGTTAGTTTAGCGGCCGTGGCCGTGGAGTTGAATTTCGCGGCCTGATTTGCATACGCGAAATATTTGCTTCGCGTACGGTTGCCCGAAAAAGTTGTTTAATATCAATATAACTTTTGTAAGAATAAATTTTTCGATAACATGTGCCGTTTTCGAGATATGGAAAATGTGATAAAAGTAAACCATCACTTGCGGTTGAGCTATTGCTTTCAAAATAGAACACACAGATGTCATTCGGGAAATAGTCAAAATCGATTCAGGGGACATCAACATGCGTATATCCGTTAAAATCTCGAGTTCGAAAATTTTCATGATTACTATACTTAAAGAAAAAAGAGAAAACTTATAATAACAATTATAAGATAAAAACCCCTTACCACACTTGATTTTTACAAATCTAAATACGTATTTCGGCAACTACGTTGCCATCTTCAGTAGAACACTCATCCTTTCAGATTCTACTGAAGATGGCAACGTAGTTGCCGAAATACGTATTTAGATTTGTAAAAATCAAGTGTGGTACCCCTTACCTTTTATCTTATAATTGTTATTATAAGTTTTCTCTTTTTTCTTTATAGTAAAACCACAGGCTCTGCCAATTTTTATTTAGCATGACTTCCCGGTCCAAGGAGCACAACAGGTTTCATAGGGTAAGTAGTAAGATTAAGTTTTTAACTGCTGATATTAATTTCCTGAAACGATGCAAAAGTCACAGAGTTTTTCCTAAATTTATGAAAGTAGACGTATCAGCAAATTGTAAAACAAGTGATCAAATAATCACGTTCGCTAAAATTAAATGGCTCAGTGCGGAAATTACTAGTACAGGAACTAGGTTAGAAATAGAATTATATGATTTGCATTTAAAGCTAACAAAAAACCTAAATAATTGGGAATTTGAGGATTGGTGTCATTTTCATAGAAAAATCATAGAAGTCACAGATCATAAAGTCAGAACCAAAGTTTACAAATTAAACGCAAAATTTCAAAAATTGAGTTCAAAACCAAAAGATAGAATAAAAAATGATAATTCAATGAAAGAGACACTTGTCGTGAATCAGTCGTCTGAGATTTTCAGTATTGATGAATTAAATTTATTAACAAAGGTTTAAAATACTGTTTGCCAAGCCGTAAGACGCCAATTGAGGAGATAATTGTAGGAATCGAAACATCGATTAAAACTTTTGAAGGCACTTCGAGATCTTTTATCAGAGAGACTTGCAAGAATCAAATCAGGCAAAACTTACAGCAGCACAAACAGATTTCGAATAATAACGAATGGAATATTATTAAAAATCTCAGAAGGAAAAACTGTTTCTTTTTAAAATCAGATAAAGGGAACAAGTTAGTAATTATGGACAAAGCCGATTACAGTGAGAGGGTTAAACAGTTAATATCAGAGGGGCCATACGCAGAATTAAAGAAAAATCCACTACCAAGGATGATCAGGGAAACTAAAGACGCGATAAAGAACTGTCCACAATTAATAACGTACTCCCAGAAGTTTAAAATAAATGTATCTAACCCCATAGTACCTAGGTTATACTGTTTACCGAAAATACATAAACCAGGTAATTCGATGAGACCTATCGTTTCAGGTATTAACTCACCGACTTACTTGCTTTCGAAATGGTTAGTAAATGAATTCAAAAATTTGTCCGAACAGCCTGAAAGCTTTTCAATTCAGAATCCGTTGGAATTCATTCAGAAAGTCAAAGGAAAAGGACGAAATGTTGGTTTCATTTGATGTAAGCTCATTGTTTCCTTCGGTACCTATTCCGGAAACTCTGAAATATTTGGCTTGTTTACTCAATAAGAACAAGATCGGCAAAAGTAAATGAATACTTGAAGTTGACAACCCTATGCATGTCTCAAAATTGTTTTCAATTTGAAGGAAACTTCTATGAACAACAACAAGGAACAGCTATGGGCAAACTCTTTGTCTCCATTTATAGCCAATTTATTCATGAGCCAGTTTGAATTAGATTTCAAAAGAAACGCTGAATATTTCCCTAAAGTATGGATCAGGTACGTCGATGATATTTTCGCGATTTTTGACACTAGTAAATGCAATGTAGAAGCATTTTTAAACGAATTAAATTCGAAATTCACATCTATTAAATTCACAATCGAAAAGGAAACAAATGATCGCTTACCATTTTTGGATACGGTAGTAATTAGAAATAACAATAACATAGAAATAGACATTTTCCGGAAAGAAACCAATGTAAACAAATTCATAACCGCGGATTCATGTCACAGCTTTCAGCAAAAAATGTCATCCTTCAATTTTCTCATACATCGTTTGTTAAGTTTTCCACTAACAAAAGATAAATACAACACCGAACTCAATCTTATTAAAAACATTGCGAGTTACAATGGTTTCGATACGGGCATAGTGACTAACCTTATTAGGAAACATAAACGTAACAACACACTCGTAGGTTCCACCTGTCTGCTACCTCAAAGAGATCAAGGCAATAAATTTGTTGTTGTTTACCGTTTACCGTATCACGCAGCGTCTAAAAACTTAAATAAACTTTTCAAAAATCATGAACTTCAGGTCGCGTTTAAATCGAGCAATTCTTTGAAAACCCTATTAGGGAACGCCAAAGATAAAATTGAGGTAGACCAGAAAAGTGGAATATATGAAATAAATTGCAAGGAATGTAATCAAAAATATGTTGGGCAAACTAAACGTTCAATTAAAACTCGCTATAAAGAACATATAGCACATTTTAGATTCAACAGACCCGAAAAATCTAGTGTAGCCCAGCATATTTTAGAAACAGGCCACGCATTACCACTAGATTCGCTTAAATTAATTAAAGATGTACACAATTGTAGAGAATTAGACAGCTACGAAAGTATTTTCATACACAGGTACAAAAACAATTTAATGAATTCCGACAACGGACCGATACCGCAGTCCAGCTTATTTGAATTGCTTGATTAGTTTTAGGTTTTCCCCGCAGTCAGCACTCATGGCAACAAGGAGTACGGTACACTACACCCCGCTTTACGTTTCCTTTAGGGTTAAGAGTATATATATAAGGTTTTTTTAATTTGACTTCAGTGTTATCCCACTGGTGATCTAGTGAAGAGAATATCTTCAAAGGTTTTTACCTTAACTAGAAATACTATGTTTAACACTCATCCTTTCAGATTCTACTGAAGATGGCAACGTAGTTGCCGAAATACGTATTTAGATTTGTAAAAATCAAGTGTGGTAAGGGGTTTTTATCTTATAATTGTTATTATAAGTTTTCTCTTTTTTCTTTATAGTAAAACCACAGGCTCCGCCAATTTTTAATTACTATACTTACTTATACTTAATGTATAAGAAAGTAAAAAACATATGAGGTTTACGAATAATAAATTAATATGTAATTTATTTTAAATGGTAATTTGTAAATAAGCAACCGATGAAGAGACAATCTTAGCTTCTAATTGTCGACGGACATTTTACATATCAAAAACTCGATTATTACTTCCCAAAAAAAAAATTCAAAGATAAAGTCGCTTAGGTGCAATGGGCAGTTTTTGCGCCAAAAAAGTGATTATGCAGTGACTCATAATTGCGACGCTTCTTGTCTCAGTTTTGAACACGTGTTACAAGTTTTCGGACATTCGTTTCGCGTTGCATTGAAATGTAACTCTCCGTCGCGCCGCTAAATAACCCGGGAGACGTTAAACGCGACCGTTTGGTGTGCGCGTTAAATTAAATCGCAATTTAACGATCCATTGATAAACTGAGAAACTTTAAACGTTTAGTGGACGGAATTTTTGGATGGCGGCGTCGATCTTGCATCCAAATGGACGGAGTCGTGTCGGAGGAAGCGACTGTTTGGGGTGAGCTCTTCAATTTCTTAAATCGCGCAATTCATTATATTACGTAACGGCGCCGAAATAATCAACACTGACAGATGGCGGTGCAAATCGGAACTAAATCGCACTGGGAGTGGAAAGAACGGTGTTGTTATGGCATGCATGTTAGGGAAAAAATGAGTTGTTTCATTCCGTATCAAGAAATCTAATAATTAAGAATTTTAGGCCCAGTTGTTCAACCTTGGTTTAAACCGAGTTTTAGTTTGAACCTGGTTTAAGTGAAAAATCAGATTGTAATAGACAGGTTTTACGCTAAACGTTGGCTTAAGTGTGAGTTTTATAAAGCGCACTTGCTTGACAGTTTAAGTGCGAGTTTAAGGACAAAACGCAGCAGTCCAGTCTGAAATGTCAAAACTTGCTACTACCTAAGCTTAAAAAATGGTAGCCCAAATGAAAAATTATAACGATTTGACGGATAATGAAGACTTCTTGGAGTTAATAGAGCATATTTTGATTCCCAGAGCCCCTAGACAATACCAACAACAATACCTAATCATTTTGAAGTTTGGAATGAAAAGCAATTTAGTGCAAGATTTCGTTTATCCAAAGTGGTTGTGGTTGGTTTTTATTGTAACCCAATAGTTGCCAGCGTTCTATGCAAATTTCTTCTACTCATGTTGTTGGAATCATGTTGTGACTCCTTTAGAAATGGTAACTAGCATAATTTCTGAAGGAGTCACAGCGTAATTCCTGCAACGTTGAAGTTTTTGGCAACGGGTACTTTTCTACAAATGGTAGGATTTCATCGGTATTGGCAAATCAACAGCTAGTCTTATATTGTAAACAAAGTAACGAGGGCATTAGCAAGACTACGACTCCAACTCATTAACATGCCGTCAACTCCACATGAAATGAAATTTCACACATAAAGCAGCGATTTTACGCAATTGCCAGATTTCCTAATTGCATTGGGGCGCTCGACTGTACCCATGTTAAAAGATAAAGTCCAGATGGAGAACAAGCTTAACTGCTTCGTAACCGAAAGCAATATTTTTCTTATAACGTGCAACCAGGGTGTGATGCTTCACTGAAATTTTTAGACATTGTTTGTAGGTCAGGCCAGGTTCAGCTCATGATTCCAATATTTTTGTAAACTCTAGAATTAGGGCGAGGTTAGTAAACTTAGATTTTGGAGATACTAGTGTTATAGTTGATGTCAGTGGCTATGGTATAAAACCATATTTAATAACACCATTAAGACATCCGGAAACACAAATCCTTTAATGAAAGTCAAATCAGAACGTGAAATCCAATTGAAAAATGTTTTGTGGTATTAAAACGCCGTTTTCCAATACTTGCTCTAGGTATTAGATTAAACAGACAAAACGTAGAAGCTGTTGTATTAACATTTGTAGTGCTACATAATATTGCAATCGAAATGGGAGAAATCATGGAATATGAGTATAACGAAGCAGTGGACGCAGAAATACAATTAGCTCTAAATATTAACCCCAACATTCTCGTCATAGGTTAATATTAAACTATTTCGAACACCTATTATAAAAATAATAACTAAATGTGAATAGTAACAGCTGGTAGCTGATCGTTAAATGGCAATTGACATTGCTCTCAAAATAGTGAGAAGTATGCAACGAACAAATTTTCAGTGTTGCCAACAGTGCCAGCATGATGTAAACTTAGTTTAGTTAAGCGGAAACTGTTCCACGAATGTACAACGTAACCCATATTTGAACTTGGTTTACTTTATAAACCTGGTTTTATAAAGTTCGAGTTTAAGCCCATTTTGAACAACTGGCCCTAAGTGTTTATAAGCTTTCCTAGGATTTGTTCAAAAATTGCCCTAATTGACTCAAACATGAAATAAAAATTTCGTACAACTTGCAAACTTTTTTAGTTGCGCTTATTGGGCGCTTTTGGTGGTAGTTTTTTTTTACTAAGGGTATGAAAATCATAAGTTTAAAGTTTCGTAGCACAGACACACAGATTGAAGAAGGACATTTTACTATTATTAAACTGCAACTGGAATACACGTATAACACAACTTGAAATATTAAACTTATTTTTATGCAAATATCCGTAATGTTCGCATTGTTCGTCTGCAACTAATTACAGCACAAAATATTTTATCAATTTTCCGAATGACCTACTGCAAATTCCACCAACAAAAGAAATCAAGCAATTAAGTTCTAATTAATATAAATTGTAACCATCGACATAGCTTGATACCAATCAGTCGTAACAATTTCTTTAGGATCTAGGTTTGAAGCGGAACGTTTGGAATTTCTTGAGTTGGTAAAACGTAACAATGGAATCCAAGCAGTGCCATTTTTGTAGATTCTATTTAATTAATGTTCATTACATTTTAATACTATATTAACATGTATGGTGATTTTTTAATATTGCATATTTTGTCATTATTGATATGAATTAATTTTGCAATAAATAAATAATATAGCATATCGACATTTTAAATATCGAAAACGGGTAAAATTCCTTAAATTTTGGCCCGAAAGCACGAAGCAATGAATATGAAAATTTATAATTGTCGTAAAATGCGGTGTTAGTTACATTTGTTTAATTATAATTTATACAACAGTGCGATCACCCCTGTATGTTTAGCTGCATATACGTTATATCTGAATTTAAGCGGACTGTCCGTTTCTTTTCTTATTTATTTTCGATTGGTTTACGCCTGAAATATTTTTGATGTAGGTAACGAGCTTAATTCCCAATACTGTTGAGTGTTTATATTTAGTGTTCTCAGTGTTAACTGTTGCAGTCTAGATTTTATATAATATATTTAGTATATAGTAAATTCTATTAGGATTAAGGATTATTATTTAATTGTAAAATACTGAAATTATGAAGAGGAATCTATGTGGACAATTGAATATATAAAAAATATGTAATAGGAAACAATAAACAACGAATTAAACTATAACGTAACAGAAAACGTGAATACTACATTTTTCGAAAGAAATTTTGAAATAAAAATTTAAATATCTAACTTTTATGTAAAAATTTTTCGATAATATTTACCGTTTTCGAGATGTGGAAGTGATAAAAGTCCATCACTTCCGGCCGAGATTTTTGGTCCAAAATAGGACGTTTTCTTCCTTGCAATATACAAATGTTTAAAGTGTAGTGTTAACTTCATAGTTTGACTGCTAGAGCGCGCACAGCCCACAAGCACGCAGATGCAAGCGTATCTCTAATTAATTAAATTTAATATTTAAAGTTGTTCACAAACAAGAAATACAAACAATTAGAATTACTAAATTGACTTTTTAGTCAATCATGCATGGAACACAAATAACTATTTTTATTACTCACAAATCAATTTTAATTTAAATCCTTTACAATAACTTCAAAGATGATTTAGTTCCAAAGTTTTGATATCAGAATTTTTTGAACTTTTGCTATCGATTTCGAGTTTTGTGAGAATGTTTGCACCTTTTACCCAACCCAATCCAACCCAGCGCAAACCAACGCAACCCAACCGTACCCAATCCAATCCAAAATTTGTACGATACAAAATTTAAATTAAAAAACTGTGACACGCGTTTTGAATTTAAGAACCTTCTGAAAAACAAAGAATTTTGCCTTTTTTGGCGTTCTGTGGATTGACTGGGTTGAGAAGATTCAGAGTTTTTGAACTTTTGCCATCGATTTCTTTTGGAATTTTTGCGCTTTTTTAAAAGTTGATCAATTTTGCACTTCTTAGTATTCTCTGTAAGTACCCAACCTAATCCAATCCAACCCAACCCAATCCAAAAGTTGTACGCTAAAAATTGGTAAATGTGTGCCAATATTTTAAAAATTAATAATTGAAAATTAAAGAAAATGTCATCTTTTTCATTTTTTTACGTTTTGTGGATTAGTATGGGAGCATTCTCAGAAATAGTGATAATAGAATTTTCAAAAATTCGAAAAGTTAAAACTTGTGAAAAATTGCACGAATTACAAAATAATATTCGAGAATATAAAACTTCTAGTGTTTTGAAATTTTTGAAACATTTCATATTCATTGCTTCAATTGTCAACATTGTTGGCGTTGTTTAAATAATGTAAAATCGTGGTTTGCATTGGGTTGGGTCAGGTTGAGTTGGGTTGGGTTGTGTTGTCTCGGATTGGGTTGGGTTACTACTATATATGGTTTGGATTCCTTTCGGAAATTCAAAAACACAAAATTTCGACTAAAACACACGTGGATGCTTTTTATTTTGAAATTGTTTAAAAGTGTTTTGAAATTTTTGAAACATTTCATATTCATTGCTTCAATTGTCAACATTGTTGGCGTTGTTTAAATAATGTAAAATCGTGGTTTGCATTGGGTTGGGCCAGGTTGAGTTGGGTTGGGTTGTGTTGTCTCGGGTTGGGTTGGGTTACTACTATATATGGTTTGGATTCCTTTCGGAAATTCAAAAACACAAAATTTCGACTAAAACACACGCGAATGTTTTTTTATTTTAAAAAATGTTTTGTCTTTTCAAACTACATCATTGAGTTGGAGTTTCTTGCAGAAATTGTGTTGGCAAAAATTGTGTTAGAAAAAATATATTTTTGAGTTGCTTTCAGTTTGTAAAATGCTTGGTCATCTTTGAAGAGTCATAAAATAATTTTCATGGCTATAACAATGGAACAATTAGCAATATAAATAAATAGAGAAATGAAATAGGTTGGATTTGTTTAATTTTTTTAATATTTTTGGCATTTTTTAAGTAAAATTAGAATTTGAACCAAAACCAAAAAAAGAAAAAACGTCAAACAAGAACATGCATAAGTCAACGTTAAAAATTTAAAAACATTAGTTTTTTATCATGGAAAAAAATATCCCATATAGAACATATAGGGGGCACGCCTAACATATTAGTTGTCAATGTTTGTGGAAAATTATCCAGACGGCTCGCGCAATACAGCCACCAAACAATTACCAACATACAGCTCTATCACTTCAATCATATGCAGTAAATTTTCACATTAAAGATAATTTATACTCTTGAATAATGAGAGAATTAAATGATAATTAAATGAGAAATGAGAACAGCTCGCAGTGAATAGTGAAATAATTATGTCGAAGCTACCTATTGCTAATTACTCTGAATTTATATTGTTTCGTTCTTGACGTGTGTGATTCTGTTGCAGAAAATATGTGTTAACAGTCGTACTGAAATTTGTTCTGCTACTTTACACGCCTCCATCTCGGGGAGGATTGCATATAATATCAATTTAATTCATTTTGTATATTATATTAATTTTGATCATTAGTTTATTAATTTATTTAATTTAAATTGTTGTTATGAATACAGTTGCATTAATTATTATAGCATCTCAAATTATATTAAATTATCTGCATTGATTTAACTATACTGATTATTGAGCCTTATTATTTTCAACGTTATTTGGTTTAATTAATTATTTTTTATTGATCGAGTAATAATATATGTGTATACAATTAAAATCTAAAAAATGCATCGTTTTTATGACGTCAGGTTTAAAACAGCGCGTGCTTTACTAAGTTTCTTGGAATGCATGTGAAAAGGGCAATTATGGTGACAGTTTCAGGCGTACATCAATCTGTATCGGAGTGGTTTCTGCTGTCGTTTGTTGATTTATTGATATTTTCGTGACAACTACGATTTTTGCATAATTATATACTACTTAAAATTCTTACAATTTTCAACGATTCATGTGATCTTTCCAACGATTTGCATGATGTTTAATTTTTTTATTTTGGATATACATATTTCGTGCAGTGAAATTTGAAAATATCGAAATTACAATATTTTGGGTTTGGCTTGCTGTCAAAATATGTACTTCGAAACACCTGGAAAATTCGGTGAAATGTCGAAACTAATTGGTACCACCACTACACATCTAGCGCCTCAACACGCTTTCATTTGGAAAACAAAAAAAGCAGTAATTTAAATCGCAAAATTCGATTCCTAACTACAAACATGTGGTTCCCAAATTACATCTAAGCAAAATCGAAATTACAAAGATGTTAGTGAACAAATAACTTGTTGTCAAAGTTGTATTGGAAATATAGTCGATAATACTCACGACTTTATTAACCCAACCCAGCCCAACCCGAAAAATTCGAAACGTGTTTTGAGTTAGGTTGGTTTGGGTTGGGCTGTGTTGGGTTGAGTTTGGTTGGGTTTGGTAGGATTGAGTTGGGTTGAATCGTATTGGGCTGACAAGCTATTTTTGAGCTTCGCTCGATTTTAACCAAAACCAAACACAATAAATCTTCGAATTGTTGTCGCAGCAAATTAAGACAGAAAGGTGGAACACAACGATCGCAATGAAAGTGTTGTTACTAATGATTCAAAAACGTAACGGGCTATAAAAACCAAATTGCATTTGTGGAATTAAATCGTGAAGAAATTGCAAAATCAAATAAAACTATTAACGACGTTTATGAAAGAAACGATACGTTAGTAAGTTGGATGAGCTCATAAGACCGAAACGATCCAAGAGTCACAGACATATTAATTCCAAATAACAGCATATTTAAAATATTTGACACATTTACACGAGAATGACGATAATTATGTTCCGTCATAATCGACACTAAAAATATAATGCGAAATTTAAGTGTTGATGTCCGCGTTTCCTTAAAACGACTTCGTGTGTTATGGTAGGTTCGTAAGATTTTCTTAAAGAACCGCATGTATCAATTAGGTCAATTGAGAAGGATCTAATTGTCCAAAGATTCAAAACGTCCGTTTGTAAATCCAAAGCTAGTATAATGAATAATCATAGCATATTTGCAAAACATTAATGAGTAGTAAAAATAACTACTACTGTGGTTGCATTTGAATTAAAATTCAATTACTCCGCCACTGGTCGAAAGAATAATGGGTCGTGTGTGTAGGTACCTGATTCTTCCACAATGTGTTTCCATTGGGCAATAAATCAATATTATTAGAAAATGGTGTGCAAGGGGCTGATATAATACATTAACAACATGATTGCATTTAAGGCTTAATCTAAGCAAATATATCCATCCACATTCAAATCGATCCCATGGATATCCTCGTCAAGTGCAACATTGACAACATACCAGCATTCCAGCTACTGTTTTAAAGAAATAGTTGCTATGCAATCACAAAGCTTGATCTGCGCCCCTTTAAAACCAGTTTATTTATCATTTTATGCAAATAAATTGTTTAATAGTGTAATTTTTATATAATTTTCGTTACTTATATTAAATTATGCAAGTATGCAATTTGGATAATACTACACATTAAACACACGCCCAATTAGCAACTCTGCTACGTATAATAATCGACAATATGCATAAGCATCGTATGAAACGTTCCATGGTTGCATTCTTCAGTCAAGTTGAACTGCGTACCGCGTTTTATTGAATACATGCACATACTTGTAGCAAAACAAGATACCACGTCCTTGTATACTAATTGGGTTAGGAAAGAAACTAAGAAAAATGCCTGGGGCTGCGAACTGCTGCGTTCCGGTTGGCCAGGAGCCGGCTACCCCAGCCAATGACTGTCGCCGAACACGTCTACACCGATCGACTGCACGACTACACTATAATCTACATCTACGTCGCAATCTCGTAATTTCATTTTTGCGGTTTTTATTAAACGCACACCTATTAATAACGCATTTATTAAAACCAACATACGTAACTGACACTTAGCAAAGGAATAAATTTAAATAATTAGGAATTTTACATAAATATCGCAGTAAATTGATAGGCGTCGTGAATTAAATTAAATTAATTTGATTAAGTTGCGTTCGCGACTCGACGTCTTCGAAATTCCGAAACTATTTTATTATACAATTGACATTAAGGCTTGGAACGGATCCGAAACTTCCGCCTGAATTAGCATGAAAATGTACTTGAAATATGTTTCAATTATTTTTATCGGTGTAATACTTCCCCATTCCAGTTGGTCTTCTGTTATATTTTGCTTTCACTGAAATGTTGAAATCTATGTCAATACGATAATTAATATCTTTACACGTCAGTACCGCGATATTTTATACCGTTGGAAAGCAATTGGCAACAGTTAGTACTTAGTTCGATGAAATATTTAAAATTTTATTTCAAGAAATTATGGTTAAAATTAAATATCTTGCACGAATATAAATGACGCCAAATATACTTGAAGCTTGCTTTGAAAACATATGAATAATTGATTTCATAGTTTGATTTTTAATTGCAAAAGTAGAACAAATCAACTACTATTAATTCGAACTTTAACTCTACCCACACATTCTTGTATATTTTGCCCAATGCATATTAGGAATTTTTAGTAGATCAACGAGAATGTATAAGTAAGTGTTTTGTGACGCCATTAATAAATATGTAATAATTTAATTTAAAGCGTTACTTACCAGGGGACCTAAATATTTCCTTTTCGGCTAATTAATATAAGAGTAAATCGTTTGTAGGCTTTATTTTTTTAAATTGGTAAACAAATGAATGTAAACATTAAATGTGGGTTCGATATAATTTCGTAATATATTTTATATAAATTGATTATAATTCGTTAAAATTATCATTAAAATTGTGCTTTTTAATTGCCTTAATTAATGAAATGGAAGAATGGGAAATTTTAAATACCAAAACATAAATATATTTTTTTTTAAATTATACCAACAACAAAAATGACTTAAACACAATTGATTGACATTGTATTTCAGGGCACTTAAATATTAAAATTATTTATAAAATATATTTTTATATTTAACAATGTGACTAATTCTCGTAGAAACACACTGTTGCTCAGAAGAGTTTTATTTGAATTCTGAAGACAACCTGCGGCGATCAAATTGGTACTACTATCATTGTTTTCTGATGATTCTTTTATATGCCTGAACTTGTTTGGACTATATTTCTTTCGAAATTTACAGATTCACATAAATCCTTTAAACCTTTTCGAATGTTATCAACAAACGGCTGTTTTTCTCTTTACAACGGTGCTTTCTTAATAACCTTATAAGTCATTGCTGAAACCTTTTTCGTATGTATTACAGCTGGTCATCATAGATATTTCAATACATAAAATTTAGATCCCATGAACATTTCTTCTCAACCAGCACGATCCCGCATTAATCGTAATATTCAAATATAAAGCCTCACGAGATTTTCCTACATTTGTACTAATGGTACATACTAATCATATTTTAACAACCTATATCCAACCGCAATTTATGTAAATCATATAATTATTAACCGAATGTTTCTCCTCTTTAATAATATGTCCATTTCGTTGAGTATACAAGACTATCTAGTTGTCCAATTTGTAAATTACATAACCGCTACATTGCTCCCTGTCAGCGTTTTATTATTTTCATACGTATTAAAGCTGTTTTCTAATCGCCAAAACTTCTCATATTCCGTTAAATTCTATAATTCCGTATCGAATTGAATCAATCTCCTGGTTCTAGTCTATTTTCAATTACATTTAATTGACTTTTTATATTATATATCCGTGCTTTTCTTGCCAGACATGTGACACCATCATAATGTATCAAGTGCAACTGCACTCACGATCTGAAATTTTTTTATACATTTTTTATTCGCTTACTAGCTGACCCGACGGACGTTGTCCTGTCTTCGCTATGAATATTCAATTCGAACTGGAATATATAATAATAAAAAAAAATATTTCAAAAACATAGTGTTTATTGTAATGCTTTTTGATACACAACATTGTTAGGCCTATGCCTCCAAAGATTTTTTGTGTATCATCGTGCACTCATCCCAAACGATTAATTTCCTTTGCTCCCTTCGCAGAAGTCCTCGAAAGGTTGCGAGTTGGAGTTTCATTAGTTTGCATGTTCGAGGGCAACTTGAGTGCTGAATGAGCTGTTCGACCGCCTACCAACAACGTAGCTGCAATACCCGATGAAGCAAGTGCAAGTGCAATTCCTTTTTGCGATCGAATCGTTGCCGAAATAAATGATATTTAAAAACGTTTTTTCAGTCCCACCGGGTGCATCTAAGAAAAAAAATTGCCAGTTTCATCGTTCCTTACTTTCATGAGCGTATCGTAGGCATAGTTTTGTTGTTGATTTAAAAAGAGTATCTTTGGATCGTTTCTGCCTCGGAATCGTATTGGGTTTCGCATCTCAACTGTTGATTAAATGCGTCGTGCACTGGGCGATTGACCGCTGTCATTCCTAATTGTATTAATCCTTTGTTGGTAAGCATCAAACACATGGCCCTCAATTAAAATGAATGCTTCATTGTGAATTTCTTCGTTCATTTGCAAATCTGCATTCAATGTTCTAAGATGCATCTGGTACAATGTATCTTCGATCATATGATGTTTATATTTGTTCCATAAATCAATCGGTGTTGATGGGAAACATTTAGACAAAATTATAGAAAACAATGTTCGTATTTGTTTAGCATCTTCGAAAGTCCGGTCCCAATGAGAGTAATTCTCTAGCACTCCCATACGTTGACAGGCGTCCCTGTATGTGCTCAACAGCCTTTTGAGCGGCTTTGCGTATGTGCGGCGGTATATACGTAAATTCTTCATTTTGCACACAAATTACAGAAATTAATTGACAAAGTGTCAATATCAGTGCACCCAATGTACACCAAAGTTCATAGTCTAATACGAAAACTTGAACAGGCGAAATTTCAAGAATTAGTAACGCAAAATGGATAAAATAGTATATTACACTTAGTAAGGCAATATTGTCACACTCGTTCTATTGGGGCACTCCTCGCAAACTTGTGCCACATACCACTTGTGCGACAATATGTGCCTTACTAAACTCGTATAATAATATACTATTTTCATCAATAGACGCCGACCGATGCAGTGTTTAAATGACTTTTGTAACTGTCAAACGCCTGAAATTTAAATAGTCGTTAAGTTTTCTGAATATTTTCAATTTTCTGAGCAATTTTATTAATTTTTCATTCCGTAACAAGCTTCTTCAAAGTATTAGAATACTTAAAAAGAAAGATAAATTAAATCGGCAAAGTCGTTCTCAAGTTATAGCGTGACCAAGGGAAATAGGGATTCATTCAGTTTATCATTGATATAAGTTAAAGGATTCTATTTTATTATAAATATTTGTACAGCTTATCATTATGCATTACAATTTTTTATTTTGGTGAATATTCAGTTATAATTATGGTTGTTTTTCACTATTTTTGTTCGTCATACTTAATGACAAACAAAAATGACAATAGTGGCATTTGGAGTCATATGCGTTTTCCCTACAACCTGAAAACTGACAGCTGTCAGGTCATTGCCATATCGTTTTCACGGCCGATGTCAAATTGGCAGTGTCAAAAAAGTGAATCATTTTTTTAAATTTTCTTTTTGAAAAGAGAAATAATGAACAAGAACAACTATAAAACAGTAGCGGGAGCTACGTTAGTTTAATGACAACCCACAAAACTTGGAGGAAGGAAAAGAAGGCAAAGAAAACCAACGAATTAGGAATGATGGGTAAGGTCTCACTTAGAAATGTGACCGACCTGTTGATTTTATGCTGCACTGTATGGGAAGCTGTGCCAATAAGATTAGTTTTGGTTCAAAACTTGTGGGAGATTTTGGCTGTCTGTACTAACACATTTGCCGTTTTCTTGAGTTACTTGGTGTCAGGCGATAGAATTTCTAGTCTGATTTCAACAAAACAACATATCACATCATACATTAGACATATGAACCTATTTACGAGATATTGAAAGATGAATTGAAGGTGTGTATACAAATTTCTTTGACATTTCTAGTTTCTAGGTTTATATAGTAATCAATTTTTTTCTTCTCAATGAAAGATGCCGAGGAATGGCCATCGCGAACACATTTGATGAGCCCTTCAAATTTCTCGAATTTCTGTGGTGCGTTGACGAAAAACACATGATTCAATCACCTGCTTGCTAACAGTGCCTCCAAGTATTTCAATCAAATTATTTTTGTAAAAAAGGACAAAACTTAACTATTTACTCCAAGTATTTCAATCAAATTATATTTGTAAAAAAAGGACAAAACTTAACTATTTCCTCTAAAGGTACTAAGCAACAAATTTAAGTTTTTTCACTTGGCTTCGTTTTGCAACGAAAACCTTTGTCATAAACTGGCAACAAATGTCAACAGCACCGAATCTCAATCATTTTCATTAGACTGTCTACATTTGCCCTTGAATATGAAATGTGGAAGTGAAAACCATCCTTAATGGTTTCATGTAATAATTCAGACAAATTTCACTGTCTGCTCCGCTAAAATTGAATCATAAGAGGCACATTTAATTCACATTCACATTAATGACTTATTAAACAGCTATTCAAAATTGATAAAGAAATTATAGGCAGAAAAATATAAACATATTTTGGTGAGATTCAGGAAATCAAATATAATTTCAAAATTTATTAGACAAACCTATCAATATTCAAACTTTTTAGTGTGTGTTAAGTGTGATTTTAAATATAAATCTGTTATATCTAAATTTCACAAACAAATGTAAAATCTCTGTATTTGGGATACTATAATACCCTTGAAACGTACCATTGTTGTTAAACAACAATAATATCTTAATTTATCGGAACTGGTCGAGTTTTTGGTAAATCAGACTGTTCGTAACTAGTCACTTTAGATACAGTATGTTTATAATGTTCCTACGAACTTAGCATTAGAATTGGTAACAATATTATATTTTAAATATTTTGAAAGATTTACCTAAAACAAGATCACAATTCTTAAAAGTGGTTGAGTTATGTCTAAATTCATGTTACTTTCAAAACAACAACGACATTTATTCGCAATTATTCGACACTGCCATACGTTCTTCCACTTCAGCTTTAGTAACGGAACATTTGGAGCTAACGTAAATATGCTAAATTTTAATATTCAATTTTATAAGTGTTATGTTGATAAATGTTTAGTTTGTATTCCAATTACTAAATGAGATTTTTAATTCTTGTCACCCACAAATAATGTTTAAATTACATACACTAACACTAATATTTTACAAATTCGTATATAAATTAAACTAATTGCAATAGATACATATATTCCAATTCTGATAACCTTTAATATATAATAGACGTTTTGCTAATGGCTTTGTTATCGAGGAATTAAATTAAATATTTTTAACTACTAATAATCTTCCAAATTCATTATGGGAAAGTTAATTAGAAATAGAATTCCCAAATTATATAACAAAAATGCATTAGTAATATCTTCTAATAATAATATTAGATATGCATCACTTCCATGTGTTAAGAGTTCATAGGAGGAGCCCATTAAACATGTTATATAATATAATTGCACATATAAATTGTAACACACTTCAAAACATTTTTACCCAACTTAAACCAATAACACCAGAACACAAACAAACACGCTATAAACAAACTTAACTGTTCTAATTGTCTACCAACTTATGTTGGTTCAGCAATATAATAATTACATAGACGCACATACTGCTTTACCAAAGTATATCATATCCCATATAACACATTTTCGATTTCGATTTCGATTTCGAACACCAAAATTCCTACTAAATAGTACAATTATAAAAAGCGTCTGGTTTTGGAAATGATATACAAACAATAGACAACATTATTGATGCTGTTGGGATTATATTACTTACTGATAAGATCCAGTTAGTAAATAAAGAACACCTGGCATTACTTTTTTACTTATTACATTGTATTGTTAATAATTTATTGTATTAACAGCCCTACTATTAACCAATTTACGAAAACATATTATACATTTGCCAAATCGCCCCCATTTCAATATATGCTATAGTGTTCCTGAAACAAAGAGGACTTGAATTTTTTGATAATGCAATTGAAAGAAAGTTTACTTTGCTACATAAGTGGATAAGCTAATTTTTTGAAACTTTATTGTGATTTTTAAATCGCTTGACCATTGTTTTATGCCATATATTGTTAATGAACATTTTTTAGAGATGGAAATAAAATAATTATTAAATGTAAAAGTTGTCGTTGCCGTTTTTATTTAAAGTAGACCCGACAATTTTTCATTTGCTCACATGAGCGGGCAATCACAGTTTTGTGTTATGATTTTTAAACCGCTTCAGATTTTTTTACACATAATTTCAGACATATTAATTTAATTTTAAACGATTTATCGGACACAGATCTTATACCGCACCGAAATATCATAAAACATAATAATAAATTTAGGTAATTAAATTAAATAACCCGGAAAAGGGAAACTTATCTCGCACCGAAATAAAGTTAATAAGGTACAATCATAAACATGAATTTAAATAGGCACCAAGGCAGTAGGGACTTTATTATAAATTTAAGGATCAGCCAGGGAGCAAGAAAGGTGTTGTAACAGTAGGGAATAAAAGTTTGAATTATTTTAAATGAGGTGTGGATAACAATTAATTTTAGGGACAATTCAAATACGAGGTTCATTACCCGAGAACCTGGAAAACATATAAATGTCTTGGCATTTATATGAGTCTGCTAACGTGGGGTATAACATTAATTTAGCAGATCAGAGCAATAGATAAAGATAATCCCCCGTAGTACTTGCTTTTTTCACATTATTTATTTTCTAAATGTATGCGTCTTTTATTTTAAATAATAATTTCACATATAAATTCTGTGTTCGTCTATGGTGACAATCCACTATCGTTAATTGGGAGGATTATTTGTGTTAAAATAGATTTATTTATTTATTAATTTTGAATATCTGAATTGTACTGGGTGTCTAATTCTATTAATATCAATTTGTTAACACCCTGCTATTTGTAATCTTGATGAATTTAATGGAATCACTTATATAAACGCAAATGTACATGCAAATAATTTAAAAATTGATGCCAACTCGACAACCATATTAAAAGATTGAACAGAAGGTCATAAATTGTTGAAGTTAATGTATTTTTATTCTTCATATTACAAGTATTAGGGGTCACGGCGATGTACACAGATTCGAAAATTAGTCGCTTATGTCAGTTACTTTGAGTATCTAATCACTGGTTTGGGAAAGTCAAATGTGTAGTGGTGTTTCACCACATGTGAGCACGGTCCAGTGATTTCTGAGTTCTTGCCTTTAGGCACAACATTGTTGCAATTCTGTTTATGATTTTGGATTCGCCTCTTTAAATACTGTTTGCTTTGTCCCACATACCATGAACTACAATAATTACATTGTATCTCGTAAATTAGGTTAGATTATAATAAACTTGATGGTTTTGTTTTTAATTGTGTATATAATAGCTCTACAGTTTTAGTGTTGTAATATGCCAAAATATCAATCTTGTTATTTAAAATTCTATTGAGTTGTTCAGTCAAGCCATCTATATGCCATTCTATATGAGAAAGAGTAAAATTTTGGATTTGATTATTGATTACTAATGATGCTGGTATTTTTGTGTAATTTTATTAATAAACTTTTTTGGATAATTGTTGTATTTGCATTTGTGTAGAATCTTATTATTATTATTTTTATAGAATACTGCACTATTCACTCTATCCATCCGTGATTTAAGTGCTACCACCGTGTTAATTTTGTGTTCAATCAAAATTTAATACCCTCCGAGAACTTCTTTCTTTTGCCTACCACATCATTGAAAGCGACTGACCGTAGTGCCCAAAAAGTTTAATTTGTTATTATGTTCCAATTCATAAATGAATTGATGTTGAAAAATGTTAAAATAATGTAATATGGTTCTGGTGTATTCTTGTGCGATAGCAGTGAAAATGTCATCAACATCAATGTACAGGAAGGGTAAAGACGCAACTACATACCTTAAAAGTTTGTTCATTACTAACGACGCCAGAACCGGAGAACAACGATGCCCCATTGAAGATCCAGATCTTTGGTAAAGAACGAATCCTTATAGGCAAAATAGCTGTTGTGTTGGACAGAAAATTTATCAATCTTACATAAGTGGACAAATCTATTGGTGCGTGAACCTGAATATCCATCATTATATATTATATTCTGAATCACAAAACCATGGGGTACATTGTAATGCTGGTTTTATTTATTAAAACACCGTCAGAAAATCTATAAATACAGTTACAATTAATCAATGAACACATTAGAATGTTGCATAACATATTAAGTACAATTAAAATTTTTATATTCATTTCGAGAAAATGTAAAAAAAATTCAAAAACTAACAGAACTCACCCAGCATATTATTGAGTCCTTCTAAGTCAGTGAGACCAAGCAGAGCTACCTGAAGATAGAAGATGGGACTCTGATGAAACGTCGAAGAGACCCTTCGGGAAACATTTGTACATCGCGGTTCGAAACCTGAGAACCAAGAACCACACACACATACACATAAGTAATACTTACGACCGAATAATAACTGTGTAGGCTATTTTGTTAAAAAAATATGTATTTATTAATTTGTTGTTATTTGACATTCTTTGTATAAAACCCATTTTGTTAATTATTAATTGCATTGGATGGTCAACTTTATATGTATCAATTGAAGTCCATATCCACATATCATAGTAGGCAGCGACGGAGGCTATATAAGTTCGAGCCAAAAACAACGAAGTGTACTTGCTTTTGAAATCTGAGCAAGTCCACATAATTTACCAGTCGAAAATCATAAACTTAAAACTCATAAACGCCAAAAAAATTCCAAAACTAACCTTAACCTATTAAAAAAGTTTTTATCCAATATCAAAGTTTTAAATAAGTCATAATTGTTGAACGTATAGTGTACAACTGGCGGAGTATTAACAACAAACGGCTGTGGATGCGATTAAAAACCAATATTGCAACGGATATATAAAAGGAAACGAAGTAAAAAAGGAGGAAGGGTAAACTGTGAGTTAATTTTGAAATTGTAATATAAAAATTGCATACAAAATTTAAACTAAAAAACCCTAAAATATTCGAGTAAATAAGATTTGATATTTAGAGTGAGTAGTTTAAAATGTTCTAGGGAATAACATTAAATTTGAAGAAAATTTCTTAATAAAAAATATATTTATTTATATTTATATTTAGTTTTGTTGTAAAAATACATTTGCCTTATTCAAACATCACCCTGGTAAACACCTTATTAACAATGTAATTAATAAATAATTTAAAATAAAAATAGAAAAAGAATTTTTTATATTGTATAAGTGAATAAAATTGTATAGAAATTTTCAAATGTAGGTGCAGGTGCACTCGATATAAGTTATGATGACGTCAGATGACTGGCAAGAAAAACATGATTATATAAAAATACATAAAATGTCAATATTTTCGCGAGCTTCTAAGACATAATTATATAAAAATAAACCTGTAAGTTTTGGCAATTAGAAAACAGTTTTAATACGAAACCCTACTTACCATCTTGTATTCTCAACGATATGTACATATTATGCAAGAGGAGAAAATTTTGGTTCAGTTTCCCGTTGGATATAGGTTGTTAAAATATGTTATTAATATATAGCGTTAGTACAGAATGTAGCACAAACTTGTAAAGGCTCTATATTTGAATATTGGGATAAATACAGAACGTGTTGAGAAAACTACTCGTGGGATCTAAATTTGATGTGTAATAAACGTTTCGGGCAAGATTTCCAAAGGCCATGTTGACGAGCTGTCATATTTACGAAAAATGGTTTTGTAATTTATAAGGTTATGAGTAGTGATGTGAATAATCGAGATGCGATACACGAATTAGTCGATTATTAAAATCTCTCGAGATAATCTATGCACTCCGAAAATTAGTACTACTAAATTAGTAGTCGAACGTAGGTGATGCAATGTGTGCGAGCGGGACCGAGAAGCTCGATATCTCGAGGTATTCCCACCACAATATTAGTAGTAGTTCGAGGTTCGAGATATTTTATTTTAACATTACTCATTCGATTATGGCAACTAATATTAGTCGTATCGCTACGCGAAGCCATGGCCGATTCTCTTTCAATTATTTTTTGTAGTCTCGATCGATGGTCATTGTCGGATTGAAGAATACAATAATTTAAATAAGTACAATCATGTTGATGATATTGCGTTAGTAAATAAAACGCTTCAAAATTTACAATAATATTTATAAACTGTCACATTAATATATAAAAAATATGAGCAAATAACAAGAACAGAATAATTCTCAATAAAAACAAAGGTACCTACATAATGAATTAATAATGTGCGATTAAACAATAATAATGAAAATTAATAAAAACAAATTTATAAGAAGTAGGTAACTATTCATAACAACTCCAATGTGGTATTAAGTAAGATAATTTGATCTAAATTTTTAGACGATAGTCTGTTTCGACGTAAATTTGTAAGTTGCCCGGCTGTAGAAAACACACTGCTAGTGGTATTAGAACGTTAATGTTGTACGTTGCATTAATTAGTTACTAGTACTAGTACTACTAATTTTAACTACTAATATTAGTCGATTATTAAATTATATCGATTACTAATAACCGAATATTGAAATATCTCGATTATTCCCATCAATAGTTATGAGAGCACTTACAGGAAACAGGAATGCACGGTTGTAAAGAGAAAAACAACCATCGTTATACTATTGATAAAATTCGAACAGATTTAAAGGATTTTAAAATTCTGGAACAGAAAACAGGAGTCCATAAATGTCGCTAAAAATATAGATCGAACAGGCCCTGGTATGGAAGGCTATAAAAGAAACGTCAGAATGCGATAAGGGAGATAACAAATTGGAATTCAAATAAAACCCTGATAAGCAACGGTGTGTTTATACGAAAGTCAAAGTCACGGTATTAAATCTAAAAGAAAGTGGTATTGTCAATAAAACTAAAGTGGTAAAATTGGAAAAGATAATAAAGAATAAAAAATGTGATTTGCGATATTGACATAACACTAGGAAAACAACCGTAAGTGTTACTCCGTCCTTCTCAAATTTCTACGCATCTAAAATAAATTTAAATAACGAAATCCAAAGGACTCTTAAAGATATTTTAAATTAAGGTATATTACAGTTAAAATACAATGAGGAGAACTTTGCCTTAGTTCTCGATATTTTGGAAGATTGGCAATATAAAGGTAGATCATATTACAGATGGTTGACGATCTTATACCGTCAAGTGATTGCAAAGTAGTTGACTTTATTAGAGTCAAATATTTTTAGTGAGTTATGTGACTTTCAAGAAGGTAGGCAAGGAGTCATCAAGATTACTGAGCATTGATTTGAAAGTACCTGTTTCTGGTCGATGTCGTATGGCGTCTTAGACATGTTTCCACCTCTGGTGGAGCGCCTTGCCGCCCTTTATTTTAGTTGCGATTCAGTTAGTGTTGTAATGGCTGGAGATCGCACATTGTTTGTTGGTGGGAGAGTTTGCTTTTTGTATTCGTTGGTCCGTTCGGCATCGTGCGTGCATGACGCGTGTTTTATGGATCGGCTACGATCCAGCAGTTATAGAAAAAAACAAAAAAATGAAAAAAAAAAACATAGTTACGAACGAACGTCAGTCAATACAGATCTGAGAAGCTGTGTGTGCAGTGTGCAAGAAACGCGGACGAATGTGCTGCGGAGCAAAAGGGTAAGTGAGCTCTTTTGTGACCATTTGTGTAACAATAGAGCGATCTCTGGTGGTTGCATATTCTAATAGTGAACCTAGTCATTATTATTGAACGAAAGTTCATCGTGGTTCGTGGCTATTTACACGCCTAACTAACCTCGTTTGTTATTTTTTTCTGTTCTTATCTATCTGGCTCCCTTGTTTCTTCTCTTGCGGTCATATGTTTACTCAGAATTCATTGATCAGTTCTACTGATGATGATGTATTGTATTGTTGTCGATTTGATGTATTTTGTTAATATTTGTACAAACCTTCTTTCATTCCTTCATTGGTATTCAATAAGATGTTTTCTATTTCGCGTTCACAATGACGATTTTGTTTCGTTTCTAAGAAAAGTAGTTACACATAATTGTATCCAAATGTATGCGTGCGACAATCGAATGTCTTGCACAACTCGTATTACAATATACTATTGTATACGTCCACATCTGTTCAGTCTTTCAACTGTTTTTATTTGTATTATTAATTGGCCGCATTGGTTGGACACATGTATATCAAGTTTGCAATCATCCTCATGCACTTCATTCCCATGGCGCCGTATATACACCCATTGTTTGTGTTGATTTGTTAATTTTCAGTGGGAACAGGCGAGGCATGTTCAAAGCTTATTCCACATTACATGTTTTGAATTATTGTTATTCATTTACAATTCAAAACTCCGGAATGGTCAATAATTAAGAGAGTATAAAAGGCTCAATGCCTTAGAGTTATAATTGAAGATTTGTTGTTTAAGAGCATTTTACTGTACGAAGACACATATGAAAAGGGTTCTTCTGCCCCACCCACGGGGTAATCGACAAAATGGACTAAAACGAAAGAAGATGAGAAACTATATCATGACCATGCGAATAGAAAACAGTTAGGATGAGTTATTAGAATATATCACTTCAAAAACTATGCCACACGACTTAGAGATGAGACACACACGCTGATTAACTCTTATCTCTCAAACGAGTACCGAAAAGCCGTATGGAACCGAGAATTTTCATCCAAAGCAGAAATCTTCCACAGGGATCAATCCTTGGGCAAATCCTCTTAATCATTTACATGAATGATATGGAATGTGCAATATACGACACACATATTCGTCGCTGACGGATCCTCACAAATCATAAATCAAAACGTCCATCAGTAAGAAACAAATGCTATTCTCGAAGAAACGATACAAATAAAAATAATAATGATTCCAATACCATTTACGTAAAGTGCAACTACACTTAATACAACATATGGTAATTAATTCTACCAGTTGTCCATTCGTAGTTATATTTCAGAAACACGTCGATTGTTTATATGTCTTCGATAAGAATTGTGTAGTAACCACAACGTTAATTGCGTCGTATTTAACAACATACACAACGCTGATTCATGTTCGTGGCAGCTTTGAATTGTTAGTAACGCACTGCAACACCAGGGATTTCATCTAAACCTGCACTCAAGTACATTGTTATAAATTGAGACGAGTTCTAATTTAAATGTAAATTTGTTAAAATACATGGTTCAGATACTCGTTACATGTGTTAAATGTAATTAACTCGTGTAGTCTTATATACGTATATAGTACGTACCAACATGCATTTCACTATTTGTGAATTGTATGACCTAGTAACGCATTAGTATGTAATTGCTAACAAAAAAAAAATATTATTTTAACCTAATAATTACAAATTTTTTTGATATTTTCAGCATATTTTTATAGTTGATTAAATAGCCGATGTCGTATACATAATTATTGTAACCGCGTTCCTAGCATCTCTTGCTTTCTTTCTCGCCACTTCAAACGAAAGTGATTTGAAGGTGACTGTACAGGCCGAATATTGATCTGGGAGCTGAACCAACGACGTCGTCTACCCTCGTAGATACACACACTCCCATCCTGTGAAAGAATCCTGCATATGTGCGTTGTAAATCTTACCCAGGTGAAAACGAAACATTTTATAACCGCCATGAAATACTTTTAGATAAATTTTACACTTTTCGTTAGTTTTAAATTAACACATTAGCGATTGCGTAATTTGCTACTTTTGTTTAATTTTTGAATATAAATTACAAGTACAATTAAAAAATAATTACGATGCAATAGAACGCTATAAGAATTACAAATGTAGATAACTCGGTTAATATATATACGTGTACATTTTGGAGTTTTTCGTTTTATGCATGAACACAGATAAGAGCCGAAGTTGTACATGGATGGTGGCCCTGCAGTTTGAATTGTTCTAGTTATTAGGCCGCTTCTCAGTGCAAAAGGTGGCGATCGTGCAGACGCAAACTTAGTCATATCAAATTACTTGCCATTTGTAAAGCTAGATGTATTCATGAAGTCCAGGACTTCTTTTACCCCATCCCGGCTAAATCTCTTCATATCTTTCACTGTTTGCCACATCCTCGTCCACAATAGTCTCCATGCCATCCGCAAAGTGATCATAGGCTTTATGCACCTGAAATGTTTCCACATTCTGTAATTATTGTTTCGAGGTACTCATACAGGGGAAATCTAATCTATAACATATCAATATCACCTAAAACTTCATAAAATGCAGATGTGATCTACAGAGACGAGAAGACGATACATTAACTATGAGTTTTCTTGATCGGACACCAAAAACCGGGAAATGACAACGAAGAAAATTGAATGATCTAAAACGAAGAACACTTTCATAATTTCTTCAGTTTTCTCTATTTCTATATTATGATGATTAAAACAGACTAGTCAACTTATTCATTAAAACCTCAAAGCTGTCGCAAAGCGAATGTAAATTTTTATTACAAATTTTTGCTATGAATCAAATTATGCAGAGCTGCGTATCCAAATTTATCTATTACCTAGGAGCAGTTTGATGCAAGATACACGTTTAAAGCACTGATATAAAATGCAAGTACCTGTCAAAAACGTCTTTTAAAAAATTGTAGACAAAATAAAAAATATAAAACGCATTACGTAGTTTTAAATATTTATGTTTTTAGTCGATTTAAATCGTAATTTATATAAATTTAGTCAATATTTTGATTTTGATGAAAACCGTTTTGTTAAAATCGAAATATTCTGGAACAAACTGGGATTTATTATTTAGAATATAAATTAAGGGGCATACTAAGTATATTTGTATATATAAATCATTGCCAAAATTATCCGCTTTTTGATTAGCCCGATTTCCGCCAATCAGAGTCGAAAATTCACAGCTATATGAGCCATGAGATCATGATGTTGATTTTGTGCGAATTTGTTAGTTTTTGCACTTAGTCTGGTTTCAGCTTACTAATTGAATGCACACGTATTATGCCCCAAGTCAAAGAAATCGTAAACTGCAAAACAAAATTGTAAACTATTACAATTGGATATCTACTATACCTCGTTTAACGACCAGATGCAGAAAAGGCGTGGTCGCGGCGTCAACAGCCAGTTTCACACGCTACCTGCCAATTAAAAAACACCGGAACGCAATCACGATTGCGTGTTTTGGGATTGAGAAATTTCATCAATTGAAAACTTCTATTCAAACTTCGCGCACTTGTGTGGAGTTGCATCTAATGGGTCCAATAGTAACCTACACAAATAAAGAGGAATACCTACAGCAACTAAACGTAATAATGGTCACTTAAATAAAAATATACGTCCATCAAAAGAAGGCAATCTTTTAAGAATTTATAATGAATAAACTTGGAATTATTTAATACTTATGCTTGTTTGGCTGTGGTGATGTTAGAATTCCCTATTGCGATGTTGACCGTAATTTTCGATTCCAATAAAATCGTAAAGCGTGCAACTTTTTATTGTCCGGTGAATATTTAAACACCCAGATATTGTTTTTATATGCATTATATATAATTTTATTTCATAATAATTTTATTTCATAAAGCTATTTCAACAAATAAGCTTCTTGGTAATCGCTACAGATGAAGTGTAAAAACACTATGTAATAATATTGGCTAACAATCCACCAGTTAGTCTTCATTGATCTGTTTATTTAATGTTGACAACACCTTTCAGGTGTAAGATTAGTCAATTTTTCATATAAATTTTACAATTTTCTGTTATTTTTGACATGCCAGAAATCGACAGAAATGTTTGGACTTAATTGCTGTAACCGTTTTATATGTAGACACTCGACATGACAGCTGTTTTTGTTTGGTCACAGCAATGTGTTATAGAAGGTTACGTCTTGTCAGTGTTCTGTTGTCAGTAGTTCGTCGAGAGTGATTGACTCGGGCCAAGAAGTTTTGATGGCCACTGCATATAAAGGTATTTCAACAAAGTTCTTGGTAATCGCTACTGATGAAGTGTATTAACACAGAAACAATATTGTCTAGCTATCCACCAGTTAGTCTTCATGAACCTGTTTATTTAATGTTTGCAACACCTTTCAGGTGTAACATTAGTCCATCTTTTATGTAAATTTGACATTTTTGACATGACATATTTTCAATATAATAGGGGGACCGGAAAGTAATTTCGTTTTTTTATATGCAATCAATGATGTTATCACCTTCGTTATCAACAACCTTTCGCCGACTAGTTTGTTGATTTTTGCGCAAGATATCTGGAGAGCGTATTTTTGACGTCATCCAAATTTGAAATTTTGTTGCCACTTAGAAAATGTTGTAGCGACCAGAATAAGTGGAAATCCGATGGAGCAATATCGGGTGAATATGGTAGGTGAGGCAGTACCTCCCACCGCAATTCATTAATTTCTTCCGCAGTGCGGTCTTGCATTATCATGTTACAGAATAACACATTTTCTGTTGATCGCTGAGCAGTTGTTAATTAAAAATTGATTTACTCGATCCCGTTGTTGACAGTAATGGTTTGCATTAACGGTTTGTCAAGGTTTTATCACTAAATGAACGACCCCGCAAATACTCGACCACACATCGCCTTTTTGGGGTTGTAAACCTGGTTTATGCAAATTATGCGGAACCAGTCTGATGCAAATGTTCTTGGATGATCGACCATGGTTGGTTAAGAGTATTTGACAATTCCTCGATCGTCTAACATGCTTCCACTTCCGCCCTTAACACGCCATTGTGTATAATTGTTGGTACTCCTGATCGATACGAGTCGGAAAGATCAAAATTACCGGATTTGAACTTAGAAAACAACATTTGGCATTTACGAACGTCTAATGTATTTGGATAAACATCGCAAATGTTTTTGGAAGCAACGGTTGCATTAGTACCCTTGCGAAACTCAAAAAGCATACAATACCGGATACGTACCTCATCTGGTATTTGGCTGGCCATTTCCCCACAAATTGCAAAGAAAAATCTTAGAATTAAATAATTATGAGTAAACAAGTCACTCTAAACTTAAAATAACATTGACACGATTTTGTACTACAAAATGAGCTGATAGATGGCAATCGAATATCGACATACGCAGAAAGGACATTACTTTACGGTCCCCCTAATATATATAGTCGAGAATTTTTACAACAAGTAAATTTTCGATTAACAGAGCACATACAGGAATCATGAATAAACAATACGGACATTTCGTCCAATTCATTAATGATTTATTGAATAGCTATTCAAAATTGGTAGAAAAAGTAGCTAGGCAGAGAAATAGAAACATATTTCTGGTAAGATGCAGGAGATCTAATATAATATAAGTTTGACTAATATGTCATTAGTCAAACTTTTTAAGTTTCAACATTGATGCCAAATTTATATCTATTTATCTAAATTTCACAAACAAATGTTAAATCTCCGTCTTTCAGATACTATAATACTCTTGAAAACATTGAATAATGACATCTTTCCATAAAGTTCTGATATTTACACGTGCTCACGTACTATATAATATTGCAGATAGTTTCTTTTATAACCAATATCACAAATATGAACTTTCCATAACGTCGAAAGGTCAAACATACATAATACACAAACTTACTTAACAAATAAACACCAACGCTTGATGAAATTGAACCAGATATATCAAAATTCAATTCTGTCTAAATGTGTAAACATCATTACTAATTTCAAAAAACATCATAAGGAAAATAATTCAACGTTATTTTTATGAAATTAATCAGTTTCTTAAAAATAATCAAAATTTAATTGTCACTCGCGCTCTTAAAAGTAATAAAACTATTATCATGTATAAAGTTGATTACGATAAGAAAATAATTGGTTTGTTAAAAGATGGCAACACTTATAAAAAATTACCACTACTTTGCAAATTCAAAATAATGTTCAAGATTTAATTAATATATGAATTAAAAAGGCGTAACTTACACCCACCGCGAATATACTGGTTGCCTAAAATAAATAAACAAAATATTCCATTGAATAATATCGAGTCCTTAGAATTTATCAATTTTTTTGTCTAATATTTTAAGTAGCATTGTTGTTAAACAACAATATCATGTTAGGAATTCTTGGGAACTAGGAGTTTTAAAGAAATCAAAGAGTCCCTGCGAATTTTCAACTCGTGAGTTTAGATGTAGTATCTTTATATACAAATATTCATACTAACTTAGCATTGAATATTAATGGTAAAAAATTGTTTTTGTAAAATTCCGAAATAGCAGTTTTTGAAAGAAGAACGAGAGAAAGAAGACAGGTGTTCGGCACGGCTAGAAAGACAGCAGATAAGACATGCAGAAGGGAGAAGGGAAAATACGAAAACGACCTTATCTGAAAACCGCAAGAGAAGAACACAAACCCCGAACGAGCTTCTGTAGAAATGAAAACGGGCAATTGGAAAGAGCGTTAACAATATCTGAGAAAGGATATTTGTAGACCCTACTGGAGAAGCAGGAGGTAGACGGGACCAGATAAGATGTTAACCTGCGAGCAGAAGGGGAAGTAAGGGGAGACCCCAATACTAGAGGAAGCCAAAGAAGCAATCAAGGCGTAAAATAAACAACAAAGCGCCAGGAATCGATGAAATCCCCTCTGAAGTATATAAAGTTTGTGGGAATCACCTAACGGAACATGCATTAGTCACAAAAGTATGGTCGGAAGAAATAATCTACAAAACGGGAGACAAATTGAGATATGAAAATTACAGAGGAATATCACTGCTGTGCACAGTGTATAAGATACTAACAGCCATCATCAAACATCCAACCGATAGCGGAAAATATTATCGGCGAATACCAAGCTGTGTTCAAACGTGGAAGATCAACGATCGACCAAATATTCATGGTAAAACAAATGCGAAGGAAAGCATGGGGGGACATGACATAAATATATACAATATACTCAGATTTCAAGCAGGCGTATGAATCGATACACAGAAATAGACTGTATCAAATGCCGCTTGAACCAACAATTCCACACAAGCTAGAAGATTGGTAAAAGCAACAATGGATGACACGGCAGCAATGGTGCGTACACAAAACTAACTGACACACGGGCTCAACATATCGCAAGGTTTGAAGCAAAGAGATGGCATGGCACCCACGCTGTCCAATCTAGCCCTGGAATACGTAATAATAGCATTGGATTAATACGACAAGACAAATATGTTAACTGAAAAAAGAGATAATAACGACACACAAGTTGTGGAGGAAGATAATATCGAGGTGGTCAACAATTTTGTGTACCTGGGGACAGAGCTGTACTCACTCGATACCGAAAATGGAGATACGCGAATAAAGATAGCCAACAGAGCGTACTTCGTATTATCAAGCGTGCTAAAATCAAAAGAAGTACACCGTAATAATAAAACGAGAGTATATAAGGCAATAATAAGACCCATTGTGGGTTATGGGCGCGAAGCATGGGTAATCACAGAAAAAACAAAAAACATAAGATCTTCGAAAGGAAAGTATTAAGAAGGATAGTAGGACCCGTTAGAAACGTCTGGAGGACTATATTTAACAATGAACTGTACACACTCTATAAAGAACCCCATCTATTAGAATTAGATTACAACGGTTACGGTAGGCCGGGCATGTAGCAAGAATGGAGGATGATAGACTTCCAAAGAGAACCCTAACCAGTCGAATGCACTGGAAAAGGCCAGTCGGGAGACACCGAAAACGATGAGAGGACGGGATACAGGCGCATTCGGGTGAACTTATGGGAATAAGGTCTTGGAGGAGAGCGGCGACAGATAGAGCGTCATGGAGGCAGAAGTTACAGGAGGTCAAGGCCCAAGGAGGGCTGGAAAAAGTAGGAAGAATTTTTGAAAGGGGTTGAGTTATGTCTAAATTCATGTTACGTTCAATACAATAACAACTTTTATACACAATTATTCGGTACTCCTATGAGTTCACCAATTTCAGCAATAGTGTATAATTTTGTAATAGAAGACTTAGAGCTATAGTGTTTAAATGAACTAAATTTTGATATTCAATTTTATAAACGTTCTGTTGATTATTGTTTAGCTTGTATTCCAATTACTAACTCAGATACTATAACACACATTTCAATTCCTATTACAGGATTACAGACAGAAGCAAATAACTCCATAATTTTTTAAATATATAAATTACCCACACTAACATTAATATTTTAAAAAATTAATTGGAATAAATACATAAACTTCAGTACTGACACTCCTTTAATATATAAAAGAAGTGTTGTTAATATCCCTGTTGATCAAGGAATTAAATTATCCCATCCAGAATATGGAAAACCAAATTTAGAAAAAATTTATTCTTTTCTAATTACTAATAACTTTCCAAATTCAGTTTTCGAAAAGTTAATTACACGTAGTATTCACAATTTATATAACAAATATTCAGATCTAATATCTACTAATAATTCTTACTAAATAGTGCAATTATGGTATGGCACACATACAAAAAGACACTAACGCTATAAACTTTAAAACTGACACTCTCAATTTAAGCAACATTTATAATAATTTATTACTGTGATCCTGCATCTTTCTAGATTGATTTTTTTTCTTTTTCTTTTATTTATTAATTTAATTTTAGTTTTATTTTACGTTATTTGACCAATGTTGAAACTATCTTTTTCACATAGCTTTAGTTTGAACATTGATCAAATTAGTAATTAATATTTAAGTCACCTGACTATTAATGAATTCATTGTAGAACTGTCCTTTAAGGTTGATGTGTGGTTCTCGTTTGGTCGATGCTGGTATTTACTTTTGCATGGTCATTTTTGAAAACACATTGGCATTTATACATTGTCATTTTAGAGGAGTCCTACGTTTTAGTTGCTTATTGGCAGAGTATACTGCTGAAGATGACGAATTAGTTGTCGAAATGTATATCTAGTGTTAATAAAATACTGTGCGGTAAGGGTAAGTTTGTTTCAATTTATTTGCCAACCACAGTCTCCAAGTTACTATTATCAATTGAGTAAGTTATACGATAGTATTTTTACATCTTCTGTTTATGTATTTGTTATAGTAGTCCTGATGATGTGGAAAATGTACCACGAAATATAGACAATTAATAAAGATATTATAATATAAAATACTCACCCTTATTAAGACCGCAACCCAGCGGAAATTTTCCGTGTATACATATAATAGACACTGCATACAGTATGTTCAACCCCAAAAAACTTTCATAGCAATACACGGATTATCAAATACAATAAATGTTAGGGGTGAACTACACAATTTATACGACTTGTCCTACCTGGTTCTCAATGCTTTGTGCGCTTTTGCACAAATTACGTCTGACTTGTAAGATGATACTGGAATAATATCACATTTCACAAAAATTCTTGGATCTTCAATACTAATTTAAGATACAAGTGTTAAAAGTCATTCGTTATTGCACGAGCAGTTTTAAAAGCTATGAATGTAATGAATAGTTTTTTGCATGTGTGTCTTGGGACTTTTTTTCTTTGATCATGCACAAATTTCTTAAGAAATGGTTAATACGAAAGTAATATTGTGTAAATGTCAGTTTCACAGCTGGTATTTATTTTTGCTGAATGAAATATATATGTATCGTTTATATAGTGCAACGCCAAGTTTGGCACGTCTTAAAACGTGTCTTTAGCAACGAAACTCAATACTAAACCAATAATATAATAGCTACTTTTGGCACGATCGTAGATAACAATATTCCTTCTACTCTCGTGTTTAAATTAGCATTTATTGCATATGTTTAGATGACACTAAGTGATCTTTTAAATACACCTTGACAAGCCGTGACTTTGTGCACTGGCTGAAGTTAGTTCTAGTGTTTTAGTCCCAAAAATTTACTAAAACAAAATCATGTTGATTGCTAAGTTATTTTGTATTTTGTGGCAAAAATATGATATGAAAATATGATATAACAAATTAACCTAAACGACAGTGGAAATTAAGAGAATGTTTGCGTTGGTGCTTCAACCGAAATTACTCAAGCACCGACACAGCGTCTTCGGCAATTGTTAGTTTGCTGCCGGATAAGTCAAAAGGCTGTACGAACGTGCATTTATATATCTACTTTTTCAAGATTGCAGTCAAGAAAACCAAACAGATTCATTATCTGAGAATGTGTGCTATATCTGTCGTATTACATAAATAGAAACATTAATAATTTTGTACTGTTAAAATATACTCAGTAACATATAAACTGCACCACCTAGAAGGGGTGGGAATTTTTGGACCAATTTCTGGCAGGAATAGTGGACTAGTCCAGGGAAATAGTTGATTAAAATTTGAAACCCAATCATCAAGTAGTCATGGGATTTTTGACGTTTGTGTCATTTTTTAGAAGTGGTGATAGACAAGCAATTATCGAGTCATTTTTTGAATTTGTTTCACTTTTTCGGATCCCGTTCTTTAGTTTAAAGTGTTTCAAGTGTTTAATGATGCCTAGAGGAACGAAACCTCAAGTTTACCAGCAGTTGAGTGACTTTGACCGAGGGCGGGTTGTTGGTTTACGAGAAGCAGGTTTTTCGTTTAGAGAAATCGGCAACCGTTTGGGACGGCACCACTCAACAATAATTCGTGTTTATCAAGCGTGGTCTGAACATGGAGTTGAACGTCGGAGAAGAGGCACTGGGGTTCAAAGACGAACCAATGAACGTCAAGATCGCCTCTTAAGACTAATGGCCTTGAGATACCGATTCTCTACAACTAGATCAATAGCTGATCAATGGTTAGGTGAACAAGGTCGCCCGATAGGCTTGCGAACCGTTTATCGTCGAATAAGAACCTTTGGCTTGCTGTCTTACCGCCCACATCTTGTGCTACCCCTCACTGCTCAACATCGCCAGGAACATTTGGCCTGGTGCACGGAAAGACTTCAATGGAACTTGGAGTGGCATCGAGTTGTCTTTAGTGACGAATCGTGATTTTGTTTAGGAATGCATGATTGTCGGATTACTGTTAGACGAAGACGTGGAGAAAGGCGCAATCTTGATTTTTCGATTGCGAGGCATGTTCACGGAGCTGTGGGGTTGATGGTGTGGGGTGCTATTGCTTACGGCAGTAGGTCACCCTTGCTCTTCATTCGGGGCAGTATGATCGCCCGACGCTACATTGACGAAGTGGTAGAACCATATGTTCTTCCATATCTTGGAGGGCTGGAAGACCCACTTTTCCAGCAAGATAATGCACGACCTCACGGATAGCAAGGGTTTCTCTTGACTTCTTTGAAGAGGCCAATATTAATCTTTTGCCTTGGCCGCCAAGATCTCCCGATTGGTCGCCCATTGAGCACGTGTGGGACATGATGGGGATGATTGGGATGCCATACCCCAAGAAGACATTGATCACCTGCTGAAATCAATGCCAAGGCGGGTCAATGAGTGTATCAGAAATAGGGGCGGACCAACACATTACTAAAGAAAAATCAAAAAGATGAAGTGTTTTCTTTATCAAATTTTAATCAATTGTTACCTTAGACTCGTCCAATGTTTCTGCCAAATTTGGTCCAAAAATTCCCACCCCTTCTAGGTGGTGCAGTTTATATGTCACTGAGTATATTTATTAAAGTGGCTTAAGATAATAATATAATATCCACATTTTAGTATTTATTTTATTTGTAGTTATTTATTTTTAGTATTTAGATGGTGGTAGAAAAAGTGTAGTGGACAATTATATAAACTTCTCTAGCAACTCGTTATACGAAACCCAACCCAACTCAACCATGATGTCTAACAGTCCTCTTGTAAATCCATAACATAATAATATAACATAATAATAAAATGCATTATATATATAGCTTGAAACAAACTTACCCTTACCACTAGGCTAAGTTTTTTTCAATTTATTTGCCAACCACAGTCTCGAATTTACTATTATTGCATTATATAGCCACTGAATTATAATTGAACGTATAATTTTATAGTTCACTTCAACTCATACATCTTCATATTGTTCAGAACAACGCCCAACGCACTTCATTTACTACTTGAATGTCAAAATAAAAGTGCAAAGATGTATTTGATATTGCGTGATAGGGGCGAATTTTTAAATTACAAGCCTATGCATATTTTCTAATTAATTAATAGCTACGCCTATAAACGATTTTTGTAACGCAGGAACCGGGTATTTCCAAATAAATAATACGACAAAAATACGGCAAGGGACAGATTTATAAATTACATGCGTGTGAATACATTCTAATTAATTAATATTAGCTTGAAACTAAATGATTTTGTAACAGAAAAACCAAAATGTAAACTAATATGAATGCAACAAATTTGAAAAATGACTTAAGTGTCCCAACCGAAATTCTTAATTGAAATCACAAGATTCCGTTTTATATCGGATGCAATATTCTACAACGTGCAAATAAATTAAGAACAGCGTTCAAATTTATGGTAAGATAATATTCACGACATAAGCAGCAATAAAACAATAAACTAAAAATGTTTTTAACTTAAATTAAAGAATTTATGTGAATGTTTACCTTTAAGTATACTTATGCGTGAACAAGAAATATATTTTTAGTAGTGAAACATTAAGGAATTTTCATTTGACACAAAAACTCACAACAGGATATCTCTCACATAAAATTTTCAAAATTAATATTACGATTTACGTTAGTTTAGTAGGCAAGCTATATTTACGTTACTTTCAGATAAAATGTATCAAAATAGAAAAAAATTAAACCATCACATTTTTCAAATGGGTCAGGAGGTGAAGGTAATGGGCACTGAACTTAACAACTTAACAAATTTCAAAAAGAGATTTTTTCAATAGGTACACGATATTCGATGGGGTTCGTATTTGCCTTTAGGTCTTCTAGCGGGATTAACTACGCAGAAATAACAATCATCAACGTGGTCTTTTGGCTCTCGCCTCTTACCATAAAAGCGAAGGAATATGTGTATAAAATAAATTTTAGGACAAGACAAAAATTATTATAGTGTTGTGTTATTATTAAGTTAAAACATTTGAATGTCATTGAGAAGTATATAATGACGAAATGTCTTGATTACTAGTTTGACAGCGATGTGCCAAGGGGATTTCTGTTGTTAGAGTGCTCTTTCGTCCGATGGTTCTTGGAAGCGAAATTGTTTAAAGATATATATGCCATTCAAATTCATTGCCCCTGGTTATTTTGTGCGGGTATCAGTAACAATTTTTGTTTTAAACCTTTCAATGCCATAGAATTTTCAACACGTTGGATGTACCGCATCACGAAGTACATCAACTATTGTGACCCCATTGATTTACACGCCTCACTGGCGGAGGGGTGCGAGAAAAGTTTTAAACTTCAAATGTTTCCCAAAGTAATCATCAGCGCCATTCATAAATAAATCACGATAAATTTAATAATTTAAAATCACTAAATTTTAAACTCATTGAGAACAGCTCGTTAAATAAAATTACAGCGACGTTACCTCACAAAAGTTATAAAACTTGCTTAAGCTCTCGCAGTTGTATATTGTTCGTAATGGCCTCTCAGAATGTTGTTGTGGATCAAATCACATCCGGTACAAATGTGAAAGTTTTAAACTATTGTGTGAGGTTTTCTAAGAATTCGTGAAGAAGAGATCATATATCAGATAAGCTTAAATATTTAAAGTGGCTTAATATATTACGAGGGAACGTAGATTATTACATTATTCATGTTTGGTACATTCAGTGTTGACATATAAATTACCTTGTTATGTGAGTGATCGTCTGACTCCCCATAGCCCAATACGTGGTCGTAAAACAAGTTACAAGATTGGAATACTTTTTCTCTCTGCGAGTCTAAAACAAGGAAATAAATGTGAAGATTCATTAAAACATACATTTTCATCATCGTTTCATTAAATACCAAATAACTTGTAAAATTGACGACAGTTTTTAATAATCATTTTTTTTTAGTTTTTAAAATGATTTAATGTTCAGTTTCTTTAAGATTCGATGTATATATTAATTTTGAACATTGAACTTGTATTGTGTAATATCTTTGTAACTCCATGAAACAAAGGTGACTAAATTATTCATTAACGAAACGCTGTTGACGATAATAACAAAGTAACAAAAAGGAAGATAATTAAAAACAATGCTCGCGTACAATAATTATTCATCATTAAATTACGCGACGAAACTTTTAAGTGCAGCGACAACGTTTGTTGCTGTTTGAAATCAATTTGTGTACTACGTCGTCTCGTTGTGAAGTTTCGCTTTCCGCTGTAATTAAAGGGGGGCCGCTTCATCGTTTATCGTGTTGTGTCGCCGATAATTAGACCAGGTCTGCTATGCTATCCGTGTCGTCGCCGCTTTAGCAATTGCAACATTCGGATGGACTGCTAATTATTACTGTGGGTGAACCGTAGATTGATGAATTTGATACGAAAAGCCTGGGTTCGTATGACAATGACTTTCCCAACATAATTTTTAAATTGAAAATCAATATAGGCCAACTCCAACGTTTTCAGACAGCACTTATATTATATTGGTTGATACTTTTCCATTTATTTCACTTATTTATAAGTGCTTTTGATTTAATAAAAAATATTCGTAAATCGTTGATAATTTAGTTTAGTAGTAAAACTAATGAGTTACATACATTCTTCCATTTTGCCTGCATCCTGTTTACTTTACTAATACCGAACTGCATCAACTAGCATAGCGTAAATGATATAGATTCATGTAGTCAACATTTGAGGAGTACCAGGCGAAATTCTATTTTCCCATATTTTTCAATTTGTTTCCATTTAAATCATAATTATATACGAACCCAGTTCCAGATCAGTTGGCCCAGATACGACCATTTCACGTAAAAAAATATTTTACCCAGAAATATGGAAATTATCTTTTATTAGATTATCTACTATTCTTAGCACCAGCAGATAGTTCTTTAACTACACACCTTAAAGGCGTGTATCAGGATCCACGTAATATATGTTAAAAAGTTGGGATTTGGAATATACGAAGCCCGTTACTTCCAGTTATTGTTTGAGTAAAAAGAGGAATAGAGCACACTGGGATAGAAAACTTACGGACTGGGGACGGACTGGGACTCCTTAAGACAGTGAAATTGTGTCTACTTCAGTGGTGTCTGGTTTGGAGCTTTGTGTAGGCGATAGTTGCAGGAGAATAATTCGATAAAAACACGTCCAGATTGTTTCAGCAGAAACGTGGAATTTCCAATCTCTATTATGGTATGGGGATCAATATCTGCAAATACAGGGTTTTGAGATGTCATTTAAGTGCAGAACTGACCGAGGTGGTGGTGGGATACTCGTATAGATCAAAAACTGCTATTCTTCTTACAGTCGGGAAATAAACATAAACTTTTGTGAATTTATCTATATAGGTATTGGGAGGGCCACAGTCAGATATGAAAATGTGTTGAGTGAAAATGGACTTATGAAACAATCTGATCATTACGCCATCACATGCGCGATACCCCTGGAAAAAGTCAGGAAACCTGATGTACTTACGCCCCAAAAATTTAAATATTTACAAGGCAGATTCGAAAATTCATTTGCGAGATATATATATTTTTAAGAGGTCTGATCAATGTTGAATTCATCTTAAATCGATTTTATAAATTTGTTTTGTTTTATTATTAAATATTGATTATGCAGGTGTTGCAATAAACTTTAATATTGCTAAAAGTTTCATTCAACGACTGACTGCACACGGCACAAGATAAGTACCATTCTAAGTAATTTACAGTCGACAGTTTTTAAAATAAATTAATATTAATTATTCATGAAAATGTCATGAACATTTATGATTCAGGTTGAGTATGTAAAGAGAACGAGGTTTGGATTCTTGGACGATCGTATCTACACTTTTTTCATTTAATTTGTTAGGAGTTTATTTTCTTATTATTTACTTGATTTGGATCGGATAATAACGAGCAAAGTGTATCGTGTATTTCCGTTAAATTCTCGATTTAGAAAATATTCGTGATTACTATACTTCCTTATAAGTTTGAGCAATGGACAAGTGGTGCAACAACCGAATCAAAAACAAGTTTTAGCAAAGAGGTTGGAATTTCATCTAGCCCTGCAGACTTTTTGGCTCGCATTTCATGATAACCTTTCTCGCCTGATCATAATCCGTGGTATTCAAAAACATATTGTATGGCAAATTAATCTCCGTATATTCCACATTCGAGGTTTGGCATTGGACGAACTAAACTGAGCGTCGAACAGATCTGACAAAATACGTGGATCACTAACAAAAATTCAATTTTCTGTTCTTACTTCCAATTTACCACGAGTTGATTTCTATTTATTTCATAGTTAATTACAAATGATGTGTGAGTCTTTAGAAAATAATGTGAAAAACATAGGATATTCCGTTCAATTCTGTTGGATCATTAATTATCTGTAGGTAAACTCACCAGGAAAGGTATAAAAGGAACCGCAATCAAATGGATAAGTTATTTACTTTGAGGAAGGTATTAACATCTTAACAAATATAACGTGTGAAATGTCAGGAATTTGGTCGATGAATGAACAATATTGCAGTGCTCTTTTTCGTAGTGATGGTTGATGATTGATGACAAGCGATACCGGAAATAAGTGATTAAATTTCATCCATTAATGGGACAATAGCGAGCACGACCTTGATTACAGTTTAAAATAAATATTTAGTGTAGATAGGGTAAAAATCATAGGATACAATTTGCAGGACGTTGATGTAATACTAGTTAAATACAAACTTACATCGGCAGTTCTCCTAATTAGGACACTAAGGCAGGGGTCGGCAACCTGCGGACCGCGGGCTGCATGCGGCCCTTTGCACCAAAACACCAATATAATTTTAGGAAAAATTAACAAACTGTAGAGAATTTGGTAAATTTGAATCTCAATTTAGACAAAATAAAATTGATTCCTTACAAAAATGATTAGAAGCACAACAAAACGTTTTTAAAAAATGTAAGGAATAAAGTTCAGCATTGGTCAAAGCGTCCTTACATATTTCGAAATAATTGCTGAACATAACAAGCCATTTACGGATGGAGAGCTCATTAAAAAATGTATTTTGGCTGCTGTTAAGGAAATTTGTCGGGAAAAAATTAAAAAATTTGAAGCTATTAGTTTGTCTGCACGTACAGTAGTTCGATGTATTGAAAATATATCAACTAATATTTTTAATAAATTAAAAGAAAATTCTTCACAATTTGAGTATTTTTCACTAGGATTTGATGAAAGCGACGACATAACTAGCACCGCTCAATTGTTGATTTTTATCCGTGTAATTGATTAACAATTTTGTGTAACAGAAGAACTTGCTGCATTAAAAAGCCTCCATGGGAATACAAGAGGTGAAGATATATTTTTGCAACTATTACATGTTTTCAATATATACGATCTCAAGTGAGAAAAATTAAAAAATGTGGCAACTGACGGTGCAAAGAACATGACTGGTCACAATATTGATTTGGTAGGCATGATTAATAAAAAATTGAAAGAATTAATTGTTACACACTCTCCTCTACAACCTCATGGTATTATCCATCAACATGCACTTTGCGCTAAAGTTGTAAATTTGAAAAATTTTATTAATATGGTAGTAAAGTCCATCAATTATATTCGCAAAAACGGTGTCCTTCGAATATTTTTATTGAGTCACTAAAAGTACTGTATGGAAATTTTCGTCATCGGTTTCAAGATTTTTATGCAAAAGAAATGGACATATTAATATTTGAAAATCCTTTAACATTTGATATTGTAAAAGCACCAGACAATTTACAACGCGAATTAATTGATTTGCAATTTAACAATGTATATTAATGTAATTTTTATGAAAATAATTTAATTGCATTTTATTCAAATCTACCAGAAAATAAATTTCCCAATTTAAGAAATTTTGCAAAATTAATGATTTGTATTTTTTCAAGCACCTATTTATACGAACAAACATTTTCAAGAATGAATTTCATAAAATCAATATATAGAACGAGGTTGACGGATGTAAATTTACAAAACTTGTTGAGGATCTCAGTATCCCGAACACAACCGGACTTAAATGAATTATCAAACAATATTCAAGATCAAAAATTTATTTTTAATAATATTTATACTCGTATATGATATAAAAGCACTATTCAAGTTACATTTGATGTGCGGCCCGCATAAAAAAAATATATTTTGAAAATGGCCCGCCATCCAAAAAATGTTGCCGCCCCTGCATTCAGGGGAACAGTTTCATTAACGATATATAAGTAAATGTGAACTCGTAGTAACATCTTTGTTGGGGTACGGGCTAATACTCTTGGTAGCTACAGATTTACAAACACTGTTCTCATAATCCAACAAAAAATACAACGATTTTTTTTTTAAAAGCCAAACATAATGATCATTTGTGCATTTATAACTTACTATGCATTCGAAAAATATATAAATGGATAAAGACGTACAACTGCCAAGGGAATTTAACGAGAAAAGTTTTTTTAGACTTATAGACGATATCTCAGCATTCAATCAATTATATGGGTGTTGGATATTTTAATGACACCACCGGAAATTAGAAAAGGAGCGAACTTTCGAACATTTAAAATATTGTTTCAATTTTTTGACAAAAAATCATTATTATTTTATATTATTATTTTAACAAACTTTTAAATTAACATTCAGTCGAGTTCTCTTCGAATCAACATATTACAGTTCCCACGATTTGAGTTACGCAAATATATTCATTTCGTAATTAATAAAGTTTTGAGTGAATAACGCGATCTGCAAAAAGTAATGATAATTCACACAATTCATAATTTAAATTCGGTTAAAAATTCTATATAGCGTGACTAATTTCAAAAAACATAATGAATAATAACAAACGTTATTTTTATGAAATTATGCAGTTTCTTATAAATAATACAAATTTAATTGTCACACGCCTTAATAAAAGTAATGAGACTATTATATTATATAGAGCTCATTATGATAAGAAAATGATTTGTTTGGTAAATTTATAAAAAAAATAACTTTTGACCATACTTTGCCATTCCATTGAGACCAACCATATACAATCATAGTTAATTTCGTAAATACCTCTTCTAAGTGATAAAAAATTTTAAATTGTCTTTTATCGTTAAATTGATCCAGAATAAAAAATGATAAAAACGCATTTTTTGACAGATTTCATTCATTTAGAAAGTAATTTCACGTTGTCACGATGCCAAGACATCATTTAAATAAAGAAATTTTTGATTTAATTGCGTTATTGCATCAACGAGGGCAATCTGCAACACAAATTACCCACATTTATAACGTGGCGCCAAGTGTTGTTAGTAGGGCTTTAACAAGATTCCAGCAGACAGGATCTGCAAGGAAAAGACATGGTAATGGATCTGAGAGGAAAAAAATCAGAGACAAGACCGCTATATACGAATCCAGGCAAGGACGAATCCATTTCGGAGTCCGGTATGGTTATAAATACAATTACGTGCCACCACTGGAGTTGGAGTTTCGGACCAGACTATCAGAAACCGTCTGAGGGAAATGTATTTTCTTCACTGCAGGCCTGCGAGACGCCAAAAATTAACTAATGCCGATAGAATGGCTAGAATAACTTGGGTTAACCAACGACCAACAGAACATTTTCAATTTGGAGCAAGGTTTATGCACCGATGAGTCCAGATTCTGCTTATTTAGTGATAATCGTAGAGTAAGGGTCTGGAGAAAGCGAGGAGATCGGTATAGACCTAAATTTACAAAAACTGTGATACCTTTTGGCGGGGGTTACGTACAAACTTCCACCTCTCAGAAAACATTGTCAATGGAAAAATTTACAGAGATGTCTTTGTTCAACAATATGTGGTCCATTTTCATGAGGTTTTGAATAACATTGATTTTATTGATGATAATGTACCCCCAGTTAACGTGCAACACTTGCGGAAAATTTTACGAATGTGGTGGAGAAGTGTGTCGCAAGAATACATTAATATTAGTCTACCCCGAATATGTACAGCTGTCAGAGATGCCTGTGGCCATTATACGCGATATTAGACTTCATTTTGGCATGAAAATGTTTAGTTTAGCAGTTAGTAATTGTATATTTAATATCTGAACATTTCTTAGTAATAAAGTTGTAAATTGTAGTATACAATTATGTATCTATATATTTCACAATAAATATTAACTCCAATTTTCTTAAAAATACAAAAAGTACAAATTCTTTATTCATTTTCGGATAGTTTATTAACGGTTTCGAAATTTTTATTTTACAGTGGTCAAAACTTGATTCTTAATCACGTTTAATCTTGCGATTAATTTTATTTATTTATTTAAAAAAGGTCGTGGGTTCTTCTAGTGAAATGATAAATCGAAATACTTTTGAAAGGACTACTTCGTTTCTGTTCGAGACTGATTTGAGATGCACGGTATTTCCAGATGGACGGAGAATTTCTTTTATTATACACTTATGATTGCTTCTAAGTATTGACCGATTTCGACTAATACTGAATTATTCTTCTCTATTTGTTATATATATATATATATATATATATATATATATATATATATATATATATATATGTAATATAAGCACTTGGATTTACACTGCACTTTATATTTGACGTTCATACACCGTTACTTGTCAATTTTATTTCAGCATTGACTAGCGGCTTTTTTATTAAATCGGGGAAGAGACGTGAACCGTATATCCAGCAAAATGACACTAAAAACGCATCCTCTTTTGATTTTCCTTAAATAGGCTCACCAAACGTCATCTAATCGAAATTTTGTTTGACTTTTTTACCGACCTTCACAGGGTCTCCGTTTTTTTTTTACAAATTTTACAATAATTATTCTTTTTAAAATTTTATGTTATAATATATATAAATTCAACGGTCATTTTCTCCTTTCTACAATGGTATTTTTAATTTCTCGCCTTAATAAACTCATAAATTGTATAAACATCCAAATACATTTGAATTAATGAAAATGTAACATTAGATTGCAAAGCAATTTGAAACGGCATTGACAAACAGCGAAACGAATCTGTCATAAACCATAAATCATCGCAAATAAATCAAACGATGTATCAAGAGAAACAGTACTAACGTGAAAATCCAATCGCCGCGCCGTTTAAAGCGCGTGACGTTGCTTTTGCAACGCTTTTGTCCAGGCCTGATTATAATGCTATTGACTCCGTGTCACAGCCAATCGTATCTATCCACCGCTTGATAAAGATTTTTTCATTTTACGACGGCATAAATATTTTATGCCGTGGACATTATAGCTTTAAATATAACTGCGTTTTATTAAATAACATAAAATTTTCAAAGGCAGTGAAAATTTTAACATTCACGAGACTGGAGCAAAATTAAATTATTTCAAAGAGATGTGTATATTTCTAATTAGTAACAGTATCCTTGTATCCGATTAATTTTTGATACCATGAACGTTCATATTTTACGAGCCCCTAAAGTAACGTTCACGATAAAAATATCTAAATGCATTGAATGTATAGATACAAAATAATTCACATTAAATTTAATTAATTGGAAACCGTGATAATTAGTAGAATTGACATTGTTTCTTTTTTGAAGAGATATATATTTCGTTTCATTAAATTCAATTCAGTAATCACGGGAACACGAAACAGGACAACTCATCAAAACATTTTTTCATTTTGAATCTGTGTCTTGGTACTTTGTCGTTAATTGTCTTTGAAGCAAACTATATTATTGGCTCATATGATAGATTATACTTCTTAGTGTGTGGTCGATACGCCGCGTCAATGTTTGCATTTACTTATTCCAAGGATTAGGCACTGTATCTGACACACATGTCACAAGTAAATTGAATCGTTCACACCTTAATGCAGGTCAGATTAGAGTGATCAAACGTTGGAGGAAGCTACGGGAGTGAATCTAGCCAGTATCCTGCCAATTTAAAAAAAAATGTGTTCGTCTCAAAGTAAATCATTTTTGGACATTCGGGCAAATATTTAAAAAATCACAATAATCAGAATTACATAATATCAAATCGATCCAATCGCAGTTATCCATGGTTGGATATGTCTACTGTGCCTTTCATTTGTATAGATAGTGCTTTGCTACCATATTAGTGATTACTTAATTTATAACTGTCGCAGGTATTACGTGACAGGAATACGATTTTTATTATCTTTAAGTTGCGAAGTTGTGAATATCGAACATATATATTTTGTTAATAAATCATTTTAGTTTCAATATTATTGTTTTTTTTCCCAGTATCGTCGGAAGTGTTGCCATCCACGAAATAATCAAAAGAGGAGAGTGATAAAATTTATTTATAGGACAGTCGCTCAGCATTTACTCAAATATTAAGAGATAAACAAATACTGCCAGAGATAATAATATTGAATCAAGAAAATGATTTATTATTATGCTTTGTTGAAATTCTGGTTTTAATACTTTGACTAACAATATTAATTTGTGATTTTTAGTGATAATTGTAGACCAACTTAATTAATACCTTCATTAGGATTACCCAGCTTTGAAAATTTGTGACATTTAATTTTAAAAAATTCAAAGATCACGGTGTAAAATGCTTCATAAACGTTCAATTCATTTAATAATGTTAGAAAAGAAAACAGTTCGTGAAGACAAAATACTAAAACTCGGCGTTCTATTCTAAAAACAATAACATAAAACATAAAACAAATGTTTGCTGTAAGAATCTGGATAAGTATAGTTTCAAAACTGCTCGCCATGTACATTTTAAAACCAATACGATTTCATCACAACGAAATGGAAGAAAATATCTAAATGACAAATGAATTTAAAAGATTAGAGTCGTCTCATTAAAAAAATTGTTTAAAATTAAAAAAAAACAAATAAAAACCCTTAATAACGCAGAAATATCAAACGTCTATAATTCTAAAAACAATAGCATAAAAATAAACTTAATTGTTACAACAACTATTGTAAGGAAAGTTTAAAAAATATTCGCAAAATAAATTTTAAGAACAGTTAAGAAATGGCCTTTTAATGCATATTGACAAATTAAAAAAATAATCAAATCAAAATAACGTAAAACATAAACAATGTAATATATCGTGCGAATCTGGGATTTAAAAATTATCGATAGGGGAACTCGTTCGATCCTCAGTGCATCTACGAGTACCAATAAATGACCGCGCAAGCTGCGCATGAAAGCAATGCAACATTTGAATACTGGTTTTTACTGTTACTAAGTAAATTCCTAACGATCAAGCATGTCGACCATTTTATATAATTTCTTCGAATGTCATCACCATTTGTCGTTATTTTTATTTATTCTGGTTATTCATTATAGATTACGGCTTGGAATTAAAAATTAGAATTGCCACATTGCGTAGACAAAAGCAAAACTTTTAGAAAATACGATAGTGCTCATTATTCAAGATAAGAGGCCATAAACATGTACCGTCCAAATGGACAAATGAAAAACTTAATGCACTAATGGACCTATTGATTTTCTTATATGTCATTAATAATACCTTCCTCTTATCGACAAATTTATTAATCACTTTAATTTGTCTACATTTTAACAACTATGTTGTTATCGTCAGAAAATGTAGGCATCTAAGACTAAAAAAATAAACATAAAAACCTTAACCAACACTAACGCTATAAAATAATAAATAAATATAAAATTTTACAAACAATTTAAAAACTGTATCTTATAACAACCCATAAAATGGCGATCTCGGTATCTGGTTATAATCGAAATTAATTAAATTAAATCTGTTCTTAAACATAAAAATACTATCAATGGAATCTAATAAAATTGTTAGAAGATACTTTTTTTAATAATTTCAAATTATTTAAACTTATAACATATCTAGCTTCAAATATATGTTGGATAACAATAGATTTATCCACTCTATTATGTTTCAGATGAGCCGCGTGTTCTTTGTAACGAATTAAAATAGTCGTTTGCCCAACATATATTCACATATACTACAAGAAATTCTATAAATTCCAAATTTTTCAAAACGTCGTCTTTGTTTTTGGGATACCTAGAAGAATTTTCAAACTGTTTGACGAAACGTAAAGAAAACAAAAAAAACGTTCGCACGATCAAAATTTGATGTATAATAATAGTTTTTATGTTGAGATATTTAGGGTTGTTACGAAAAAGGATTGAAGGATTTTGTAATTTATAAGATAAAGTAACGTTGTAAATGAAACATATACCCATCATTTTTTTATAACTTTGATAAAATTCGAAAATCTGCAAATGTCGATAAAAAATATAGTGCAAACAGATCCAGCAGCGGAACAGTGGTAAAGTTTGAAAATGAATTAAAATATACACTCACTTTCATATGAAATACACCACCCATTAAGAATTAGACTACCATTTTGAAACTTCGGTAAAATAATGCTTTACTATCAACTGAGAAACGATGAAAGTTTAGTTGAGAAAAACAAAACAAAAATTAACATTTTTCAAGAAAAAGCTAGTAGTGGATTGCATCCCCACGCGCAGCCATGCATGCATTAAGTCTTCTAACCATGCTCTCTATTAAGTGGTCGATGTCCTGCTGGGGTATCTCGTTCCATGCAACCTCTAGATAGTGTCAAAGTTCATCCACATTCTCAGAAGGCTTGGGTACTTGTCTTACTCGCCGACCCATCATATCCCAGACATGTTGAATCGACGACAAAAGATTACCCAGCACACTTTTAGACGAGATTCATTTGAACCAAATGCAACAAATGTGGTGCTCCGGCACATTTTTCGATTGCCGTTTATACTGAACTTTTGGGCGAAGTTGCGTAGGAAGGGACGGACTTCTATCATGACCTGCAAGAGCACGCGATTTAAACATCCTTGATTTGTTTCTTTAGGGATATATTGAAAACGTTAGTGTACGTTACGCCTCGCCTGTAAATGATCTCCCGGAGCAACGAGAGTATCAAGAATAGGTCTTTTCGAAAGAGTTCGAAAGTCCATGCCACGGAGATGTGGTGTAAAAGTAAAATGTTTCGTATCTTCGAAACCGTCCATTTGCGGACCAATGTTCATTATCACTTTTCGGCATATTTTGGGCCATATTATCAGCCCTCAAAGTTATTATTTGTGTTAAGAGGGCCAATGGCCACAAGGTCTAACGATCCCACGCTTCAAGACTTTAGTTTATTTAGATGGAGATTGATTATAATGAGAGATGGTTTGAAAATTTTCAATAAATTCGATGAATATATAAGCTCAGTTTTTATGTTATGACAACGTTTTTGTTAAAAGTAAGTATCTTGACAGTTGTAATGGTTTTATTCATGTCAAAGGCCGTGATTGATACATATCACAATATAACTTTGTTAACAATTTCCTCTGGAACTAGTTCAATAACATGCCGCCACTTTCCTGGACAAACTGCCATAACATGCCCATGCTCATTGCTGAAGTATGTTGCTTTGGATAGTGTCAGTATTGTTGTGTTATATTACATATCATCAAGTTTCAACGTTCATTCCATTCACTTACCAAGATATTTCAAGTGCCTGTTATTATTACAAACATTACCTGATATGGTAACATATTGAGGAAATATTAATAACTGACTTTGAACAAGTCAATATCTAATTTAAATTTATTGAAATAGGGCACGATTATTCTAAATCGAACGACCAGAATCATCAAAAGAGATTAACGTTGTGAACAAAACAGGCAAAGCTAAAATACAGCATGTGGTCGATTAAAAGTCAAATCCAAATCACTGTACTGGAGTAAAATGTTGCAATTAAATTGGCCGCAAACAGCGTCATTGTTCTTGTTTAAACCAATCCAAGAAAAAAATCTGAGTGAAATTCTCAGCGAATGCCAGCTTAACTTTGAATCAGCATTTTCTCAATTAGTACATTGGAGACTGTGGTTGGCAAATAAATTGAAACAAACTTACCCTTACTTACTTACACACAGTATTTTATTCACACTAGATGTACATTTCCACAACATTTCGACACTGCTGAAGATGACAACTTAGTTGTCGAAATGTACATCTAGTGTGAATAAAATACTGTGTGGTAAGGTTAAGTTAGTTTCAATTCAGCATTTTCTCGATCAAAGAAATACAACACCAGCTGAGGTAATGAATTAGTATGAGGACCCAAAAGCCCTGGACAAGGTCAATAAGCACAACCCGAGAAAGGACTTTTCCTAAAGGGTCAGAGAATGCCATCGTTAAAAGGATTAACTTAACAATTAATTAAACATTAAATGAATGCATGCCTTAATGCATTAACATTTCAGGAGATGCTGTCTGGCTTTACGAGGAAAAACCCAAATTGTATACTTGGCAGCACCTTTGGATTGACGAGGCCAAATTTCATTTAATTCTGTGAATCAATGACACAATGGTGTCAAATACTAGGGTTTGTTAAGACTTTAAAATATCAAGCATTAATGTGTGAGTTGGCATTTCGTCTGGTGGAATAATTGGTTTTAATATTCCGTCATCTCATGCAAGTCAAAGTATTTTTGAATGAAATATTCCCACAATGTTGGATTGGTAGAAGGGGGCCAATGGAACACAAGATCAAACGATTCGACTCTTCAAGACTTCGCATCTAGTTTATTTAGATGGACAATGCATATAATTAATGAGAAAGAGAAATTTTCATGAATATATATATGCTTATTTTTTGTTTTGACAACTGTAAAAGTAACTATCTTGACAGTTGTAATGGTTTTATTCATGTCAAGGGCCGTGGTTGACACATATCATAATATAGTTTTGTTAACAATTTCCTCTGGAACTACTTCAATAACTTGCCACCACTTTCCTCGACAACTCAAAGTTATTATTACAAACATTGCCTGAACTGGTAACATATTGAGGCAACAATATTGTGGGGAAATACAACCACGATAAGGACAATTAATGACGGACTTTGAACATATCAATATCTAACTTAAATTTATCGAAATATTCACATAGAATCACATTTCATGAATCGTTGTTAAATTTCGCATCAATTGTCTGCAGCTGATCAAAACCAAGGTTAATGATTGCATAAGTCCTGTCACTTCTAATGGAGGGCACAATTATTCTTAATTGAACGGCCAAAATTATCAAAAAAGATTAATGTTTTGAACAAATCAACCAACGCACTGTACTGGAGTTGATGTGGGAGGTAGAATCGTAAATACAGTTGTTGCAACGAAATTGACCGCAATTATTGGTCCCGTTTGAATAAATTCAAGAAAAAAGACCAAAGTGAAATTCTCAAGGAATGTCGCCCACTTAATTTTCAAACAGCATTTGATCGATTATAGAAATAGAACTGGTATTTTAAGAAAAAAAAACACGACACCATGGTCATCTCTAATATTTAAATTAAGATGCACATTAAGATCGTTTCCTATCTTATCAAACGATAAGTGGATTCTAATAGGTAATTAGGTATTAACACATTCCAGTAAATAAGCAATGCAAATATAAGGATGTCAATTAAGTTACATAAATACTGATTCTACCAATCTTCTTTGGCGTAAGCTGGATTCTAATTGTCGGATGTGCCATTCAGCAACATTTTCCACAGTATCATATTCCCCTGCAAAACAATTCCCAGATACATTAAATTTGGATTGGATTATGCTCAAAAGTACAAACAAAGTGAACTGGAATGCACACCCAGTATGAAAACTGGCAAGGAGGTCGATCATCTTAAGCATTTGAATATCATAGCAGCTGAGAATGAGGAAGATGTCACGACAATTCCATTACAATTTAATCGGCTACCACCAGGCATCAAATCAACGTCTGGTGCAAATTATCATCGATTAAATGAAGTGGTGTCGTATGTGGATGATGTTGTGGATTCATAATTTGTAGCATATTGGAAATTACGGTTTCAAAACCAAATTTGATTTTGATAAATTAAATGGTTGGCTTGCGCCTGATTTTTCAGTACCCCATCTCCATCAATGCAATCGTTTTCTTCACGACGTGAAGAAATATCTTGGTTTAACAAGATGTCACATTTGAGTAGTCGACGAAATATTAGTTTTCGTAGAAATCAACGGAAGCCTGCGCTCCAATCTTCTTTAGCACACTGTAAGCACATCATTCCTGCTGCAAATGCTTGTTCCGACGTGGCGCCATAGGAGGCAATTATGCCAATATTAACTCAGCGACAGCAACGCATCACCCTCAAAAAGTCCCATGAACTGATAAGCAGCTAAGGTGGCTCGGATAGTTGCTACCTAGGCGGGGTTAGAACACGACCCGTGGTCACAGGAGAAGTCGTTCGCAGTAATCGTGAAAATGTACTTGCGGAAAAGTCTTGGTATACCTGGTCCATCAAGTTGAAAGGCATCGCTGAAGTACCTCGCGTTCTATTTCTTGCACGCAAGAGGATTCGTTGGGCGCGGGCGACGTCAAATATCCTTATCACTTATCACGGCACACATAAGGATGGTTCCGAATCAATTTTCGAATTATCCGTAGACATTTATTCAGAGCATATTATATAAATCACCAACCGAAATCTTTTAATCACAATTTTAGTTGACAAGTATCGTGTTTATATATATTTTTTGTTTTATGCTACCTAGGCAAAGCACAGCCATAGGAAATAAAAACAAATAATAATGATTGTCCAATACTGTCATTTTTAGATAATGTCATTTCATTTAATCGGCGTAAATTTGATTACCGTTGGGCGTACGATACAATATTTCATAAAAATCAAATATTGATAGCGGTCCACAATCTATTTGAAGACTAGATAAAAATGGACAACGTTTTGTGGAATGCCAGTGTTCTTCAAATTACGTAGCTCAACCAAATAAATTTTTCGCCTCCTTAACTGAAAAATGTTTATAAAAGTTGTCCATATGTCACGTAGTGCGGCAGAAAGAAATGGACACCTTCCTATTGCAGCAATTAAAGAAGTTTAAACCGCCATGTTTTATGTTCGAAAACGTAATTAACATTTGAGGTCATTACCCAACGGAATAACGAATTCAACGAACGTTTTTAAAATCGAGCATTACAACTAAGTAGCTATGATATTTATAAAGAATGTCAGCTCCCATGAAATATTTCACATTAACTTTTAAATTTTATAAAATTTGATACATTTGCGAATATATATTAAACCTAACCTCAACTGTGCATGTGGTTTTTTTCTTGCGGGAAATTTGTTGAATTCTAGCATTCTTAATCCTAAATCCTGAATCAATTAATGAATTTTTAATAAAACAATGGCTTTGAGCGATATAAAATTAATTCACTAAATAAAAACAAGTTGCCTTAGTCTGTACATCCATCCCTACCAACATTATAAACTACTCAAAACGAATAAGGAGACATTTGTAAAATATACGGAAATTTTGTTTACATATTATGTAATTAAACAAAATGTTGGAGTTATGTTTTAATTAAAAGTACTCTTTAAGTAGACAACACGATTGCAACGCATTGATAACGATTTTTTGGGAAAAAATTAAATTAAAGTTTTTAACCTCAAATTGTTTAATTAAAAATAATCAAATTTATTGAAAACAAAAACATTTAATAATGGGTATGACTTCCTCTAACCCGGATAACTTCTGCACAACGACGAGGCATGCTTTCTATTAACTTTCTAATCCTTTCTTGATGCAGCTGTTCCCACTCCTGGATAATAATTTCTTCGACCTGTTGGAGATTCTCTATGGGTTGGTGTTCCCGTAGTCGTCTTCCCAATTCGTCCCATAAGTGTTCTATCGGATTTAGGTCCGGACTATTAGATGGCAATTCCATCACATGAATATTGTGGTCGTCAAAGAAATTTTCACTATCCTTGCTATGTGAGGTCTAGCGTTATCTTGTTGTAGGATGAAATCGGGTCCCATATTTTGAGCGAAGGGGGTAACATGGGGTTCCACAATGTCTGTTAAATAACGCAGAGCCGTTAATGTTCCTTCTCGAAATACCACTAATTCGGTGCGACCATTTAAAGATATTCCGCCCCAAACCATAATGGACCCTAAACCAAATGCAACGGTTTCTTGTACAGTGGAGTCTAAATAACGTTCACCTTGGCGTCTCCACACACGAACTCGGCCATCGTTATGCCCTAGGCAAAACCTGGACTCGTCCGTAAACAGTACGTTACTCCACTGTTCCAGAGTCCAGTTGAGATGTACTTGCCCAAAGTTTCGTCGGTCTCTTCTATGCGCTGGTGTTAAACGAGGTACCTTCGCTGGTTTTCTTGCATGCAGCTGAGCTTCATGGAGTCTATTTCGAATGGTTTGATCAGAAATTCTGGTCCCAGTTGCCGCTACCAATTGATTTTGAAGAACCTTCGCGGTAATTCCACGTCCGCGAATTGCCCAACGAGTTAATAAGCGGTCTTCTCGGGGAGTAGTCGACCTTTCCCGTTGAGGGCAAGGTCGCCTTCGTGTAATGCCATACTCTAAATGCCTAATCCATGCCCTGGATATAACGGAATGACTTACATTCAACAATTGAGCTACCCATCTTCTTGAATGGCCTTCTTCAATTAATGTCACTGCCTTAGCTATCTCAATAGCATCAAGGTACACTCTTTGTACTATTCTTCTACCCAACACATCATCATTCATGTTTCACACCAGAATTACAATCCAATATTAAAAATAAAGTTTTGGTTAGATTCAAACTTTAAGCGTTTTTTCGTTTTTATTGCGCTTTTATTGTTTATTTCACGTAAATGTCAAATAAAAAGGCGGCTACTTGATAGAGAAGTTATATTTAAGAATACAGATATTGTGACCGAATTGCATTTAATTTCATAAAGTTTTATGTAAAATAAAGACATATATAGAAGTGTCTCTTTTTTCGTTTTGAGTAGTTTACTATTTTATTTTTGTATTGTACTATTGTTATAAATGTTAACATTTATTGTGTATCCTAGAGTTGGGAAACATACCGGGTATCAACTGGTTTCATTGGAAATTAGTCTGTGGCTTATTTAGGTCAACTTGTATCGACAAATTGGATCGTTTGAAGATTGATGGTTCTCTCACCATCTCTGCAACTTCAATTTTTCTCTGTAAAAAATTTTTAATGTTAGTAAGTCACCACCTCTGTTGAGCTGTTCAGTAGTCGATCTCCTCTGTTCGCCATCTCTTTTTACTAATAAAGTGGTTGGCCTCATTCGGAAGTAATGGCTTGTGTAATGTATTGGATTCTCCAAATGTAAAAACTCTACAATCTTTGAAAGTATAAAACCTATCGTGTTGATTCCTACAGATCAGGTGAAACGTTTAATTTCGTCAATTTTTATCCTGATTTGTAAATATTACTTTACAAGGGTAACCCATTCTGCTTTTTTTACCAAATTACCGGCTAACATTAGTGTTTGTTTTAAGAATTTCAATTGTTATACTCTCATCGTTTAATTAAGATCGCCATTTTATATAGCACCTCCCGCCTGCAAGCACCACAAAACAACACAAATAATCTATACACATTAGAAATATTGCCAAATCTCTCGGTTGGGAGAATAATTTTCCTTCCTTTTTCAATAAAATGTAAGCACTTACTTTCAATAATAATAAATTGTCATCTGGAGCTTGAGTAATAAATGCAGAAATATGATCTTAATTTTTTTATTTATTAAACGCGGATTTGCTTTTTAAAAACTATATCAATTTTGCATATCTAGAAATATCCTGATTATCATTAAGTAAAATACAAGACCAAACATCAAATAAACCGATCATAAAAATATAGTTTTTGTATTCTACGAAATAAGTTACCATAGCGCTTTCACGTTTTCAGTTCACACCATTCCTTAAAGATATTGTGCGCTGTAAAATAAGACTTACCGGATTTGAGTGTAGTGTTTTTATCTTGGTGCTGGAAAGAACTGATTTAATATTTTTGATGATTGCTGATTCCAAAAATATCTTTTTTCTTCGTAGCAGTTCTAGTTTTTGAGATGTTTGAGATTTTAGTTCTGATAAGAGGCAATCATAATAAAATAATAACATGGCCTGACCTTGTGCCTGTGTAACCCCCACCACCAAATAATTAATACACCACCCATATTACCTCGTCTTTTCCACTGTCTTACCAGTTCAGTTTAAGTTTGAGTTGAGTTTTCGCAGGTGAGACTGTGTTATCATTTTGTATAAATTTCGGTCTTCTTTAGTAATAAATTCAAAGCATGACCCACAAGCAGACGCAGTTGTGGGAATCATCCTGTTGTTTTTTGTTATTTTTGTGACGAGTAGACTTTGTAAAAAAATAGAAAACCTATTTCTGCTTTTGCGTAAGGAAATTATTTGGACTATTTTGGCGCCCACTATGGAGACCAGGATAAATATTCTGCTCCACATTTCGTATGTAAGACATGTGTTAAACATTTGCGACAGTGGACAATTGGAAAGTGCGTAAAGTTTGGACTATCAAAGGTTCGACTGCTAATTTTGTCTCATGCACTGCATTCTGACGAAATATGAAAAGAACAGAAATGAAGATACATAATAATTAAATTAAGAAATCAGGCGAATAACGACAAAGTATGAATGGATGAATTCTTAGGGAGTAAGCTAGAAATAGCCAGGAAGCTAGAGACGGTGTACGTAACCAAGGAGTGGTATCAGCATTAATGAGAACACGATATGTATATCGAAAAATGGTTGTAGTCAAAAGTAAATTAAGAACCCGACAGACAACACTAGAATTAAAAAGAAGGGTAGTAAAGTGAAAACGATGCGAAACAGGGAAACGAAGACGAAGATGGCAATGATCGGGAGAACGAGTGAAAATTATGCAAAATCATCACAAGAAAAATCGGAGGCAAACCAAATCAATGATTAATAACACGGGAACATGGACAACACCAAATGGTAGAATTACAACTCAAATATAAGAGAATGGCACAAAATTTACTACAAACCAAACAAACAAAGCCAAAATTTAATAATGTCGGTTAATTTAAAGGTAAAATGCCAGTTCTATTAAAACTTTTGTCAATGCTTGAGAGTAGCTAATTACTAATGATAAAAACTCTAGTACTACATGTAAGAAAAATATACAAATATACGTTCACGTTTATTCCAGTTTATTTAATCCAACCAAAAAAATTAAACAACTTTATTTCAGACATATTTTATATTTTATTATATATCACATATTCAAACATACTTCTGAATAAAATACACTTGTATGAGATACTGAATAGTTCTTTTTTAAAATACTTCCAGTGATCACAATTATAGAACGATGTACAAATTATTTGAATCTCATTATTCTTGTAATAATAAATTCCTCCAACATGTCCTCCACGATGTTACCCAGCGCATATAACTTACTTTCGTCGGCAATGTGTGTTTGATGCATTTATTTCCGTGCTTCAGGAGTTAGGAGTTGGAGTCCTTCGATTAATAATTCCTTTACCTCTGACAATTTAAACGTTCTGTTATTTGCAGCTATATATTCCTTCACCTGAACCTATACCAGTTCTTGGATGGGATTTGAATTTCAATCTTAAAATTGTACGACCAGTTTCTAATACCATGTTATCGATTACATAGAGTGTCGTATTATTATTTACATAGTTTTTAGCAAGGCGGTGTAGTACGGTGCACTATCCATTACAATAACAAAATTGGTTCTAACAAGAGTATATAACATTTCTCATCCACTCTTTAAATACTTCACTATTAATTTCTTCTTGATAATCTGAACTTCGAAAGTTCGATTGATAATATAGTAAGACATTTTCAACAAGTCTACTTCCTTTCCCAGATGGATTTTTTAGTCCGGTTGTTACCAACTCAATAAGAACTTGTTTTCCCAAAAGAAATGTTGTATCTTTCGATACCTTTTGTTTGATGTGTCGTACGTTAATCCAGATCTCACCTATAACACATAATTTTACCCTCTGCACGAAACTTCTGGAAGTTTGTTAGGTGGCGACGTCTCCATATAACAAGGCCTTGCTGTTCTATTAATATACTGTTTCGACTGCGTTTCGCCCACTTAAAGCACAATTTCTTTAAAATTTTCTACATCGTTGCCCGTTTTAGCTCCGGCAAGGTGTTATATGTGTTAATGTGATACATTACTACATTACTACAAAAGTGTGATAAAATAATTATGTTTCAAAATCAATTTATATTTATAATTTGAGTGCAAGCAATTCATTGCTCTATATATACATTATAAGCCGTTAGTTTTGCCCACTGCGAATGCACTTCCCATCAGTATTTTTAATGGCCCCATGAGATGGCCATCTTGTACAACGACCCATTTTTCAGCCATGTTAAAGATGTATTAATCCTGGAATACTAATCATTAAATATAATTGTATTATAAATCGAAAATATACCTCCTCTTCGTAGATATTGTATTGATCGAGTTCATTTTATTCAACATAGTTTTCCTGTGCAGCCAGGCTCTGTCACCTTGTGTAATTTTGCCCTAGCTATTAACCAACAGCAGCCGCCCAAAATATCAGTCAATCTTTTCCAACCCTACGTTCTTGATTGAATGTAGTATTTTTGCAAGAAAATGAGTAGAAAAAATAAGAAAAAATCAAGAATTAGCACTACGCGAGACGTAGCAAGCTAATAGAAACACAGGAAAGGCAAGAGACAAAATGATAATAAATAATACAATGAGAAAAAAAGAACAGTACATGTTACAGAGGAAAGTGGCAAAATACACATGCCGACGAAAATAAAGAATTTACTGCGAAGATAATAATAAAGAAAATTGATGAAAAATTTAAGAATAATTATAAATACTTTTACCAAGCAGTCAGAAAATCATAAGAAGGTTTTTCAGAGCATACAAGTACAGTGCCACCAAGCTTACAAAAACCCCGGAAAATATGTAAACTAATTTCGTAAACAAACGATGCGGACCAATCACGTGCGATATTACCTTTATTTACATTCACAAACAAAACATAAAATTTCGTCTAATTTAAATTTCGCGCCGAAATACCTTTGGATCTGAAAGTACTTTGTGAACATGCAGCTTCATCACACACGCCCTCTCAGAGCTATTGTAAGCTCGGTACTACAGTATAATGCAAATTAAAAAACGGCAATTTAATATTACAGAAAGTGGAAACAATTTTTTGGGGACCTCCTGAACAAAAACTCGAAGCTAGTTGGGCAAATAGAAGAATTAAGGAAATAAATGGAGGTAGTAGAAAAAAATCACAAAAGCGTCGGAGAAATATTTACAACAATTAATTAATTATGTTGAAAAGACCTACAATACGATACAACTTAATAGTAGGGATATGGATTAAAGAAAAAATGCCAGAGGAGTGGACAGATACAACAATTACTTTATATACAAAAGAAGACACGACTGTACCTGACAATTATGGGCGATTTGCCCTGTTAAATGTAAAATACACAACAGCAGCACCTAGTTATAGGATAACTTGAAACCGTATGTTGCAAAAGCAAACGACGTATATCGATATGGTTTCAGAAGAGGCAGGTCGGTGACAAATCAAATCTTTTCATTAAAGTAAATTCAGAACACTTGCTAAGGCCATAAAATAACGATGTGCATTATTTTCATCGATTTTAGATAGAACTCATGATTTAATCTTAAGAAAAAGAGGCCATGGAAAACATACATAATAACAAATAGACACATTCGCTTAGTACGAGAGCCAATGTGACATATAAAGTGCATGGTAAAAATAAAATGGAAACTTATCAGAAGTGTTACAAATTGAAAATGAACTTCGGCACGGTGGTCCACTTTCAACTGTTATATTATATTGCACTGGAAAAGGTAATAAGAAACATCGGATTGAATAGACAGGGAACAATATAAAATAATACACACCAGGTATATGGGGATAAATAGCTGAAATAGAGAAATACTTGAGGAGAACATGTCAGGCTTAGAAACGCACAAGAGTAATAGGGGTAGAAACAAACGAGCACAAATTAAAGTTTATTGTTATGAAAACGTATAAGGCACAATGACAAAGAAAGTAATCTTCCAATAATAATGGGAGATGGAAATTATTATAAGTTCGAACGAGTACACGCTTTACCTAGCTGATAGTTCTTATAACGAAGGACAACAGCAATAGCAAATTGAAGCTAGATACCAAGCAAAACGACTGGAGAAGGGTGTAAATTCGAAAAATTAGACATAAATAAAGCGGTTCGACATACAACTATGTTAGAAAGATTAGAAAACGATACTGAGAAGAATTTAGTGGAAAAAATTGATTTGTTTCAATAGAAGAAAGCATAAAACTAGAGGGAAGGACATAAATAATTGGACAATACAAAAATTGAGTTCCATACTCCCTCCCCCTTCAAGCATTTCAAACTCCAAACATCCATCCCGTACAATTTAATTCAAAACAAAGTACCTCGTTCTTTGTTTATGTCATGCCATATCAAGGAGACGAGTGTATCAGATATGCAAGAGGCTGATATGTATTTTGACGACATATTTATCAATGTGACTATAGTACAACGTTTTGGGTTATATTTTTTCATGCTTTTTATATAGTTATTTTCAATGTTTCTATTTTTTTTCGTTTTTTAATTTTTACAAAATATATTATGTACACTACATACTTTTGTTGTTGTGTCTTTTTTGGTGCATACTGTTGGGCGCAAATAAAGATTTATTATTATTACTATCATTATAAATTTGCTATATATTTTACCTTTCTAGAAGGCGACTAGGAGATCATGCATAGCGTTGCTTGTGTGCCATTCTTGCTTTTATCTCCAGCACTATGTTACCACGTAAACAAAATAAATGCCTACCTAACAAAAATGTGTTATTATATATATGATGATAGCGTACTTAAATCCGAGAAACTATTGTTTTGGACGTTTTGAATTTTTTACGGTTTATAACATAATTTTGAATTCCCTGTGTAAACTATTCAAAAGGGTTCAGCGGATTGTAATAACCAACTAAAATATTAAATAATTGCACCTAAAATCAATGACGATTTATTGATTCAACCTAAAAGTAAGACGTAGCTGTTTCCATAAATTAATGTGAGAAGAAAGTATGGTAATATACATGTTTTATTAATGTTAGAAAACTTCCATAAACATCGTGTCAACCGGCAATTCAAACCTCATTGTGACGTTGTGTTGAATGGAACGAATAAACAACTTACGCGTGAAAATTCCAATTAAATCATAATTGCATTCGGCGAATTGGAACGTAAACATCTAGAAACAATAAAATACAATTGTGCGACGAATTGAATCGAATACTCAGAACGATCTTTTTCGAGACACATCCTATTACTGAACCATTTATTGACGAATGGGAGTAGATAAGGCCTGATTACTAGAACACATGAAGTTGTGAAGGTTGTGAAACATCAGTTTGTACTAATTCTTAATTCTTCACAATAGTTCAGAGTACAGGTGCTTAATCTTATGATATTCACGATAAATAATTCATGATTTTGATTCCACGAAAATTTTTAAATCGTATAGTTTTTATTGCTCGATATATTTTCTAACGCTCCAATAATCTGCCCATTACACTTATTCACAATAATGAGCATAATGTCCATAATATTATTTTTATAGTTATATCAGATTTTTTGCAAAGATCGTCTAGATTTATTTTCATATTTATGGACTCACAATATTGAAGTGTTATAAATTATTACCTCCTATTCAAAATAAACTATAAATTATAGAAAATATAATTTTCTGTAACCGCTAAATTTGTTTTTCCATTCGCTCCGTCGAGGAATCTCACATAATACGAATAATGTCTACCATGTCTAACAAAGTCACTGCTGCGGGTTATGTTCTAATCCGTAGGTTGGCTTTTGCAAAGGCATTAGAAATATTCTTAACTTGGCAATGAGATCGAGTACTTATTGATCGCTGGACACGCAAACTTTCGCTGCCCCGTCTATAAGAAGATTCTTCATTGCTATCGAACTACCGGCTTACTTCAATTTATTGCAATTTCGACAACTTCTGGTAAAATCATTTACGCATCCATTTCATGGCAAGTAGGTCCTAGTTATGTTCCTGTTATGTTCTTTACAATGTTTTTACGTCTCGCGACCATTATAAGAATAATAATAATACATTTCTTTATTGTTTAAACTTTTACATATAATGGATAAATAAACAAAGAAACAAATAATATAAATATAACAAGTACAATACAATCTCATTGCGAGGTTCAGATTTAGATAAATCTATTCTGATATTAAACCTAACCACGGTAGAAAATTTATCAGAACAATCCACAAATAACCCAACATAACCTACGTAAAGTAACCTAATATTACTAATCATTTAATATAAAGAAAAAAAACTTATAAAAGACTAATAATGTAATAAAATAATTAACTTAAACCTAAAGTTCATATTGAGCGAGAGAAATGTCGCGAATAAATTCATGATAATTTAATTAATAATTAATTAATAATTTAAGTTCATAATAGGCAACTTCAACGACTATTATTTCAAAATAAACAACATATGCGATTTTTTATTGCATTGACCATTAAAAAGGTTTTGACTGATTTTCTTGCGGAAATAAGGAACACCGAGAGTTTTGAAATGTGGCGATAATCTATTGTACTTTTGATAGATTGCGAATGAAAAGCATCTTTCAAATATCGATGTATTGTGTGGCGATGGAGAAATTAATCCACGGAACCTACTTGTTGTTATATTATGAACGTACGATCCAAAACGAATTTTATTATAAAGGTACGGTGGAGATTTGCATAAAAGAATTTTATGAAAAATACACAGCACTTGAAGTTCCCTTCTATTGTACATCAACAAGCACACATCCCGCAGATGATCATATTTTCTTATATTGTATATGAGACGCAAACACGAGTTCTGAATTCTTTGAATTCTATTCACATTAATAGAATCAAGAGCTGCATAATAAACAGGAGCGCAGCATGAGAAATTCGGTAGAACGAATACCTCACACTAACGCTTCTTGGTTGCAATATTTACGAGTAATCGAAAAGGATAAAGACGTTTTAGGTTCCTATATGCCATGCTGATATATACTCAGTGACATATAAACTGCACCACCTAGAAGGGGTGGGAATTTTTGGACCAAATTTGGCAAGAATAGTGGACTAGTCCAAGGAAATAGTTGATTAAAATTTGAAACCCAATCATCAAGTAGTCATGGGATTTTTGACGTTTGTGTCATTTTTTAGAGTTGGTGATAGACAAGGCGGGTCAATGAGTGTTTCAGAAATAGGGGCGGACCAACACATTATTAAAGAAAAATCAAAAAGATGAAGTGCTTTCTTTATCAAATTTTAATCAATTGTTACCTTAGACTAGTCCAATATTTCTGCGTCCAAATTGGTCCAAAAATTCCCACCCCTTCTAGGTGGTGCAGTTTATATGTCACTGAGTATATTTTTTTATATTAATAACAAATTATTTGAATATATTTTCTATGTTGCATATTGAGGATGCTTATGCGACAAGTGTCATATTTCCTTGTGCCGAATATTCATCTTAAACAGCTATTTTGTATTTGCTTAGCCGTATCATTCAAGAGACGATGAATATACACCGGCAGACATTGTGCGAACTGAGATCATGCCCTCACAGAAGCAACTCCGGTGTGGATATATTAGTTTCAGATTAATGCATCGAGGTTTAATATTTACTATGTGTGATTTAAAGTTATATTGTACATAATTAGACCCAGATTTCTTGCTTCATTGACAATTGGTAAAGAAACATCATCAATTTTCAAATCGACACTCGCAATTATTAAGTGAAATGTTCGTGGGATCCATAGAAGAAGAAATCTTTCGTGGAGTGTATGAAATCACTTGTAATAACTGTAATTTTAAAAGGCAACAGATTAACGAACGCCGAAAATCCATTCTTAATAGGGCAAGAACAACAGGCTTCACAGAACATTGTATACAAAATAATCATTTCCCCAACTTCGACAAATGTAATATATTACACACATCGAATAATGGCAAACGATTGAACTTATTGAAAATATTAGAAATAAAGAAAGCAGAAAAACAAGGAAAATACGTTACTGATGAACAATTAAATTTCGTAATATCCTCAATAATCTTCGCTGCAATGAACCCATAAAACGAACCCATTAGAAACCGTATATCTAGTCCCGTTATTGTAAATAATTTTAATATTAATGTTCGCTTGAAAATAGCTTAAAACAGGTGTCGAACGATCAATTAAAAATATAGTGAAATTAAACGAAGTGTTTTATTTTCCTATTATTATTAAAAAATGTAGCCCAGCGGCCAGTTAATCTCAAAGATTGTCAATTAATTTTAAAAGGACGGTTTACGTCTAAACTATGCTCTGAACCCGGACTTTTTGGAATTATCTCATTTGCATTCAGATGATCTCTAATCTCTGCATTTATAAATTTTTCGAGCTATTTAGATAATGCAGGTATGTAGAAGACTAATAGGTTGCAGACCTGCATAATTCTCCGGATATTAGACCTACGATGCCGGCATGACTAATCCGTTTCCACACACTCGAAATTTTTTTAGTTAATAAGTAAGTGTTTATAAGATGTGTAATGTGAGGAAATATAAATGAGCAGCAACACTTAATCAGCTGCAGTGTTAAGCCATCAGAATTGCTTTTAATTGCAATAATCTAGTGATTGTCTCCATACTCGCTGTCATAAAATGTAATGTAATGTAATATTTTTCTTGATTATATTATTATTACCTGGTTTGCATGTTCTTAGTGCCTACATTATTTAGTTAAAGATCAGTTGGTCTTTGCAGGTTTTCAAGCATGTTTAGATTTTTACTTTTAGAGAAATTTAAAAACTAATTCGTTCCATGTACCTTTTTTTTCGCATTTGATAAAAGTTCAAAAGAAACCTACTTTTCCATTTGTATGGCTTTATTAGTTCTTTTCTTTGTAAATTTTAGTGTTTTTAAATATCTTCTTATTAATCTTGTTCACATAATATAGTAATCAGACAAATGCTTTGATTTTTTATGAAAACTTTCACCAAGAAATGACGAGCCTGGTGACGGGGTATAAGGGAAATTGATGGCAATTTTGGCAGAATATATATATTTTTTAATTTATTCTACAACTCAATTCTACTTTAGCTTCCCAACAAGCCCAATATGATGTATAATTTGTCTTGTTTTCATAATAATTTTAACATAAAAAACATAGGATTCATCATCAAGTATTTCAGTCTAAACCTGACAGGATTTTCTCCGTTGCACGGTGTTATTGTATGAGACGGGAGGCGATGAGAATTGTGATTGAAAATTGGGTCGCAAATACTAAAAGGTTGAGAAACGCTGCCGTAATTAGTTTCACCGACTCGAAATGTAAGCGTGTGCGAGCGAGAAAACATCAAACAAAAGGAAATGTAATTGTATACATTACGAGTGCGTGTGCCGATGAATAAATTAAAATCAACATTCTGAGAATTTTTCTATTTAAACAACTTTTACCAAGAAACGACTGGTTTTTCTACGATATTAATGGAACTATTGTTTTGCCGTGACGCGAATGAAAGTTTGATTAAATGCGAGCTACAAATTAAATGTCTTTAAGTAGAACGGCTGCCGGCATGAAGAATTGGATCCCTCGCTGGAGTCTTTGTTTCTGTAGCTCAATAAATATTTAGACATATATGAATAATTGTGTATTTCCGTACGTATTTTTAACTAATTTTTATAAAACAACTTTGATTTTACAATACATTTCTCATTATGCAGTCATTAACGTTAATGAATATGTAGTAAAATCATCTCAGAATGAAGGCTGCAACAAAACATTTATAAAATCGACTTAATGCTAATTCATGGAATTCATTGCAATTTACCGCGACGATTATGCTCTTATATAACTGAAAACAACAGCCTGCAACTTTAAAGCGTGTTTACTCGCTATATCACCCCAGCTATGCCTTAGGGTAGTCATCTGGTCGTGCTTTATTTTTATCAGTTCTTGCCCCTACGAGGTTGCAAAGATTGTAAAAGAGCTTGTAATGCGTTATCGCACAACCAATTTATGTATGCGAGAGTAGCGTTGGATCTAAGATATTTGATTTATGCAACGGCATACACATTCGCATGACTTGGCACCTTAAGCGAATGTTTATGTGGTAATCTGATGAGCCCATAAAGGGTGAAGCGGCTGTAATCACCTGTTTATTTTCATTATGAAAATCATTAAAAACTGTAATAAACGTAAAAATTATTAAAATGATTGCTAAATGTCGCAAGAAAGGCATCTGGAAACATTTCTTACAGTTGACATATTGCACAAGTACCAATAATAGCAAAAATCCTTTAAAAAAACTTAAAAAGCGTTAAAAATAGTATATATCATACACAAATCATAAAAAAATTATAAGAAATTTTCCAAATTTCTGTAATAAGTAACGTAAAAACTGATAAAATTGTAAAAGTTGTCAAAAATGATAAAAATCATTAAAGAATCATTAAGTTTTGTAACAATCGATACAAGTTGTAGAAATGATGACAAAATGTTTGAGAAGTAAATAAAAATTAACAATCGTAAAAGAAAACAACATCGTGAAAAACTGTAGAAATAGTAAAAAATTAACTAAAAAATAAATTTCAGCAGCTATATCAGGTGATGACAGCTGTTTCATCATTCAGGACTCAACATATCACCAACGATACATACGCTCATGTGCATGTAGTCATATAAACATGAGTTACGAACATTTGTGTGTGCTTAACGTGTGTGTGAACATCATTTATACATCAATGTACTCACGCTGGTATGTGATCGCAGAAGTCAACTGCGGCCGACTAAGTAAGTACCGTCGAGAGTTGTAACTACTTCGTAGCCGTCGACAAGAAAGATCGCTTTGTTGTTGGATGTATTAGGTGATGACAGCTGTTTCGTCAAGACTCATCAGATATTGATGAACATGTGAACTCATATTTGTAGGACTGCATTAGGGTGGCCCAAACATTTTAATCTAGGGCAAAATTTCAGGGCACCAACAAAAGTGCCAAAATTTCAGAAGGCAGTGCTCAAGGTCTCCAAAGTTTTAAAAATGGTTACTTATTTTTTAAATATTAATTTCTGGGTTTTTCTGTTTTCCTAGATGCTATTTTTGTTAAAGAAATACCAAGAAAATATGACTTTGTCATCAACTTCAACACGTCAAGCGGACAATATATTTATTTTTGATGGGTGTCAAAGAATTAGAACCAATATCTAGATATAATTAGTTACAAACTCTAAGGCTTAGATTCCATTTTTTCCTACAGGAAAAAAATCGGTTCAAAATTAAGTTACAGCAATGAAGAGAATTAATTTTAGTGTGGCAAAAGGCCGCTATCCCGATTAGACTTTTAAAACATTGTATTGATAAGGTTGAAAAATTACACTATGAGTGTTTCCTGTTAAAAAAATTAAAGGAAGAATCTCTGATACACAAAAGAAACGTGAACCGCTATTTCAAGAGCAGCTAGATATGGCACTTACTATGTGCAAAGTAGACGTTGAGAGTGTTTAATTGATCAGGATCAGGATGGAAAGAAATATGATTATGTCATATATAACAAGAAACAAGACAGAATTCTTCAAAGAAAAATAACAGGCCAGGTTCCTCTTCCCTGATATCTCCAACTGTGACTATTTCAAATTCAGATTCAGGAGATGAATAAACCATCATTAGGACGGGACGATTATTCATGATATTTTGAACACTGAAAAAATAGATCGATTGCCCGTATTAGTATCTGCAGATGGTAAGGAGAAATTACTAGTGTCACAACTTGTAAGTGGCACTGGCGTAAACGCATATAAAAAATATGCAGGCACCACATGTTGGAGATTGTTCTCTGTAAGGTATTTGCTCTCTGTTTTGGACCATCCAGTTCTCCTGGCATTCTTTTATTCAAAAGATTCAAGACAGCATGGTCCTTTATACAGCAAGAAAACTACCAACCATAGGAAAAGCTCCTGGCAGTGAACATTTAAAAGTCACTGCAGTAAATGATTCATTAGTTCCCTTAGGAAAGAAAAAGCAGGCCAGAGACGATTGATTACATGGAGTTAATAGAGCTGTCTCTACTAACTCTGGGACATACTCAAGATAAAATTCATTGGAGAGCTCCAGGTGCAGTACACCTCTGCATGTTGGATGGCGAAAGTGATATACACCATCAAAATCCACTTGTTTCCTTTATTCAAATGATCCAGCAGCATGGCCCTTTATACACCAAGAAAAATATCAACCATTGGAAGAAGCTCGCAGCAGTGAACATTTAAAAGTCAGTAAATGCTTTAGTAGTTGCCTTAGAAAAGAAAATGCAACCCAGAAGCCCAGAGACGATTATATAAAGTTAATAGAGTTGTCTTTATTAGCTCTGAGCCATACTCCACATAATATAGCAGAGCGTGGTTTGAAGAGATTAATAAGCTTCTGACAAATGATGAAGAAGAGAAACAGTTGCTCCTGCAAGTGGTTGAAGCTAACAGAAAGTGGGTTCTGAGCAAAATAATAAAAAAAGCAGTTGTTGAAAGGTTGAAGGTGTCAACTTCAAATGATTAATAGTATATTATTAAATGAGAGGTAATATAGGCAATAACTCAAGGGATGATTGCAGTGCGAGCCGCAGGTAAGCACTGTAATCATCCAAGTGAATCTAGAAATCTTAAAATGTATAAAATAGTCAAAACATTGTGAAAATAACGAAATCGAAAACGTATTAAAAGAAATTAAATTTCCCAAAAAGGAATTAATATGATAGAGACTGAATTTTTTTCAAATTCGTATAAATTGTCAAAGATCGTCAAAATTGTGAACTCAGAAACATTGTTAAATCCAAAAATTGGAGGTGTCAAAATTTGCAAAAATTTTCGAAAATATTCTTCAAATGATTTCTTTCTTTTCTTCCATAATATTATAATAGTTCACTCAACCGAACGCAAGTCTATCTGTGCTTATGATTGATCTACAGTCATATGTTCAATTAGAATATTTAAGTAAAATAATTGAATCAAGATAAAATACCTCGTCTTGCGGTTTTCTGGTACATACAAGGAATGTTTAATTTTGCAATAAATTAAGATTTATCGAAGAAAAAAAGTTATATAAAATTATAAAATTTGTACAATATCGATCATCGTCTCGTATCAAACAATGACATTCCTTAACCTAGGTTCGCTTATACAACATTGTGCTGCATGATTGAATCTACCATTTGTCCTCTCTCCCTAGCAATTCAACAAACAGCCTTTGGCTACAATTAAAGATTGTTAAATTCAAATACCCAGATATGTTTGACAGCTCAGCAATTATTTAGGGTGGTCACGTTATTACACTCGCCCGGTATACGACTTGCTAATGTATGTATCTCAGAACAAAGGGAACTTCGTACAAACCCTGCGACCCACCCTCACGACAGCAGACGAGGGAGGATTATTATATTTCGCAAAGCCGGTTGGCCGACGAAAGAAATGCACCTGGTAATCACGGATTTAGACTGCTCGCTGAATAATTAACGACGACAGGGCATTGCAAAAATAAATTGATTGTTTAATGGAGTTTATTGACTGGGGAGAAACAATGAAATCAATGAAAGCATAATTTTATTATCTGTAAAATTTTCTACGTCAGTATTAATTATTTAATGAAATGCAATAAGATATTTGTACAAGTAGTTGGATGAAAGTTTCCAATTTTCAATTTTTTCGATATTATCATATTTAATTGTAAAATATTTTTATTTGAATTATAATTAGACACCGTTAACAACGGAATGTCGTTAAAGAACTATTTTGTAGAAACAAACCGCTGTAATAAAGAACAATTTATTATTAATTTATTGTTATTACTTTTTTAAGTGTACGTAATTTACATTAATGTATACGAAGTACAGGTCGAATATCGCCGGGCTCGGCACGGAGTACCGACCTTTGAATCGTCTGATATTCCGCCAATAGAAAGTTATCGTGGTCGTTTATTCTCGTCATATTTTACGTTTCCAGCTATGTCGTGTTATCTTAAGCGTAGAACATTTTGATTTGACTCACACTCATAAATGTAAGATTGAGATGTTTGCCGTAGCGATTAAAAGTTGTAATAAAATATCGAAGCAATACATGGATAAATTATTGTAAAGAAAATATCTACGCAGGAATTCATAGTGAAATACGTATGCAATAAAACTGTATATTATGAACTGAATAAAATTACTAATAAATTCGACGAGAAATGCTTCCTTCTCTATTACTTTAACGATTTTTTACTTATTGTATTGGTGTATTTCATTCATTTTGAATTTATTTTCTTTGTTTTACTTTATATTTTATTTATTGTTTGTCTTAAAATTTTCACTCTTACTTTCGTCATTTTTATTGTACGTTTTAATTAACTATCATTTACATCCATTTAATTTTCATGATTCACTAACTTACTTTTTCATTATTTTATTGCATTTCGCAATTCTTTCTCGAATCAAAGCGTTGACAATCGATCAAACGAAATTCAATCTCGTTTTTGCTTTCCAATACTTTATGAATAAGAAACTTATCGTTCACCAGCTTCAAAAAGGAGTGAAGATGGCAGCTTCATAGTCGTTTCCTTAAAAATAACACGAAAATGGTAAAAAACGACTCTGAACACGATCCTGAAAACCGCATGTCGTCGCTGTCTTTCAGATGAAGCACAAGAAACGTGCTTCAAGATGACATCATTTGCATACATCGTTCGAGACCTGTAATAGTAAATTGCATGCAGCTTTTTTTGCAATAAAGTATTTTGGAAACTATATATAAACTAGGGAAAACCTTGTAAAGAACCTAATTAGGGTCAACCAACATTTAAATCACTCCAATACAATACGACAAAAAATATAAATTAACCCGCAAATGCAATAGTAATTGTCAAAAAATTATATTGTAATAATGAATCAAATATCGGACAATTTGCCACAAAATGGAATATTGTGACAATATTAATTCAATGTTAATAAATCAAAATCAATATTAGAAATTAATATTAAAGGATTATTAATGTTCAGTTCATTGTAAGTGTATACAAAAGTGTAATAAAACAAAGCAAATCTCTAAAATTGATTTAAGATGAATTCAACAGACCTCTTAAAAAATACAAATCACAACTTAAATTAATGTGACTAATGACAATAATCACCACAAACGTAGGACTGCTCCAAAAAGACACTGTATAAATTCCAAATGAATACATGCCAATATGGTTACCTCCCAACGATCAAAAATGACCATGTGAACATCAGCATGCACCAAAAGGCACCTAAAGGTCAGCTCTACAATGAATACATTAATACTCAGATCTCTTAAATATTAATTATTAATGTGATCAATGTTCAAACTAAAGCTATGTGAAAAAGTTAGTTTCAACATTAGTCAAATCACGTAAAATAAAACTAAAATTAAAATAATAAATAAAAGAAAAGGAAAAAAATCAACCTACAAAGATGCAGAATCACAGTAATGAATTATAATCATTTTGCTTAAATTGAATGCCAGTTTTAAAGTTTATAGCGTTAGTGTCTTTTTGTATGTGTACCATCTCCAAAACAAAACGTTTTTTATAATTGCACTCTTTAGTAAGAATTTTGGTGCGAAATCAAAAGTATGGCCTGTGTTTTTGCTATGCTTGGATAAAGCAGTGTTAGTGGTTCTGTTAGATGTTATACTGTATTTATGTTTGTATGTAACCACAGGTAGTGCGTAAGTGTTGATTGCCTTGACGGTGTTGCGAGCAGATAGTTGGTTTTTAGTATGCTTACTATTCGTTTCTTAATTTTCTCTTTTACCCTTTCTTTTACTTGTTTGTGATTCGTAATGTTGGTTTGTTCTGTACCTAGGTACTTGTAGGATTCATCTATTACCATCCCATGGATTTGCTGTTCGTTGTTGCTTTGTGTTCCGTATCCTTCTTGTTCTGTCATTGATTTTACACTTCGAATAAAAATGGAAGCTTTTGGCAACCCTTCTGAAATAGATTATCAGAAGTGCTTTCAAAAATGAAAGTCCTGAATTACCTGAAGCGATCAAGGCAAAGAGATGGAAGATGCTAGGCTGTATCTAACACCAAGTTCCTTAAAGGGCAATATGTTTAAAATTGCGGAATTTATTTATAATTCTGGAACGAAAATAGAAACAAAACAATTGTTCGTTACCCAAATTTATTATAATAATCTTTTGAAACGATTTGTGCACGCCATGTTCCTAAATAAACCACGAAAATTAGAAGAAGAAAATTAAATGTTCCCGCGACTTAAGCCATAAAAAATTGAACCCTTTGGCAACCTTTTTAAAATATAAAATGCTAACACCAAGTTTATTACAATAATCTTTTTAGGGAATTATTTAGGCACGTCAGGAAAGAAACCACGAAAATTAGAACAAGGAAAATAAATGCTCCCGCGAGTCGAGCCATAAAAAATGAAGCTTTTGGCAACCCTTCTGAAATAGAAAATGCCATATCAGATACAGAAATTCTTTCAGAAAAGGCATGTCCTGAAATACATAAATAGACTGAGACTGAGAGGCCGAAGATGCTAATGCAATTCAATAAACAATATGCAATATGTTCATAATTGCAAAATTTATTTATATTTCTGGAACGAGAGAATATAGAAATTGTTAGCTACCAGTACAAGAAAACAGTCTTATAATAGTATATTAAAAAAACAAGATACAGAAGGCACTGTTTCAGGCATGAGTCCGAAATTCAACCACGAGCCGCGAAGGCGAGTGGCTGAACGGATGAATGCCCTAATAGCTTTCTGTACGAGTATTTTATACTATTTTTTCTACTTTGCGCCCTTTTTACGTGAAAAATTAAACTTTGTTAAGTAATTCAACATTTAGGGATATTTGCGCGGGTTGGTAACGTTTATGTGAAATTAAATAAGGAGGCGGTGGCGGTCGAATGTTTAATTTGAAATGTCAGTTTTCTGACGCAATATGAGTTGCAATGTACTTCACCCGAAATACGGGAAATTGGACAAACTACGATTGGGAATTTATTTCCGAACAAGTCGCGTTCTTAATACGAACACAAATATAAAAAAATTCGACGAATGGTGCAACGAAAACAATGCAAAAATTATTACTTACAACTGACATTTCGTTGACGTTAGAGGCTGCCAAACCGTTGACAACATAAAGAAAAAAAATTATACCAGACTCATTTTAGCACTCAAATTTTCATTTTAACACTGTTTTGGGTGCTAAAATGAAGTTATTAGCAACGCAAAGTAGAAAAAATAAATTGTGTAAGACATTATCAGAGAATACGAACCTTTTATTAAATTAGATCAAATAAAGTGGATCCTCAAAGACTATGTTATCTCCGGACGCCACCACACTTTTTGTTCAGACTATTTTATTAATTATACGGCCATATTTTTATTTTTTATGCAATATTAAATTGGTGTTGCTAGTTATTATGCATAGTTTTACTTTTGTTTATATGTTTCATATGTTTACTTTTGTTTATATTGTTTGAAATATATTATAATTTTTTTAATTTGGTTTCGAACAGTCTTCTTGCTTCTTAAGATCCGTACCGAAAACTTGTTATACCTTTAAGAAGGTTTGCATAATGAAATTGCTTAATTTTTCTAATATATTTCTAATAAAATTCAGATCCATATTTCCTTGATATGAAGAAATTGCCAATAGAAAATCAGAAACATATTGTTTTGTTACATGACCACTGTCACCACTGATATATTTCTTCTTGTTAATGCTATTTATTGTTTCTTAACAAAAAAAAATCCTGCGAAATTAAAACAGGAAAAACCACTAAAATCATTCTTACGGTATGTCAGCTGATAAGCTCCTATTGAACTACAATAAATCGATATTAAAATCATCCATCAATGTAATGTTATCGACAGTTCGGAAAATGTACCACAAAGAGGTTTCTAGTTCGTTTATAAAATACAATAATGCGGTGGTTTACAAGCCACGCCAATGGTGTATGTATCATTCTCGAGATTTTCTGATGTTATATCGGCTGAAACAACGTTTAACTGAACATCTTCAATTGTGTGCTTCAATATATGCTGTTAATCAATTGAAATATGGTTTATATCAATCATAGACTTAATTCAATGGTACTTTATTCAATAAACCTGGTTTAAAACCCACGTTCAAATCACTAAAGGACCTGAACGACTTATTTTATATGACAATATTAAATAATTAAATAATACTCATTCATGTTTTAAGTCGATCATTAATGTCAATCAATATAATGAAATAAAATGAAATAAATATATATATATATATATATAATTTGCTTTAGTTTGTTATTTATACATGCCCACAATCACTATCTTAGTTATCCCATTTCGCTAGTTTTTAGACCAATAAGGTTCAGTTTCAAGAAGACATCTGACACTTGTTTCCAGATGATTTACAGGAAATATGCGTGGAGAGATGTTCATTCCCGATAGATTTCATGACGCACAAAAAATCTAATCAATCGAATTCAAATTGCTTCAGCACCTTGCGAAAATATTATTCTTGAGTGGGAGCTGGTTACTAAGAGGGCAACAAGCACTTGGCCTCGCCTTGAAAGGTAATCAATAATATTTATGAAATGTTAATGTACATTTTATTATAAGACTTTTATAGTACGAGACGGATATATTTATGAAGATATACGTAATAAATACTAAGTTCTTATAAGTGCTTATTATAGATTCAAATGTGTGTATTGTTTAAATAATTTAAATAATCAAAACCCCTCTCTTATTATTAGAAATTACGTTGCATATGCATGGTGAAATTGTGTGGAGAAATTAGACAGAAATCCACCAACTATTTGCAAGAATATAATATAGTAATTTTTATTTATTATATCTTTCTGTTGTCGTTGATAATATTTTTATACATAATGTAAAATATATTTCAATTTATACATAATATTTTCTTCACAGTAACCCAGCTCAACCCAACAAAAAAAAAAAAAACCCAACACTATCGGTTCCAAAAAATACGAATTTGTCGATATGAAAATAAGTATGAATTTGAATTGTTATATGGAAACCAATAACACGTATTAGTCTACACCTCTTAATAACAGGAAAATAACTATGTAGTCATCAGTTGCGAAAAGCGTGACGTTTCTTAACGTCAGTTAACTTTGAAAGATGACACTTTACATATCAAAAAAATTGCAGTGGTCGGTACTGAACGTTATTACACTTTCTCAACAGGAATTTCAACAGCAAAGTACTTCACTTGTTCTGGTAAAATTGTGTATATTCGCTCTAACGTATAGTACACAACTTATAAATGGTTATCACCGTTAATAAATTCAATTCCTTGAAAATGGATCTACATGAATGATAAGTTGGTTTAAAACAGGTTGTGTTTTTCTGCATCGTAAATATTTCAGTTATTTTACTTGCATTACCCCATCCTACAATTCCATAGTATATTATCAAATCACATAAGCGTAATTAAAACTCCACGATTGACAGTCACAAAGCATCTACAGCACAAAACTGCTCACTGAAACATTGTCTAATACATAGCTGATATGATCATTCCATGACAACTTATCATCAGCACGTTTTTACGCAATCTTCATTCCGTTGAAACTTACCATTAGACTGTAATCTAATTCCTTTGGAGAGAATAATATGAGTCCAGTTTTTGAGCAATTCAAGACTAGGTTGTTAATTGAGTAATAATTCCCCACGTCATGTCAATGACGCATCCTGTCACCTGCAGACTCAAACCTATCGAGTCAGCGGACACAAGAGCTAAAGATCCATGTTCAATGTTAGACACAATATCATTATAAAACATGAATGAATAATGAATAATAGGGGCCTCAGGATACTACCCTGCGGAAATCCTAAAGATGCATTTCTGAGGTCTAATTGGATTTTTTCCCATCTATTCTGATTCGGCAATATAGAAAAAAATGATCTCTTATTTCAGATTTATATATTTTTTTATAATAGCTAGTTTTCTTCGGTTTTGTCCTTCTGTTTATTCTTTCCGGTCTTGCTTGTTACATAACAAGCTACATCTATTCTCCGACATTATGTTTGAATGTCCTAGCCATCCCACTTCTCTATTTTGGATCTTTGTTAACATAAGTTTTATTTCTGTTGCGTTCATTCCTTCATTTTCTATTTTCCTCAAAGACTTCATGCAACTCTTGGCAAAATTGATATTGTTCACAATACAGGAAGGGTATTTTCTTCCCATATTAAAACAGCCTATAGTTATATCAATTTATAAAAGAGCGATAGTCTTTAAAAAACGATCGACCAATCTGTTTGCAGAGTGTATTTTCCAAAATTATCGAAAAGTTAATACATACAATATTGGGAGCTTTTCGGTCTAGCATACATTTTCCGAGTTTTAATGAAATGAATGCAAGTAGGCGGGTTGTGGGAATGTCGTTCAATGAATTAAATCATTCCTAACTGAAACTTTCTCGTCTCGGTCATGGGCCCATTAATATTCATTTTATTATCAATGATCTTGCAAGTTATATTTGATTTCATTTCATTTATTTTTATTGTCAATTCATGGTTAAAATATAGGCATTATCAAAATGCACCATACCCACTATCAATGAAAATAACAGCTACAATACAAACAAACAATTAGTCCAAAAATGATAGAATTGAATAAAAACAACCACACGCAAGATACATTTGAAGAGCAGACATTTCAGCAATCTCTGTAGGCAAACAATTGAAAATTGTAAGGGGCTTCTTTCGTACAATGAGGTTCTATGTTCGAGAACATTTATAGTCAATAGTCAAGGTTCCTGCCTGCAATTAAGGCACATTAGTAAAAATACAGGGAACGGTGTCATTATTTTATTTTTCCTAAACACAGGCTCACAATTATCTAATTTGTTAAATGAAAATATAATTCGTATAATTAACTATTTTTTGTAGAATAAAAACTCCGTTGAAATCAGAACACGTTTCTCAGAATATTATGCAATATTGTAGATGTGACACTACATTAGCATAATAACATAATTATCAACAGTACAGCCAAGGAACTTTATATTATTCTTAACGACAACTGATTAATCCTTCAATTGCATGACCAATGACCCACCAGAAAATTTATTTACAGGGTCAAACAATACATAATTTTTACTTTCTAATACTTTATGTATATAGTATAGTATGCTTTTGAATGACGTATGTATGTCTATGTGGCTGTGTGTATGTGTGTGTCTGTGTCTTTCTGTGTGTCTGTGCGCGCTCTACCGTCCAAACGGTTAAAGCTAGAGCTATGAAACTTTCAACGTAAGATTTGTATATAGCAGGAATGAAAACATCCTATTTCGAAAGCAATAGCGCAAGTGATGGTTTACTCTTATCACATTTTTTCATATCTCGAAAACGGGACATGTAATCGAAAAAATTATTGTTACAAAAGTTAAAGATATTGATATTTTGAACTTTTATTTGAAAAGTTCGTTCGAGAATGGAGCATAAGTAAGTATAAGAAAGTTCAGTGCGGACCACTGCAGATTTCTTTTATACAATATCAATCCATTCATGTCATACCAATTTGACAAAACTGGTGCCTCGAATCACATGTTGAAAGTTCGTTCATGTTGAACCCAGATATGATAACCGAGGTATCGTTAGCAATCTGAGTGATATCTTTTGAGCAACAGTGCGATGCTAAGTCATTAACGAAAAGCCCATATAGAAGGGGGCCCAAAACGGACCCTTGTGGCATTCCCTATATTGGTTCTGAGAGGCTCGTAACACCATTCTGCGTAGTACTCGTACTAACAATCTATGAACGATCTACTACATTAGATTGGATCTGTTTAAAACAAGAAATTTCTGCAATAGTATTGCATCATTTACCATGTCAAAGTCTTGAGATAAGTAAAAAAAAAATACCGCCAACACATATTTTGTTGTCTAGTAACTTGTAGATGCGATTTAAAGAATTATAAATATTCTAATTAAGTCATTGGTCGAATTGTCAGGGAGAAATCAAGTTATTACTATTCAAGTGCGAGATTATTCGATTATAGTAAAACTTTTTGAAAAACATGACACCCCGTATCGGTTCACTGATTGTCTGTCACCTTTCTTATGCACCGGTACTACTTTGGTAAGTTCTAAACTATTAGGAAAAGCTCCATGTTGAAATGATTGATTAAAAAGAAACATCAAGTGCGAACTTATTAAATAGTCAACGTGTTTTAATAAATTTTATCAATTCCCCACTGACGATGTGATATATAGACCAAGTTGTTAAACACCTTTGATGATGGCGATATAAGTGAAGGTTTTGTCATAAAGTCTTCTGGTGCTAACCCTGGCCAAAGATAGTATATTCTGAACTAAAGGAATAGTGCTACAGAAATAAATTAATGTTAAATGTAACTAAAATGCAAAGTTTTTTTCTTTCCTGACAATGTTCGATATTAATTTTGTAAATGCCTTAGGTATAAGACTTGTCTCTTAGTGTGAACACGTAAATTTTGTTTGTAAAAAATAAAATAAACTATGTTATTCGCGCGTTTCGTATGGAGCCGTACTGTGGGGAGCATCTACCTAAATCGGTAGAGTTTCATGTTTCAGAAACGTACAATACGCTTATTCTACTCCCTTAGTAGCCGTGAATCATGTAGGCCCACCTTTTTTAGCACAGAATTATGACCCTTATTGACATATACATCTATAATATAGTAATAATTTTACAATTATAACTCAAAATATACAAAATATACGCAACAAAACAAACAATATGTACGTATTTTTGTATTTAATAAATAAAAAAATTGCATATAAACGTTCAGGATAAGAACGATTTGAATAAAATTTATGTATGGCTTCTTGCTACGCTAGGACATCTCATTTGCATGGTGGTTCCTTACATGCTTAAGTGAGAGGTGTCATTACGTTATTAGAGACAACTGGCCTAAAACAAAGCAACTATTTGAATATATAATGTAGCTGTGCGGAAATTCCAGAATTGAAAATCGTACTAAATATATGCAGATCACCATTGTACATGCATTTCTAGTTATTCCCCACGAGGTATCAGATAGCCTTAAAGGGCGATTACGAGGATACAATATATTTCTGTGTGGGGATTTTTACATAGACCTGAAGAACACGAATAATAAAAGCACAATAAAAATAATAATACATATTTAATGCTCACCAGATAAATCTAATTACTGATAACTAAACAAAATACGTAAAGAAAGAAATTCTATTAACATAAACACGTCATTACTAGCGAATTGTACACTTATTTAATATACTGCTATTGTCGGATATAAAATTGAAATAGTCAAAGATTTGAAATAGTGGCGAGCGTCTCATGATATTTGTTCGTGATGTTGAAATATAAAATGTATTATGAAGTCGTGCAGAACGATGTGGTACTAGATGTTCATTCTTTCCAGTAGCTGAGGTCCATCAATGTTATTGTTTAATATATCACACGAGCTTGATATATGTCTAGTGTCTTCGGAACTGTAAATCCATATTAAAGGTATTACGTAGAGTAATATGCAACATCCTGAATCGGGTATAAACCTGTTTGTTTGAAGTGTAGATACTTCAGGACATTTCTTTATGTTTTTTAATTGCAATGGAATGCTAGTTATTTTTAGATTCAAAAAAGCATTCATGGAATAATAACTCACTGAGTGTTGAGAAACGGTCAGTCTACAGAATTCTATTCGGACTGTGTCTCTATTTCGCGTTTCATAACTATGAATGATTTCCTTTCTTTTTGTACTATGTTCGATGTTGTCTTGGACTAGTTTTTAAGATATATGTATAGCGAGTACCTTATACATTATTTTTTAAATAGTCCTGTACTTCTTGGAGGCACACCTTCAAATATTCTGAGGATCTTTTCTGGATTTTAAGTAAGGTACACACATGTCTAGAACTATCCCAGAAGATAAGTTCATGTGTGATAACCAACTGTACTACAAGTGTCTCAAAAGAAAGTTTACATTTGTTTAGCTGACTGCGTGAACGCATCGAATCTGAGAGGCGCGGGAGGTATGCCAGTAGGTAGCCTGAAGCCTGGCTCTTGGGAATTCAGTCGCTATGAAGCATTTCTCGGGAGCGGACCGCGCGCTGTGCGTGAGAGAGTTTTACAAGAATGGTGATTCAGCGACTGCAGGGCGTAGAAGATTCTGCAGTATTCGAGGTTTTCGTCACTTAAATGATGCGCCAAGTATCACTCTAATTCGAAAATGGATCAAAAAATTTGAAGATACTAGTTCAACACTACAAAAACATATATCTGGGCGGCCAAGGCAGAAAATGTGGATAATGTAAACCAGTCTCCAGGAGAGGCGATATAAACTGGCCTCCACGCAGTCCTGATTTATCTCCTATGGACTTTTTCCTGTGGGGTTATCTCAAATCTAAAGTTTACAATAATAAACCGACTTCTCTGGCGCTTTTGAAAGAAAATATTCCCAACGAAATCGCAGCCATCCCGGAGTTGACCTGGCGATCTGTCATTGAAAATTTTACCGTTCGACTAAATGAATGTCGTGAACGTGAAGGTTTACATTTAGATGATATTATTTTTAAGAAATAAATTCCCAAATACTGTACTTTGATAATTAATAAACATTTTATTTATAGATATCTTATATTATCTTTCTTTTGAGACACCATGTAGTTCAAAATACATTTGTTCCAGCACGCACAACAAAACACCGCACCGCACTAAGTTTGTTGATTCTGATGAGTGTGTTGTGGTCTACTTTTCCATTTATCGTATAGAATCGTATCATTTGCGTTTTTGCGTTGTTCAGCAAGCTCATTATCACACCAAGCTAGCAGTTCTCTAATTGATTGTTGGGATTTAAGAATCATGCTCGCGGTGGTGGGCTGGACAATAACCGTGCTGGTGTCACCTGCGTACATGCTTCTTGTACAGGATGTAAGGAACTTTTGAGGTAGCTCGCCAATTATTATTAGGAATAAGATGGGTCCAGCGATGGTGCCTTGTGGCACCCCGCGTTATATCTATCTTATTATAGATAGAAGTAGTAGTCGGTCGATCGGCAAGATCGGTCGTGTTCTGCAGTGCTCCACATAATTAACTTATTTGTGATACATTAGACAGTGTTTTGTCGTAAAAGTACCAGTGATAGTAACAACTAAACTCAGATAATTTTACGCAAAAGGGATTCATAAAGGTGAGACTGTTCAATATACCTACGTAAGTGAATATGGATCAAATTGCATTAAAAATCAATAAATTAAAGCTGCACGATCTTAAAAACGGACAACAAAAGCGGGATATTGATAGTTGCTTAAGACTTAAGGAAGAACTAAATTTGAGTTTTATCTTTAACAATATTGATTGTGATAATACGAGTGACACTAATAACATTATTGACGATAAACTAAATGATTCTACCGGAGCAGTTGTTGAAAATGCTCGTACACTTAAGAAACGTAAAAACAATACTGTGATAAGACTCTTTAATGATAATAATAATAATAGTAGTGCGGGTACCAAATCTTCAACAGAGACATATTCCTGAAGAATTTGGAGGTTATCATGGTAAATCCCAACATCCTAGATGCAGACGTGCACGTAGTATCAATGTGACTAGTCAAGCTAAGTTGTGAATCGAACAGAACTCCCAGATCCACTGCTAAGTTCGATCTACTCAGTTGTTGATCATTTACAATGTATGTTGATACAAATTGATTAAACTTTCGAGTATAACTAACAACATGGCACTTGCCTATATTCAACTTTAATTTATATTTTCTACACCACTAGACTATAAAATTTAGATCACTTTGTAGGTTGTCAGCATCAGACTGCGTTTCAATAGACGAGTATTTTTTTATCATTCGTATAGGCCAAAGAAGAACAAGACAACGAACATAAAAGATCATCAATAAATAATATGAAGAGTAGAGGAGCTAAATGCGAACCTTGCGGCACTCCACTCGTAGCAGCAAAATCGTGAAATTTATATCCATTATAGAATACGTAATTTATTCTATTGCTTAAGTAAGATTCCATGAGATTCAATAAGAGACTTAATAAAATAAAGTGCTGATGCAAATTCGCTTTACTAAATTTGTGAAACAACAGAAGAATAAATGCTTTGAAAAGTTCTAGCGTAATTGAAGCAAACTATAAAAATAATTTTATTTGATCGGACCATGGCACATTTGAATAAATATAACTTGCTATAAATGTTTGAAAAATCATTTGAACGGACGATATTTAGGTAACTGTCGTTCATACTAGAGCTCTTGGATACAAACGAAAATGTAGGGGATATTTATATTGACTTATGTAAAGTCATTGGCAGTATGATATACGTGGTAAAGTACTTGATCTTACGATAAGTTACCTATCGCCCAGAAGGCAGAAAGTCACTGTTCCTACAAAAGTGTGCAATGGATGCAAATGGGTATATTCTGATTTTGCTCAAATCACACAGAGCGTCCCTCAAGGATCCATTTTGGCACCTTTAATTTTTCTGATATATGTTAATGACTTATTTAAATATGTTGATGGCAATTTATATCAGTTTATAAATGATACGTCTTGTGTCGTGACAGGATCAAACATACCTGAGCTATAAGTAACAGCCTTTGATATTGTACGAAAAATAGTTTACTGGTGTGAAATAAATTCACTAACGCCAAATAGTGAAAAAATCAATGCCATTGCTTTTAGTTTGAAGGAACAACTAGAATCACTAAAAAATAAAATAAAAACTATGAAGAAATCCATACATCAAGTAGATTATGTCAGATTTTGGGAGTTTTAATTGATAGCAGGTTAAAATGTGAAGATCACATAAATACTGTTCGTGCAAAAATCAACAAAGCTTTCTACGTGGTGTACCACGTTAGAGAAAGGTCGATTTTACTGAGGTTAAAACTCTATATTATGTCCACTCATATCTCAGCTACAGTATAATATTTTGGGGTTCATTTAGGCTACTAGGCTACTTATATTTCAAAAAATGATAATTAGGTACGTGCTTAAATTACCATCTCGGTCTCCATCTCGAACGCATTTCATATCAGAGACGTAATAAGGGCAGTTTTAATCGAAATTCTGAAATATCTATAGCAACGACCATGCGAACTAATTATCAATTCCGAAACACAATACAGCAGTGTACGAGAAGGGACCTCATTATAGAGCGATAGTGGCATTTAATGCGTTACCTACTAATTTTAATAACATCGCAGGCGATCAGCAGTATCGTAGTACACTACAAATATTTCTCACTAACTAATCTTTCTACAGCTTCAGTGAGTACTTGTACATAATTACATAATTAAATTTTATTTTTTTGTTTACTGACTACGATTTATTATATTATAATGTAGTATAGCTGTACTTGTACGTTGTCATATTTCCTTTGAAATTTACGACAATAAAAAAGAAAATAGATAGATTCGTTTGCCCACACTCTGTTTTGCCTGACAGATATGAGCGAATCCATTTATTGCCTATTCCTCTTATTCCCATTAAAGATAGTTTTTTAACGACCAACTGATGGAGTATGGAATCGAATGCCCTAATCATTGCAAAGAAGAGTCCCAGTAATGTTCCATTTTTTCCAGACCATCACAAAAAGTTTTAATGGTTGCCTCTATTGTTGAAGATGTTGACCTGTTTCTTCGATCTCCATGTTGTTGGTCATTTAACTGCCCAATTTTTTCAAGAAAAGGGTAAAGCTTTTCTTAAACCATTCGTATATTTCAGATATTTGAGTTTGTATGGATATCGGTCTATAGTTGGTGATATTTTAAAATATCAGTGTCATATTAGATACCTAAGGTCACTTGATATCTCCCGCTTTCGAAAGATTTGTTTATGATGTGACACAATAATCACTTATATTTCATATCTCTATTAATTTTTTTCCGGGATTCCATCTACACCAGAAAAGTTTTTTTGCAGAATTTGCTAGTTCGGTTACTGTTACCGGATGTACAGACTGTTTAAGAGTTGATTCGTTCCCGTGTCTTGATTTTTCCGTGAATCACAATTATTGACCAAATCTGCGAAATGGTTATTAAATTTATTTTAATTTCCTGGTTTCCATTGTGATTCTTGCACTCATTAATGCTCCATGATGTGTTGTTGATATTTGTCTTTTTGGCCACTTTTATTTTTTTTCTGCCATTTTGCGAAGCAATGTTAACAGTCTCTTTATTTCTGGTGTATCCAACTTTTGTTGTATTGTGCACGTTTTTTCTCTAGGTAATTTCAATCACTTGACTGAAATTTGCTTCGAATTTATCGTGTAAAGTGTTTACGTCATCTTTTTCAATGTTCCTGTTAAACTCTTGTTCAACTCTATGTATCACAGTCGAAGAGCTTTGCTTGTTTCTTTCAATAAAGTATCTTCATTTCGTTTGAACTTTATTCACAATTTCGTTTTGCAAATCTATTTCTACTATCTAATAGGTATGTTGCGCGATATTTTTGTTTCTAACTGATATTCAGGCCTGCGTTGTGCTAAAAAAGACAACACGTCTCCTGCATAGTGTTGTTTAGATCCCTTACCAAAGTTCCATCTTTAAAAAGTCGATATTTAAATCCCCGCATATTATTATTTGAGAATCTGTTGGGCGATCTATAGATACAGTTGATGACTAGCTTCTTATTTGTTTAATTAATTGTTGCTATGTCAAATTCTTCACATGTACTATATTTGTTTTGCGTAGTATTTGCGCTGGTAACTCACTTGTAGTAGTCTAACACAATTGATCATCGTGTTATTTATTTCGTAATTCTGCATCCAATGCTCCGTAATACATAATACAGCCACAGTATTTTCGATTACCTCTAATTCGTGTTGTTTATTGTAGAGACCCTGTATATTAATGTGCATTATATTTAGTGCTGCTTTTCTTCTTGTTCTTGTCCGACTCCGGAATTAGTCAATTTATTCCCTTTGTCTATTTAGACAATGACACTCATTGTACTGTACATGATGTTCAGTGTTTATCTTTAAATTGAACTAATTATTTGTTACATCGCAGTTGATACGTTTTTGTCTTTCATGTTTACACTCCACAATTTTGTTTTCCGCGCATAATGAACATACTAATTATGATTTATAAGTATTGGCTATGAGTATCTTTGGCATTGATAACATCTCATAATTCTTAATTTAATCTTGGAACTCTTTGCAAGTGGCCCAGCCAACAAATATATTCTCTTTAATTTGCAATGCGTGTCATTATCTGCTGTAACATTCTAGGCTGAAATTAAATTTCCTTTTATTTGTTTTCGTTTTCTGTATTATTTTTATGTCTTCGACTTCTAAGTTATTTTGACTAATAATATTTCCGATTAAATCATCGTTGTCAGTATCTTCAAAGACTTTTACCTTCAAGTTTTACTGGTTTTATTCGTTACGTATTTTTCAAATCGAAGTGGTATGATTGAAAAAAGTCAGTTTTCGTCAAAATGACACCCAGATCTTTGAAGATAGAACTTGTGTATGGGGTGTATTAGGGTGTTGTTAAAAGTATAATTCAATTTAATCGCCTGGTGCCTCCGGGAGAACGATAAAACATCGCACTTCGTAAATTATTGATGGTGCACCACAATTACGAAACATTCAACTCCTGTGTACTTTGTAAGTAACGTGCTCATTTGCATCCAAAGATTCTGATATAAATAAATAGGTCTAATTATCAGTTGATTATCACTCTTTTTGTTTACAGGCACTAATCTAATTATTTACAAACACTAGCGCAGTCCCTTGCAAGGAAGGGACTGGGTGAGTCTTCCCCCTCTGTATTAGTATTTTTAAAGCATTTTAAACTTCGAATAACCTCTGATTTCGATAACACTATATTACAATAATCGCGGGAGTGTTAATAACTGGAGAAATGTTAGAGGTTAGAGGAAATGGGTTGGGTTGGGTTGGGTTGGGTTGGAATAAACTGATTGGAGAATTTCTTGCGATCGTATTCATGTACATGACCATCATTATCCTTGAGCTTGTTCGGAATTCTCGGTGTGGTGTTTTTTGATGTAACATGCGACCAACATCGTTTAGGATTTACTTAAACCAGCTGTTGAATATTAATTAAGTAATTATCATATAAAATAGCAGAGTTATCCTTGGCCCACATTTTCGAAAACTTATTATTGACTTTCAATTTCAACCCTTCAAATAATTTACCAACTGGAATATCATCAACTTCTAAATCTGTAATAGATTACAATATTTTCGTGTCTCTCTGATCACATGTGCATGAGCACCGCTTATAAAACTTGAGATGTATAAAAACAAGAACTCGCACTATGTTGAAGAATAATGAATAATGAATAGGTTCAAAGCGATAAACTGGCACGAAATACAATCAGCAACTGATATTCGAAGCTCAACTTATTGACTCACAGATGAGTTAAAACATTATCCAGATTTAAAAGGCAATTATTTCAGGCTAAGCTAAATAATAATAACATATCAAACGAATTTTATCAATAGTTTTGTAGAAAATACAGGAAAATGAAATACAAGGTAGCTAATGTCATCGGGTAATATTGGTAAGGCAACTTTGTATATTGTAAGAGGAATCATAGAAAACGCTAAAGGATAAAAAAATATATAAATAACTACGAAAGTGAAGAATCCATGGGCGCAAAACACATGCAAAACAGTATTAATAAATATTGCATAGATGTGTGTGATGGAAAATAGATCACTAAGGCGAAATAATAAATACCATACAAACGTTCAAATGAAATGCCGACTCTCCTTTTAAAACTAAGTGCACCGACATTGACGGAACCCCTACAACGCATAATAAATAACTGTTTTGTAATAGCTGCACGCAAGGAGATTATCGTGCTTCCAATGCATAAAACAGGAAGTAAATCGCTAAAAGAAAACCATAGATCAATAGCAATCATATCAAACGTACATAAAAATTTTGAAAAAATATGATACGTCATTGCAATTTTAAATAAAATCCAAAATGGCTACGTCAAAGGATGAACTAAATCCACTGCTATTTACCATGCCATGACAGAAATTTATACAATAACTGCTGGTGACAAAGTTTCAGTAATGTTTATGGACCTATCAAAGGCATTTAATAGCATTGAGCATCACAAATTACTACTTAAACTAGGAAAATGAGGAATTATAAGAACTGCACTAAAATCATTTAAATCATACCTTTCTAATAGAAAATGAAACATACGAGGGAACTACTGGCGTAATGACATCGATCTGGGGAATAGTGATATATTTCCTCAAGGTTCTATAGTGAGCCCCGTTATATTTTACTATATGTAAATGATCTTTTTGAAGTGGTAAACTACATGACAATTATGTTTCCAGAAGACGAAAGGAAACCGTAAGCCTACGTGCAGACACAATACCGATTAGGGCGGAACCGAGCGGAACGTAGCGGAGTGGAAAGAAAAATTCATGATAAAGTATAAACGTGTTCAACTACAAAACGCAGTATGCTTGTGTCATTAAAATATCTCATTATAACTTGCACAATTAATCAAAAAGATATTTATAAGTTGTCCAATATGGGACCAGCTGGATTCACAGCATCACAACCGTGACAAAATAGCAAGAAATCTCTTGTATATGCACAAGTTCTTTGTGAAAACCTTCTTTATTTAAGACTAACGTAATGTACATTACAAACTTTATTTCATTAAATATTATATTAAGGTTAAAATGCTCGAGAGGAACTGTTGAAATGCGCAAAAAAATCATTCCGGACATTTCTTGCGCTTTCTGTGAAGTATTGTTTCGCGTGTTTGGTAACTGGTCAGTAAGAAATTGTGATTACCTACAGTATATCCAGAGACACATACGCATGTTTGTCTGTAAAGTTCTTTTGTAAGAATATGCCATTTCGCAATCATAATTGCAAAGCCAAACTGAACAAACCGTCTAGCTCTTGCTAATCGATAGTTAAATATAGCTTTTTGATTATTTAATTATTTTCGTGGGAATGGTTTCATTAAATAAATCAATAATGTATAAATTTCATCTAGTAACAGCAATGGTAATGTTATGTCCTTATTTGGTAGGGTTTGGTCTGGCGGCACATTAAAATTACGTGTAGGCTTTGAGATCTACTACTCTCTGTAAATATTTCGCTGTCGGATTGTTTTCCAAAAGCACCTACGTCAGTGACAATAAATTTATAGTTTACATCAACCACTGCATGCAAAACTATTGAAAAACATTGTTATAACTATTTCAAATGAGCTGCTGTTGATGCGATTGGCCGTCTGGATGAGTGGTAACAAGATAAAAACAAAAAGTATACAGGATGTAAAACAAAGTGTCACAAACAAATATAATGAGCTTTTCAAGGATATGTTTCGATGACGTCACAGGACTGGCAAGAAAAACATGCGTATATAAAAATAGGCAGAACGGTAACGTTTTTGCGAGTTTAGAAGGCATGAGTGCATAAAAATAAACTGAAATGGTAACGAGGATGTATATACCAATGGATCTGGGTTTTTCGGTGAATTTGATAATAAAAACTTAACTTTCTTTATCGATAGCTGTCAGATTCTAACTAAAAGTCATTTAAATCCAATTCAAAGTAGGTTGGAACTGGACATTTATTCAATTCGATACGGAATTATGAAATTAAACGAAATATGAGAAGTTTTCGCGATTAGGAAACAGCTTTAATACGAAAATGTATGAAAATAATAAAACGCAGGCAGGGAGCAATGGTTACGGTTACGTAATTTTTAAATTTTACAGATAAATAGTTCTGTATACTCAACGAATGTACCTATTATGAAAGAGGAGAAAAATTCGGTTAATAATTATGTGATCAACATAAGTTTCGGTTGGATATAGGTTACCAAAATTTAATATGAATATGTAGTGAAGATTGTAGCAAAATATTGTAAGGCTCTATATTTACATGCGATAAATACAGAAACGTGCGTTCCTGGAATCTAAATTTGATTTATAATAAACGTTTCGAGCAAGATTTAGAAGCTAGTTTGTAAATATATTGAAATATCAATGTTTAGGATTATGTTGACGAACTGTTATATTTACGAATAAGTAAATAAACATACTTATTTATAACTTTTGATAACATTTGAAAATATTCAATGGATTATAAAATTCTGGAAGAGAAAACAGGAGTCTGTAAATGTCGATACAAATATAGCGTATCCAGGCACGGAGGGCTATAAAAGAAAAGTTAGAAAACGGTGAGGGTAGCACCAACTTGACCATTATAGTGTCCACGACGATTGCCTTCAAAATTCAAATAAAGCATTGCTAGGCAACGGTGTGTTTGTACGAAAATCAACGTCACTGTCTAAAATATAAATGAAAGTGAAATGTTAAAGATATTCATTTTAAATTAAGTTATATTATTCACCTCACGAACCCACGCGATTTATATTATAAATAATTATAATATCTCAATTTTGTTTAAGTACTTTTTTAATTAACAAATATATGTTCATCTTCAACTATTTCGGAAATATTAACTGTTTTCAGATTGGTTGCAAAAATTAACATAAAAAAAATTTGATTACAGAAATTCGATACAAAATATTCAATAATTATTTCCCATTTAGGTAAGGTAAGGTAAGGTAAGGTAAGCAAAAACCATTTCAGCGTTCTTTTTTACTGGTACGAAATAAACAAAAGCTATAAATACTTTTGTTTTAATCGCCTGGCCTTAGCAAATTGTTGTCTGCCTGCGTGACAGTTTAATTGTCAATATCATACGCCGTTTGAATTTCGTTAACTGCGTATCAGAAAAGTGGTTCATTTAACAGAATTGCACAAAATGACAATTCTACAGATGATTGGTTATGGAGATGAACACACGAACGCAAATGGAAATTGTTCGCTGATTTCGTGAAAAAATTCAAAATTTGCCGCCTACAAATATCCCAAAGGACAATTAGTAAAATGGAAAAGCAGTTTCGCGAGCTTGAACATGTAAGGCAGATAAAAAAGAAGCTGTCAATGCAATAAGTGATGATACCAAATTGGATATTATGCTTGAGTTTGAGGAAAACCCATATTCATCTAGTCCAGGGGTCGGCAACCTTTTGAGTCGGAAGAGTCAAAAATTACAATTCACAAAATTTCAAAGGTTTTAAAGAGCCACAAATGTTTTTCTTGCCAACAATAAAGAGTACTCGCATAAATAATTTTTTTTTGATAAAAAGAAACTAATCTATTTATTCATAAGAAAAAATATCTATTTATATCTTCTGCAAAAAGAATTATTTTTTCTTCAAAACAAACCAATCCTTCTACCAAAACATAGGCTGGGTGTGACATCCACCATAAAGCGAGTACAAGCGGCAAAGAGATAGAATCGGTGCCTAATCGTCGTTAATCGATTCAGAACGATTTTGAAAATGTCTTTTTTTTTCGATAAAATAAATAATATTTGCGTATGGAACTAAAGAGCCGCAGCTTCACATCCAAAGAGCCGCATGTGGCTCGCGAGCCCCAGGTTGCCGACCTCTGATCTAGTCGACAAGCAGCCGTATTGTTCGATGTTAGCCATTAACATTAAAAGAAAATAAAATGCATCCCTATAAAATGATACCAACTCAGGAGCTCATGGAAGTCGATTTTGATAGGAGAACGTATTTTTGTGAACAAGTGGTGGCGATGTTAGATAACAATGTGATCCAATTAGAACATGTTCTGTTTTCTTTCATAAAATTGGTCATATCAAACACACTGACTTTAAATTACGATGTTTCTAAGCAACAACTTCACACAGTGCTGTATTATTATTAAAGCAATGTATTCCAGGACTGTGTAAAGATTTCTTTTATATGGTGGCATTGAAGTTGTAAATTTTGGGTAGGGTATGTGTGTGTTTGCAGGTCAAAAGTTAGTATGTGTGCTTCATTCAGAAAATTTTCTCTTGCTGAATCTGCTTTTCGTTGATGAAGTTCTCTTTGGACCTCAAACTCCTTATTTTATCATCAGCTCATTGCATTTTCAAATTTAAGTCATCACAAGTCTTGCACGCGTCTTATCGCGGTGCCTTAAAATGGAGATTGAACTTGATGTTGAATATTTTAATACAATACTTTAATTCCTTGGGTTCAGTCATTTCAAGCGCACATTTGTCTTTGCAAAATTCGTACATTTTACAAATCGTTAGCCCAGGATTTAAATAGTATCAGTTACGGTTACTTTTTCGTGTATAATGGTCTTGATATGCAGAAAAAGTTTGAATATGGGCAACAATATCAGAATCATTAAGTTTCGCGAACTAGTTGTGCCAAGTTCGTCCTTAGATTGAGAAACATCAACAGGCACCGATATAATCACTTATTTGAAATGTCGTCAAAAAATATTTCCAGGTTCAGGTTGAAGATATGGCTTCGTTAACATTGTCATCATTTCCTGTATTTGTATCTGGAATAATTGTGCAACACAAAAAATTAGGTCGTGTAATGCAGTAAGTATTAATAACCCAAAACAAAATATAAAATGAGAAAAAGAAACCAAAAATGTAAATAAGATTTTGATATTGGAAAAATGAATTTATATAAGCTTACGATTATAAGCTTAAGATTCAAAACTACATTCTTCAGAAATAGACTCATAGTCCGACCAGGAATCGCTAAAAACACTCCATATCCATCAAAATAAGCTATTCAATAATCAGCTGCGATTTACTTCACTATTAAAATGGCTTGTGTATTACCTAACTTTTATAATGAATATTTTAAATGATGTATTTGTACATTACAGTTAGGACCCAACCCAACCCAACCCAACCCAACCCAACCCAACCCAACCCAACCCAACCCAACCCAACCCAACCCAACCCAACCCAACCCAACCCAACCCAACCCAACCCAACCCAACCCAGCCCACAGCCCACAGCCCACAGCCCACAGCCCACAGCCCACAGCCCACAGCCCACAGCCCACAGCCCACAGCCCACAGCCCACAGCCCACAGCCCACAGCCCACAGCCCACAGCCCACAGCCCACAGCCCACAGCCCACAGCCCACAGCCCACAGCCCACAGCCCACAGCCCACAGCCCACAGCCCACAGCCCACAGCCCACAGCCCACAGCCCACAGCCCACAGCCCACAGCCCACAGCCCACAGCCCACAGCCCACAGCCCACAGCCCACAGCCCACAGCCCACAGCCCACAGCCCACAGCCCACAGCCCACAGCCCACAGCCCACAGCCCACAGCCAACAGCCCACAGCCCACAGCCCACAGCCCAGCCCAACCCAACCCAACCCAAATTTATGTAAAATATGAAATGAAATGAAATTATTACGAGTTCGTCAGTAATACGAAACATTTCATGTTCTGTACATTTTCTATGAATTGTATTAGCTTAGTTATTTTAGTAATTATTCGCAAAATTACGTTGCTTTAAGAGAAATTACAAAACTTGGTTATTTTGTGCATAGTTGTACTGTTTTTATTATTTATTGTATTTATAACGTTACAGCCTTTGTGAGTTTTTGTGTAATGTACGTATACATGTATTATTGTTCCCATAACAATTTTCGTATAAATATAATCCGGTTAAGTACGCAAATATGCAGTAAATGTGAAAAGTATGCTAATGTGTAGCGTATAACTGGTGTTAGACATTTTCTTGTAAGTTTTACTTCCTTCTAAACTAACAGATAAAATTAGGTGTTCGTCAAGTTGAAAAATCGTTACGTGGAAACTCTACGTGAAATGTAATGAGGTTGCATGTGTTGTTCCATAGACGTCATAAAAATCATGCATGTGTTGCCCATTGTAGGAGAGAAATAGAGCTTACAGACACACAATACAATAGGATTTTATTCATTTGCATTTGATCGGCGTAAATAAAACCATTTGTCATCCGTGAGGTGTTATAAAATGGATATGCATACATTATAATGCGGATTGCCGTACGTTCTATTCGTGTCTGAGCAAATACAATAACCTTAATTAAATCGTTCTACTGGTCTCGAAAATTCCACCTTGATAAATATTAAACGTCCTAGATATTGATTTATGTTACTTTACTATCTTCCATCTCTATGTATTTCTTTATTGGAAATGTCGGCAGTGCGTCGCAGGTATATTGTTTACGCGCTCGTAATGAAAGCTGCAATGTGTAAATAATTACTGTGCTAATTCGTTTGAATGATAGGTGTGTGCGTGCGTGGATTTTTTTTCTGAATCGTGAGGTGTAATTAAGTTAATGTTTGAGATTGAAGTAGTCATTCGTATTTACTTTAATGACTTCAACCTCCAGTTATATAATCGGTAATTTCACCGAGTCAAGGTTACTCTTTTGTGCTAGTAGCGTTCATTGCCACCAGATGCACCAGTAGATGGGTTGCCGGTGAAGAGTAGGTACTGAGATTAGATACTCGGCGCAATATAGGCGCGGCCATGGGCGTGCCGAAAAAGAATAACCCCTCCTACGAGCCAACAAAGCCAACAAACTCTAGGCATAATTTGAACCCCAAACGCTTTTGACGTCGGCATCTCGCTTCGTCGATCGTCGCGTTCGAGTCGGCCGTTCTCGTGCGAAATTCTCATAGTGGAATTGGAACGTAGTCAGTGTTTAGTTCGGTGTACAAAAGACTATATTGTGAGTGCAGTGCGAGGTGTTTCCGCGATTTTTTCGCTTCTGAATGTGGAGTGCGATTAAAGTGTCTGCGAGCGATCATGTGCCGCCCGGAGAAAGCTGCGAGCGCACTCCGAGGCGGCCGATGAACCGCATATGTGAGCAACGAGGAAAGGAGTTATGTTGGGGCTCGATTGAGTGCAATGAGCTGCGGGTCCCTGCCGCCCGTGCCGGACCTTATACCGATATCGGAATTTCATAAGAGACAATCGTTAAACAACAATCGTCTACGGGAGTGCGCCCCCTGCGCGGCCCATAGTGAGGTTATGGGAGAGCAGCGCTCGCGGCGAACGGGGAAACAACCTGCCATCGACCTAATCGATACATCGCGGTCACGTGGCCTGAGCGCCGCCCCGCAAGCGCCGTTCCGGAAAACAAGGCCCGAACGTCATCGTAAATCAGAACGTAGGCGCGAGCACAGAAGCGGTCGAAAACGTTCTTCGAGTAAACAAGGTTCACGTTCGCGCGTTTCCTCTCCGGAGAGGCCGTTAAATCCACGTGTCAATCCGATATTCGTGTGGGTCCGCCAGGAGGACACTCACATCGTGGACGTGAAATGCGAGGATTACGACAAACGCAATCGCATCCTCCTCACGAAGACAGCGCAAGGTTGGCGTGCAATTCCGCGTACGGAGACCTTAGTGCCCAGTTTAAGGGAGGCGGATGACAGGAGCAAGCACCGAGTCCGAAAGCAGCGTAAAACGCACAAGGTAAAGCGGAAATCCACCGGCGTCCAGGTCGACGACGACATTTCCGAAACGGAAACGTCCGAAAAATTAATAAACTCGCCCACTTGGACCGATCCAGTGAACGTGGAATCTCACCTGCCGTCCCACACGATACACGTACCCAGAAAACATTTTCCATCGCCCCGAAATTTCGCGCAACCGGACGAGGACATAAATAGTGACTCCAGTGTACAGAAACCGGTGATAGAACACAATATCAATAAAACGTGTGACGTCACCCCTCTCGACAATCTGCTCGCCGTAGCGGAACTGGAATTTAATCAGCAGCTACAATCGGGTGAGTGGAACAAGTGTAACGAAACTGACAATGACGACTCTGATAATCACAACAATACAGACGACCCAAAAGAAAAAACCGACGAATATATCGACAACATAGAACAATTAAATAACTTTATCGATTCGTGCACGAGCAACAACAGCATCAACGACACCGAGCACATAATTGAAAGCTTCAACGACGTACAATCCAAAACGGACGATTGCGACTACAACGAGGACGACGACAACAACCTAGCAATGGACGACATCCTCAATCGATTAGAGCAATCCCTCAGGAGCCCGGAATTGACGCACTCGGAAATTAACGACGTCATAACCCAATGCGAATTCGAAGCTAAACAAGCGAAATTTCCCGTCGACGCACCCGAAGCAAAACCCACGAAAAAGGCCGCCAGCCACGTCCATTCATCGCAAGACAACTTGGACACGCCCACGGATTTGACGACGAAAAACAAATACCAACCCGAATCGATCGACGAAATCCAACCGACCGACTTGAGCCTGCCGAAACGAAACATGTCGTCGCCGCTGCGACCGCCGTCGCAAAACTCCGAAACCATACAATCCCCGCAACCAAGTGGGATACCAGCGGTGCCACCATCGCCGGATATTTTCTCCAACGCCGCCAGCAACAAATCAAAATCGATATTCCTCGAGACGCTCCTGACGAACACGTGCCCGAAAAATCTCGACGCATCGGAAGTGACCCAAGACAAGGAACCCTTGGATTTGGGCAATTTCAGAAAATCCGCCAGTCCAACGGTCACGTGCTCGGAAGAAGTCAAATCGAAAGTCAATTCGGACGAGCCGCCGACCAAAAAACTAAAAATCGAAGACATCACCCTTAAAAAATTGCTGGACGTCCAGCCGAACAAAACCACGTTCGACAACAAATTCTTCCCGAACGAGCAAGGTTTGAAGGAAACATCGCGCCTTTTAGAACTGCTGACGTCGTCGATGGAACCCGACCCGATAGCGCAATTGAACCAAGTTCTGACCGACACTAACTTGAACATACCCGATCCTATGCTAGTGCCTAAAGATAGATTAAGTCAAATCCTCTCGTCGCCAGCGCGCGAAATCCCCAGGCTCTTAATAGACCGGCCTGAACTGCGCTTACCGCAAGCTCTTGCATTTCCGCATTTGCTGCAAGACCCCGACATCTTAGTGATAACTTTGTCGCAGCTCCAAACCATCATCCACAAACAGAGTCAACTGCTGCCGGTGCAAGATCCAAAAGCGAGCGAAAAAACCGACCAGGAAGAAAAACGACCCAAAAATGACAATCCAAAGAGCGCGGATAAAGACGAACGAGTGGCGAAGGAACCCCAACAACGGAAAAGCGGCCACATGAACGAACTGGCTAGTGACATAGACGTGGCGACGAACGCCGCCTTTAACCAAGTGATGTGGTTGCCTTATTTGAACCAAATGGAATCGAACTCTTTCAACAATAATTCCGACTTTTTAAAATTATTAACTATGTTGCCGCCGTATTCCGGGCACGCTCCGGAAATGTCGCACATGATGGGAATGAACAGATACATGCAACCGGCGTCTTTTCCAATGCAACCGCCGTTCAACCCGTTGGAATTTTCCACGTGGCAAGAGGCGATGATCCAAGCCAATTTACTCCGGCCGAAAAATCAATTCGACGTCTTCAACACGAAGCACTTTTATCGGGACTACGCCGAGAAAAATTCCCACAAAAAACCGACGCACCCCAACGGGAAAACGAATCAAAAGACCAATTCGTTGCCGAATTTGTACGCATCGAATATGTCGTCGTATCAGAATATGCACAACCCGTTGATGAACATGTCGTCGGCGTATCAACCGGCGACGAGCAGGGCCAACCTGCAGGTCCCACATTACAATCCGATTTTATCGCACAGGAATGTGAACGTGCCGCATAAAAATAAAAGCAACAAGCATTCGGCGTACAGGGCGGACGCGTACGGCGTTAATCAGAGTCACCGGACGGAGGAAAAGAAAACGAACCATTCTGCGCAGATGTTGCACAACGTTAATTCTAAAATCGGCAGTAAAGTCAGTCAGGAAAGTGTCGGGAAATCGGGTTGGGACGGTTCTAAACACCATTCGGCGATGCAACCTATTGATCTTTCCGGGTCGACAGCTACGGGAAGCAAACTCAAGGTCAGACAGCATCTTATTGATCCGAGTCATGCATCGCGACTTTTAAAGCACGACGACATCCCCGAAGTTGGCAGCACGACCGCCAGCATAGAAGAAATGCAAGATGCACAGAAACACCTATGGCATCCACTCTTTGGAAAGTGAGTATTTAATATACCTATATATAATGACGTTTATCTCATAAAATATATAATTTACAATTTCATTATTTAACTTTAACCACTAAACGTTTCTTTTTGTTTCACATGAATAAATCGAGACTTGTGAAACGTAGTTTAATGCAAATAATAAAATCAGTTTTTTTCTAAGTTAATAAAATTGACTATACCTAACTACAGTTACCACTTTAATATTGAACCTGAAACGGTTGTTGACGTTAAACATTTTTAAATGCTCTGTTTTGTAATTAATTAAAACCAAGCTTTGAACTTAAGTGAAGATCACATTATAACTCGTTTAATTTTTCATTGGCAGCAGTTACGTCTTTATGGAGTTCTTAGCAGATGATTGGTGTAATATTTTCGTTTTATTGTTACTTTTTTGTGGCACCCCAACAGGTTAAATCTAATTACTGAGCGAGGTCGTTTTAATTTGTGGCCAGACTTACAGTGGCCTTAAATTACAACCCAACCCAATCAATCTGAGTTCCCAAAAGTGTTTGTGTACACTTATTTATAAAAAAACGAGACTATCTTACACCGAGAAAATTTATTCGTTTAATTAACCGAATATCCTTTAACTTAAATAAATAATATCTTTAAATAATGGCAAAAAACTTTGAAGTAAATAAATATTTTTTTACGTACATTTATTTGAACTAAATAAATTATTCAACGAAATCATTTCGCCAAATCGAGTTTCAGTCAGTTTATATTATTTCAGGAGAATACTTAGTATTTAAACGATTTTGTTAATTTAAAGGAGATGATATATTTGATACGAATATACAGTTGGTATTCAAAAAGCTATAATTCTGACAACAAACAAGAAATTTCATTAAATACACACGTACAGAAATATTTAGGCAGTAACAGAGTATAACAAAATGTAATAAATTTGCGCTGTAAGAATGACGTAATTTTTACAATTTTAAAATCAATAACATAAAAATAACACTTATAGAAGAAAATGTAGCGGACAACATAACTAACGGTTTAATTTTTTTAAAATGATTTTGAAAACAATTAACTAAATTTCTCTCAAATAAAATTATAAAAAATGTTTTGTTTAATGTAATGAAATATTTTCAGCATAACTTCCTACTCCTGCCAACAAATCATTTTCTAAATGTTACTACGCAACAAAGTTTTAAAAGATGATGACACAAGTTTATGTGAAACATTGACTAAGTTAGAATGATACGCAATTTAAAAAAATTAAACAATTTTGCCTGTAAATCACTTCGAATGGTACTTATCTTGCGTGTGAGCAGTCAGTCGTCGAATGAAACTCTTTTAGAAATTTCAGTTTATTGCGTCACCTTTTTTACCAATGGAGTGTTTCGGAAACCCTTGTCAAGCAATAAACATTAATATGACAAATGACATTGAATAAAAACTATCGCGGTATCAAGGCCGCCTTTCTAGATACCCCAGTATTTATTGTAAATACCATTTTTTACCCCTTACTGATACTCTATTCACTTAAATTTTGATCTCCGCGATCAACTCCCCCCATATTTTCATTATAAGATTTTACCAACCTTGGTTGATCTATGTAAACGTGCGTTTTCTCTGCCTGTGAAAATCGTTTCACCCTCTTAGCTGGATAAACTTGTAGTGCATTTGAACTATATAGCCCAGTCGAAACGCGCCAACCCAAAATTTGTATCCCCAAGGATTCGTTTTCTCTAATAAATTGTTTTCCACTATGACGGCCAAAGTAAGCAATCATAGCCTCGTCTATGCTGTGATTTTCTTCTACTGGTGCGTGTTCTAAAAATTTCTTGTTCAGAATATCAAACAGAGGTCTTAATTTTGAATATTTGTCCGCTTTCACTAAATTTGTATTATCATTAAAATGAATATTGCTCATAATATACTTAAATCTATCACGTGACAAAGCATCACACAACAATTTATTATTAGTGTCTTGCTGTTTTGCCAAAACATTTTCGTTCCCGGTAGGGGTACATAATCACTAAGGACAAGAATTCAGATAAAACGCATCCCCTCATCTTCCGTAATATATCCTACGCGGTTTTTCTGCTGGGGATATTGGTTCGAAAAATCAAGAATTAAACTTTAACAATTTATTATTAGTGTCTTGCTGTTTTGCCAAAACATTTTCTTTCCCCGTAGGGTTACATAACCACTAAGGACAAGAATTCCGATAAAACGCATCACCTCATCTTCCGTAATATATCCTACGCGGTTTTTCTGCTCGGTATATTGGTTTGAAAAATCAAGAATTAAACTTTAACAATTTATTATTAGTGTCTTGCTGTTTTGCCAAAACATTTTCTTTCCCCGTAGGGGTACACATAACCACTAAGGACAAGAATTCCGATAAAACGCATCACCTTATCTTCCGTAATATATCCTACGCGGTTTTTCTGCGAAATATTATTCTTCGGAGAAGATGCCCACTTCCAGTCAGAAAAGTTCGGTTTATGCAAATCAGTAATTTTGTAGTTAAATGTTTTCAAAAGTTTCGGCCTTCGCTCCACGAATTCTGATTGGGGATTTTCATCCTCACTACTCATCTTTCGTCCTCAGATGGTATTTGAACTTCCACTTCTGTCCGTAATTGCAATCAAGGAAGATTATCTGGTTCAACAAGCTCCTCATCGCAACATTCTTCGTCAGTATCCACATTTTCGTTTACATTTTCCGGTGGAAAAATTACAATTTCACGAGGTCTTCGACGTTGTCTTCATTTTCCAACTCTTCCATCAATTCGGCGAAAGTTAAAGGCTTTTCCAATAACTGCAAGAAAATCTAATTCTAATGATGTTGGTATTCTTGTGTAAGGTTGTTTGTATAATTTTATTAATAAACTTTTGGGATAGTTGTATTTTAAAATTTTGTGAATAGTCTTATTATTATTTTGGTAGAACACCGAACTACTCACTCTATCCATCCGGTGTGTAGGTGTTAACCGTGTTAATTTTTGTGTTTCATGGGGTGTTGTGAAAGAAAATTTAATATCCTCCCAGAACTTGTTTATTTTGCGTACCACATCGTTGAAACTGGCTGATCGTCTTCTATAATGACCGTAGTGTCCAAAAAGTTTAATTTGTTATTATGTTCCAATTCTCAAGTGAATAATTATAATTAATATGGTTTTCTTGTATTCTTGTGGGATACCACAAAAGGTAAAGATGCAGCTACATACTTTAAAAGTTTGTTCATTACCAACGATGCCAGAACCGGAAAACTAAGATGCCCCATTGAAGATCCAGATCGTTGGTAAAAAACGAATCCTTATAGGCAAAATAGCTGTTGTTGAACACAAAATGTATCATTCTTACAAAAGTGGACAAATCTATTGGTGTGTGAACCTGAATATCGACTCAATCATCTGTTATACTCTTAATCACCAAAGCATGGGGTACATTTGTGAATAGTGATACTACATCCAATGAAATGAATACATGGTTTTCAGGTAATTTAATATCTTTAATATTATCACCGAAGGAGAATGAATCTTTAATTGTATGACAATTGAGTTTCCTCTTATCACCTTTTTCCCTATTTCGAAAATGGTGCATGTTATCAAAAAAAAATATTCTTACAAAAGTTATTGATATTGATATTTTAAACAACTTTCGTTTGAAATGTTTTTTTTCGAAAGATGTAGTATAACTAAGTATACTAAGAGAGTTCAAATTCTGCAGATTTGTTAATAAGGAAAGTGTTAGTTATACAAAAATTTTAAAATATTTTGTTAAAATACATCAAATGAGACGGAACATTCTTACCATTTTTACAACGTAGAAGATATATTCTTCTATTTTTAAACGACGCTAATTTTCTTAATAGAAATGTTCATTTGTTTAATAAGGTCGTTGTTCTTCGCCAATATGTTGTTTAATATGTTTGAACGTTCTGAGCCCATGAATGGTAACAGTAATATGATTCTTACTTCTTGTCCACTTGTATGTGATGAGAAAAGAAAATTTTGGGCAGGTAAATCAATTAAACAATAATTACGTCGGTAACGTTTCGTCTTTACTATAAAAGACATCTTCAGACTAAAATTAATAACAACATATATTAATACGACAATTACGTTAATGAAGGACTCGCCTAATGTAATACTAACCAAATAAAGGACATATTTGCAACATTGAAAAATGTAATTAGTGATATTGAATTTAGATTACCTGTTGAAGCTTTTTATGAATAACAGTTTATAATTTTTAGAATACAACAGGGCAATACATTTATTAATCGTTCATTAATCATGATACTGGTTCTATTACTACAAGTGTTAATAATAGGTGGATTATAAATCAGACACTGTTGTCCCCGATAATATTATGCACTTCTTGTCACTGGGCCCAAAATTTGCCATTAGTCATACCAACAGAGAACTTCCGATCACCAAGTCAGTAACGGACGTGGAGTATTATTTGAATAACTCCGTTAATATTGATGGTGATGATGAGGATAGGCTACGTGCATCCTGTGTTAATTGTATTACAAATTATCTCCTTAAAAATAAAATTGGTACATGTATCAGGTATCCTTTTGTTAAAGACTTGATGGCTGCAAAAAAGTTTCTAAAACACCACCCTGATATCATGTTGTGACGTGGGGATAAGGGTAACACGACTGTATTTTAGCCAGACTAGATTATGAGGAGAAAATGACAACATGTAAAGAGATCCTACGAATATCATTAAAACAATAATAATAGTGAATCTGATTAATTTGCCATTATGGTATTTTTCCTAAAATCTATAGGTTAACTAAAACTCACAAAATGGGGCATCCCCCATAGTCCCATGTGTGGGTTCGTGCACGTACCAACCCTATGTGTTTGCATCGAAGATCTTAAACATTAATCTTTTACTCAATTGTCCGTATATCATTAAAGATCCGTTCTCCTTCGCTGATAATATTAAAGATATAAATTACCTCAAAACCATGTATTAATTTCATTGGATGTAGTATAACAGATGATTGGGTGGATATTCAGGTTCACACACCAATAGATTTGTCCACTTTTGTAAGAATGATAAATTTTCTCTTCAACAATAGCTATTTTGCCTATAAGGATTCGTTTTTTTTACCGAAGTCTGGACCTTCAATGGGACATCCTTATTACTCGGTTGTGATATCGTTCGTAATGAACAAACTTTTGAGGTATGTAGTGAACTAAATGTTGGTCGAATATCTTCTTTGCGAGGTTTTCTCTAGTTTTTACAGTAAATACTGGGGTATATAGAAGGACAGCATTGATACCGCGATAGGTTTTATTTAATGTCACATTGTCATATTAATGTTTTTTGCTTGACAAGGGTTTCTTTATTGCAAATAAGTGTGCCGCAATAAACTGTAATATTACTAAAAGGGTTTCATTCGACGACTGACTCATCACGACACAAGATAAGTATCAATCTAAGCAATTTACAGTTGAGATTTTTTTTAATTGTCGAACATTCTAACATAGTCAATGTTTAACTTAAAACTTGTCCTATTTCAAAACTTTGTTGTGCAATAACATTTTTGAGAAAAATGATTTGTGGGCAAGAATATGTTGTAGTTGTGCTAAGGATATTTTATTGCATTTGATAACAACGTAACAACGCTAAACAAAAAAAAAACCTTTTTTATAATTTTATTTCAGAGAAATTTAGTTAATTGTTTTCAAAATCACTTTAAAAAAATCGTTACTTATGTAGTTCGCTACATTTTCTTCTAGTGTTATTTTTATGTTATTGATTTTAAAATATATAAAAATTACGTCACACCATAGCGCGCGTTTATTACATTTCGGTTATACGCTGATACTGCATCGATATTTCTATACGTGTGTATTTATTGCAGTTTCTTGTTTGTTTAGAATTACAGTAAATGTATATTTTTTTCATGCTAGTTTAGGAATCTAGGACAAATATGTTACATATGTGATATATGCATTTGTGAATGTTGTAACAGAATTTATTCTTTAATTTTATTCCATATAAATGTTTTTTCTCGCTAATGAATTTTTATTTTAATTTGTAAGGTGTTAATAATTAATTGTTACTATTAATTATATTGTACTAACGATGCTGAGTTGTCAACTTTATCGATAATTTTATTCATCATTAATCTTTATATTAATAGCACAAACCAGCACCTGACAAATTTACGTAACATCTTAACACGTTTCAGAAAATTTATATAGTAGTAGGGTGTGCTATAAAAAGTTTAAATAGCCGGACTGCTGAAGAAAAACCAATAAAATTAAACAAAAATGTGTGTTTAAACAGTCAACGTGAATACTTTGTTGAAACACTAATTGAATTTGTCAATGTCATCTAAAATACAGGGCAGTAAAGTACTAACGAGTTGTATTAATGCAACGAGTTTTTTAAATCGAAAATGAATTTAAAATCAACAAAGTATATGTGTTGAATTTACGTCAGTGTTTAATATACGTACAGTAATAAAAAAAATCGTTATGAGCTATCTGCTTGCAACAGGTACTCTTATACGTCTATGCTTTAGAATTTTTTAAAATTATAAATGCGATAAAATACAACCAAGATGTATTCAATTAAAAACCTTCGTAAATATGTTTTGTAAGAAACAACTATTTTTTGCATGAGCCGAAGAATATTATTCAAATTTTCAACATTTATGAGCAATAAAGTTAAAGAAAGTAAACACGCTTTCGACATTCACAAATGCAATTACCATAAATAAAACATGGAATTTTCATAGATCTATAGATTCTATAGCATGGGGAAAATATTAACAGTAGTTCAAAACAAAAAAAATGAAATTGTCAAACACGCCAAACTTGCCAAACTAGCAATTTTTGAAATTCTAAAAAACAAATTTAATTAATGGGAATCTTTAAAAAAAAGTAGCCAAATACATTTTCTCCATAATTACGAAAACATTTAATAAAATTCGTAAAAATACCAAACGGGAATAGTAATCAGAATATTTATTGTTGGAACGTGGTGGTAATCTAATTACAAATGCATGTGATTTAAAAATTTGAAAGCTATGGCTGGAGGATCACTGTCTTTACTTGTGATTCGTTCGATCAAATAGAGGAGAAAATGGATCATTGTAATTTTATTCTACAATTAACCTGTGTCGAGCTCGCATCAATTTTTAAATTATTTACTGTACATTTGCGTTAATATAAGTGATTGATGAGCAATATTTACATTTGTTGGTGTTTGATTGTACGTTATCACCATTTTCATTATCTCGAAAACGGTACGAGCTATCAAAGAAATGTTCTTGTATAAGTTAAAGACATTGAAATTATAAACAACTTTCACTTGAAAAGTTTTTTCGAAAAACGTAGTATAACTAAGTATAAGTAAGTTTCGTGCGGACCACCGCGGATTTTTAATTCCTTTCATCCTGACATTCAATTTACTGTAGAAGAGGAAATCAACAATAGCGCACCCTTCTTAGACACTTTGGTTATTAGAACACCTGAAAATAGGATTGTCATTGATTGGTACAGAAAAAATACACATTCAGGCAGATTCTTGAATTTTCACTGGAATCATACAATAAAGTAAAATTTGTCACCCTAGTTAAAAACATAAAAATGTCAATATTTTAATAGAATTGTTCGGGAACAACGGTTACCCCTATTCATTATTAAAAAAAAATATTATTCAGTTCCCATTTTGATACTATAAGGAGATGTCAATTCTAATTCAATAAACGTTGACTCAACAATTGACTGAACAATTTACAAGTTAAATATTTCAGATTACCATTCATTGTTGCTTTTACACCTAAAGTTTCAAATATTTTAAATCATGGTAATGTAAAGTTTGCCTTCTATAATGTTAGTACTATTCAGATGTACTTTAGTAGGATCAAGGATAAGAATGATAAGTTAATGAACTCCAATTTGATTTATGCTATAGTGATCAGTGTAACAAAATATAATTATATAGGACTGACCTCTAATTGGCTTAAGACACTTAGATATAACACTTCATAGCAATGATATTACAACTAAAAAAACTAGATGTGCTCTTTCACAACACATGAATTTGGAACATCATTCTGTGGACATGGATAATACTAAGATCTTAAGATTCTCTCGGGGTAAAAAAATCGAGTTCCTCGAGATGGTTGAAATTAATAATATTAACTTTAAATCTGATACTGATAATCTAAATGTGATTTATTCATTTCTATTAACCTGTAATAAAAAGTTTTCTAGTCCGACTGGTAATACTTTTGATTCGCTTATTTAGGGGGTTCCCTTTCCTTGGTAGGTTTTTCTAAGTTGTGTTTGTATTTATCCTGTGTTTATTAATTTATTAATTGTAGTTTGGTTTAATAATTGTTTGGTTTTATTTTAATTCTTGATTCGTGTTAATTCCTTGATTTTGTTTTTAAATTGAAATATAGTTGTTAAATTAATTTACATGAAAAATGGACTAATCTTACACCTCTATGGTGTAGTGAACATTAATTCAAACCCTGTCTAACATATTGCTGTGAATAAACAATAAATGTTCAGTATCAACAAAGGGTTGCTACAATTAAGTTCAAAAATTCATGTCAAATGTGACAGAAAAACGTAAAAATTGACATAAAACTTAATTGTTACGCTTTAACAATTCATAATAACTTATTTTAAATGTCATGCTTTCACTAAACGAGTTATGAAATAATGCGTTTCTTGTTTACGTTTTGGGACAAATATGTCACAATTTCCCAATATATCGACATTCAAAATGCAGTACTCTATCATCCGTTTTTTTACAATTTAATGATGACATTCTATGCGTCCAGGTAATCGTTCAGTGCATCTGAGAGAGGAGTAGGTCAGTGCTGTTCTGTTGATAACGTCCTGTGCACGTGTTCCATATTGTTTTATATTATTAGAGCGGACTCGGGTGGTTGTGAAATATCTGATAAGGCAGGACCGTCACAGTCAGTGCGCTATACAGATAAAAATTCCGAAGCGACTCTTGTGAAATGGTTCGAAGATGATGAAGGAAGTGGAGTGGATCTAAGTGATGCTGAAAAAGATCACATTGAAAGCGAGCATGACTCATTATCAGAATGTGATATTGGCAGTGGCGAAGATAGTAGCGACGACACACAAGATCAAAATGAAATAGATTCAAATGAGCCCCAGTCATCAAAAAAACACTATTTTGGCAAAAATAGATTTCGATGGTCAGCTGAAGAAATGATGAGTAGTTCAAGAACAAAACAACACAACATCATTGTTCAGTTACCTGGTCTGAAGTGACGTGCTCGTTTAGAAGAAAAGAAAGCTGAGCCAGTGACAGTTTGGGATTTTCTAATGGACGATAATATCCTTCAGCAAGTGCTACGCTGGATAAATGAAAAACTGTTCAGTGAACGACAAAATTATAAAGAGCAGTCGTACATGTATGATGTGGACATGCTCGAACTAAAAGCGTTTTTTGGACTTCTGTTCTTCAGTGCTGTATTCAAATCCAATCGCGAAGACGACAGATCTTTTTTCACAACTGATGGCACTGGAAGAGACATATTTAGATGTACAATGTCTAAAAATCGCTTTGGTATGTACGTTACTAGTATGTGTTCGGTTTGATAACCCCGAAGAGTGAACGGAACGAAAAAAAAACGATCCAGCCGCAGCAATTTCTGAAGTGTTTGGAAATTTTATAAACAATTGTCAATCAGTTTATAGTGTGGCCAGTGCAGCTTGGGTAGATGAAATACTAGTTAGTTTCCGTGGACGAGTAAAATTCAAAATGTATATGCCAAATAAGCCGGCAAAATACGGCATCAAATTAATATGCATTACTCATGCTCGTACTAGCTACTTCCATAATGCCTACATTTATGTCGGAAAAGTTTCGGATGGGACCACATTACCATCTGAAGAAAAACTGTTTTCCAAGCCTACTCAAGCCGTATTACGTTTATGTAAACCTACCTCTTGAACAAAGTAACCGCAATATTACGCCCGATAATTGGTTTACCTCGATAGGACTAGTAAACCTGTTGAAAGAGAAGGACTGACATATGTAGGTACATTAAAAAAATAAGCAGGAAATTCCCTCAGAATGTTTGCCTGCGAAATCAAAAACACCTGGTTCTAGTCTGTTTGATTTTACTAAAGATCTTACTTTAGTCTCATATGTTCCGAGGAAAACTAAAGCGGTTTTGTTGGTGTCATCGATGCATCATACTAAAACTATCGATGCCGATGTGTGAAAACCGGAAATTATTTATTATTACAACACGACCAAGGGGGGTGTAGATTCGTTGGATCAAAAATGTGCGAATTACTCGACTGGGAGACGGACTCGACGATGGCCAATGGCAATATTTTATAGACTTCTGGATATTAGTGCTGTTAATGCCTTCATCTTATATAGTTCCTATAGAGACAATAAACTGATTTCCAGATTTGATTTTATGTCGCTTTTGGCTAGACAGCTAGTTACTTCGCATATGAAAAGAAGAGTTCAAGATTACCATCTTTCGTTTGAACTTAGAGGATGCATACGAAGAGTAATGGGTGTGAAAGAAGAAAAGCCAACAGTCCAAGAAGTAAAACGAGTAAAAAGAAAAGCATGCTATACCTGCGACCCAAAGAAAAAAAGAAAAACTTTCTATTTGTGTCACTGCTGTGAGAAACCGGTGTGCTTTGAATGCACAAATAAAGCTCGTAGACACTGTAGGGAGAACATTTAACTCGAATCTAAGGACGTCGCATTTTTTTGAAATATTTGATAATATGTTTTTTTTTAATTTATTCGATCTTTCTGGTATCAAAAAAATATCATTTAATTTTTCCTGTTAGCATAAGATAATAATTATAACATCAAACATCTGAATAGCTCCAAAATGGTAAATTTTGTATAGTTAAAAGATTAGTGGTTTTATTTTCAATTAAAATCTTTCAAAATGCCATTTTACAAACTTCTAACGCGATTATTTACAAAAAACAACACTAAAGAAATTAGCGGTCACTGTGACCGGGCCCGGGGATTTATGTGACTACATTGAGACCGGGGCGGTTAAGGGTTAAGGGATGCGTAAATTTCTTTCAACAATTCACAAATTTCGTATTGTCAAAACATTGTCTTTTGATCTATTGTAGAACTTGTCTATGTTTGCACCGTGAGGATACCATAAACCACAGCAGGCAAGATTGTTAACAGCTACTTAGCAATCGTGCACATTTCGTCACGTATCATTTCGAGCTATATGTGTCCAATTTCGCATCATTTCCTAAGTGCATTACACTTGATCGGAACATCGTACGAAACTAATAATAGTCTTTGAAATTTAATTTTCTTTTACTGATTAGCGCGGTATGATCTTTTTAGTTTTAAAATAGTGTATGTGACATTATTACGATTTAATTGATCGTGAACGAAGACACATTCGATGGTTTGTTGTTATGGCCACTTTTAATTAATTCTTATCTGAGAACCGATTGTAAACATTTTAACTCGATGCAAATAAACTACCCAATGACAATGACTTTTTGGATTATACAGAGTGTAAGAAAAGTGTCACAAGGCTGACGAGGGCTGATAGTATGGCCCAAAATATGCCGAAAAGTCATAATGAACATGTTCCGTGTAAATACTATCTAACGGCGGAGCATCACATTTGTTGCCTTTGATTCAAAGGAATCTCGTCTAAAAGGTTACCCAGTGTGTTCTGCAGAAAGTTCAGGTAAGCAGCGCCTGTCAATCGGTTTGGTAAAACAGCCCGGGTCTAGTAACCTGTCGCCAAAAATACCCATCCAACTGTTCAATGAAAAACGTGACTGGTGTCGACAAGTCGACATTAAGAGAGTTAATATGATGAATGAAAGTATCATTTTGACATTAGGCAGTGATGAAAACAGTTACTCTTTTAAACATCAGAGTTGATGTACGGCTGGCAACGAATTGATGTGTACAAGAAATCGGCGACAACAATATTCGATATCCGGAATTTCTTGTTCCGCATTTTTGTGAACAGATTGTAAAGAAAATAGACGTTGTATTAGATTGGTGGATTTAACTGTATATAAATAAATGTTATAAAATCCAAACTTAATCTTAAACTAAAAGTGGGTGGAAAAGAAAATGTGAACTCCGGCCCGCGCGTCCGGTACGGGCTATCCGCGTAAACCGAACGTGTTTCCGAAAATCTGGAAAAGTTCCAGGAACTCGGTCACCAAAGGGCTTCCTTCGGAGCGTGGGAATCTTTTGTCCAGTGGGGTAGCACGGCCGATTCCCAGATTTCTACCCTCCCAATTTTCCGTTCTCGCGGATAATCACTCAAACTGCTCGTCGTCCTCTTGTGAGTAAAATTTATAGATTACCCTGCCACCAGCCCACAAGAAGAACGACTGTCTCCGCCAAATTAGGGCTAGATCTTTTCTCGTTAGTTAATTAATAAAAAACAAAAATATGATTTAATTAACTTTAATATAAAGAAAAATGATTAAATTAAAATTAAAATTTGTAACGTTAATAAAAAAAGAAAATGATTAAATTTAATTAAACTAAGCACATAAATACGCACATAAAATATAATTACTAGCGACGAACGAACTTTGAATCGACATTTACCAAAAAAACTATCCTTCATAAAACCTTTATACTTTTTAATCATTTTCTTTACAGTAAGGAAAGAAAATTTGCCCTTTTTAAATTTAATTCATCAAACCAAAAATAGAAATTAACACATAATTTCGCACTTGTTACAAATAAAATTTCTTACATTTCCCCTTGTCATGTAAGTCCCAACAATGGACTGAAAGAGGGAATATTCGCCTCTGTTGATTCTCCTTTCACCACAAATTTATTTTTACCCGAAATTCGTAAACAAAATCAAATATACATATTTGAATACTAATAATAGAATTTTCCACTTTTATACACTTTAGACTTTAAACGACGCCCATCATTTTAATTATTTTCCGATGTGTTACTGGACTTTAATCATTTAACTTAGCACCGCGAGACATCTTCGTATTCGAGTCGGTAATCGACTCCTGCATCCTTAAGGGACCCGCGAATGACTGCCTTCCGAATGTTTTTCGTTCAAATCTCAAATATTTTAATCGAAGCGGGGAGCACAGCCCACGCAAGGTACGGATCTTATCGCGCCCGCACTATTTGCGCTAATCTTTGTTTATCCTGAAATCGCAGTATTTTAATTAATCTACTTAAACAAATATCCGGCGAACAACGGACGTTAAAAAGCATTGATTAAAAAGCATTTTCAAAACACAACTCGGCGCCCGTTTATTTTATTTATATTTAGCGTATCGAGTTCGATAGAATTTTCTTTCCGGACGTAATCGTTAGCATATTTCAAACGCGTCCGAATATTAAACCAATGTATGTAAGCAGGGTCGGAGTTAATAATTTCTATTTCTATTTCTATTTCTCCCTTTATTGTTTCTATGCCGTATTAAATTAGCGGCTGTCTACAAAAATAAATGGGAAAAAATGGTGAATAGTCTAAATAGATTTAACAAAGGGTAATGAACCTAAACCTACCGACAACCGACAACGGAAACCGTAGATCCCAAGAGAAAAAGAGAAGCAGAAAGCCCAGAGCAAGTCTTCAGAAGCAGCAAACTAACTAAAAGACAAACAGTGCGAACCAGAAATAGAGCTCCACACACATTAGCGTTGGGAAAATAAAAAAAAACTATAAAACTCACAAATAAACAAATGATCACTTTCAGGAGTATAAATGAAAATTATGAACAATAAAATGTGAAAAATCGTTTGAAAAAAAATTTGATGGAACCAATAAGTGAAAATATAGTAACAGTAGGGAAACCAAAAAATCATTTTAAACGTCAGATTGAAGACAAAGTGTTAAAAGAAAACTATTGAAAACAAAATAACGCGACACAAAAACGCAAAAATAAAATTGAATTTAATGAAAACCAACTGAAACCAGTTATAAAATGAAAGCTGTGATCTGCATGGTCCTATACAAGAATTCTTATTGCAACATTGTGATCTACAAGATCACTTCCAAACCAAACCACTACAACACAAAACTATCGGAGTTAGGTTGAATTGCATTCTGATAATCGCGATCACTCCGTTCTAGACTAAATATATAGGAAAGATCCCAATTTTTACATACAAATAAATCGTTGTTCTTTTTACAATGTAAATTCTATTTACGACTTATATTTTACATTTTATACAAGTTGGCATGACGCTAATCACTGTAATTTACACTATTTTATAATTTTCATATCTCAAATCAATTAAAACCTTAATTATATACATTGACATAGCCCGAGTTGTTACAGTTTATGGAACAAATATATATTCTAGACATAAAGAAGTATTTAGTATCAAATTTGGCATCCCCTAGGTTTTGATATACATGTGTAATAAAAAAATTGATTTCAGGCAAAACTTTGCAAGCTAAAATTTTAACAATGACATTTTGCTTCAAGCTCGAGCTTAATTTCAGACTTATCGGTTATTTTAATGCTTTTACAGGTATTCTAACTATTCCAATCACAATTTGCCCCTTTTGAGCATTTAAATGGATTAAATATTCAACTTTTGACAACGAGCATCAAATGACTTTCATTGTTGCAATTTTGGTTAATATTGATATAAAACTTAATAACCCCGAATAAATTGTTTTAGTTCTACTCATTCACCTTCGTCAAATGTCTTGTCTTATTTTAAATTTTCTTCAAAACCATGAGCTAACAAATAGTTTTAGTTCTCTTTATTATGTTCACATTTAAAATTTATTGAACTTTTATTTTTTTTTTAATTTTTTAAAACCTTGAATAATTTTTAATTGTTAACTACTATCGCTGCAAAAGTTAGTCGACTGTGTTCAAAGAAACGGCTTGGCGAAAAAATTAAACAAATATTTTTACAAGCAATTATTTCTATGTAAGATAATGTTAGTTCAATTGCCGCTTCGCTTAGGAATAATAATTAGGCAAGTTCAAGAAGCATTCGAAAGGTTTCAAAGTTGTCACAGTAGAATATCTTATGAAAGGGAAACATGATTTGCTGCACACCTGGACGTACGACGACCCCGTGTTCGCCACGAATGGAACGAGAATAAAGATCATGTCAACTCTGTAACTCGTATAAATGTGCGCTTGCTATTAACTCAAGGTTGTGACCTTATTATCTCAGAAACACGTTTAACATCTAATACGTCTGATAGAGATATTTGCTTGTAACAATTTCGTAAAAACGGATGTACTACGACTAGAGATGCTGAGGGTTTATTTACCAAACGAAAATGTTATAACAAATTTAATTACACACAAAAATATATTTCATGAATAGCTTCATATTATTTTATGGGTCTTGTATAATGCCCATGGACACTGGCATCTCCATTTTTTATCATTAGAAGGGGAATTAATTTTAAACGGTATTTACATTGTCTCTATGGGAGATTTATATTTGTTAAATAATACAAACAAATTCTCTGTTTAATTTCGTAATATGTGAGACGCTATTGGTTTAAGACAACTAATAAATTATCAACCAAGAAATGCCATGTAGTTCGACCTTGCTTGACCTGATCACAGTTATTAACATGGACGTTATTAACCTAGAAGTATTTGTTTCGTTTAACGTATTAGACCACTGTTGAACCTTTATTACGTAAGCTGTTAAAAATATGAACAGCAAAACTTGGAAAAGGTAAATTAATCTTATGTGACCATTATAAATCGTTTTTATATGACTGCTCTTTATTGAAGAACTAGGTACATTTAATACCTACATGATAAATAGTCCAAAGGACTACCGCATAAAACAAAAATGGCAATTAGGCAAGGTAATAAACAATGAAAAAAATGGACTACCGAATTACTGACAGAGGCCGATGCTCCGACGGGCCGACCGGTATTGTTTTTTTGTGAGTTTTTTGCACGGTTATAAAAACGGTATAGTGATTGAAAACAAACAACGAACAGGGTCGGAGTAAGAACATTTAAAATAGTTTTTTAATTAGCCAAAGTTAACGGAAATAAAAGTAAAAGACATGACTCTTTATCTCGAACAAAGTAACGAACTTCAACAAAACAAAGAATTTTGAAAAGAATGCAAGAAATGGAAGCAGAAAGTAAGGAAAAATTTTAAACTAATTCAGGGACCAGATCCAAAGATTAAAACCAAAAGTATATCAAAAGTATGAATAAATACAAACGACTTAATAAACGAAATGGTCACTTCGAGGATAGCCATTTGAATATACAGGGTTGGGTTGGGTTGAGTTGGGTTGGGTTGGGTTAGGTTGGGTTGGGTTGAGTAACACGGAGATTGGGCGATATGCTGCATCGCCCAATCTGCATGTTCCTCTTTGCCAAAACGACCTTTCGAGAAATAATCCAACAACGCGATTGATTACCCGAGACACAAAGCTGTACTCAAAACCAAAAGAAAATGGAAGAGAACATTTCGAACAATTTTTTTCAGCCGCAAAGAACATAATGTGGTACAACTACGAACGAAGGAAGATGAAATCATGGAAAGATAACATCGGAGTGTGTTAAGGAGCGTCGGGGCAATAATTAAGAAGATGACAATAAAGGAGTAATGGAAATCTCCGAGGCAAATAGTGATAATTATGGGGATAGATTTATCAATAATGTTGCCATTATTTCAAATAGAAGGCAGACTTGGGCATTTCGCCACTAAGTGTAATGAAATTCATTTTAACTGAGCACTTGAAGAAAACATTGAGCATTAATTAAAATGGGATGATTCACAAATTGTCAAACAAGTGATACAAAGAGAATTAGAAGCAAATAAAACAATATATCTGTATTTTATTTACATGTCTGATGATTCGCAAATTTTCAAGCAAGTGATACAAAGAGAAATAGAAAAAAGAAACCGAAAAAATATACCTGTGTTTTATTTATACGTCTACGATGCTGTAATAGGATATGTCATCTGGAATATTCTGATCAAACGGAAGATTAATAAAAATTTGCCACGTAAGAAATAACGCCGCCCAAATTTAAAACTACATTCGGAGTAAGGCAAGGCGGAATTTTGAGTCCCTACTTATTTACAGTACAGCGACGGACAAATCACTACAAAATTGTAAAAGAAAGGATAATAAATCAGTTCACTTTTGATGATGTCTATAAAAAATAACTACAACATAACTGATTTGGAAAGAAGAATTTCTGAAAAACTGACGGAGAACAAATACAAATAAAACCAAGATCGAGAAACCAATCGATGATCCAGAGTAAGTTGGAGAAATAAGAGATGCAAGTAAGGTCGTTTAATTCGCTCAATACATTCAGATCAGATGATGAACATATGGGTGAGGGATAGTGTGGATTAGTTTGCACCATATGAACAGGTAATTGATGAAAGGGAAATAAATTGTGAACAATAATTACAATGTATATGCCAACATTGACATGTAACAAAGAATAAATAATGGTTTGGTTCGGACACATGGTGAGAATGTGAATATCAAGATTTGGGCAGAGAAAGAAGGTCTAGGCAAAAATGGAACGAGGAGTAGGAAGACGCCGGAAACAACTGGGTTTAAACTATAGTGGGTCAGGGGAAATAGCAAGAGACCTCAACATTAACATTAACCGGTGCACCAGTCGCTTATACCTCAGCATGGGTAGCTCCATACCAAATGCAAATATAACTCAATTTGTAAAACACATGTAGTTAAATGGATATGTCAAGAACTTAATATTCGCCGTTAGTGATTATTGGTTACATTTGCTATGAATGAAAAGTGTGGTTGGTACATCTCAAGTTCACGACGTCACCGAGTGATATACGTAATTAGTACGCGACCTAGATTACACAAACTGTTACATCGGAACTGCAACGGTATGCATAATATGCAAACAGCGAATAAACATAGCGCCAGCATAGTTACTATTCATTGCCAGAACAAATATGACGAATAAGTGTCATGGTCATGGGACAATCAACATCACGTCGCGTATTCACTCCGACTCCACGACGAATTAGACAAATCGAAAAATGTGTGTTCCAAAAAATTTACATGTACAAGAAATAGATGACCCCAGACCAAAAACACCGACCGGTCACCAGTCATCGCAACTTATCGCAAAACCTTGATGGCGAATTTTCATTTTCATTTTTACTTACTTGTATGGCGGCGAGCAAAAATCCAGTAGCAATGGACACGCTTTGTTCGTTGTAGTAGTGAACTTTCTTCGAACACTCGCTTTTAAGACTGTGCATTTGCTTGAACACCAGTATCAAATAGTGAGCCTCTGTCAAATACTCTTTAATCCAATTTGTCCTAAGTGGCTTTAAGTCTGTAGTCCACAATTTACGTTTCTTGTAATTAACTTGCTCTTCTTCTTCGATTACGTCTCTAATTTGCTGCTTAACGTCTGGGGAACTCACCACGACGAACGTCCACGGTTCGGTATGGGCACCGCTTGGAGCAGTTCCTGCAAATGGACCAAATAAATTCCAACACATTTGCGAGTATTTGTTCAGGCACATGAAGGTGGGGTTGGGTAAAACTAAGATAATTTCTATAGGGACTGGCTCAGGACTAAAATGGCGGACGGTACGTCTTCTGTTCATGATCTGATAAAATTCCAAAGATCTCTCCCGCATTTCCTCTTCCGTCGGTTGTTCGTAGTGCAAAGGAATGTAGGAAGGTATCGGTTGCTCTGTATCTGAGTCATCGGTAGAAAGTTCATGAATTTCGGCTACTGAAACAAAAAATGACGTTACTCACCAAGAAGTTTGTGTACTGGGTTATCAAATTTATATTTATCTTTATACTGCGCAGGTTTCTTAAATAACAAGGGCGTCTACAAACAATTTTTTTTTCAGTATTGGAAAATAAATTATGTTCTAAAAATGGCAAAATGTTGCTGATTGGACACATAAACTTCGCCATTTTTATCAAAGGATTCTTGAAGAAAGCTGATTAACGCGTGCCACCAAACATGACCAGAAATATGACAACTGCGCAACAATATTCCTTAGAACTTGCTGCGTTACAACACACGCCTTCCTAAAACAAAGGCAACACACAAAAGAGATCGGGAAAAGGATAACAAAGCGCTCCCCGGGCAGAAGTGGAAATGGTCGCGGTCCTCGGACACCGCAATCGGACTTAATTCGATAAAGATAGTAAGTCACCAACCAATCACTTAACAGAAGTTATTTTAAAAGCAGAAACGAATTCCACGTATTCCAACCAGGGCTGTAAACTGCCAAGTGTCACTCAATGAAATTAAGCAATTAACTTTTAACATTTTACATAAATGTGTTTTACAACTTGAGTTTCAAATACTTCAGCTATTTCGACCTCTACGGGCTCATCATAGCATGAGCCCGTAGAGGGCGAAACAGCTATCATCACCTTATTACATTTAAAAATTTATTTTCAACTAAGAACAAATTTTAGTTCTAATATAGTTTTATTATGTTGTTTTATTATGTTAAATGATGATTGTGATAACCCGCCCTTACTAACACATAAACCAATTATGTTAATTGTGCCCTTTGAAAAAAATAGTGTAACAACCAGATTTTTATTTTTTACACTAAAACATCTACAATTTATTCTTCAATTTTTCTTCCCTAAATAAAAAAATTATAAACCTGGCTAATATGACATTTCTCTGTTTTGTTAAACTTTTTATCTGTTTTGCCGATTTCTGTTACTCATACATAATTTTCTTAAATCGTTTTTAATCTTTATTGTAACACATGTCAAATTCATGGATATTTTCTTCTCATTAAAACGTTTTTTCTTACTTTCCCTCTATGTTCATTCATACTCTCATAAATTGCATAAACATTTTGCATCAAACTACTAGGCTCGCTTCCATTTTGATTTCAACTCATATTAGTTAAGTTTTTAAATTGAATCTGACCTACCTTGATATTTATTTTATTTTTTTCTTCAAAAAACAAGATATGTTCAATGTGCAATTTCTGGTTTAATTTTTGTATATACACCGTTCACGTTGATTTAGCATAACAGGATGAGAGATTTTATGTTGGCTACGCTGCTCTACATTACACATTTTGCGTCAATTATCATAAAATAGACAAAAGAAGTATCATGTAAGTGAAAGTGAACGACGAAGGTAAAAATATTAAGGCAGATAGCATAAGAAAATATCGTAAAAAGTTGTGTTTTTACGATATTTTATGTTACATATTGGGTTATGACAATAATGAATTAATAAAATTATTTACCGACTACATTTTTAATAAAAAGTGAACGAAATGTAATGAAAATTTACTTTTGCTTTCAAGTTTTTAAATAATGTAGCGGATATTTTAAATGTTATAGTAAGATTGCATTTACGTCATCCGCGTTGCCAACAACCTTCGCCATGGTAATATGTCAATCATTGATATATAATTTGCATAAATAATCTCATTATTACTAATAGATATGCCAAATCACTCACTATTTCTTCTAGATAATTTCCGTGAAATGTTTACATTAGTACAAACTTTATGACAAAATAATGATGTTTACATATTTTTCTCTGTTCGCCAGTCACCGGTTGTTTATCTAAAATTGCGGATAATTAATGTAACAACATTCAATTTAAATTATTTCGCAGCATGAAAATACCTTTTGCAGTTGGTGCAAAATTGTATTTTCTATACAATTCCATTTCCTGGTGGTTTCCACAATCGATAATTACCTTCACTGCTTTCCTATAATAACATTTTGCATTTGCTTCTATTTTTACACTGCGGTTATATTTGCTGGCCTTAAATATGTGGTTTCAAAACTGTATTTAACCATCATCGTACGTGTACAAAAATATTTTTATTTATTAAGTTTTATTCTAATAATTAATAATCTCTATCTTACTATCTTTATCTAATCTCTATCCTACTAATAGGAAACATATGATTGGTTTATAAATTAGAACCTGTTAATTTAAAATTTACAATTACAAAAAAAAGATTGATTTAATTAAAACTGGGAGACATTCATTACAAAATGAAACGTTTAACGTAAGAAGCGGCATACGTTTAATACGTAATTAATGTACAAACATATATTGTCAGCAATAGCGACAGGTATTTTAAACCGACTACTTGCTTTACAACAAAAACTTACAAACTAACTAGCATTGCATCAAAGTAATGAAGGTCAGGGTCAGGTGAAATACGTATTGTTTTATTCGGATTGACGGAATGCTACGACGCACGGGTTCGTAAGGTGCCCCTTGAACAACCTAAAGATGTCAGGGCACTACAATAAATTTTATTAGAAGAAAGCAAATTTCAAAATTTTTCTTAATTTTTACCTTAACATTTTTTGTAAATTGACGTTTTTAAGAATTTTTATATTGTTTGAATCGATTAGTACAACTTTATATTTTTTACGAATTTTTACTGGTTGTCAGATTTTGAGATTTCTTTCATGTTTATGATTATTTTTTAATTATCTTTACTTTTTAACAATATTTACAATTCCTCAAACATTTTTGAAATTATTAATTATTTTTTTATTATTTTTATCTGCGTAGTTTAAGACTTTTTACGAATTATGACGTTTGATTTTCGAAAATTATTTAAATTTTGCAGTAACTTCTATTATATTTTTGCAATTTTTACGATTTTACTACTTTTCTGGCGATGTTTGCCGTTTTTACGAAATTTATATATATATATTTTTTTTCAATTTGTAGGAACTCTACAATTTTTTTGGAACATTTTACGGTTTATAAAATTTGGAAGATTTTACAAGTTGTTTCTAATTATTTTTTAATTATGTTCATAGTTTTTAATGATTTTGAACAATTCTGGGATTTTTGACGATTTTTAATGACTTTTCAGGTTTTCTGCAACTCTTATCAATTGTCTCGATTTTTACAAAATTTTATGATTTTGAATATTGTTTTTGCCATTTTTATTTATTTATTATAATTTTGCCACGTCTAACGATGTTTTTATAATTTTTACGATTTTTATCAATTTTTACGTCATTCAAGAGTTCTTATGAATTGATTTAATGAAAAATAGAGCAAAAAAGCGACATACGTTTAATACGTAATTATTGCAGAAACAGATATTGTCATGTCGGCAATAGCGGCAGGTATTTAAAACAACGCAATGCAACAACGACTTACAAACGAACTAACATTGCATCAGTCATGAAGGTTAGGTGACGTACCTATTGTTTTATTTGGATTAACAGAACACGGGGCGAGGTGCTACGACCCACGGTTCGTAAGGTACCCTAGAACAACCGAACCATGTCAGGGCACAAAAAAATATTATAAGAAAGCAATTTTTTAATTTTTAACATTAACATTCTTTGTAAATTGGTGTTTTTAAGAATTTTTATATTTTTGAATCGGTTTTTAAGATTTTTTCCACGTTTCTGATTATGTTCTTTACATTTTTAACGCTACTTTATGAATTTTTATGAATTTTCAGAATTATGACTTATGGTTTTTGTTAATTTTACAATTTTTAAGATTTTTAAAAATTTTTTGGCGATTTTTAATCAATTTGTACGAACTCTACAATGTTTCCACAAAATTTTACGATTTATAATTTAGACGATTTTTACACGTTTCTGGTTATTTTAAATTTCTTCAAACATTTTTACGATTTTTGACGATTTTTACTGATTTTTCGCATTTTCTGCAACTTTTATCAATAGCCTCAATTTTTCCAAAATGTTATGATTTTGAATATTTTTTACCATTTTTAATTATTTTTTATAATTTTTGCGACTTAACCATGTTTTATAATTTTTGACAAATTTTACGATTTTTAAAAATTTTTGCCTAATTTAAGACTTCTTATCAATTATGACCTGACTTTTTGAAAATTATTAAAATTTTCCCAATTTTTTCCAATTTTTATTATCGTATTGTTGTTGTATTTATTATTTTTACGATTTTTAAAATTTTTTTGTCGATTTGTGTCATTTTTGCGAAATGTATATATATTTTTTATCAATTTGTACGAACTTTAGATTTTGTTACAACATTTTGGAGTTTTATAAGGTTTTGAAAATTTTTTCATGTTCTTGATTATTTTTTAGATATTTTTACAGTTTTCAATGGTTTGCAAAATTCAATTTTTTATCAATTCTTGCTTAATTACGACTTGTACATACAAATTATGACATGATTTTTGAATTGTTTTAAAATTTTGGGATTTTTCATAATTTTTGTAATTTCATTATTGTGTATTGTATTGTGTATTCATTTTTATTAAATTCTTTGGAAAAAAATATTAAATTTTACGAACTTTACTAAATTTTTCGTTGTAATGATTTTTGCTGTATATCGTAATTTCCGCAATTTTAATAATTCGTGCCACTTTATAATTATATTTATATTTCTTGACAATTTTTATAATTTTTACGTTTGTTTAAACTTGTGACGACATTTACGATTTTTACAAATTATACAATTACTGTCAATTTTTAGTTCCAAAATCCACAAACTGATAAAGCAATAATTTTTATGGTCTATAAAAATAATAATAAAGTTACAGAATTACTATTGACCGAAGGAAGTGAATGCCCGAAACGTGGCAACTTTTGCCACCCATACTTTAGTTAGCCCAGTGCAAAAAAGAACGGCACAGAAAAATCAATTTGGTGTACAGAAGATTCGTTAACCAAGTTAATCCTTGTTATTTCTAAACTATTAATATTATCAACGGTTATTGCCAAGATATATTTTGGATCTGTTACTTAAATATAATTTATTGCCAAAGCATCTGACGTTTAAAACGTGACTTGAAACGCTAGTGAAAATATGAGGTAACCATTGCCACCTGTTCGTCGACAAACGCAAATGGCACAAAGGGCGCTACTTTTGCTACGCTTAGTTTTTGGAGATATTTTATTGTGCGTTTTTCGCACTTATCTTAATCACTGGGTTCCTTCATGCATCGAATTGAGCTTTTTTCTTTGTTATAAAATTCTAAAGCCTTATCGTTAAGATCTATTGTGGCATGATTTGTTCAATGGTACGTAAACATTTATCTTTTATATCTACGAAGTTGCTACGATTTATGCCCCACGACTCGTTTTCTCGTTTCGAGATCCGAATTAAATACGCTCTTTTATTTCGCTTTATAACTTGTGACTTATTCTTAGAGTTGAGTAATCCGCTGGACGTGTCGGTAATATGATTCTGCGCTACCTGATACCTCGACTTTGTCCTGGTTTACTAGTACACTTAAGACAATGAATTCTTTCCTATTAAATTGTGTTACACACAAATGAAAACGAAGCAAGCTAAGTGTTTAATGCCCTACTATGTTGCTAATTATTGACACGATCTGATATTAAATAATGTATGAAAATTTATTGACGATCTAAGATGTTTTTTTAAGTAATGACGCCATCGTTTTTAATATGCACAGTTTTAAATTGTTTCAATGAAACTTCTCCAACAAACTGTTTTAAACGTTCAAGCTTACAGAATAATTGCAAAACTAGAAACAATGCTTGCAACAACAACAAACAAAAAAATGAAAATTATTCGAAAAGCCCCAGCAAATAAAAACTGCTTATGCATTATTAATTAAAGGCATTGAAACAATTCAAATATTTATAATTAAACACCACTGACATTTTCAAAAGGCAAAGGCCATTCCAATCCCAAAGACATTGACATATTAAAGCAATTCTAAACGTAAACTTATACAAAAAATATTTTATTATAATCACATATTCACATTTTGTTGAATTATTCAGTATTTTTCTGTAATTAAAAGACATCCTGGTTTGAATATTAATTGTTTTCAGCACAGCATTAAAATACGTCGATACAAGTTCGTCGTAAAATTCAAACCACACTCAATTCAATAAATTAATTAATTTTATTGTGGTTGTAACATAAATTTATTCTCATCTGTGATAACTAGACAGTTATTTGGACTACTTAGTTGCTTTGGGTCATTTGCAGATAAAATATTTAAGCGTCTCATAACACTTTAAGTAACTTTCTGCACATTAAACAAGTTATCGTGCGCACGTACTATTTCTTTGCCCATTAAGTCGACTTTTTTAATTAGACAGCTTAATTACCGAGCAGCAATCATTGTTTTCCGTTACAATAAACTCTTAAATGGTCCATTTTTTAGAGCTGAAAGTCGAACAGACAGGAGTAATTATTCACCGTCGGTTAAGTAGAATCAAAATCTCGTACGTATGTATTCTCTGCCTAAGAATTGTGGAAAAGGTATCAATATAGTTTTTACCAATTTAAATAAAAGTGATTGAATAAATGTATCTACGTTGAACATATAATTCGGAAGAGAAAGACAAGATAAAAATAAGATATTTTATGGCAACGCTTAAAGAAAAGAATTAAGTGGCGGAATTCCGAGTAGCAATCAATATGAGCACCGACATGAACGGTGAAAAAAGTGAGGATAGGAGAATTGGAATAGATTTGAAAGGATTATTGAAAATCGAGCGCAAACTATAATATAGGAAACAACAACTAAAGAATGAGTTGTATGACAAAGAGTGTATAGAAAAAGCGAGAATGAAAATCTTACAAGAAAATAGTTCGAAGAGTAGAATACAGTAGGATGAACATAAAGTAGGCAAAGATAATATACAGGTGAAAACGGAGAGAACATATGGATAACCTGTTAAGAAGACTGGAAAATAACACTGTGAAGAAACAAGTAGGAGAATAATGAAACAAACGAAAGGATATCAGGAGAAAGTCATATTTGTTAAAATCAAACAGGGAGAGCTGGTATGAGATAGTGAAAAAAAGTTAACAAGATGGGCCAAACATTTTAAAGAAGTATTTAGAGGTGAAGAAGAAAAAGAAGGCATCAGAAACATAGAAAACAGAAATGGTGGACCTAGTGGAACCATCAAGGAAAGAGGAAATGAGAACAATTATCAAATCATTTAAAAAATGGGAAAGCCTCCGGTGGAAAAAGTGGGATGAGGTAAATTGGACGATGAATTCTATAAAATCAACGTGGAGGTACAGACGAAAGAAATTATGCCGAAAAGATTAAATGAAGAATAAAAAAAGGAGTTCGTTCATTCGAATTACGACGTCGGCCCCGGCCGGTTACACGAAATGGCGAAATTTCCCAGAGGTGTGCATCCACAAGCCCTCACAAAATATGTATCTGAAACCAAAGTTAGGAGCCTAAATATAATCAAAAGAAAGTCTCAAGGTTTCCCAAGGTGTATGTAAAAATGAAAATACTCACCTCTAAACCACGAGGCGAATCAAATATTGTAAACGTCGACTAAAGATCCGTAAAATTACTTGATATCGTATCGGTCATATGAGTCCACTTAATCCGCAACTTGCGAAAATTGCTTTCCAAACACTCACATGGAATAAACAATTACTATGTACAACGAAGAGCGACTGATTTGATGTTATTTTATTGAGAACCAGGACTCAACTGCCGATGTACGTTTTCGACCGTGCGGTCCATATCAAAAAAAGCTTGGCAAGAAAAACCAACAAATACGATATCCAAACTGGTAAATTTACACACATCGAACATGGAATATAAGAGACTAAATTCAATCATTTTGAATGATCAAGTAGACAAAAACAATCCCCCCCCCTATTAAATCTAAACCTGTTATTATACTATAAATAAATTTTGCAACCTGCAACATTTGGTGTTTGAGTCTTATTATATTTATTTCTATTTTTTAAGTATTTCTATCTTGCGCCAGTCTTTTAATCTCCTTCCAATGAATTATTTTCTTTCCATATCCACCTACACTTCACTTCTCATTGTTGTCCCCGTTAAATAATTATATTTTATGGTATGACCACTCTTCCTATTCTTGGTGATTCGCGTTCTTTATTATTTGATTTTTTTTATTTCGAGCTTCTTTTGTATTATATTGTACTTCTTTTTACTTCTTTTGTATTTATTGCATTTATTTTTAATGTCTTTAACTTTCAGCGGTATGTCCACCATCTAGTTTTCTTTTGTATATGAGTTAGTAATTTTTCACACTACGCAAAACTGTTTTGATGTTCCATGCAAGTATTTCTTTCATGCATTCCATTAGTTTTGCGTTTCCCACCTAGAAAAAATCGTTTTTTTAACTACGTCTTTTTAATTCCTTCATCTTGTTAACCGATCCCCTATATTCCAAAAATTGCTGCAGCTAATTGTTTCGAAAAAATCGCCAGTGGTATTACTGTAGAAGAAAACCAATGCCAACAGCAATAGTTTGCAAAACATAAATAATGAACGATGACAAAAAGGGTCAATATTTTTTTATGACTGATGATAGGAAACCCTCGACGAGTCCACCCAAATTTCACCCTTCCAACCTGCCGATTTTCTGAAATTGGTCCTTGGATGTCTATGTCCATTTCGCCAATTTCGTATTATCCACTTCTTTAATTTTCCCTTATTTCTGCTCCATCTTCATTCAATTTCCTTTTTATCGTAATCTTGTTGTAACCTATTTTTACGTCCTTCCATTTCTTTCTTTCTCATATTGCCCTCTGTCTCATTCTATTTCGCTGTTCCCTGTCCTTCTTTGTAAAGTCGCGGGCAATTAATACTTTATCTGTTCCTAAGTCTTTCAACTTTGACTTATTCTCCATCACTGCCTTCTTCGTTTTCCAGTTCAGTGAAGAATATCTTTTCTCGTAGATTTCATTACTTCTTGTACCTTTATATCTACCTTAGTTTTTCCTTGACGAAATTATTTAACTTCTCTTTTACCGCTTCCACCTTATTTGTGTTAATTAATAAGACTTTATTATCGTATTTCCGCATTTTCCTTACTTATGTTTTCATTTCTTGTTTTAATTAATTAATTAATTAATCTTATCTTTTGTTAAATTCACTTTGTTCTGCCCTCATCTCTTGTAATTTATTTTTAATTTCCTTCTGGTCCACCTTCATTCATCAATATTAGATTCAATTTATCCTGTCCATTGTTATGTTACTTCACAGGCGTTCTCTGAATTTGTTTGCTTCTCTCAAAGGGTTCTTCCACTTCCTTTTCTGGTCTTCTCCTGTTTACTTCGTCAGTTGATTACTAGTTATTCTTCGTTACTTCGTCAGTACGATATTTTTGTTTCTGTCGTACCTCGCAATTACCTCCAACTTCACATTTTTATTAAGGTTTTATTGATTAATATCACTTTTTGTTTAAAACATTTTTTTCCGTTACAATAAAATATAACGAAAACTTTTCGTGATAATTTAAAATGGTGTCAAATGTGATTTTGCCAAAACTTCGGATGCATTACCCGAAATCCAATTAGAACTTATACATATTACACTTTAACTGATTTAACAAAATTTTAGTATCACTCGGGTATCCAATTCTCACAATGTATGCACTCGTTGTACGATTTGTGTACAAAATATGCAACTTATTCGTGGTACTGCCAATAAAATTATCAGAATTTGTGAGTCAGAATAGCTAAAATTATTCAACATGAAAGCGAATGCATAATTTCCAAGAATTCGTGTTCTTTATCTACATTTTTCAGAGTTACGTTTTCGATTTTTCAAATTGTTCCAAAATCTGATTGATTAGCACCTTGACTAATTAATTTCAGGTTATTTTTGAGTGTGTGATTAAATCATGTAGCGTTCCTGAAGAAGCAATGACGTTATTGCGAAATGTCGAAGGATAACTATATTGAGTTTCAATAGTGCCTGGCAACTGACCGCTTCATCGGGGGAACCGGAATCCTTTATGTGTAATTTTATTTGCCACACGTTGAGCGCCAATAATTGTAATGGTTTTATTTGTCGATAATGTTGTGTTGTTAATATTACGGTGTTTTAAGTTCTGGTTGTATATCTTCTTAATTAAAACCACTGATTCGAATTATTGTCAAACTAAAAAATGAAATACACAAATCACACACAATCATTTGATTACAAAATATGAGAAATTCCTCAGGTAAACCCTAAAACTTAGTTTCATGATTTACCTGAAGGTGACAACAGATTACAATTGTCGAAGCGTTGCGCATATCTGTATTTTTTTGTGATTGTAATTTGTGCTTTGTGTATTTTAATTTTTTAGGTTCACAATAATGGCAGATTGACTTTCAGTTGCGTTTCGTATATTTATTGTAGTCCATGGATATGTTTGTTATATTTTTATTAATTGAATGGTCTAACTATTGTAAGATTATGTCATTTCCTTATTAGCTTTTTACTTACTAATCATGCTCTTTTGGCTGGAAATCTTATCGAATGGTCCTGTTCAGTTGCCAATCTTTTAGTTCTTTTCAGCTCTCAATCTTCTCAAATAGCTTTTTCAAGCAGCCAATTTCGTTGAGTGATACTTTTGAGCGGAAAATCTTTTTTAGTAGTCATTGTCAGCTGATAATCTCACTAAAGGGGAATACTTTAGTCGACAATATCAGTAGCACTTCAACTGGCAATCTTGATGATCGATCCCATCAACCGCCAATGTCGTAAAATGGTCCGTTTCAGCTGGTAATCTTGTCGAATGCTTAACTCGCCCTTTAGATGCAACGAGCGCGGAATAAGGGGATATAGTGTCCATGCTTCGGGAATAGCGTTACCGAGTGGTGTCCTATATTGTTATGGACAGCTGGGTGTAACCTCAAGGATACCAAAGCGATATCACTACTGCGTCTGATGACGATTGATTATCACCCTGTCATGGGAGTTTGTTTTGGCTATCAAATCCACTTTAAGCTCTTGCTATATGTAGGTGGAGGTCGCATTTATTATATCATATGTATCATTTGTTCCAAGCACGCAAGCGTTATGATACAATGAAATGAATGCACTTTTGTGAAGCTTCATTTAATTTAACAAGCGAATGAGGTACCCATTATTAATTTTAATTCTCCTGCTTATATCCATTATTTCAAGATCATGTGCAAAATCAAACCCACACTCAGCACAATGCCAGAGTTAACGTTTGGGCTGGAACAATGCACAATGTCCATTTATCGATGGAAATCAGAAGTACGTTTTTAGAACACTTCCAGGCAGATATTCTAAAACAAATACTGAATCTAAATGAAGCGTGGTTTCAAATTGATGAAACACAGCTCCATCCTATGGAATCGCAAAAGACTCATCTTTTGCGGTCTCTGGCTACACAGATACACCAAGCCAATAGCTTGTCCACAGATATTGCCCCCAAAATGATTTTCTTTTTGAGGTTGTATTAGTAATAATAATATATTACTTTAGTTCAATTTGAAAAAAAATGTTCACATATTGAACAGCTCTTCAAAATGATGAGAAAAGTGCTGACATTACGATTTCCTAAACAACGTTTTTTTGAAAAACTAGATTATTATTACCAGTTAAAATTAATGCACGCATTTCGTTTAAATGCGGGGTGCAATTGTATATATAGATAAAGTTGTGATAAGTGGTTAAATTTTAAATATGCCCTACATGTATGAGGTAATATACAAAAATTGTTATAGTTGGTTATAAAATGACACAACGGAAAGAAATCTTCAGAAATGCTTGTTGAAACAGTTAGTTATTAAAAACTAGATACTGGATACTATAAATACTACTCCCTAATCGAATAAATCGAAAAACAAAGTGATAATTTATTTTTATTTCTGAACAACATACAATTAAGAGACTTGTCAATTATAATTGGAGAATAAACTTTGTACAGTTACATATTGTATTTGTTTAGAGGAGCAATCAAAATGAATTATAATGAATACTTGTGGTTAATCATCGCCGTTAACAACGAATCAAAACCGTAATGAAAACTGAGATCACCTTATCTGCAAAAATATTAAAAATACCGACAATTGTAAATCGTACCACAATTTTTAAAAATTCAAATCATTCTAAAAAAAATTTTTAAGTGCCTCATAAGTAATTTAAGAAAATACTGCATTTTAGATTTCGTTGAGATGTTTAGTGTTTAGTGGTACTTTTAAGTAGTTTCAAATTATTGGATTTCTACGTTCTAGATTTTTACCGTTTTGTCTTTTGCAATACAAATATACGTCGATTATTGTTCTTTCATAATAGTTCTAATAGCTTCACGGGGCGTTTTATACACCGTAGAGGTTTCTACGCAAATAAAAGAACTACAACACCGATATTTAATATACATAACAATGATGCATGAGCATTAAACATGATAATTGCACACTCCTGTAGTGAGGAAACTTGTAGCATTAATAATCTAAGTTTATTATGACGTGAGCCTATAAAATTCATCTGTTTCATATAACATTCAACGCTAATAAAATGATTGAACCAACATGGATATTTACCAACAAAAACTGCTATAAATCTTGTGCAGAAATAGATTATGTCGTAAGTAGCTTACCATGGAGGACTTTTAATCATGCAGATATATCGTTTAATTTCAAGTACAAAAATATAACGTAATTGGATATCTAGCTTAAGCGAAACGTTTTACAATTCATAACGAAATTTACTGTACGATTTTTAATTGCAGGCAATAAATAACCGAGATAAATTTAAGTGCAGCATCGAAACGGTTTGTTCCACAAAGATGAGCATGCACTATTTATCATAGTAACTGCTGCGAAGCTCAACACATTTATTCTAGCGATTGAAAACCTCTCATAGAAACTATTTTATTGTATTACATATTTTATAATATCTGTCAGGACAAACTTAATGTGTATTAACAGATTTTATTCTTAAGATAAAATATACATGGAATTGCAATTTAAGTAATTTCAAATTAAAGTTAATGTAATGTTGTCATCTTCAGCAGTGTCCGGTACACTGCTTTAATAATTAATTTATATAAATTTGGCATTTAGATTATTGTTAACTACACTTTTGAAAAATTGTTATGATGGGGATGATTTATTTTTATTTGTTGTGAAGAAAAGAGGGCCGATTTCTAAAACGAAAACGGTTCAGTTTCTAGGATATTTCGATTCCTCTTCATGTTTTCACTAAAATTCACTAAAATATATAAAATATTCGTGCTTCACAATCATTTAAGTTAATTATAACAATTAATAATTAAGTAACAGACGAACTTTGTGTTTTCGATCTGCCATAGACGCACCTTATTATGTGATTTATTTAATTATTCTGACTAAAAACCCAGAACTAAGACATATAATCTAATAATAATAATATTCTAAATGTTTTCATCCAACTTTAGAAATTTACATTTCTATTTACAGTTCGAAAATAAACGACGTTCAAACTTTCATATTCTCATCTACCATAACGGTTCTATGTCTTAATTTTCTCTGTTTAATCTTGATCAGGATCCAGAGCGCGGTCTACGAAAATAATCGCTGATTCATTCTCAAAATTCTTTTATACTCTCCGGGATTGATTCTATTTTATCGGGAATATCAGTGAAAATCTATGATGATCTCTATGTAAAAGTTACAATTTGCTGTTGTGTCAACAGACCTAATTTCTTTTTGTCTGTTATACGTTGCAAAAATTATGTATTTTGCTAGCACCAGGTAATAATATATCACAAACCGTTTCGTTTGGTATTCGTTCTCGTCTGCAGTTCATAAAACTAATCTAGTCTATTTATTTAAAATAATTTCCGCTTCATTCGCTCGAGACGGTTACAGTTCATTGGTTTATCTATATCGATGGATTCCGGCTCGTCTTGGTTACGCTCTTCAAGAGTTATGACGATGCTTATCCTACTAAGCATTCCGTCGTTGTTTAGGATAAAAGTTACTTAAAGTATCCATTTGAGTGCTTCAATTTCATATTATGATTGCATTATTACATCGTCCATACGTGAAATAATTGCATATTATAATTATAAACTTACTGAAATCATGAAGGACGTTGACTATTGTTTTTACAGATCAAAAAACAATAGACAGCTACTGGTGATGTTTTGACAGAGCAATTAATTAGTTATAGGTCGTCAGAATTTTTTTCTCTAACCATGAAAGTAATTAATAACACCAATGTGCTATATGGAAATACATAACGACAATCGAGACAAAAAGGTTAACTAGCTATCCCAATAAGTTCAATATAAATGCAGTTGAATGAATGCCAACGTTTGCATATCTGACTCGTAACGGCGTGGTGTTCGAAGATCTAACGAGCAAGCATGAAGGTAACAAAAACAATGCACCATGAGAAACATATTTAATGTCTCGTTAATCAAAATAACCAGCGACAATAATAAACTAACAAAATAAATTAACAAAAAAAAACTACCAGAGCTATTTTTTTTCATTAATTATATAAGCGCACATTTTCATTCATGATTCCTTACGATATTTACTACATTTTTTCTATACCATAACGGCCGTTCCGATTCAAATAGTAAACAAAAATCCCAAAAACCGATTATTATTTCATTTTGTTGCGATCGACGTTTGCACCTCCGTAAGGCAGCGGTTCTGAAAACTATTTTCCTGATACCCTTTGATGTCGATTAATTACATCAATTACACGTATAACACTATGTATTTATGCCCTACGTTATCGACTGTGAAAATTGATTTTCAATACGCAAGCAGTTAAATGAACCAAATTATAAATTAACCGTTTGGAAAATGCTGAGTCCACTCGAACGCTCGATTTCTGACAACTGTCCAGACTTGCATTCGTTCAATGTCGAAATTTTTTTAGAGAGATAGATAGCTTTGCTCATCTTCAAATGTAAATACATGGTAAAATATATTATTAGATATTGTCATTTACATGCACACATGATCATGCCAACTGAATTGGGGTTGACAATTCCATTCAAACTATCTAAAAACAAATGAAAGTGCCAGGTCGTTGCGATGTAACGAAAAAAAATTCTACGAATCGTCGGGATTAATATTCATTCATATTTTCATATACGCACCGAAATAATGGATTCTATTAATAGATCAGCTGGCGCTTCTACTTTCATAGAAAAATGCAACGCGCATCGTCCATCGTCCATCGTTATAAAAACGTGTTCTTTTTTCTACTACAAATTTAATAGGTGATGGTCGTTTTCATAAACGAAACTTCCGCGAATGGTCGAGATTTATTTCGCTCATCTAAAATATAGTCACACAACACCATTGGTTATGAATGGAATAAATCGTCGCATATATATTATTTTATTGTTTGTATATATATATATATATATATATATATATATATATATATATATATATAACTTTTATAATTAGTTTGTTTATAATTAATTGCTTTTATAAACTTTGATTTATTTGGAAATTGAAAATAAAAGTATTTTCAACTAAAATCTCTTGCTTTTTTCGCATTTTTTTTATTATTTTGTCGTACACATTTTTCTTTTGTATTAGGGAATTAGTGAAACGATTTTAATAGAGATGAATATAAATATTTGTCGATTATCAAGATTTGTGATGAATACACTATCTCGAACAATTGATTTTAAAAAACAAATTTAATATAAAATGTTTTATTAGTAAGTAGTGAAGAACTTGATGAAAACATGCTAAAATAGAAATAAACAAAAATCAGCCCAAAAACTTAAATTTGTTAAACTTATTAGCATTTTAATGAAAATATATTTTTAATTTGGCCTATATGGCAAGTACGTGTTCCAGGTATGTTGCTACAAAATCTCAGCTTAGTCAAATCTGCTACTTGACAAGCATTAATTAATTGTAACGACAATGTCAAATATTTCAACTTATAGGATAAAAAAATCGTTAACTTTTTACACCCCACTGTACATATACAATGTGATCAAAAAGCTTTCAGCTTGGAATGTGCAAATATTTTCATATATTTTATTCAAGCGTCCAAATCCAATTCAATAATTGAAAAACATTAAAACATTTAATACCGAATATTATACTGGGTGTCCATTTTCAAACATTTCAATTTGGAAGAAAGTCAATAATCGTATCGGTGGAAAGATGAAATTATTGTGCATTAAATGAAAGCAATAATGTGATCAAAAGTGTTATTTTAATTTTAACATACTATTAAAAACTTTACGATTTTTAAATATTATATGATTTTCAAATTTTACAGCATTTGTCAATTTTTTTTATAATTGTCACCAGTTGTAAATTAAAGGATTACAGGAAAATGAATAATCACTCCAGTGAAGAACGACTTCTTGTGGTAAAAATGACCTTAGCAACTCAAAAAAAATTAATAAAAATGCGAAAATATTCAAAAGAATTCACATTAACATTGACATTTTCAAAATTCATAAGTAAAATGCTACAAAAATCGTCACGGTGATGAGGATTTTTTCATTTCAGGATTTTCCAACTCATAACATTTGATTAATAAAAAAATATTCACAACAAAAATTGACAATTTGTATGAGACTTTTTGAATTTTAGCAAATTATGAGATTTTAGGTATTTAAGCATTATTGAGAATTTTTGGAAATTATAACATTAACTTATTCTTTGCTGTTCAGTATTTTAGTATTTTTGGATTCGAGTGAGTGTAAAACAATATTTTAAAAATATGAAAAATTCAAGTATTTTCAAAATTCTCAATATGTTTTTTTTTTAATTTTTTGTGGTCTTGAATTTTGGAAAATTATAGGTCGAGTTGGGTTGGGTTGAACACAACATTTAAATTGTGTAATCACTTTAGTACTTATTTCTGTAGTACAGAAATAATAATGCGCTTTAATGCCTATATTCGAATTTGAGACCGGATACATTGTATACATACTTTATTTAAATATAATTTATATTTAATGTATTAAGGTATAGGAAGATTTTGAACAGCGTGGGCTTTTTTGAAAATTTTTCATTTTCATTGAAATGTTGACATTTCATTTTTGATATTTGCTTTCTTTTAGTTTTTGTTTTTCTACAATTTTAACAGCTTTTGCCATTTTTGTGACAATATATTAATTTTTCGATGTTGAATATTTTTTGCAATTTTGACAATTTTCACGCAAATCACATTTAATTATTAATTTTTTAACGTTTTGTAACAATTCGCTTTATTTACATTTTCAATTTATTCGTTTTGGTTCAATTTTTGGAAAAGTTTTTCCAAATTTTGACATTTTCCACTTCTTGCATTATTTTTTAATATTACTTTTTGTTTTACGACTTATACTTTGTTGAGCAATTTTTGCATTTTTTCTTTAATTGATAATATTTTTTTAAATTTTAAACCTTGTGATAATTGACTTTGTTATGCGTTCGACGTGTGCATTTCAGGGTAACTGTTTGTGCATATTTGTCCTTAACCATTAAAGTTTCAATTTAACAAAAAAAAAAAAACAATGGAAAATTATATTTATATAAAAATATAATATATATTATTTTTCTTCTCTGTTTGAGTTGAGTTCATGTAGACGATATTTACAACTTTATTATTCCATCAAACGAAAAGAGTTTCGAACGTGACTTTTAACTGACGAATGGAAACGGTCGGAAACGTGAAAAAGCGCAGGAACCAATCGCAACACCGGGTTACACTTTTTATGATTTGTTATAAAGCGCCCTTCCAGCTTTAGTTTGATTTACATAATCCTCGATTGCGTAATACTATCTGTGAAGAATTTAGAAGAAAGTTTTTCAACACTCGTGCATTGGTTTCATTTTTAATTACTGGTGGCAATTTATTAAAGCATTTTGCACTCATAACATTTGCTGCCTGTTTGGGATACGTTAAGTGTATAAAAGTCACTTCGAATTAAGTTACCGCCCCTCGTGCAATACTTATGGAAGTTTATATTTTTGTTTACGTTGTGTGCGAAACTATGTAACAAAATCTGGAGTGATCCGCACTGAACTTTCTTATACTCAATTTTGCGAACGAACTTTCAAATAACATTTATAAAATCACACACACACACACACAGAATAAGCTTCGAGAAGGTCAAAACGTGTACTAACTATTCTTCCTTATACATAAAGTATGAGAAAGTCATAATTAAAAAAAAAATCGAACCCAATAAAAATTTCGCAACATTACTCTTTGCGTAACTTTGGATGTGACATTTAAAAAATATTTATTTCTTATTAAAGATCACGCAACACTGCATTCGTATTTAACGCGCCGTAAAACATTTTATTACTTATTTTATTTTATGGCGATAACGAAACAATGACGGGTACGTTTCTGTTCATTAAGCAGCCAAGGACTTGACATTAATGACGAAGAAGGCAAGATTATAGTCCTAAATGCCCTTGTTGTTACATATGTGATTTCGACCAAACTATCTCACAAATCAACGAAAGGAGATCGGTTCAAGTTGTTAATTAAAACTTAAAACTAAAGATTACCAAATATGACATACGATGAGAACTTCAAGGAAATAAATTGCGTTTTATTGTCAGACAGTTTAGTTTATGAATCCTCAAGTGAAATAAAGTCCTAAATCGTCAATAACTCACGTTGGCACACAATCAATGTCTCCATACATTTTTTATATCAGTTATTAGGACACTGTTAAAATTGCGATTTAATAGCAACTTGTTAAAGCTAATTGTTGATAACTCTTGCATCAATTTTAAAGTTACAATGACTTCACTTTTATCAACAGAATGCGCCAGCGTGTAATGTGCCCAGTTGGTAAAAGTTAAAATACTGTCCCAGCCAATCAAATAAATTACAACAATAGGCGTTCGTCATTACGAAAGATTTATAACAAAGATATGCGTACCTCTAGAATTTCAAACAACTGCATTGAATACTCCTATGGAATATTAACAGAGACACACAGAAACAGTATGTTTACTTACACTTGCTTACACGTAGCCGTAAAGTACACAATGCACAATGGAACGAAAATTAAAAATGATTCTGAGACCGGTCAACAAGCACAAAGGATTCTTTAACTTTTTCTTACCGGATATTTGTGAGCACAATATAACATTGAGATTAGCTTGAATAAACACTGAAATAATCGGAATAATCTTTCTTGCTTGTCGTGTATATGTTGTATGTTTATGAAAGCAGTAAAGCAGGTAACTTGTCATACTCAAATATTTTGTCTATGTAAATGGATTGAAGAATTTTTTTGGCTGATATGCAGGTTATCCAAAAACAAAAAAGACATGGACTAGAAAAATAGAGCAATTATTAAATTAATAATAATTTCAGAGGGTACGTTGATATATTCATTATATATTTATTATCCCGCTTATAATAATAACATAAATAATTTAATCCGCTGTTGGTGTATTTTTCTGTCTTTAGTCGTATTCAGCGGAAAGAATTAAATTCCTTCATGGTTTTAGCAACTTGGACATATGGCATATAGAGGCAGACTTACAAATGATCTACTTACACAATGATTGTAAAATTATATTACTTTTTACTACATTTTACGGTATAAGTGCCTTTGATTTTCTCTTAATTACGTCTATAACTCACTTTAATAGTTCATTTCCAATCGCATTTATAGCAATTATTTAAATTGATTCCGACCATTCCTGTCGTTTGTTATTTGAATTATGGTTTTTATTTCTAACTAATTAACTGTAAAGTTGTTTTATCTTTTAAATTGTTACACAGCCCAACAAAATGAAATTTTTATCTCGGTGTCGGAGAAGTAAGAACTGATTTTTGATATTTTTGATATAGAATTGGTATATTCTATTCTATTCCATATAATTTGTACCATTCTGGATTATTTTCCCTGCTCTATTTTTGTAACAGGAGTAAATAAAAATTTAATTGCGTCATATTGTTAATGTAATATTTATTGAGGTCAATAATTATAATAGTGTCATATAAAAAACACTATTCATTTGATACAAATCATATATTTGTTGATTTACTGTATCAATTTTTAGCAACAGTGTATGAACTAACGAATACTGTCAAAATCGGTATATTCATAACGTTAGGAATATTTGTATTATTTCGGTATAAAGTCTGTGACCATAGTAGTTGTTTGGATTGGGTCTGGACCTAAGGTAATATTAGTATTGTCTGCAAACCTTGGAATGGTGTTGAATGTGTTACTCTGATATTGAACAGGGTTGGTTATGCCAGAGGCTTCAGCATAACGTAATAGTTAACGATTATCTTGTGTATCCACCACTGTAATGAGGAAGTGATAGTTCATTATCATCGTCATCTTCTTCTAAATCGCTCCATAATTTCGTCCATAAAGTGTTTTCTTTCTATGTAGATTCTTCGATTTTCTTGCAATGCCCAATATCAATCTTTCCATATCTCCGTTTAAACATTGTTCAAAGCTTCCTGACATAAATTCAAGACATCGTTAATTTTGAAAGTATTATTGTTTGTTGCAACTTTATTTTTCGCCTGTGCCCAAATTAATTCAATAGCATTAAACTGGCAATGAGCTACAGTTAACCATAGTAATTTCACATCGTCTCCTCTTACTTGTTTTGCAATAGATTCTAATAGTAGTACAGTTATGTTCAAAAAAGTGTTGTACAGAATTTCTACTATGTTAACTTGTCCTTAACTTCGTCAACTTCAAAAAAGTGTTGTACAAGTGTTGTTGCACATCAATATCATTCAAATTTCACACCAAGGCAAATATGTCTACAAAATTACAAAACAGAAACATATATTTAGAAATTAAGTAAAATAATAAACAATTCACGAACTTGACAAATTGAATATAACAACACAACTTAAAACAATCTTTTAGTTAATATTTGGTCATAGCCCCAGTTCTTTCCAAAATTTCATGCAATCTATGCGGTAGTGACGCATATAGATTTGTTGTTAAATTAACACCATCGCTAATTTCGTCCCAGATTTGATTAACCTCATTTAACCTCATTTGACAACTTGTCTCTATTTTGTGGTCGAAAATTTCATTGAGTCTTTTTTTTGACTATTAAACCCCACTTCTGGAAACCCAACCCAGTACTTCGATATTATTAACAGCCAGTCATTAACTACTCCTGCGGTATGAATAGGACAGGTGTCATGTTGAAATATGATGTTATTTTACGGAAAGTGTTGTCTTACTGATGCCAACATAATATTTTCTAAAATATCTCGGTATGTTCTGGCATTCAGTCTCTCTTCAATATTCCAATACATCCCAGGTCCAGGTACTTCATTCCAATTTTCACGAAACATATTGTGTAAGGCGAATATTATCCTTACTTGCTTATGTTGCTCAGTTAATCGATTTTTTTAGCTGCCACGTGATTCTTCAAATGGGATTTTTTAATCTGTAATTTCTCGTATCGGATGTTTCTTAATATGAAATGGATTTTGTTCCAAATGTTGTAAAAGAGCGTTATCTTCCTCTTCATTACAATCTTTTGGCCTACCTGTAGCTTTCTTTTTTTTGAGAGTACCGTCGATTTCCAATCGTTTCTTGACTTTTTACTTGTTTTTACAATGTTTGCCACTTCCCACTGCACTGCAACGCAGAGAGAGAGAGAGAGAGAGAGAGAGAGAGAGAGAGAGAGAGAGAGAGAAATTTGAAAATCTAATACATAAAATGTTTACACCCAACGAAAAGCACATATAATGAAAGAGGAGACAATTTCGGTTCATATGTAATTGACATAAATTTCGGTTCAATGTATGTAGTTAAAATCTTATGTAACAATGTAGTTACATATTTTCAAGTTGCAATTTCTGGGTCAATATTTGAATATTCTGAGGAATGTGGAACAGTTTGGTGTGAGAAAAAGTAGAGTCTAAAAATGATCTAAAGTAAACGTTTCTGGTAAGAATTTGACAAAGATGAAAATTTTGTGAAATATGAATTGGTTATGCGACTGTCAAAAACAGGAAAAATGTTTATACGATTTATGCGTTTACTAAGGCACGAGAAATTAAAACACCGGACGTCAAAAGACGACGAGTTTTTAGTGTCATTTTGCCTGCTATACGCTTCACGTATCTTGGGAAGAGATTTAATAAAAACGTTGGTAAATTATATTTCAATTTAATAACTTCACTAGACGAACCCACGATATTAAAACGAGATTAAACGTAGTTAAAAATCAAGTTTTGAGTATTTTATAAAAATAGAATGACAATCACGTTTTCAACATATATTACTCGCAATTTATCTGTTATTTAGATAAAAGTACGCACTAGTCATTTTAAAAACTCGTTTTCAAAACGATGTGAATATTTTTTTTTCATTTACGTTTCATGCATTTTAACACTTTTCACATTTGATGCCAATTTTAATTTCACGCACAATTGCTTTTATATAATTGCTTCATGTTTGTTCTAAAAAATGTTCATTACAATTAGTTTCATAATACTTCTTTTCTCTTATTCGTATGTTTTAAAACAGTAGAAAAAGCCGTACAAAACAGAAAGAAAAATCTGGTAGAGAGCATAAATAGTACAAGCAGGCAAAATGAAAGCAATAACAAACGAAACCATAGTTGTTAAGTTAGTTGGGGTTAGGATGGGTTGGTATATTCGCTTGCATTCAACATTTACTTTAAGAGTACACGTTGGGTCAGTAATTTGTTTACGATGACGAATCATTAATTATTAATTTTGTTGGCAGAGAAAAATAACATCTCAAGACGCCAAGGAAGCTAAGAACAAGCTTACAGATAGATATAAAACCATATTGTCTGAAATATGGAGCTCCTCCCTGAGCGGCAAAAACAAAATATCGGCTACAAACACATTAGCCACGCCGATAATTGCATACTCCTTCGGCGCCGTAAAGTGTAATTCCGATGAATTGAAAATCCTAGACAGGACAACTCGAAAAATTATGGTAAAAAATAGATGCCTCCACCCGAATTCCTCTATTCCCCAAATATACATGCCCCGCGGTGAAGGCGGACGGCGACTAACAAATATAGAGGGCCTGCATAACAGGATGGTGATAATAATGGCGTGGGCAGTCAGTAATAGCAAGGACCCCCTCCTCATTCTGGCCAGGGAGCACGAGCACGTTGATGCGGGAAGCTTCCTCTACAAGGCTGCCATTGGTGCCGCAGAAAGGATGCAGATCCCTCTGTCTTTGACGAACTATAAGAAGAATTCTATATCATTGCTGAATCCGATGAAACTCAATGCAACCCTTAGAAAATCCGACGTGTCAATGTTCTTAAGAGAACATTGCGAAAAACCAATGCACGGTGTATTTTATAGAAATATTGATACACTTGACCTGTGCAAAAGCATGACATTTGGGTTCCTCAAATCTTCTGGGCTTAAGTCTGAGACAGATGGACTTATAATCTGCTGCCAAGATGGCGTGTTCAACACGCTAGTTACAGAGAGATGGTCCTGGGAATACAGCTCGAAAGTAACAGCTGTAGAGCATGTCATCAATATCCAGAGACTCTGATGCACCTATTATCCGCATGTCTACGTACGCGCCAACAAAATTTATAACGCGCCATAATGCAGCTTTGAAGTGCCTATATTACACCCTGCGACACTGGTACGGCATCGCTAATACTCCGAGGCTACCGTATTTGGAGGAGGAGTGCGAAAGCGTGGTGAGTAATGACGTGTGCAAAATATTTTGGAATTTTCCATTCCGAACAACAAAACAAATTCAAGCGAACAAACCGGATTTGGTGCTGCAAGACACACTCAACAAAACCATATTCGTTATGGAGTTTTCATGCCCGGCGGAGACGAACATTCGAGCAAAAGAGGCGGAAAAAGGAAGGAAAGTATAAAGACCTATGTTTGGAATTATGGAAGTTATACGGGGGATACGACGTGAGTAGAATAACAGTCATAATTGGAGTACTGGGGGGGAACGTCGGCGAATTTTCGTAAAAACATAAAAGTGATCCCAGCATGCAGAATAAAAGAACACACCCTTATTTGGCAGATGCAAAAAGCATCTCATCTTGGTTCTCTGAACATACTGCGAGGTCATACAACGTAGATGGCTGTATCACTCATTCCTCGGAACGTGATACAAAACGACCACGCCAAGATTACAAAAAGCAATTACAGGAAAAAAATAATAATAATAATTATAAATGAAATGTTAACCAGTACCAATATGCAAAAAAAGAATAAAAAAAGAAAGAAACCAATACCATTGTGATACTGATCTGTGATATGTACGACCTATTCAAAATTTGCGGGATGTGCTCACTGGCTACTCATTAACTGACTGCGATATTTGACTCTAAATTCTGAAGTTGACAATTTCTTGAAACTTGAAGGTAATGTATTATAAACCCTTACTATGTTGTATGAGAATGACCTCTGAAACATTGCGCTCTTGTGTGTTGGCATCGTCAGTATATCCTTCCTCCTGATGTTAATCATAACATTATGCACATCTGTACGATATGTAACCCTATTAAACAAATGGATATGCTTTTCGTTTCTAATAATTTTATAATACAGACCTAATTAACCAATTAGCCTTAAAAACTGTATGAGTAAAGCGGGGTACTCACACGCCTGCCGCAGGGGTAATCTAGGGTATAAAAGTGGGCAATTTTGTAACACGACTCGAATTGCCCCAGCCGCCGAGCGCCCTAGATTGCCCCTGCGGCAGGCGTGTGAGTAGCCCGCTTAATACTGTCATATTTTCTAACAAAAACAAATTCGCAGACATGAATTCTGCACTCTCTGAATTCTTCTGATATCCTTGCTGTCAAGACATGGCCATCGCAGTAATTGAAATGCGATAGCACCAGTGCATCACAAAGTATCAACCTGTGGTTCATGCTTAACGTGTCTCGATTTGCAAATAACATTTTGAGATTACCGAAAGCACGCATGATCAGTGATGATACAAATTTATTAAATCGTAAATTCACATCAAATATCACACCAAGATTTTTTACTTCGTCGCTATTTGAAACTGTGACACCTTTCATTTTGATATTTATATTACTTAATATAGATTGTCTCCGCTTACCTCTACCAAAAACTATAACCGATGACTTGCTTGGATTGATTTTTAACTCGTGTTTTTCTGATGTATTCAGCAGCATTTGCAAGTCACTATTGATAAGATTGTTGGCATCGCCAACGTCGTTTGAATGAAACGAATAATAGATTTGAGTATCGTCTGCATACTGGTGATATTTAGAATTAATCTTTTTAAAGAAATTGCAAGTATATATTGCGTATAAGAGTGGGCCATTAATGCTACCCTGAGGGACACCACGATTTACGTGTAAGGTATTAGATTATATGTTATTTAGATATACTGTTTGGCATCTTTTGGATAAGTAAGCAGTAAAATATGTTATTGCTGCGTTACCCACACCTATATAATGAAGTGTAGAAATCAAGATCCTATGATTAATCATATCAAACGCCTTACTGTAATCTAATAAAACAAGAACAGTACATTTGTTTTTATCAGCGGCCGTGAGTATGTCATCTGTTACATCGAGCAGAGATGTTGGACAACTGTGCAAAGGCCTAAATCCAGATTGCTTAATTGGTAAAATATAATCTTCTAAATGTTTTCTTAGCTGTTGGTCGACAATACGTTCTAAAATGTTGGACATTGTTGGCAATATAGAGATTGCTATGCAAATATGCAACGCCTGTTATTTGTTTATTAGTAATTAAAATACGTATCACATTAGCAAATATGTGTTTATTCGACGCTACAAGTTACGTCGGCACGGTGATTAACATCATGGCAAGCCTTAGTCTCGTCATTGGTGGCGGTATAATAGAACCTACATATAAATGTTAATATATAACATTTCTAGTATAAAGTTAACAATATTAGAGATAATGTTTTAGTCCTTCCTAAGTTATTTTACCCTTCATCTAATTTACATCATCAAATGCCTACTGAACGACGAACCAGTCTTGGTTTTCCTTTGTCCCCGTCCTTGTTTCATTTGTGTTGACCACCTCAATTTGCCTCGTATCTCTTACCACATTGCTTCTAAGTTGTTATCCAGATTTAATTATATTCTTTACCCTGTTCTTCCGGTAGTATATGATTATACCTCTACTATTTGTCTTTTCCTCTTTTGGATTCTAATTGTAGGTATATGTGTTTCATTTTTAGGTTTATTAAAAAGAGATTAATGTCTCCATTAGGGCCCCTACAATTAATATTCGTTACGCATCTTTTCACATATTTTCTGTACCTATTTGAAACAAGAATACAATAATGAAATATACGCCTTTAAGACCGCCAAAAAATATAGATAAAGCTAAATGTAATTACAAAATAAATATGCAAAGTTTAGAACAGTCGAGGTTAGTCGCAAATAAGAAATTTCGTTGACCAGTGAAGTATGGGACACCTGTGTATCAACTGATTATTCATTGTTCTTTGTTTTCGTGCCATTGTGTGCAGTAAAAGTTAATTTATTACGTATTGTACTTTTTAATACGCTGCGCACAATCGTCTCAACTCGGTTTATAACAATTTTATTTTTTTCTTGTTACGCCTTGCTCTAAATTTTACCATAAAATTCAAATGCAAACCTATACAAATGGCAATTAATGTAGTACTAAAGTAGTTCCGTGGTTTAATCGTACATCTATTTTTTATCACCGAGTTAATGTCTAAGGCGGCTTTTTTAATTACATTTACGTGACTGTAACTCACTTATCGCCGTTTTAAATTGTTACATTGTACGGATACTTGATGGCCAATTAAATAATACAGTGCTGCCAAAACCGATCTCGCCGGATGTACCAGAACACATTTCATTTTTACTTAGGAGCGATTTTCAGTCCTATGTTGATTGACGTCGTGGCAAATTTTAATTTCAAATTTGATTTTTCCCAAATGAAATTTACGGAAAATATTGTTATTCCTGTTAAGCCGTTATGGTGTAGTTGAGAGGAGAGAAGAACTGGGAGATAATTTAACAACCACAACTCGTTTGTATATACTTGAAGTTAGTGAAACCTTATTTGAATTACACGTGCATTAATTCCAATGAGTCCCAAGAGGGTTGTATACGAGATTAAAATCTAAGGTCACTTAACTCACACTAGAAATGAGAAACACAATAAACTCGATTTTTTTGGCGAGACTTATTTTGCAAAAATTGACTATTGAAAAGAAAACAACAATTTGCAATAAGCGAACTCATTTGATTGGCTGTCTATCTCATATATATAGTTTAATGGTGATTAACCCTTCGACGAAATATGAAAATACGATTATTTATACTGATGCGACATTTTACGACGTTGTAGATAGCCAAGGAAATAATTGAGGGTCGTTTAACATATACAGGTAGATCACGTGTTCTGCTGATACCTTGAATCCATTTCTAAGACCTAATCAGACTGATTTAATTAAACATTACACAAGTGTTATATCAGAATCAATCCTTGTCTGATCCTAAATATGGTCCACGAAACCTAAAAATAAACTTAAATTCTAAAAGATGGCCACTTTCCCTCATGTTCCCTTTGACGTCGGTGGCAATTCGTTGTTCGTTGTTATGTTGCTTTATATACCATTTGTATAGATGGGAATTTTATCTTTCTGATAAATAATGGTCTACGATGTACACCACTGTGACTCAACTTTCCTAACGTATTTCTTCGATTTTTTGGATGCAAAGTTTATCTCTATAGTAAATCTCACTGGCGAAAAAGATTCGTTGCATACAGAGAACTGGTTTGAACGCTCCACTTGGCTATATGTACTCTCGTATTACATAGCATATACGATTTCGCATATTTTACAGACGTAAACAAAATGGCAACGTTGCTGTCAGATTGGTGGGAAGAATAATAAAATGTTCGAGAACTCGCCAGAATTACTTAATTTTTTATTTCTGTAAAATTCTAGAAACATTAAATACTTTTTATGTGGATAAATAAAAGAATTCATTAATATATTTCGTTCTCGTATTTATATTAAACAATACAGTCGATAATAGTTTTGTGTTTAGAATCTAAATGCGCCGAACGCACGTACTAATATCAAAATTCGCGAAAATGTCATCGACGTACCTAGTCCATACTTTAGGGAAATATTTATCCTTTTGAAATTCATTTCAGTTTTGTACTCAATTTGTCAAGTATTGGAAAGAGCTAGACCACAAAACGTGGTCAAGAAAATTTACCTTGCGGTCGCAAGGTGGATGAAAAACTCATCATTAAATCATACTGTATTTTAAGAAAAAATTACGAAAAAAAATAGGGCATTTGACATGTAAACAAAACTATATGTCTACTTTTACCGATATTAACAAAAAAAACATTGGGGGCTTCTTACCGAGTGAGACAATTGCTGAAGATATATTAGGCATTATATTTGGCGAAAACGAAAAATACAGATATATCACATACCAATCTCTGATACAACAATTGGTCGCAGAATATCCGAAATGGCAATATGGAAAGCGAACTTGTAATCAGAATTCAATAAAGTTAATTTTTCAGTCTTCAGTTGGATGAACCGATTGCTAGACGCTGCACAACTAATTTGCTTTGCAAAATATGAATTCAAAAATCAAAACTTTCTTTTTTACAAGGACGAAATCGTTAAATAAGTAAATTCTTACATCACAATATTTCTTGGAAAAAATGTGTGGGGGTGCAGTGATGCAGTGATGGAGCCCGTGCCATGATTGGAAAACACAGCGAACTTGTATCCAGAATCAAAGAAGGCTATGACAATATAACATGAGTTCACTATATTCATAGAGAAGCGCTTGTATCAAAAAACATGCCACCGCACTTAAAGTGTGTCTTAGATACTGGAGTTAAATTTTATAAAGCGCGTCCTCTGAACTCCTCTGAGGATTTTTTCACATATATGGAGAGAATGGGCGAGGGATAGGTTTCTAACGAGTCTATTTGAACTTAAATGTGAGGTGTTTTTAAATGACAATGATAAAGATACGAAATGTATACAGTTTTTAACCGATGAAGAATGGATATGTAAGTTAACTCACTTAAGTGTTAATTTTCTCAAATTGAACCAGTCGACTTCAAGGTGAACAATAAAATATATTCATGGCCTATAATAAACTGAAAGTATTTACAAATATATAGATTTGTGGTGCTCATACTGCAGTTTTGCAGCATTTCCTACTTAAGAAAGTTTTCTTACAGAAAACAAACTAAAAGTTATGCAATGGGTTATTCAAGATATAACAACTCATTTGACAGATCTTAGATATTAAATTGATATCTTATACGTATTTTAAGATTAACTGACTTTGAATGGATACACTTTTGATTAATACTTTCACTGAAAGGGATTCCGCTTTCAGTGTGTATTACTCAGAAATTTATCATTTCATTTAAGCGAAAAACTAACTTTTTAGTTATCACCTAATGGAGAATTAAAATTTTTTGGAAGAGCTTGAATTGAGTAATTTTGGCTTAAAGTTGGAAATGAACTGTCAGATGCAGCTCGATAGTTATTAATACAATTTGCCTTGTCATATACGTGCCAGATGGTATTTTTCCAATTTCTCTACCTAAAATCTAATCAATAAAAGAATCTAAATAAAATTTAGCAATAGAGCCACCTTTAAGACTAAAATTAAGCAACAATAAATAGGCTCATTAAATAGTTTTTCTTTTGTAGTTTTTATAAACTGATTTTTTTTAAGTTCCTACGTGTTAAACGCCACACTTTTTAATAGTTATAAATGATTAATGCTAGTCGATTTTCTATCTAATATTTGATAATTACAGAGTTGATTTTCAGTTTATTGTACTTGTTTTGACATTAGATTACTGAATATGTGACGAAATCAATCAAAAATATAGGAGGGATAAATATAATTCTAAAAATGTTCTTAATCAATTTAATGATATATTAAAATTTGATGAGGAGTCAAATTTGTGATATTGAAGGTAGTAATACCTTCGATTATCAACATCTCATTTTTTATTTCATTAATAGAAATTATCATTGAAGGGATATTTAAGTCATCACGTAAATATAATAGGTGGAAAGAATTGTTCAAAGTAATTCGATTTTTTGACCTTCTAATAAAACTCAATAATTATACTGATTAAAACCAATGTGATTAAGTATCCTACTAAAACTGTAATTATTAATAAAATTAGTAAGTTAGATCGTGGAAAAAAGGTATTTGTTCTATCAATGGGGTTGAACTAGCCTGTAGAGTAAAACTTTTCCATGTAGCCATTCTAAATAAAGTGAAAAAGTTTATATGTGAAGTTTAAATTCAATGCACTAATCTGCTATATAAAAAATTAGTTAGTGCTGGTAATTCAGAATAGCTGTGTTCAGACTGTGGTATTTATTGAAATCATTAAATATAAGTTGGTATTATTAAGGAGGTAATCTTTTTCGTATATATACAAATGCATCTCAAATAATAAGTAAAACATTTCTTACTAGTGAAATTACAGCACCAATTGACAATACAACATTTCATGTAGTCTAAGCATCTGGATAATCAGAATATCGACCGGGTATTCCTCTTAATCCTAAAATAATAAAGTGAATTTTTAGGTAATGAGGTACTATTTCTTCTTCATCTTAATCCTTGAATACCATAATAAGCTATCAGCAGGACAATGTTGGCATCAATGTAACAGTCCTTTGCATTCAAATCTTTTTCATTGATCAGATTGTTGTCCTTTTTGATATTCTGTTTTTGATATACAATTTGGTGCGGATGACCTTCCGACGTTCCTGGATGTAAGGTTTCTTAAAACGGATCAAGAAATCCAGAATGAATCATTAAATAATATTGAAAGTATTCAAATGCCAAAAAACGACAATTTTGTCGAAAAATGCCAAACAACTATGATTTTCAAAATTGATAAGTTTATAAAAATATCAAAATTGTAAAAATTGCAAATAATTCTCAAAAAGTCTCAAATATTGTCACAAGTAAAAATTTTAAATCTAAAAATGTTAAAATAGTAAAAATTTCAACATTAATAAATGTATAAAAAAATGCAAGAAATTTAAAAAAGAGAAAGAAGCAAAATTATTGAAAATTTAAAATATCTAATTGCCAAAAACAAAAATCTTGTCGAAAATGCTAAAATCTGTAATTTTCAAAATTAATAAATTTATAAAAATATCGAAACTGTAAAAATGACAAAAAATCAAAAAGAGTAGGCATTATTTTTATAATTTATTTTAATAATTTTTATTTACGTGCATTTGTAATAAATTGGTTTAGAATCTAATAATCTCAATTAATTTTTTTTATTAAAAAAATCTGGATGGGTTTTTTTTGTATAATAAGTTATGATGGAAAATATTTGTTTTAATGAAATTTATAACTGGTAAAAATTGAAATGTATATAATATATTTGTCGTAGTTTTCAAAACAATTTCATGATAATAATAAAATTTATTGACAATCAAATTTTAAAAACCTGAAAGAATTCTAATCATGTGTACAAAGCTCTTCGGGCTCATTTACCTTACTCCAAATATTTCACAATTAACAATTAACGAACAAAGTTATTCTTGATCGGAATTTAATTATACAAGTTCGATTGTTGCTTGTAAAATAAGATCCACTAAGCTTTTTCGTATTTATTTGCGAATGAATTAGATTACGGTTCATGTCAACACTATCTGAAAATGACATGAAAATAAATTTCAGGGAATGTATGTGATCACAGCTGTTTCGCTTTATATTGAGCTCATCAAACCACTACACATCCATCCATTGAAGTTGTAGTAAGTCATGCAAATGTGAATGACAACTGAGTAACGTAGCAGAAAAGTGTGGGGGGATGGACGTCTAGATGGCACTAATACTCACACAGAAACTTCTTGACACAGAATAGAAATGATATGATGAAATATAGGCTATTGTCGCTTCATGTTTGTCCTTATTTTTTTGAGTACTTTTGCTACGTGCTCTTTCAGATGAAATTAGTTAGACAATCGAACGTTTTCAAGAAGTTACCAACTTTACGTTATATTTGTGAAATATTGAGAGATGTTATAAATTCAAAGACAAAACTATCCTGAAAGCTTAGCGTCAGGTTTCTCATGTATGAAGCTATTAAAGTTTGAATTTTTTGGAATCCAAATTTTTTGCCTGACTTCAGCAATTTCTAAGATTTAACTACACCCAACGAAAATTATTATACGAGGGGAGATCATTATTTAGCGTCCCTGTCATATTAAGCGTTGAGTGACGCTGAATCAATTTGGCACATTAAAGTATTAATTTGTTGTTACATTGGTTGAATTGTAGTTTTGTCACCTATTACCTCCTCAAATAATTTAGAATTTAAGTAGACTAGTTTAGAGAGATTCTAAAAATGGAAAAATCAGAGGTTCGTGCAGTTATAAAATATTTAAAAAAGAAATGATTATGGCATAAAGAAATTCATGAAGACATGGTAGGTGTATTAGGTGAGGGTGCTGTTTCTTACCAAGTGGTGAAAAATGTGTATCGAGAATTTAAACTGGGGAGACAAACATGGGAACATGTGAAAGGTGCTTGACGACCTGTCACTACCCAAGAAAATGTTAATATTTTGGGGCTAAAAAAGATGTCTGCACGTTGAGTCCCATGAATGTTGACACCTGATCTGAAACGTTCTAGAGTATTGCATTCTGAAGCCAGTTTGGCAAAGTTTAAAGCAGATCTGCATAAATTTCTTTCTCGATTCGTCACTGTTGGTGAAACGTGGGTTCACCACTTCGATCCTGAGTATGGAGTGGCATCGCCGAGGTTAAATTCTCCCCTCGTATATCTGTTCCATAGAACGCTAAAGTTCTATAAGATAGTACATTTTTAATTTAATTTAAAAACGATATTTCATTTAAACGTTGTTTTAATCTCACGTCGCATTGCACATCAAAGAAAGGAGAATATATCCCGCCGTTAAAGCAAAACCATACTAAAGGGTTCATTTGAGGCATGCAGAATTCTGTATACAGATTTTTATCAAAAAGATGACCATGATCGAGTGGGGCACTTTTTTAACTCTATACCACTTGGCATGGAATGACATAGAATGACCTATATTTGATTTGAATCATCGAGTGTATATAATGATTTTATCCAATGTCATTTGTCATATTAATGTTTATTGCTCGATAAGGATTTCCAAAACAAATTGTTGCGAAATGGTGCCGCAATAAACTTTAGTATTATGAATGTTTCGTACGCCACCTTATAGCTCACGACACGAGATAAGTACTTTTCTGTGTTTTACAATCTAGAATTTTTACAATAATTAAAAAAATACTATATCTACAGTAAATTAAGGATTTCTAAATCATTATGATTTATTTATTAAAAACTATATTCATTTACAAGTTTATCGAAATAATTAAAATTAATATTTTGTCTTTTTGCAGTCAGAAGAACTACAACAGTCCCTGGAATTGGACGACCGTGACGGCGACGGGTGAATAACATCGGCAAATGCCTCCAAACACTTGGAGGTTTCCCACACAGCAGAACACGACTTTGGAGACATTCACAGGGTTAGACTTTGGTTTCCTTTCTAAATAATGTGGACTAAATTGCGTGGAATATCAACTTTCGTGCTAAATACGGAAGTGATTAAGCAAAACAAAACACACTTTCTAGCTCGTATGCATGGCGTACGTCTCTGTTGAGTTTTCGTTCATTTGCGCGTTTCAAAGAATCCAGAGTTAAGTCTATTCAATGAAAGGTCCGACCGGATCGACGCGACACGTCGTTTTGTATGTAAATTGAAATGTTTTAAATTATTTAAATTCAACGGGTAACTGATTTTGTAGTACAAGGTTGCGGCGCAATCAATGGAACATTTTTCTCCTTTGTGAACTCGAAGTGAAGGCATTACGAACGATAAATCAGAAATATTCTTTTAAGTGGCGGTTGTAATCTCGCCGGTCGTTAAATTATTTATAACTTCAATTTCCGCTTCATATATGCATGTATTCATCGAAAGACAAACCAAGCTAACGACTGTTAGGAACACTCATGTTGTAATGCAAGTTTAATTATAGTTGGAAGGTTGTCCGTCATGAACTCGTGACCTCTTTCATTTCAACATTTCGTCTGCTGCACACCCGGCTATATTGATTTCAATATAACTTTATAACCCGCCAATTAATTCAGCACACCTCTGCTAAAACGTTCTAGTTAGATCTTGACATGCGTGTGCATTCATAATTAATTAATTCACTTTTGTAACCATTTATACACCTGGACTGCATTAACAGCTGTACTAATTATTTATTAATAGATAGGAATGCACCACAATTAAACGAATAGCTGAACTCGAATAGCACGTTAAAGATTCTATTGCAAATTGTAGACCAGGTTAAAACGTTCCAATTACACTATTTTAGTCCAGCGACCTACATTCGACATTTCCAACGAAACCGTATGCACCATTCGATATTGATTTTCACGTCCACATATGTACCGAGCAACTTGAAACTTTCCATGCTTTATCGATATTATTTATTGCTGTCGCGTAGTTTATTCAATGTTTATTAATTTAATGTAATTAAGTTTCCTTCGAAAGATTGATTTATTGCACAACGTGCCGTAATTTATGATTAACTTTCGTGAATAATATTTAAAATCGCTCATTCGAATATGCTAATGGCACAATAAATTTTAATCAGTTGTACACTGCGAAAATTGTGACTTAAATGTGAATTAGCAATAAGGTTCCACTCATATGAGAAAAAAGAAAGATCTTATCTTTCTCCTTCTTTATCTACCCCAACACTATCATAAACTCAAATCCTCATCCGTGTACCACCTCCTATTCCACGTTCCATTCAGGTGCTCCCCCCTTTTTTCTCTTCTTCCATTCCCAAACTCCCATCAAACATCTAGTCTCAACGATATATACGAAATGCATTCTAGTTTCCTGTGTCATCCACACAATATTATTGTAACCCTTAAGTACATCACATACTGTGTCTTTAGTTTATCCTGTATTTCTTATTAGAACTGCTTCTCTTCTTCCATTTGCCTATCTCTAACTAATCCAACCTTTTTCATCACTCCGACGACATCTTTACTTTTTACACATTATTTCTTCCTCTTTCCTCTCTTACCTCTTCCAATGCCACCGTCATTACTCTCACTAGTTTTTACTATACACCGTTACTGTATATTTATCGACCACTGATTTCGGCTAATTGACTATCAGCTGGTGTTCAGTTAGTGCAGATTGATCGTCATCGTCATTAGACTGCCAAATCTCACGTTTAAAAGTCATTTGGTGATGAAATTAATGGCCGAATGACTGCACCTTCACTGCGCACAATGTGCCAATTTTTATTAACTTTTAAGAGATTCTTTCTAATCAAATTTACGTAGAAATTGTGCAACCTTACCCGAACAACATTTATTTGAATTAGATTAACTTTAATATATACAAACCCATCATATTCACAACAAGGAATTGGCGGTGTTGTGCAGCTATTGGGCTAGTTGGGCAAACTAAGACTGTTTATGACATAATGAAACGGATATTAATTAAACGTAGCGCAATCGAATTGGTAATGAGGATTGAATTTCAAAGTCATGATGAATGGATTGAAAGGTCAGATGAATCGAAATAACTGGGGTAGATCTTCCACAGGGTTGGATGATATTTGGCGCATGTGTTGTATTATTGAATCGATGGCAAATGGAAAAGATGGTGAAGTGGAAAAAAATTGCTAAAATACTTCGCAAAGAACGACAGGAGAAATTGTTTGTGGAATTGCGAATGAGTGTGATGGTGAAAGTGGATGAGGTGATGGTGAAAAGAGTGGTACAATATGTAGAAGAAAGAATAAATGTAATGAGTGTGGAGGAAGTTGAAAGTATCGACAGTCGGTTATAAACAACGTTTTCAGTTGTTGATTTGCTGAGTACCTGAAATTTGCGGGTAAACGAAAATTTTATGTTTGTTGAAAGAATTAATTGTGATAGAGGAATAGAGCAGTAGGATCGAGGGCGTTTATGAAACGTTGTATGAGTAAAAAGGGGGTATTCTTTCGCAGACTCATAGTAGGAACAAAAAGTATTTTCCGCTTAAGAAGCAATCAATTATTAAATTTCGTGTAACGTCACCTGTGTAGGATCTTCATGGCGTTGGAACATCCTTTACATCATTCACGATACTCGGTCCAACATCTCTCTTCTTTTATCCACCAAACTTCCCTTCCACACATCAAAATATTTCTCCAAAATTACCTCCACCTGATTATCGTCCCTCTCTCTCTCTCTCTCTTTTGCCACATAGCTTCTTTTCTTGCCCTTTTTCACCTTCATTCCTACGTATATAATAACGTGTATTAAATGCACGTTTTCTTCAAGCAAGTGATAGCCTCTTTAACATCGCTCAAGTTACTCTGTTACCATGTCGTCGACAAAGGCATCTTCCTATTCCCCGGTCTTAAACCTTTATCTTGCCCATTTCGTCTCACCTCTGCTCACATTAATATATTAAGGAACAGGGATCCTCGAACCAATATATAATGACGAAATAAAATGCTCGTTTTCAATTCAGCACAATTTGAGTGAAGGAAAAAATATTCATAAAAAAAAATATTCAAAAATACATAAGCAAAAGTAAAAACCAAACATGTACTGAATAATAACATTTCACGCGAAAGAAAAAGTGAATGAACTTCAATTTCTTATTCCTGTTCGTGTTTTAATACATGAATTGAGCTATTGAAGAAGATGTGAAACCACTTTGCACGCTTATATTGTCAGTAGTCCCTCATTTGTCTGCAAGACAAGTTAAATAAACTAGTTCTCAATTCTCAAGTGTAAAATCATTTTTCCTCCACCGAGGCTTGACGGAATTTATCTGTTTCAAGTAATCAATCCTTCTTCGCATACAATTTTTCTGATCGGCGCCATCATTTTTTGCATGGTGCCTTTTCACTTGTTCTCGATACTTCCTTACCCATTAGGTAATTTTTTGTTTCCACGTGAGTGCCCCGAACTGGAAATTGTCTAATGGAAATTCAAAAAAACTCCGATCGCCCTATTGACAAATTATGTATGTACTGTACCCTGTAGTTACTTTTTGTGGAATTTGTCAAATGTCCGCTCATTTGTTGCTGCTTTTTTTCCTGTTGGTTCCAACACTACAATAAATACCAAACATTTTGACGCTAATTCCAACTGTCACATATCAAATGAAGTGTCTATTCGTTTTTGTGCGAAGAATTAATTGCAGGACCATAAACTAATCCTTCGTTGGTATCGATAAGACGGATCAACAGCGAATTAGTGTCGCTGATTACAAATATTCATTCGTTTCGATATTTGTTTCGTGTAGAAACACATAGAAGGCGAGACCAAATTTCCTACTACTTTGGAGCTGTAACTTTTCGTCACCGCACGATATCTAGTTTGTGTCGTACTCTGGCAACAGAAATAGCTAAAGCCTACCCTTAACTTATACCAATCTAAACCACCTCAGTCCAACGCTAGATTGGGCTTGGTTTGATCGCATTACGTTGGCATGGCTTAGAAAAGTTAAGATTTTAGCAAAATATCAATATCAACCATTAACCTTCTCACCTGAATGGATCAACGCCACATAGAAAAGGAACACCATGGATGAGATCGGTGAGATGAAATGTATTGTGTTGGATTGGGTTGTTTTCAATATCTCATCGTAATGTTCGAATTTATTTACTTGATGACGGATTTGCACAAATGCCATGACATTCTTTACATAATTTCGTTATTTACAGAAATAGAGGCACGAATTTTTAGGCATTGGAGTGAATGAGTTTGCTTGGGTTGGGTTGGTTGATTTGAGTTGGGTTGGGTTGGATTCAGTTGGGCTATTCGGGAAGTTTCGTTATTTTTTGAGACTAAATGCAAACGAACATCATTTAGAAAACGAGCACAATGTTCAAAAATTTGTTTTTTAGGAAATTTACTATATTCGTAAAGTGTCGAAAATTTAGAGTACACTAAATGGACCATTGCCTTCGATTTTCCGCAATGTGCAACCAACATCTCGAATTAGGATTTCGATGATGTTTATGTCGATTTCTTACAACTTTCGTCTGATTCTATTAATCAACTGTTGGTCGTTTCGAGCCTCCAAGCTATTTTCGTACACCATACGCTGGAGAACAGCCCAAATTCGATTGGACGTGCCTGTGGTAGGTTTGGAGGATTGTCCTTTTTCGGCACAAACGGTATTTTTTGCTCAGTCAGCCAATCCATTGTTTTTTTGTCGTATAATAGCAAAATCCGGCCGTGATATTTTTTGAAAAATTTCTTCAATTTCGGCGAGCATTGCCTAATGTAAATTTCAGAATCGACCCCTTTGGATTTGTTTGGACGAATCAAGGGTACTGGGACACCTTTGATGACATGGTTACCCACACTAACACCTTTGTCTCAAATTTCGATTTGGTGGCATATGTAACATTGTCTGATAATACTTCAATGTTGTCGGTACAAAAGCCGTCGTTTTAACTTAATTCATGGTGTGAAAATGTGAAGTACGATTTCTTATCCAAAATGATGAACATTTCATTCGCGAGGTGATTGACACGATGAGCACGGCAGCATTTTGGTATTTTTTCGAGTTATGGCACTTGAAATCAGTTTTTTCGTTGTTCTGACAGTTAATTTCGTTGGAGACCAGATTTCATGACAATCCTTCAAAATGCCGAAAATAGTTGCACGTGAGATTGGCTAGTCTTTGAACGCTGCAATAATTTCATTTGTACTCAGCCGTCCAACAGAGTGGAGATATTTTTGCGCAAAACCAGTTTATATGATATTTTAATGACAAATTTCAAACAAACTGTATTTGAAACTACAGCAGAAATATAGTTACCTGTGACACGTGCATTAAAATTCTTTTGGCACATCGAATTGTCGAATTTTTGGGCATTATAGTCAAAGAGTTGGGCTGGGTTGGTTTAGGTTGAATTGGGTTGGATTAGGTTACACAAAGAAATGCTGTAAGTCATGAAAATCTTTTCAATGGCTAGGTAATCATGTCGATGAGCAAACAGGGGAATTATTTGTGTGTGTGTGTTTGTGTGTATATATGTGTGTGTAAATATGGGCAAAGTGTTGGGGTGAAACGTGCGAGATTGAAAATAAACAAAGTGGGTCTAAAAATCTAGAATATTAGATATAATCGGAATAATAAGATCTGTTAGAACGGAAGACAGAAAAGCTAGACGACAGAACGGTATTGAGATGAATACTGAAGCAATGGATAAATATGGGAAATAAGAGAAACCGGTTAGAAGGTAGAGATATGAAAGGAAGAGTAAATTTGTTTTCGAGCATTTAAAAATATTTCTTTATACTTCGAAGAAATTCTTTATCGTACATTGAAAATTATCTGTCCGTTTCTTGACTCAAAGTTCATTATATGTCTCACAGACAATAAGTATGTTATTTTATCACGATATGTTTTAATCGCTATTTTAATATTAATAACTTTGCATTAAAGTGAATGGGGTGACGCCATTTCTGAACCGCAATATATCGCATCATACCACCCGAATTTAACCTAACAGCCTAACTTTCCATACACATTTTCCAGGTTGTAACCTCCACACCGTACAACCGTATGTAGGTCGAAATACACGTTGAGCACACCAAACCTGTCTTAATGATTTATCAATCATGTATTTCTATTTTTGTTAATATAATTGCTCTAATACAATTAAATCATACATATATAAGTGCTGTTCTAGTGTTAATTCTTTCTATAATTATGAATATTTGTATGCTACATGTCATGAAATTAAATGATGCACTCTCGCTCTCTTGCTAGCGTGCATGTGTAAGAGAGCATACATATGCACACACACACACACATATATATGTATATAAACATATGTAGAATTTAGACATTCTATGTGGGGTTGCGCTCTTTGTCGGACAAATTATGTTAAAATATTACTTAAAATGAATTTCCTTTGATTCGTAAATTAAACTAGAAATAAGACGGTTAAAAAGTTCCGTACGTAAAAATCCGTTACCCTTGGAGATTTGATTCTGGATTCGAGATATTTTTAGACGTGTTTTGTAGGTTAAAATTGTATAGAAGCGACGAAATATTTTCACGCAAAAAGTAAATTTAGAACTATTGATGTATACATTCCACATATAATAATTATTTTATAAATAAAAAAAATGTTCCTGCGAGTAAGAATAATGCTGATACACGTATCATTATTCAATTTTATTGTACATACATATGAAAATCTATTATGTTTGATGTATATAGATGTAACTAACATTAATAACCTGTTTCTAAGTGCTAAATGTTTTCTCTTTACTTTCATTATCGTAATACATGTTGTTTTAAATGTGTCCGTACTTCCTAAGTTCTCCGCATCGGTCGTAGGCGTTGTTGTTTGTTAACATTTTACATTTTATTATGAATATCTCATGTAGTGCAATAAATGTTGTTTTAAAAAGTGATCGCAAATGATAAAGAACGTTGAGACTACTTCATTATTTTGTACATAGTAAAAAAAATCTATTTAAAATAAACGTTTATCGTTCCAATATATTTCACAAATTACCTTTCGAAATGGTTTCCGAATTAATTTTGAAACGCATTGGAATATTTTACATTTTATATGAACTGAAATTTAAGGTATGAATTATTGTGTGCGGCAAATTAGGTAATGAAATTAACGAATGCGCTAGTTATCGATAACCACTGCTTTATTTGGATTTTATCCTTGCTCCGCACCTTTGCAAAATCGATATATTGCACACCGCAACAAATCACATCGAGCTTTTTGTCTTTGTGTTTCTTACTTTGTTCAAGTGTTTGAAGGGGTTGTAAAACTTTCAGTTTCAAAAACTGGCATTATTAGTGAATATTTAATTACAATCGTCGTAAGAAATAAGGTTGGGTTGGATTAAACTAATTAAAAATAGAGATAACATGGAGAAGAATCTTCGAACGATTCTAATTGGATTCGTTGCGATCAGGAATTCATTAACAAGAATTATTTCCTTTGACATGGTACCCAGCCGTTTTAAATCGCGTCATTTTCTCTTTGGTAAATAGACATTTCATATCTTTACGTTGGTCGAACCTCTCACCATCCATCAGCTTCAGTAGCGAGCTTTGATATTACACAATTTTTATCGATTAAAAGTTGTTGTATTCCTGTTCAGATATTAAACTATATGTATATATGACCATATATGACGTCTCCGAAAATTTTCTTAGAATTAAATCTGCTGCTTAAAATACAACATTTTCCATATGTAACGTTTATTACTCTATTTAAAGAGTTTCTCGGTGAATTTTATCTTAAGTCGGGCAATGAACTGTATCCTAAGGAGAAGGAGAAATTAAGAACTAAAATCTAAGGTATAAAATAGAGATAATTCCTTCAGTTTCTTAGTTTTTAGCAAACCAATGTAAATCTACCGATAAAAACAAAAAATGAACCATAACCAGAAGATGGCAAAAGAAAACAATTTCACAGAACATCAAATGATGCGAAACCCTTAAAAATTAAGCTCACTTAAATGTAACAAATAAATGAGTTAATTTCCTGTTAACACAAATATTGTGTAGTTATTTGCATTTTGCTCCATCCGAAAATATACACCAGGTTTCACCATTAATAAATTTGGTGTTAACTTTCATAGATTTTTTTCCATGTTGCTCTTGATCAACCCCTTTCATTGCCTAATAAGACTCCATGGATTGATCATACAAGACGACTTAAAAACGAGTATTACGTCCATGTACAGAAAGGTGGAAGAATGGGGAGGACTTGCTTCGCAACAAAAAAATATTTACTGGCTTAAAAGTCAAATCTAAAACACCCGAACTTCCGGCATCGAATATTAGTTACTATTTCGATCCAGGGAGATATTTATTCAAAAATAATGTCGGATATAATACGTCAGAACGTTTGGCATAGAATATTATTTATTTTTGTCTATTGATCACTGTACCCCTAAATTATTGATTAAAACAAATGTGACTAAAATCTAAAAAGATTTATTAAACGCTGCACGATTTTTTGTCGCTCAAGGGAATTTGAGTAAAATAGTGGAAGACAACGAATACATTCAAACCACCCGACAGAGATGAATAACCTGCTAGATCCCAATACCGATAGAACACAATCGACACACTTTCGTCGTCACTTGGCCAGAAATTTCGATTTACACTTAGAGATCATCCGGGTTCGCATTTATGGAAATAGGATCATTGGGTTGGGTTGCATGGGATAAGGCTGGCTTAGATTAGTTTCAACGCATGTTACCAATCTTTCTTTCACTATGACCCAAGTGAAGCCCAACCCAACCCTATCCAATACTATAATTTATTCTATTTCGCTCATCTTCCAAGTTATCAGCAATTTTATCACTAGATTCACATTGTCATCGCTTTATATTCTTTTTCAGTTTCAGAATCTTACATGCAACCTAGTTCACTCCTTCAAGTTCGACAACACCTGAATATTTTCATATAGCCCTATTTCTCCAATGATGTTTCACGAAGCCTTCTTTTTTCGGGTTGGGTTGCATAAGAATGGTTTGAACCCATGTCACCAATCTTTCTCTCACTATAATCCAACTGAACCAAACACAACACCATTATTTCTTCTGGTTCTCGTTCATTCATCATCGTGTAACCCAACCCAACAAAACATTATAATTTCTTCCATTTCGTTCATCTCCCAAGTTCTCATCAATCCTGTTACTAGATTCCCACGTGCGGTCGCTTTATATTCTTGCCCATTTTCAAAATCCTTATATGGTTTGGGTTGGGTTGGATTGTTTTGGGTTGGGTTTTGTTGGGTTGAGTTGGATTTCGTTGGGTTGAGTTGAATTTCGTTGGGTTGGGTTGAGTTGGATTTCGTTGGGTTGGGTTGAGTTGGATTGGGTGGGTTGGGTTGGGTTGGTTTGGGTACAAGGTTGGTTTAAGGTATGTTGTAGGGAGAGAACAAATCAGGACTTGGTCGGTGAATGAAAAATAAGATTAAATGTTGTTAGGTTGCTGATTAATGGAAGCAACGAAAATTGATATTTGATCACGTACATGGGGTTATATATATGGTGTGGGGTGGGGGTTACCGAGTTACCAAAATATAATTTCCTTGATAATTAATTGGGTTGTACATACTTTCAAACAAATCCTTCTATGGTTCTCCCCTACTTCAATGAACAGGCTGTCTATAAAAATTTCAAAACATGTAAGGATGCTTTGAAATTGAATTTTAGTAGATACTAATTTTAACTATTTATTGTTTATTGTCACTTCGTTACGTCTTCAAGAAATTCAAATTTGCTGCTTGTTAAATAAAATATACATCTTGTCTGAATTAAGCATAAAATTGCACTCAACACATCTAACATTAGAAGTTGCCTGAGTTCCTGGCTCTTTTCTTCTTGGAATGTCGCAGCATAATAAACAGGGTAACTTAATTCATTAGTATTGGAGTAAAGTGTTCTTTTTATTATCTTCAGTGCATCTTCAACGCATCTAACATTAGAAGTTAATTGCGTTCCTGGCTCTTTTCTCCTTGGAATATTGGAACATAAAAAACAGTGTAACTTACTTCATTGGTATTGGAGTAAGGTGTTTTCTTTCTTATCTTCAGTGCTTTTCCAGATTTATGAGCGTAGCTGATTGTTTTTGTCTAAGGATCACTTGAATACCGTGAATATAACTGGGGGAAATATCTGGAAGATGTGGACAAAATTTTCGACAAAAACTAAACATCTTACCCCCTCTTTACCGTGAGTTATTACTGTCTTGCCTAAATTCGAACATTCCTATTTTTGATCATTAGTATGAATTGACCATTAAACTGATCATCCAGTTGTATAGAAATTATGGAAAACTTCACCCAACTCAACTCATACCATCCCAATGTAATGGATTGTACTGTTTTACCCAAATTCGAACATTCCTATTTTGATGATTAGTATGAATTGACCATTAAGAACTGGTCAGCTACCAGTTGTATAACAATTATGAAAAACTCAACCCATCCCAATCAAAACTAATTCGAAATCAAATCTCGACCAACGACAATACGGATATGGGGTAAAACATTCACGAAGAGGAAATTGTACGATGTCTCTAAAACATTTGAAAAAAAAAATAATAGACACAAATCAAAAAGGAATTCTAATAAAACCCAATATATCGAATTCGGTAGCAAATCCCACAATTTTTATTTAAAGAAGCAAAGTAAAATCTAAAGATCACCTAATATAAATCAACAGACAATAATTAAAAAAATACTTCATAAATTACATTCTTGCCGAAGCGAAATCTAATTGGCCAATCCTGTAAAGTAAAATTACTCTAGTGCTTTTAATTGTTCAAATTCGTTCCATCGGAGTGGTCCATAAAAGTTACAGTGAATTGAAGTCGAAGAAAAAACAAATCAACATTGGCCATTAACATATGCTATTATGAACTTAATGCAATTACGATGAGCATTTACAGTGAATGGTTCTCCAAAATGGCAAAGGTTAAATAAATATGTCATCATCGACGTTAAATAATCGTATTATGTACGAACTTCTACGAAATTATGTGCTCGATGCCTGCAAGAATCCACTTTAAATCAGTATTTGTATGCGAGTGCAAAAGAAAATTAAAATAAATCACTAAATTGCTGCACAAACGACAAATTTGTAAACCTGAAAACCTGATAAAGCAGATCAATGGCAAGCATGAAGATCACGTAATTTCCAGTTCAAATAGAAAGTGTGCTCATAGACGAAGTGAAAAATTACCATTAAAAATCAAATACTGATGCCAATAATTAGTAATTTCACGTGATGAAAATTGGAATTATCCAAAACTCAAGGTTAAAGAGATGTGTGCAAATAATTGAAACCTTGATGACCCACCCCCAAATGTTGTAATTAAAAAATGCGCGTTTCCAAATAAAAGTGTACCCAGAATGTAATGTCTTACATCGACTCGAACCTCATAATCAAGAATGAACTACCAGGAAATACCAACATTTTCCGACAAGGATTCATTTTTATCGTGTAATGTTTAATTGTACATTCTACCTCCGCGTCAATATCGTGCAATTTGAATTTCACGATTATGACTCCGATGTAGAATCTTCAAATGAAAGTTACAGGACAAAAAATGTGTGTGTGAACCAGATCCAACGGTCTAATTAATTAGGAAGGCGCTCTATGGGCAAATTGGAAATGTTGCCATTAAAAGTCCATCATGAAAATACTAGTAACCTGAACACTTTGTAATTACAATCATCGGGAACTAACGCAGGTATGATATAAATAAGTAGCTAAAACATAGCAAACTGCATTCAAACTTGAAGAAATGTATTACGTGTTTCAAATCGTTTGTTATGAAATCTGAAAGCAGGCCACAAGATGGAACGAATTAAAAATTCAGATGATGACTATTGACCTCATCAGTCTAACCTGGATCAACTTTTTGCTTTAGAAAGTTTTCGTATTTCATAAATATCACATTCATCCTTTGTTAGTCGTGATCCACCTTTGATGTCAATTTAATTTTGCATCTAATACAGGATTTCTAACACTAAGTGTTAAATACTAGCAGTTAACTACATGGGGAAGAAATTGCAAATATTGGAAAGAAAAGTATTAAGAAGAGTATATGAAAGGAAGAAAGTTGATAGCAATGGATGAGAAGAACAAACCAGGAGCTAAGGCAATTGTGAGGACTCCCAAGTATAACAAGCAGAGCGAGGTCACATAGAATGCGATGGCTTGAGCACGTAATAGGAATGGCATAAATCAGACCAACAAAGCATGTATTGATGGGAGGCATCACAGGAAGGTCGAAGACAAAATGGACTGAAGCAGTCGAAAAGGATCCACAAGAACTGTGAATAGCGAACTGGAAGCCAGTAACAAAAAGGTATGGAGGAAAAAATGTAACTATTTCAAAGATAATTCTTGTCAGAATTCTTGTCGATTTATAAACAGAAAACGTAATGGAAATTTTATGATAAAATTCTTCATTAACTTATGGAGAAATATGTGGGAGATGGTGCCACATAGTGACTAGCGAAAGATTTATCGCCAAGACTATTTCATGAAATAAGAATATGGGACTCAACATGAGGAAATGTCTGCCATAAAAATATGAGTATGCTAGGAGAAATATATTAGCAGCAGCCATCAAAATGGATTTCAAAGGAAGAGAGAGAAGAACAGTTGATCTTTTGGCGACATTTGCGGGATTAATTAATTCTGAATAGGGAGACTACATGTGGCATTGTGGACTTCACAAAACATTCGGATTCCATTACGATACATGTTTGATGGGGTCAAAGAACATAAATGAAGGTGATCAATTACAGCACCGCTGAATGATACAATGAGTGAAGGCTACCTCAAGGTAGGTTTTTGGGCCCTTGTTATACCTAATTCGACAGGAATCACACACGTCCTCTTTGCGAATCGTAATGCATTTGTATCAGCAAAAATTACTTTATACTGTTTACAGTTAAATTGTAATTTCCTGAGATGGTATCATGATAAAGAGTTGAAGATTTATTTCCCAACCTCTGAATTTAAGTTCAATTATTATTTTTAAGTTTTAGTCTTTATTGTCTGCACGTTAATCGCCATGTTGGTGTTTTCTAGTTTTTCATTTAGTATGTTTTGCCTTTATAACCTCAATTATCCCTGTATGTTTCTAAAGTTTTCCACCTTACGATTTCTTAGAAGGCATTATCTATGTCTACTAAGTAATTATGAATCTTTGTTCTTCCCTATATTCTTCTGAACTGCTTGTCGGATTATGAAAATTGGGTCCAGTGTGCTTCGTCCTCTTTTAAATCCATAATGAGTTTCTTCCAGGGTAGTTTCTATCGTTTGTTTTTTTTTTTTCATTGTTTTCTGATGTGCTGGATAGACTGTTGTATCTTCTTTCTTGTGCATTTTGGTATAACAATTCCCATGGTAACTATCTCGTTATAACTGTTATTTCCTCCATGTAATCAGCCATTTCTGCCACTTATCCCAATTTTACCATTGATATCGCTACGTTTAATTTGTTTGTTTCCCATGTTTTCCCTCTACATTGCTTCTTTTAACTCCTTGAAATACGATAAAGAAATCACATAGAAGCAAATGAAGAATAATATGGACAAGGGGACAAAGAAATTTGAGATTGAATGTTAATATGCTGGCAAAAAGTTTTTTGAAAAAAAATATGGGCCAAAAGAAATAAAAGTATAGGTAATCAAAAAACATTGAAGTGAAACTTGGACAGCCATGTTGAGTTCTTTAAATGCAGTTGAAATTAAGTTTTTTGGGAAAGCAGGAAAAACAAGAAAGGATTGAATGTCAAGTGCGACATTCAGACAACAATTAAAGATCAAACCTGTGTTAACAAAGAAAATTGCTCGGATATTTAAACAACACATCGGAGGATACACTTACCAGAAAGTGTATGAAAGAAGACGGGAAGAAAGAAACAGAAGTTGGAGACCGAGAAAAACCTAGGAGGACAAAATGAAAAAAAAATGGCTTCAATACGAGATGGGTTGGGTTAAGATACGAAACTAGCACAAGATAGAAAAATATGGAAGACTGCAAAAGAATCGAGTTATTCATATTATTATTATATCGATACCTAACGGTAGAGAGACTTAGAGCTAAGTAAATTTGCTTGAATTTTGAACCCAACCCAAACCAATGGAACCTACCCCAAGCCAACTCAACCCAACCCAACAGACCCAAGTCAAGACTAACCCAACCCAACCCAAGCGACACCAATCCAACTCAACCAAACACAACCCAACCCGAGCCAATCCAACTCAATCAAACTCAACACAAGCCAACCCAACCCAACATATGTCATTACTATAGTTGACGAACACTGCTTTAGGTTATACAAGATTTTCAAATCTAATTATAATTTTCAAATACCCTTGGGTTTTAATCAGCTACCTCGATTAATCAGACCTAGCATAACTGTCGGTTGATTTTAAATAATGGCGAACTCAAGTTCATGCAGTATATTGCCTTAGATTGCAAGGAATGTTATTGTTATGCATGAAAAGTTGGGTTGGGTTTTGTAAGCCAGCGCAATTAATTTCTATTCCGGTTTATGACACCTACAATTTTGGGTTTTTAAATCATTATGTTGCTTCGTCGGTACTGGTACGAGTCAAAAAACCCCAGCAAATCAAAGTTAATAAAACCATGAAGTCGTCTTGGGTTCGGTTTGTTTGGATAGTTGAAAATATTATATTTTTTTCATTTTGGATTTCAAAGCATATACAATTAAACCTGGTTCCGGTTCACCACATTTTCTACGGGTTTGGGTTCATTAAATTAAATCCTTGTGTCGACTTGTACGAACATACAGAAGGGCTTCGAATGTTAATTTTTAAATTCGTTTAGGTTCCAACTCAACTGATCTCAACTGATGATTCTTAAAAAATGACCCCAACAAACATAAGCAAACCCAAACAATATTTTAAATTTCTTACCTTGAATTGCAAGGAATTTGATTATGAACGTACTGTTAGTTTGCTTGGGTTGGGTTTAGTGCACAGCAAGACTGAACTAAAGAAGATTTTGCAGAACAAAGTAAATAAAGAAAAATAAAGTTCTTTTTGGTTGGGGTTTAACAAATTTTCTGCAATTTTGGATTTTTTATGTAATTGTCAATGGAATTGTATGATACATTTCAAATTTTATTGGGTTCGGACTTAACAATGAACAAACCCATTAAATATAAGATAAAATCTTTTCAAAAAGTTCAAAAATGTTTTATTTTAAATTATATTTTGAAATTATGGAATGTCTGGTGCAAAGAATAGTATTAATAATTATTAATATAGTAAAATTACAATTGAACAAGGTAATGTTCAATAATACAACCCCTTCAAAGGACTCTAGAAACATTTCAAGAAACATAAATACAAAAGCCGATTGATTTAAAAAAAAAAGGTTCCTTTAGCACAAAATAAATCACTGCTTGCTACCATTACTATCAATACTACGAATTGTGATAATTTTCTAAATTTCACAGTTTCGTTGTCGACCTCTAATTTATCGCATTTTTAAATTGGATTAAAATGTTTATATAAAATGCTATGAGCAAATATATTTGGTTCTGGGCTTGAAATAATACGTCAGCGAAATTATTGGATGTAACTGCTATGTTTTCACCATTCTAGCCCATAAATCACATAAATTTATTACACCAATGATTTTCTCAAACTTCTGTAAATCTTCTTTTATTTCAGGCATTTGTAGGGTTATTATTTCTCGATATTTAACGTATGACTTTAACATATTTATGACATATGGTTTGAAGCATAATGGGGATAACGATGCTAATTAAACCAGATGAAGACATTAAGGACCTTTAATGACGTAACTGAAATGTTATGTCAATTTTAATTGCAGTCACTATTTTTATTCAATTTATTATGTAATTAATGATTTCATTAATTTATAAAACAAGGCCTTCAATACGTGTCTTATTTCTTGAGCGTTTACCACGAAATAATACACATCGGTGTTCCTTTAATTGGATAGTTCAATTACGAAACATCAACTGTAAATTTACATCATTGAAACTAAATTGCAAACATGCGTGTTAAACATAAATCAAATTCCCAACAACCTCATTAATATTTACGCCGATTCAGCCAATAAAACAACCGACGACCACCCAACTGAAACTACGCATTAGTTTTTAATGTACCTGATAAATATTCGAATGCACTTATTACTGTTAATAACATTTTAAGCACTAAACTAGATATTAAAATTAATTGCTAGATGTGCTTCAGTATAGGAAATGCATTCCTAAAGATTTAAAACACTAATGATTCTAACAGCATATCATCTAGGATGCAAATTTCTTGTCATTGTTTATTTTTTTTTATTTTGACTAATTTCGTTACGAAAATTATTGTGAAAACTCGAGCATGGTGCATTTTTTAAACTTCTGAGTCGAATGTGCCTTATAAGCTTTAATATTTCATTTATGACAATTCGCATTAGCACAATTTTCTAAAAAAAATTGTTACACAACCAATTTTCATTACAAAAAGTAGATAAGTTTGCCATCTGATATATGTACGTGACATTTTCATTTTTTAAACAAATACTCAAAACTTGATATTTAGTGCAGAGCAAAAGTGGCATAGGTTAAATTGAAGTTGTCAGCAAATGCGCTCGTCCAATCTGTAATTAGAAACTTGTAGATGTGTGCGACGTTTAATTTACGACGTAGCCAGAGTAATTGAACTGTAGTTACTGATGAGTAATGGTAGACTGGCAAATTTTCTTGGCCGAAGGAATTCGCAAACATTTCTCCCGTGCATATATTTTCGAATGCAAGGTTTAAATAAGGTCAAATACATAAATATATTCTATTACGATTTCTAAATTCGTTAACTCTGGGCATCGATTAGCTAATAAAATGGCATTTTGTCACATCTGTAGTGCGTATTTTTATGTCATATTGATGTATTTTCGCTACACGGTTCAAATGAATTATTGATGAAATGACACAGTTATTCGTTACCACCGATATTTATTGTAATTTTTCGTCACCTAGTTTCCGTTTGACCTGTTACCATTTAACAATCTGTGAACATAATGTGAAACATTAATACATATCGCTGTAAATTTTTTAATATGACGCATTTGTACGTACGTATGGGCACGCTTTGCATAAGCGCGCCCATGTGCGCGTACAAGTGTTATTAAAGTGTAGACAATAACAAGTTGTTAAGATTTATTTGTAGAAAACTATTTAAACGCTTACTGGGCGGTTCGTGTATTGTAACTGAAGATGTGTTTAGTTGAAACTCATTGGTTTTATAATATATTAATGGATAGAAGATAATTTTTATGTTGTACCAAAGAACAATTATAGACTTTAGACTATAGCCTCTATTTAAACTAATATCTATGAATAAAGAATATAAAACAATGTGCATTTTTTATCCACTATCCCACTTAACTTAATTTGCGACCTAACATGTAAGTCAAATGTGTCAAACAAATAAATGTGTCATTCGATTCTAGAATATTCCAACTATGGACTGGCCATCAAGAAAATCGATATGAAACTTAGGGAACTCAAATAAATCGATCTTATCTAATGAGAAAATATTCCCCATGAAACCATCCAGAACTTGGTAAATACCATGTCCAGATGAATAACCACAGTGATAAGAGCTAAGGGATTCACTTCACCTTCAATATTTTAAAGCTTTTCATTTTGTTTTCGTTGCATTTTACATTATTGTGTCCTTCTGTTATTTAATAAATAAAATACACAATAAAAATTATAAGTTTTGTCGATGAGTTAACTTTGAGCAGTTTAAAGTACTTGAACTTCTCCTCAGACCGATAGTATCTTCAATACAAAGACCAACCAAATATCTTTCTAAATTCATTGCCGATAGCTTTTCATTTTTAAAACTTATGTATAATTTCCAGAAGGTTATGTGACTGCCTCATTAAATGTGGTTTCACGTTTTACTAACATGTACTTACATCCCTATGGATGTAAAATTATAACTAAGAACTGGGATTTAACCAAACAGTTTTCTGTTTCACCTATCTATCAAATTCATGTTCGAATGTAATTATTTCTCTTTTATCCCTTAAATGCGTGTTTTTTTTATTTCTTTTGAAAAAATATATTTATTAGTAGTTAGGTTTTACTTTGATTGAATTTACTGTACTTTTCTTTCAAAAATGTTAATGTTGTTTTGAAAGTGTATTTGTTTATGGGTCATTATGGTATTTAAAAAAATGATTATTTTTTTGATGTCACATGAAGAGACATGACATTTTTGGCACATTTTGAGAACATTTTGGGAACTTGCTCCTTTGCTTCTTGTCCATCCAAACTGCCCAGTGAGATGTCTGGTCCAATCTCACATCTTTCGATGGAACTGCTTGAGCTGGACCTCGAACCTTCTTCAGCTCAAGTTCTCCTTGTAAGGAGCCCCCATTAGGCCGACCATTTGCAGGTAGACCAATTTGGCACGTTGTATCAGCACCTACCTATATTGAGAAGTTTGTTGTTGCCCCTTATCGAATGCACTTTCTTGTATATTATCCATAAATTTATAATTGAGAGGTCTAGGAAATGGTAAAATAAACGCATGGTCCACTTGCGCCATTTCATTGTAATGTGGTAACGACCTATGAACCAATCCAATAAGTCTACTCCTCCCATATGCGCCTGTACTCTCGGATGACCTTTGGACATGGAACAGCAACTCTTTCTTTCTTCGATTTATCAAAACGTGTAACTGTAGTTGCTGGTTCTGCTCCTACATACGTGGAAATGTAAGAAGGGTGAGGAGCTTGTTGTCCTTCCACACAACAGCACTTACTTCTGTAGTACCATCTACAGTTGCCACATTCTAATCGTAAACCCTCTGGGCACGTCTTTTTTCATTGCGGTGTTCTTATCGGGCAATTTGCAGTTTCGTAAACGGTTAACGCGTACTGTTCCAAGCGAATAAATTCCTTCTTTAGCTAAATAGATGCCGAGAGGCAGAGACGTATAAAAATTGTCAAAGTGAATTATATGATTTACGCGATTTGCGTGGTACCACCCAGCTAATCTGACAACTGTTTCTCCAGAGTCTTCTAAATTTGGCTCACCTGGTAGGATGTCATTTTTTGGAGCCTCTTCCACAATAAATCTCGAATCTGTGAGCATACCCTTGTAGACTACATATGAGATACAGTTTGAACCCCCATTTGTGGTGTTTGTTTGGGAGGTATTGTTTTATGTAGTGGCCCAGTTTCGTAGCACACATCTGTTCGTCGATGGAGAGCCTTTGTTCTATAAGAACCTTCCTAAATCGGCAATTGAGCGATTTATTTTGTAGAGCCTGTCATAATCTGGATGATTTCTAGGTAAGCACTTGGTGTTATTTGTCATTCCAGTAAGCTCCAGTATTAGAAATTGTATTTATAATTGAAGAATAAACCAATATGCCAATGAATTTATTCAGTATACTTTTATTTATATTTTCGGGATTGTAGATCTGTTTCTGAGCTGCGTACAAGTTACTTTGTTCTACAATTGTATTCTTCAAATCTGGTTTAAAATAAAAGGAAAAAATCGTATGAATCGTACCGCATTGATCCATTACGGGATCGGGAAGGCAATAGTAGCGTACAAGAAGAGAAAGAAGTTTCACTTCACAGCCAAGGAATTGCACGAACAACCCCAGGGAATAAACCCAGCGTAACGAGTGAGTTGGAAGAGTTACCAGAACAGGAACACATGGAATTGGTGAAGGCAATAGAGAAGGTGAAATGAAGCACATTGTTAATGCACTTCAGGGATTAAAAGCGGGCATGAGGAGAAATACGGGAGAGAATAAAAATTGAGGCCGAAATAATAGAAAACGAGGTTCTATGGAAGGTGGAAACGGAACAACTCACTGCAATGTTGAACGGACATATATGCAGGATGGATCAATTAGGAAGGAAATGTAACGTAGTGATGAAGGGGACGATCATCAAGGAGGATAGGAAGAAGGAGGCCTAAATTCTCCTCGAAAGCAAATTAGGACTGAAAATGGAAATTAAGGAAGTACTTACAACAAAAATGCAGCACACATCGTGATTAATGTGGTGGAATTGTCAAACTTCGAGGAGAAAAGGAAGATGATACAAATATCTTCGAGGATTGTTCAATTGAAACCTATCTATGGCCAGGTTAGCCTTAGAAGCAATTGTAATCATTTAACTGACATTTTGCAACGATAGTAGTGTTTGAGACTGTCGTACTGATCAGTTCCTTTCATATTTGATAAATATTTTAAGCAGCCAATGAATTGTTGTGTGCTGAAAATTTGCAACAATGAATGAAGGACTGAAGGTTTAAAGTTTAAAAACACAATTTTATGCATGCAAGGCAATATTGGTATTTTTTCGAGCAAGAAGGACCGTTGCTGAAACTGTTAACAATTGCCATCAAGCAATAAGACAAAGACATCCCGAGAAGCTTCCAAGTGGTGTCATTCTACTTCACGACAATCAGATTCTCGGCCTCATGTGGCAAACGTGGTAAGAGAAGATTTTGAAAAACTGAAAAAAGGTTAAAAGTTTTCAGTAGGATACAGAAGCTCAAACCGCTGTGAAATATTTCTCCAATCACAAGAATTCTATGAGCAGGGTATACGTCGATTGGTGAAACAATGGAACGCGTACGCGTAATTGGGGCGAATTTCTTTTAAATATATTTCTTAATATCTTTTATGGACCTAAGAAGGGATTAATTTGAAAAAACCTAGTAAAAGGGGATGACCTAAATAAAGAAGAACTCAAAGCATAATAACGACTCAAGCTAAAGAAGAGAAAGGCAAAGGGAAAGCGATTAAGATACGTTACAAAAAAAATATTTTTTAAGCCAGCTGTGGATCTGGAATATGCAACTAAAGAAATTGGCTCGTAATGAAGAGGCTGTTGCAGTGCATCAAAGCTTTTGGTACTGGAGTTTCTCTAAAATTAACCTGTCTTCATCAGTGAGAAAATTTCTCTTTCGCCAGGCAACAGGTGGTGGAGAGAGAGATGGGGAAGCGGGATGGGATTGGGGAATTTGGATGGGAGGGTCTTGAATATCCTCATTATCGTTGGTTACAAGAGGAGGATCAGTATCCACCAAATCAGGCTGAGTATCCTCATATTCAAGGTTTCGAAGAACATCTTGTACGGTTTCATAATACTGACCTTCGCCTTCAACCTCGGAGTCGAACCCATCTAATCCGTCTTCGGAGTCCTCAAGATTTTCCAAATACGATAAAATATCCCATTCTAGTAACCGCGGCATGCTGGAACGTAAAAGAAAAGCCCTTCACCAAACATGCAATTATTTTCACAGCAATGCGCACTGTAGTTTTCCTACAATAAACCGATTTGTGCTTATTTCTATAAAGATATCAATTATTTTCAATATTTTATAATTTATACGTATAATTGAAAATATAAACAAGCAAATATAAATAATTTCATATACTTAAGCAATATTTATTGAAGTCCAAACACAGTTTCAAAACTTGGTTCACGCCAAAAACAACAAATTGTGTTAAAGTCAACAAAGCATTGTTTATTGCCAGTGCGAAAAATAAGTCTAAATACGTTCACAAACAGCAATTAGATTAAAAATCCGGTGACATATTTGCCAGCAAGACTGTCGAAGATTTCTTGAATGAAAGAAGCTTGAACTGAATACAGTGTAAAATCTAATATAAATGAAAGGGGGCGAAACAGTTGGGATATAAAAGTAGAATGAAAATGAGAGAGGACTGAAGAGGTAAATGAATGGGTGTACGTGCGAAGTGATAGAAATGATTATAGTGATCACTTGAAATATGTGATAAAAATGTACAGGAAAAATTAATGAGGTCATCACAAATATAGAAAAAAAAAATATTCATGTTTATTAATTAAAAACTTACATGTGCAAAGAAAATTAAGCGAAAATAATATAATTTTTTTTGTCTTTGTCCTAATAATCATTTTATGATTCTTTTATTCATTATACTTAAAAATAAAGGGAAAATATTCATATTCATTAAAAAGTTTGCTTATGTGGTAGTTATGATAGTAATACCTTTCGTATTATCGTATATAAAAAAATGACACACAGCGGGTACAGATGCCACTTAAGTGATCAACAACAACTATACGTTTTGCAGAACACTCAAAGAGGTCAAAATGTCGTCTAGAGAGTGTAAATATGACACTGATGCATTTTGTTAAATATATGGAACATTTATTAAAGTACAAAAGTAAAGTATAAAAGCTTTGTGAACCCCACAACCTTATTTCAACTCCCCTGTTCTGAATCTAGGCAAACCCTGGGCTCCACATGTTGATCGCAGTGATTGCAAAAGATGTTTAAGGTAAGTGTTTAGGGAAAGAAATGTTTATTATATAAATAAATGTTTATAATATGTACATTTTTATCTTTATTTATATTATGTTGGTATCGAGGTGAGAAACGGAATATGAAATTCTCTGTAACAGGAATTTGGCAATCGCCAAAAGACCACGTTGATGATCGTTATTTTTGCGTAGTTAATCCCACTAAAAGACGTAAAGGCAAAAATGCGAAACCCATCGAATGTTCCAATCTCATATAGCCTACAACTTCAACTACCTGAACCTCCTAAAAAATGTCTCAATCAAGCTCATCTCAGAGTTCAAATAAAAATATTGCATTTGAAGAATTTCTATTATCATTTTAAACCATCAAAACCCAATTTTCTTACCTCAGAAATCTTTAGTGACTTAATAAGAGTTTTAAATTTGCCCAAGAGTAAGGCAGAGCTTTTGGACGCTCGTTCAAAGCAATGGAATTTGCTTATTGATGTCAAAGTAACAGATCAACGAAGCCGGTATGAGACATCTGCTACGTTCTTCACAAAAAAAGATGGGCGTTTTTATTGTAATGACAGATTTGTTTGAAGCAATTGGGATTCCCTGTGTTCCCAATAAGTGGCGTTTATTTATTGACAGTTCGACGAAAAGCATGAAAGCAGTTTGTTTCATAACGGAAATAAATTTCCACCTCTTCCAGTCGCTCATTCCGTACATCTGAAAGAAAACTATAAAAGTGTGAAAATTTTACTCGAAGCTTTAAAATATATGTATATAATATGTATAAGTTCATTGAAGATTTTAAGATGGTAGGATTTTTAAGTGAACTATAGAGTGGATACATAACATGTCAATGGTATCTCTGTTTGTGGGGTAGTAGAGCGGATGCTCAACACTATGATCAACGATCATGGCCACTAAGAACCGAATTTTGTGTTGGGAAACACAACGTTAAATGTGAACCAATTGCTAAACCTGAAAATGTATTAAAAATGATAAAAATCTTAAAAAAGCTGGATAAACGATCTGAAGTTTTCACATTTTTAAAAAAATTTTGCCCAAAATCGTCAGAAACAAAAGTTAAAGCTGGCAAATTAAATAAACTTTTCGCCAGTGACGAATTTCCAAAATTACTAAATAATGCTCAACATTTGGAATAGTTTTAAGGGAATAGTTTCTGGATTATTAACGAATAACAAAGTTGAAAATTAGAGAACTAGTTAATAACATGTGTAGAAGACTTTAAAACCATGGGTTGCAGAATGTCTCTAAAATTACATATGCTTCATGCTAATATAAACAAATTTGAAAACAACATGGGGGCGTACTCAGAAGAACAAGGAGGACGTTTTCATCAAGATATCATGGACTTCGAACAACGTTATCAAGGCCAATACGACGAAAATGTGATGGGGGAAGTAAGAAAAAGCAATAGGCTTCAGTTTTAAACTTTTTTCCACTATTTTGTAATTTGATATGATAGCAAAAGTTAATAAGAATTTATATATAAATACGTGTTTCGATTTATTAATAAATTAAAATTTAAACTACGAATTTTCGAAGATCAATTGTTTTGTTGGATACAAAAGCAAAGTTTTTCAGGCCATGTATTTTTTTTTCGTCTACCTATCGATAAATCTATCGAAATTTCATACCCTCTTGTCATAGTCTCAAAATCCGTGTTGACCTGTGTAACATATGTAGGATTGGAAAGAAGGATATTATTATTGTGGAATTAGGGATTTCATCAAATAATCAAAGGAGTCAAAAAATTCTATACGACAATATAGAAAATGCTAGACTAAACAAACAGTTACACATGTCACCAGTTCCCAGTTAATATAAAGTAAAAACGTACATCAAATGAAAAAATTACCCAAACACGACTGCATCCACAACAGAAAATTCTAAACCAGGAAAAGCATTGGTAATAGAAACAGTGGCAAACAGAAAAGCAACATCTAAACAAACCAACTTAAGCGACGACGCTGGAGGTGAATGTTTACAAAATCGTCCGAAGAATGCCACGGACATTCAACCACCGAAAATGAACAAAGCTGAGAGAGATGATCCTCCCTATGGCAGTGATGTGAGAACATTAAGAACTAATAGATAAATACTATGCTATTAAAGTTTATTAGTTGTTCGACATTGTCCACCGTAAGTAAGCTGGCTATAAGTTCCGTAGAATAAGTCTTTTAATTTAAGTGATTGATGCATACAAATTCCTTTCATAGAAACTTTCACTGTACAAAACTTTGAAGAATGTAATGATGTATTAAAGATAAATAACAATATATTGAGTTTTAAGATTGTTCATAGTAATATTAGATGTATAAATAAAAATTTAGATGAATTAAAAATACACCTACGATAATTATATGGAAAATTTGATTGCATTGTGCTCACTGAAACATTTAATTAAGACGATTAAAATTTAATTTATTAAATTTATTATTAAAACAATAATCTAAGGAGCTACCTAAATGAAACTGAAGCTGATTATAACACAATTATTCGAGACATAAAAATTGATAGATCAAAGAATTATGATCATGTAAAGGAATATACTAATTATTATCAGAAATTGGTGCTATGTCGACCATAAATGATTACATAAGAGTAGCAGATTCTAAATCTTGTATAGATCATATATACTTAAAAAGTAGACATATCACTATAGATCTAGCATTACCAACGATAATAAAATCTGATATTACAGACCATTCATTCTTTTAGAAACCATATTGGAGCAGGATCACTCAAAAGGACAGTGCCATAAGAGCAAGTATGTTAAGAATATAAATTATAGAAAATTACAAAAACACCTATGCGATACTTCGTGGGAAACTATACAATTTACGGACTACGTAGAATACGCTACAAACAACGTCACCAATATCATAATTAGCGCTATTAAGAAATGTGCACGCTATGAATAGATTAATAATAATGAAATTAATAGAAAACGCTCTATCATTAGCTTAATAAAATCAATAAATACCACAAATAAAATGTATATAATGACGCAGCAGAACCCACATGATACACACAAAATATTACAAGGGCAAAATTAATAAAAAATAACGCGGATTAGATATCTCGTATAATCATCTAAATGATAAAAACATATCACCAGGGATTCATGGATTGAAAACGGAAACTGTGAAATTAATTACAACCTTATATTGCAACACGCCTACAAAATATTATAAATAATTTGGACATGCAAGTATATGTCCAAAGGCCCTCAAAACAGCAATTGCTGTGCGAATACACACAAATGGTGATAAAATTGAAACAACGAATTACAGACCTATATCTTTAATAACAATCTTTGCTAAAATCTATATAATTACAAGTATATTAAAAAAAAATACAAATTACTGTCTGATAAAAAAATATGGATTCAAAGAAAATGTTTCGACTCAGAACGTACTTCTAAAATGTATACAAAAATAATGCGATACCTTAGACCAGTGGTTCCCAAACTTATCTAAAGCGCGACTGCACATTGTACACCGCGATATCTTTGTTTGTGTCAATAATAATTACTGCACTTACTGTACTTTTCCACGGTATTCGCGAGAGCTTTATTCGGTACTAGATGGGACTCTGGAACGTTCACGAAGCATCAAGTTGGCTACGTATAAGCAACCAGCAATTGGGCTTCAATTCCAAACAGGGAGTTGTGTTGATTGCTCTAGTGAGAAAATGTTTTACGTTTACGTATTAACGTTTACGACAAATTGCAAATTATGGATAAGTTTTTAAAAAGAAGTGTAGAACCATCCACGTCTGAAAGCGGCAGCAATAAAAAGAGAAACAAACTTTACAGCGATGAATATATGAAATACGTGTATGATTTTACCGCTATTTCAGGTTCACTTGACAATGTGTTATTTGTAGAAAATTTTTGTCTCAAGATATCATGAAGCGATCAAAGCTACTTCGACATTTAAATACCCAACCCCCAGATACAAAAGGCAAACCTGTGGAATTTTTTGAGAAAGCTGAAATTTCTTCACAAGCAGAAAGAAACTTTTTTTTATTGACTACCACTACTAATGAAAAAGCACTAGCAAGTTTTAAAGTTGTTTATCGCATTGCCAAAACCAGTAACTTGAAAACAATTGCTGAAAAACTTATTTTGCCACAGGTTGTTGAAATGGTACATATAATGTTTGGTGAAAAGTTAAAAACAATACATCTGTGAGATATTACTATCCAAAGAAGAGTTACTGATATTGCAGATGATATTCAAAAACAGGATGTGGAAGCATTTCTGACTGGCACCAATTGCTTATTTGAGGGATTTTCTATGTCGGCAATACAAGACAGTTGTCAGATAGAACCGTCACTAGAAGAATACATGACATTTCAAAGACCGTGCAAACTCTGTTAAAGAGTGATTTGGAAATATGTGCAACTTGACGATTCTCCAGATATAAAAAGCATAGCAGTTATGGTGAGAATATCATATTTCACAAATATGAAAAAAAAAGCGATAAGTGAAGCTGAAATTCATTATTTGTTGTCAACCTCCAATTACTTCAAAACCAGTTTTATAGAGCGATTTCAACAGTTTAATATCATCAAGCCAATGGTGGCCTTTTTTGTCTTTTGTCAAATGCACACATTACAGAGCTTGTTCAAGTAAGGGCGGAAGAACTGAAGCTAGAAATTTTCGATCTTCAGGACGACATTGTCCTAAAATGCAATGTAACATGAGAAATGCTTGAAAAAATAAATGGGGCCCGTCGCCCGACCGGCATTCTAGAATGTGCTCAAAAAAGTCGGGAACCACTACATTGCAACTCTCATCGATGGCTAATGTCGAGCTATGCGAATTATAAATTATATTTTTTCTCATTGTTAATAACTTTAACCCCGAAACGAAATCGTGAGATTCTTCATCATTGCTTCTGTATTATTCCATTGCATTTTAAAAACCCAAACACCAATACTGTGGGGTTTGTGTTATAATTTTCTGCTTTAATTTATCATTTCACAAAAATAAATAGATGGCCCAGACAGACAATACAATTATCGATTATTCGAATATTCAAGCAATTAACGAAATATTACTTTTAGTAACTAAACAAGAATTAAACAAATTCAAAATTAAATTAATAAATAAGGATAACAACATATCTTCATTATTTGAATTTACGGAAATGGATGGTGAAAGTATATGTTAATATGTTCGTTGAATATTTATTCCGACTTGAAAAAACACAAGTGCAATAAACAAACTTTCAATGATTAACTTTCCCGCGTGGTAATAATTCCTTGCCTTTATTTAGATGAACTTGAAGGAAATCAGACGGTGGCACATATTTTCACGTATTAATTAGAATCGTCATCGGATGCTTCTTACATTTGTTGACAAACGTGATTTCAAGTTATTCCCATAAAATAAATATCGAACAGTTAAAGGTGCTTCTGTGACGTTTAAGAATAAATTATTTGGGCAGATGACTTAAAATTCACAAATCGTGCGTTGATGTCGTTTACCTCTCTTAGTGGTAGTTGCTTGGTTGGCAATCAAACTACTGCGACTAACAAAGATAAACGACATAATCAGACGATTTCTGAATTTTATTACATTTATCTGCAAATCCATGTTTACTCACAAACACATACGCGCACATGCGATTCACAGGCATATGTATTGTGGCATTATTTTGTTAGTTACTTAAGGATTATAAAAAAATATTTTTTTTCCAAAAGATTGTTGATTGTTGTGTAAGCAATTCATTATAATATTCCTACATCCAAAGTCTTTACATTACATCAAGTTTATATATTCGTTTGCACAACCCAACACAACACAACACAAACAGACCTAACACAACCCGACCAAGTTTATCATCATTTCATACATCAATCAGATATTCAAGGTCCTGGAAAGGCATAGAAATAACTTGACGGGAAGATCTTTGCAATGGTAGAACTAATGGCAGCAAAGGCCCTTCCACACATATCAGGAGTGAACAAGGTTCAGAAAAAATATTTAAGAATCAACATTGCATTGCACTAACCCAGATGAAATACATAAAATGAGACCAAAGTTTTTCATGTACTCTGTTGTTGCAGCCTAGGGTCTACTCAAAGTAATATAGTTAATACAATACCAATTGAAGAACTGTAGGTAAAGAAGAGTACAATAAAGGGCATAGATCAGAACTCAGACGCAAATGAAAATGGACGAGAAAGCTTTACAAGTATGCTTCGTGGGATACGACGAAAGATACAGGAATTTATTGACTGAAAATCACACCGTTGTGTGATATATACAATTTCAAAAAGAAACCATAGAACGCACAGAAAGAGTGAAACCCTGCAAGGAAGGACAACTAGAAGAAACTATCGAAAAAAATAGCGAAATAGCTCTCAAAGACCGTTCGACGGTCAGAAGCCCGAATGGCCTGAATGATTTTGTTATGATAACAGATGGCATCATGGCAGCAAATGATACACTTGAAGAAGCTTTAACATTCAGTCTTATGTCTTGTGCCTTGTGTCTCGTGTCTTGTGTCTCGTGTCTCGTGTCTCGTGTCTCGTGTCTTGTGTCTTGTGTCTTGTGTCCTGTGTCTTGTGTCTTGTGTCTTGTGTCTTGTGTCTTGTGTCTTGTGTCTTGTGTCTTGTGTCTTGTGTTTTAACGCCAAGGTGCTGGAACAAGCAATTCGGAATAGTTTTTTTTTTTAATTGGATTCAGTGATGCAGAATCGTTTTGCATATTCGAGAAAGAAAGCGCACAAAATGTTGAGACAAATACTAAATTAACGCCTTTAACTAATAGCGTAACTTTGTGGCGCCCATGTTTTTGATATCGTTTATAACCGATTCAAAAACTCAACCCCATCTTCATTTACGTTGATGATTTGATAATTTAAATGCGAATTAATTTATATGCAACAACGAAACACAATCGTACTGTTAAAGCACTGGGTGCCTGCAGCTACAAATACAAAGTGATACTTATGTAGGCCTTGAAGGCATTGAGCTTGTTGAACAATTTGATTCCATTCTTCTCTGTTTCTCGTTTTCTCTTTCCAATTTTGGATCTTTCTCTTTATCCCATTGAGGCTCTAGGGACCGTTTTTGGTAATCTATTTCTGGCCATTCTTTCTATATGCCCTACGTTTTTATGACGGATGTTATCTTTGCTTCTTTGTATATAATGTACAAAGAAGCTTATTCGTTCTTCTTCGCCAGTCATCTTCTGTGTTTATTCCATCGTATCTAGCTCTTAGTTTTTCTTTCGCATCTATTGAGGTCGTCTTCATATACTTTCTTTAGTGACCATGCCTCACAGGCATATGTAACGATTGGTTTTATAATTTTTTAACTTCATTCTTCTTGGCGTATTCTTTGATTTAATTAGTCTTTCCAGCATTCCGTACCTTTCGCAATTCTCACTTTTATTTCATGCTCCTCATGTCCTTTTCCATTTACCAGGACTCCCAAGTATAAAACTCCTTTATCTAACCAAATTCATATTCCCTTCCATCGTTCGTAGTTATTTGTAATTTTTTAACTGCTTCATCGGTTTCGCCCATTACCAGATTTATTTCTAGTCCGAGAACGTTTGCTTCTTTTCCATTTTTTGTGATCTTCCTAGACATTGTTGTATCATGCCCCTTTCATTTTTAATTTACTGCTTTTAATTATGCTTTCCAGAACCAGGTTGAAGAGTGTAGTAGGGAGAGGGCCACCTTGCCTCAGGCCATTTCCAACCACAAATTTTGTTGATTTGTTGACACTCCAGAGCACTTTATTTTGTGATTTTTTAGCATCATAGTTGTTAGCCTGATAAGTTTTTCGGGTATTTCTGGTCTTCTCATAGCATTATTTCTCTATTCACTCTATCATAGGCTTGATTGAAATCAATTAATAGCACCTGCAGGGCTAGGCTGTTTGGATTTCTTGGGGAGTAAAAATATGGTCTTTTACCGATCTGTGTTTGTCCTGAAAGCCACCTAATATTCCCCCAGTGCACCTTCTGTAACATTACTTAATATTTCCTTAATAACTTTTTGCCAGTCCTTTACAAGTTATGTCCAGCAATACAATACCTCTATACTTTTCACATCTTTTTATGCAAAGGGCATATCAGCGCGGTTGTTCATTCGGCGGTAATTTGTTCTTTCTCCCATACTAGTTTTACAAGCTCGTATATTTCCCCATATATTTTCAATTAAGTGAACGATTAACCATTTCTGCTGATAGTTCGCTTTCCCATGGACTTTTATTATTTTTTATGTCTTTGATTATTTCGTTGGTACTTCTATATTTCCCTCTTCCCTTCTGGCATTGCAACCTGTTTCTTCTTGGTCTTTATTTCCAGTAGTTATGAGTTCATCAAAGTATTCCTCCTATCTTTCTATTATTTGCGTCGGTTCACTCAGTAAGATACCTTCCTGATTTTTAAAATAGCAATTTCTGGTATTGTAATATTTTTCAGTCGTTTTTATTTCTTAGTAATATGCCCAGATTTCCTTATTCTGAAATATTTCCTTAATGATTATTAGTTTTTTTTCTCATTGTACGATCTTTTCTTTTCTTCCTGCACATGCTCTTCGATTGTTTTCTTATATTTTTCCTGTTTCGTATAAAATTTTACAAATATATATAATTACAATCTAACTTTTATATTTTTTACAAGAAACAAAAAAACGTTCCGGGGGGTCGTTGTCCTAAATATATAAAAAAAACAGTACCGTAACGAAACGAGAAAATCATTATGATGGTTGAAATAATTATATTTTCATGGTGCGCGATCTCTTCTGGTGCGTTTGTCAACGTACTTGTTAGCGGAACCGTGCACTGGGGTCGCAGACGAGTCTCGCCCGTACGCAGCCTTACTTACCGCATGCCGACGAGCACGAACCTTGAGGGGATAGATATAATCAATTTTTTTTGTAGTACGTCTCGTTGTCAAGGCCGCGGAGGGATCGACTTTAATATATAAATTTCAAGTCACTCTCGGTACATGCGTACAAATATGATCACGATTCAGCCGCCGCGCCGTCCTTCTCTGCTCTTAAAAGTCAATATCCGGGAACATATAAATGGCATCGTCATTCTACTGGATTGGTAAATTGGATCTGTAACAAATTTCCGTTTACTTTTTTTTAATCGCATTAGTATAATAAATAGTATTTTTATATGATACGTGACGGCTCAAATGTTCTAAAACATGAATATACTGTGTGATTCGACGCTGCCACCTTGTCATTAATGTTCCAAAAATTAGAACAGAATGTGAAACAAACTATGGATGACAATAAAAAAAATGGTTCAGCGAAATGAGAAAATAGAAATAGAAATAAGAAAATCAGACCAGTTAAGGACAATGATGAAATGATGAAAGATTATATTTTGTGGTACATTTAATCCCTTTGCCATTTCGAATTTATCGAATAATTCTTGCCTTTATGTGGTGCCAACATAAAGGCAAACGGTACGTCTCATATTTATTGTGGGAATTGCACCCCAAGCATTGGCTGCGTTATGACTGTTCAACGGAAAATGTAATTTTTAAGGTGCGCAACAGAACATTTCTTTACTTTTAATAAATACCCAGTCACGTCAAATGATAATGTGCCAGTATCTAGAATACGACGTTGATGTTAATGATGCAATGAAATGCAGTGACCTTTAAATGAGGAAAGTGATAAAATATGCTTAGGAGTTCTGGTCGCGTTTCATTGAACAAGGCATGTCCAACTTTCATAATAATTGATTGTGAAAAAAATTGTCAATAATTACTTCGCATCAACCAATTTGTTAAACATAAAACATTTTTTAGCAGAGAACTGTACTTGTCTGTGTATATGTTGCGCCCAGGATTACCAGTCAGAATCAAATGCATCCAGGGCTCTTATAATGTATCAACGACGAAAATCGCATTTATTGTTTTCTGCATAATCATTGGAAGTAGGAGGGGGGTTAATCATACATTAACACTTTGTAAAAGACAGTAGAAACCGTTGGCGTGTTCATAAAATTTCATACATTACTCATCAAGTCTTAAGAGTCGATAGGGTCCAAACGAGATACGACAAATTTGCACATAAATACAATTGTAAAGAATTTAATTGTGTACAAAGGCATGTACGTATCTATAATGGTTTAGAAATGGCAATCGTTCAGAGTTGGACTTCGAATAGTGTGGGGCAGGTAAGCGTTTTATAATATCATCGATCTCTATTTTCATTGGATAACTTAGTTCAAATTAATTGTAGTTTCAAATTGTAATAACTAACTTACGAACTTACGCCACACGATAATGCTATTACGATTGTATTTATCTCGACGTGAACGTAGGGATTTGTGTTTGTACTCGTCTCGTGACAATTTGTATGATCAATGAAGTTATTTTTATTCCATAGTTAAATGAGCCAGATGTAAGATCAAATGTCAAATTAAGTTCACATTTAACATAAGTTAGATCATATCATATGTTCGGTGCAAACAACAAGCTCAAAATTGAGCAAACTCCTCAAATCGTCTTAATTTTTCAAATAAAAGTGCTGGCTCAACTAATCTCAATAACTAGTAATTTTCAAATTTTATGTTTTTCGGGCACGATTGTTACGATTTAAGTATGCAATGTTTGTTTTATTTCTTTATATCGACTGTTCAACAATACAAAATTTCATCTGCGACACAGTTTTGCAGACGGCTTTAAACTTGTTAGTGTACGAATAAGGCATTAATGTTCTCGTAAGTCCTAATAAGGATACTTAAGCAATCCTTTCTATGTCATATTACCAGTGTCTTTCGTAATCCGGTATTAATACATGAAGCAAGTAATTCTCTTTATTCGGTCTTGGTTGGAAATACCGAAATATGCGTCAACAAACTTAACAATAATCATTTTGTTTGCCCTGCTGTCGTACATTAGTGTAACTAACGTTATTATCTGAAGTCTTTACTAATTATAGAATCACTTTGTACGGGCAGGCGAGCTACGAATTTCCGATAATAGTTAATGGGTTCCGTCTAGTTTACTTGTTACAATAATCTACATTAGGAGTTCAATCAAGAAATCCTATAACAGCGTATGCATTCAATGCATAGCAACGTCGTAATCTGTAATAAGTACCTAATAAATCGATAGATGCATTCATTCACCATTGCAACTTAAAACGTTGATACGCAAAGGAATTTATTTTATTCTGCGTTGTTAAAGAAAACATGTGATGACTTTATTACTAACTGAACTGAATATAGAAATAATCGAAATGAACCGAAATTAAACAAAAATAAAAATTAAATTCTGTTAATGAAAAAATAATAAACTAAATTTACAAAATTAAACCAGGAAAAAGTAGCCACAACTACAACTAGGACTAAAATTGAAATATATATGATAACAAATTGTAAAACACCGAAAAAGACAGAAATTGAAATTAAACCAAAATAAAAATAACGCCGAAAAATAATAACTACATTTAATATAAAAATAAAATATGTGCAAATACCAAACCAATAACCAAACAAATAAAACTAAGCTAATAAAACAAATCAAGCAGATAAACTTGGAAACAAAATCCAATGGATGTGAAGATGAAACAACGATTGTATAAATATTAGATGGATTTTAATGTAATAATATAATTGGAAAGACTACGAAAAGTGAGGCAAATAGGACCCCCTTAACAAAAAAATGCCTTTAATAATCACAAATAACAAAATAATACAAATTTGTTTTTCAAATATGCAGTACAACAGAGCATGGCAATATTCTAAAAACTGAAAACACTTACGCTTTTCATTGACAAAATATCTAATTTAGAAAAAGAAAGAAAAGGAACCATTTTACCCTAAAGGTTGGGTGAATTGGTCCCTTCACTGAGGTAAAATGAATAAAAAAACAGCATTGTATCCATTGTTCGTAGGCTGCAAAATTATTAAACATCTCTGAATAAAAAATTCATGGTACATCATCGTTGTCTTCATCTTTTTTCATTTTAACTATAATTAACTTACAGCATTTTTAGACTTGTTGGAAGTCGTCGGCTTCTTAATATAAATTTGTTTTGACTATATTACAATTGGGCGTTGATCCTTAAGCTGGCATTGAGCTCCTACTTTGAGGATGGGCTGTAAGGAGTGGGAAAATCTGAAAAGGAGGCATGAATTCCACAGGTTGTGGTCATTGTCGATGACGTCGTCTGAAGAACTACCTCTAGGTTGCCACTCATCTGATTCATCAGAAGATTATGTGTCTGCCCTTGTTCGACTTGTTCTTAACTTGTAGCTGAAGGACCTTGGTTTTATTAATTGAGGTGTTCGTGTTCTTTCTTTTTGAAAATAAGGGTTTTCTTCTGAATATTCATTATTGTTCAACGACGAAGTGGGTCGATAAATTGAAGATGTTATGGCACGATCAGTGGTTGAAAATGGTCTGTAACGCCACTCACGAAATATATTTCGATTGAATGGGAAAATGCTTTTTTTCAAAACCGCCCGAACCATTATTAAGTATAGCAGTCCTCCTATATGGTTTTTCAAATAATGCATTACTTCACTACTTTGCCAGGATTAGCTTTAAGCCACAAATCAATTTCTTGATAATAATTGATCATTAAAGGCCTAATGGCTGCAGTATTATGCCCTTTGGCAGTGGGTTGCTTTTTTATCCATTTTAATGCTTTTTTATGCTTTGTTTGGATTGGAATGGATTGTATGTGAATCGGACTAGATTAGATTGAATTAAATTGTATTGGATTTGATTGAATTGGCATGAATTTAAGTTCAATTTTATTTCAATCTTACAATAAAGAAAATTAACACTGACAAGAAATAACTTTAAAAGAATCTGGAAAAACGCATAATGCATAACGCATACAACATTTTTAGTAAAGTTGGTGATGAAAGTACCCAACCACCAAAAACCTAAAATAATGAAATACACGAAACGTAGATATCACAGAAAAATAGTGAAATATCGGAAAATTAAAAAACCGAAAAGACGAAAACAAAAAATAACTGAATATTAAAAAAAGAAAATGTGCGAACAATCATTTCAACGTGTCAAGCAACAAAAAAGGCCAAAATAAACCCAACACAACACAAATCCATGTTGATGACAGATATGAAAGCAGGGTTCAAATATACCAAATTCAGTTCAGTTCAAAACAAATAAAAATGATAAGGGCCAACTAAATGAAATCCACTTAAACAAATAAAAATATTAAGTACTTTCAATGAACTACACGGAAGAAGCTGAAGTAAATTGCTGAAGCTAATTGGAAACAATACCCCACAAACGGAAATAATGGATAATAAAACAAGAATCGAAACAGACAAGTTGATCAAAAATCGATAAAAACAATATTAACAATACAGTTAAAATACAATTTAAAACGACTATTAATGTAATAAAAATAAATCACAAATTAAAAAAAAACTTAAGAAACGCCAAAAGTTGAAAAATTCAAATATCAGAATTAAACAAAGCAAAACTAACACTATTTTCAAAGGACAAAATCACAAAAGCGGACAAAGGCAATACAATAGTAATCAAACATACAGAGATAAAACAGATGAATTCTTAACGAACAACGGCCGACAACAACCAATCAAGTAAAACACGCAACGTACAAACATCCCAAACAACACAAAATGGCAGCATTCAAAACTTTTGTAAATCGATTAATGACACTCCCCGTCACAGGAGATAACAAAAAGGAGTCGAAATAATAAAGCAACCGAAAATAGATATAACACGAACATAATTGATAATTTAATAAAAGACAAACAGAAGAAAGAATGAAGGAAAGAAATATACAACATAACTAAAAATATAAGTAACAAGTCCCTAACATTTACATGTCGTAGTAGAAACATCAATAACATATTACAAAATATTTCAAAAAACAAGGATTTAAGATTACATGACGTACAAACTATTCATGCATATTCTAAAGCATCAAACACAAAACCATCCAAACCACTAACAAATATAAGGAAAGCGGAGTATATAAAATAACGTGCCCGGATTGCCACATGATATACGTAGGACAAACAAGAAAAACATTTGAACAACTCTATAAGGAAGACATTAGGTCGTTCAAACAAATAAAACAAGACTCCTACTTCGCCAATCATGTCATCAACAACAAACATGCAGCAGACAAAAATAGAACACATAATGATACTATTAGAAACAGAAGAAAAATGATTAAATATAATGGAAAATATCGAAATATACAAAGCTAAACAAAAGAACACTATAACCAATGAAATGATATCAACACAAATGGAAACCATATTTTTGCCATTAAAATGAATATAAAAAACATTGAAATACGAGTACAATTCAGTCAACCCATCATTCCATGATTCGAAACGCATCGCATCGGGTACTGTATATTTTTAAGACAATTTTAATAAATTTTAACAACTGAGTGAATTAAATTAAATTGTGAATGTGAATATGAAAGACAGTTACATTTCGTGACACTCGTATATAACCACCACGAGACACTGCGTCTAATAAAAGGTAAAAACAAAGTTATTTTATAAAGTTTAAAAAATGAATGCCGGAAGGAAAAATATTTTAATTGGATCTATTAAGTCTAGTTTGTGCAATTTATATATCAGTTAGTACTTTACTGTTTACTGTACGTCTGCTACTATCATCAGATTACCAGGTTTAAATTTAATTTCTAAATTATATTCACTTAATAGTAAGCTCAATTTATGAATTCTACTATTATTTATGGTTCGGTTATTAAGAGCGGCGAGGGCTATACGATCTATTATAAAATTCCTTCTTGAACACTAGTATCGCAACTAATTCACACTGTATACCAAACTAAGCATCTCCTTTTCCGAAATGGAATATCTCAGTTCACTATCTTTTAGCGTTCTTCGATGTCGTTTTGATATTGAACTAATCCAGCATCGGTATGAAGTGCAAATGCAATCTGGATAGTATAATCTTAAGGTTTCGATGAAGTCATTCTTCATTATTTGAAACGCATTTTCCTGTTCTTCCGTCCATTTTTCTTAAGCAAATTCAAAAGTGGTATCGATTGTGTTGCATGTGTGGAGTAAACCTATGGTAATAATTAAAAATTCCCAAAAATAACCAAATATACGTTTGGAGGTATTGGAAAATTTTGGATTTCTTGTAATCTTTCTGTACCCAATGTTATACCTTCATTTATTACAAAACCTAAATAATTAACTCGTTTTTTTTAACAAACTGACCCTTTTCGAATTAATCTTCACTCCTTCTGTATTTAATGTGTGAATTATGGTATTGAGGTGCGGTATATATTTATGAAAGGTTTTAGAAAATATCGCAATATCGTCGAAATAATAATTCGTACTTATCTACCATACGGTGCAAACCCCTTATGAGTGCACTCGGGTTGGATATCATCCGAATGGTGTATTAAATGGGTATATATTACCATTTATATTAAAAGCGCTATATTTCCTTGAATTTTTATGCAAAACGCACGTTTTAAATCGATTGTTGTAAAATATTTACAGTCGATATTTTGTTAAATACATTTTACTCTTTGTTTAAATTTCTAGCATCTGGGCATATTCGTAGGGTGGGATCTTTTTTTCTTCTCTACTGGTTTTATAAACTATGAATCGGATCTTTCAGTAATTCCTTGTTTCAATAATTTTTTAACTTCGATATCAACCTGTTGTTAGTATTGTTGAGGAATTGGGTAATTTTTATAATTTAATGTCATCGTTATTACATTTATATAGTCATTATTTTCTTCATATTCCTCTATATTTCGCTCGATTGATTTATCCATCCCATCCATCTCCTCTTTCGATTCTGTCGTTTTAATATTTTACGTGCACTTCATTATTTATATTATTCAAATTTATATCGCTATTTAATATATTTAATGCTATTTGATTTTCCTTAATACTTAACGTGTTCCTTTCTAGGTCGATTAGCATTCAATATAATTAATTTCCAATGTTCAATGATGTCTGTCATAGTTTCAAAAGTATAATATTCGAAAATGTAAGTTAATTCGTTTATCATGGTTCCAATATTAAGTTTCCGATTAAAACTGCTATAATATTTTCTTTATTAATCTCTATTGTATAATATTCTGATAATTGGTAATTTGTTCTGCTATTTAATGCTTAATTAATGATATTTCTGCTGCTGTATCAACTAACGTAGCAAAAGTTTTGGGAAAATTTTTCGTATTATTTTTTCCCTATTAAAAATAAAGCAATGAACTTAGAATTAGATATTGGAGAATCTGTCAAGTTTCTCCTGCAGTTTGACAATACATTTGTGTTTACAGAATCTTATTAAATGCGCTACAAGTTAGAATTGCGGAAAGGTATTTACAATTTGGTTGGCTAAATGCCCAAACGTGACATTGTCGTCATTTATAGAAACCAAAATATTTCTAAGACAACAATTTACTGACAACTCCGCCTGGGGTAAGTGCTGGGTGGATTGAATAGCCCAGTAACTGCCACTGCCGGTCCCAAGCCCGGATAAAGGAGGAGGGTTGGTGGAACATGTTAGCAGCCCACCCACCGTAAAAAACCCAAAACCAGCTTAAAGTACCATACAAGCCTCGAAAAGACGGATAACACGGAACGACACGGCGAGAACACGGAAAAAACGAATTTGGAAAAAGAATATACTAAGACTGAGTTGCTGGAATACAACATCCTGGAACCATAGAAACTAAAAAATCATACTGGAGATGAACCGACAGCGAAGTGACATATGCTCCTTAGCAGAGACGAAGAAGAAAGGAAAAGGCAGCGCGAAATACCAAAATTACTGCATATTTTATAGCGGGAAGAACGGGCGCACGCCGGTGTAGGAATTCTCGTACAAGAAAAGCTACAATATATTCAAAATACTGTATATATCAACGAAAGATTAATGCACACCATAATGGATTTCGCACATGGCAAGACGCACATCATAAGCGCATACGCACCAGACATGAGCAAACACAAAGAAGAAAGAGAACAATTCTTCAACGATCTTCAAGATATAATATAAACCACATACCCAGAAACGACATGATATTTCTAATGGGTGACCTAAATTCAAGAATCGGAAACAGGCCAATACCAATGCAGTGATACAATGAAGACGTGCTAAATGATAACAGCGAGACATTAATATAATGAATTTATGATCAATAACACCTTGTTCCCACACAAATAGAAATATAAACGAACATGGAGTAACACAAGAGGACAATATTATGGACTACATAATCACGAACAGAACAGTAAACCCCAGTCAAGTTCTGGACGTAAGGGCATTAAACTCAGCAAATATAGGGACAGACCATAGCCTAATCCTCTGCAAAATTCTGGCACACCATGAGACGAGGGAAACACCACCCACCGACAATCACGATCACAAAATTCAATGCGGAATCATTTGCCAACGAAAGCACTAAGCATATGTACAAGGAAAGGTTGAAAAACAAGATCGACCACAATAAGATAAACAATGAAAATAACGTCGAGAAAGCATGGCAGAAGATAAAAACAAATATATTAAATAGCGCCAAGGCAGCTATAGGAGTAAGAGAAGTTAAACTCAACGGCAGACCAAACATCAAGAAATGGTTCACTGAATATGTGAAGGAATTGGCGGCAGAAAAGAGAAAGGCATACCAGGAATACAAAAGCAGGAAGACACCCGAGACCTACAACAACTACAAACATATAAGAAACAGAGTAAACCAACACATCAAAACTCCGAAAAAGGAATACTGAGAAAGATTTTCCTTGGAAATGGAGCACGACCTATATGGAGCGCAAAAGAAAATATGGAACATGCTCCGCAGCAGAAAAAAGCCTGTAATCGAATTTATCCAAACATCTTCAATCTCAAAAAAAGGATGGGAAGACTATTTCCTAATACTGTATGAGGACAAAGACAAGGATAAACACAACCAATAAATGAGAGACGGTGTTGCAGAAAGCAATGACGAAACCAAATTGGACATTACTGAGAACGACGGCGAACAAGCAATCCCAAAATTTAAAAAATAGGAAAACACCTGGGGCAGACCTGATCAACAACGAAATGATCAAATATGGGGGCCCCTAGTTAACTGGCAACATACCAAGCGAATGAAGTATTACAATACCTATATTCAAAAAAGGATCAAAGAAAGACCCAAAGAACTACAGAGGAATCTGCCTGCCTATCCAAAAAGTATTCACCAAAATCATATCGCAAAAATTAGCAACACAAATACGAACCAGCGAGGAACAGCAGGGCTTCCGCGCAAACAGATCCACCATCGACGCAATATTTATACTACGTCAACGAATAGAAAAATCCATTAATACAATACAACTTAAGGACGTACTAAGGGCTCTCCGCAAAAACAACATCGACAAAAACCTATCCAAGTACAAGGATACAAGAATCAAAACACAAGAAGGATTAACAGCGGAAATTCCGGTATTCATAAGACAAGGTGACAGCTTAAGTACATGTCTCTTTAACACCATCAGGGACCAAATAATAGAGAGAGTAAAAGACAACATAGGCTACAACAGCGGAAACAGGAAATTTCAAATCCTGGGCTACGCAGATGATATAGCTCTCATGTTCGAAAACGAAGACGCCTCCTGCAATAAGTAGACACTAACGCCAAGATATTCAACCTACAAATCTCAACCCAGGAGACACGTTCAATGGTTATATCTAAAGATCCAGTACTATGTAAATTAGAGGTCGACGGAAAACCGACCGAACATGCGACTTAAATATCTCGGGGTCGAAATATCCAGCGACAGACAAATCGTCACAACAACCGAGATGAGAACAGTGAGATCCATCACCGGATTGAGCCTACACGACAGAGTACGCAGCGACAGTATCCGTGACATTTGTTCAGTACAGGACATTGTAAGATGGACAAGAGATGGGAGAAGGTACTGGAGAGACCATGTCGGAAGAATGGGAGAGGACAGGATGGCGAAACAGGCGACTACATCAAGACCGAACACAAAACGAGCCCTCAGAATGCCGCCCAAATGATGGCACGAGAGCTGGACGTCAAAGTCGCAGGAGTAATTCCAAAGCCGAAACTATTGAAAAGACAAGGCGAAGCCCTAACAGCAGAAGAAGAAGAAGAATTTACTGCGTCATTAAGGAATGTGAGGAAGGTTTGTCGTATGTGAGTTTCAACTAGGCCAAATATTTCACATTTCCCATATGATAGACAAAAGTGAAATTATCAGAAATAATTTAAAATATACAAAGTGATAAAAATGTCCAAAATACACGGCTGCAATTACAGAGGATTCCAAGATCCTGCAGACAATTAAGATTAGAATATTAGAGAAACAATGCCGCGATAATTTTGGACTCCAAAATAAAAACATTGAGGACGTTCCTAATGATAAGACTTTATGTTGGGAGAGTTAGGGGCGAAGCTTAAATGCAGACATTTGTATTCGAAGATGCCTCCCCAAATAAGTGAATTTTATTCAAGCGCATCATATTAATGATAATATGATGTTCTGGCTGGATCTGGCACCGTGCCATTATGCGAGAAGAACAAGATTGGTTAAGGCAACAAAATGTGTACCTAAAGAGGATAACCCACCGAATGTTGCACAGGCACGTCCTATAGAAGAGTTTTGGGCTTTACTCGGTAGAAAAGTTTACGACGGTGGGTGGGAAGCCCAAAATGAAGAAAAACTACGACGAAGCATCTACCAAAAGATTCCAGAGTTTAACCCACTTACCGCCCAAAGGCTGACGAGAGGCATTCGCACCAAATTGCGAACCATTGAAACTCATGGTGTAGCTGCTATGTGATACATTATAATTATAGTTAAAGCTTCTGTACTACCAAATTAAATAAAACAATTATAGTTTGAATAATTATATTTCAAAAATGTTCCCAAAAGTTTTGTTACATACATTATACGATTGCGTTAATATTTTTAATTCTAAGTTTTGCCACTCGTATTTCATTTTCGCTTTTATATTCATTTTCTGGAATTATATCTAAAAATTTATGGGGATTATTTATAGTGTATACTGGTCTTAGCATTGATTCTGAGAAATTCGTAGAAGTTTTTTTAAGACATCCAAATCATTTTTCTCTTCAGTGTTGTATATTTAAATCGTCGATATTTTCAAAATCCGAGATTTATATGTGTTTTAATTTCTGTAACGCGGCGGTTTAAATTCGTTGCCTATTTTTGTACACATGATTCGTCCCTGTTCCTCGATATTATTGTTCCGTTTATAATCATTTTGAGCATTGCTATTTCTAGAATTTTGACGATTATTATTACGGAAAGCTTAATTTTTCTGGTGATTATAACAATTATCCTAGATATTATGATTGTAGTAACTCTTATTTCGTTGGAAATTCAGATTATAATTATTATTATTACTTGATCGATAGTGATAATGTACAGACGGACCATTGTTATTATTGTGGTAATTATATTGTGAATAGGATTGATTGATTCTATTATTTCTCTGCGTTTCGATGTAGTCGCCTAATTTTCTTAAGTGGGGAAAGTCATGTAATGTGAAATTTTTTATGATTTTTTTTAGTAAAAGATTAGTTTAACACATGGAGAATGTACTCCTAAATGTTCAGATCGGAATTCGAAGTATAGACATCTCTACAACGTATATAGGTATCATGTTCCGAACAAGACTGAGGGAGTTACATCTTGTTCAAGCGTCAGGCGCTCGGAAGTCAACGAGCTGCTCATATTTCGCGTGTCTCTCGTACCGTGCAGCTATGAGTCGGAAGATTAATGAGAGTGAGCCAAATTATCGCTCAAGTCATCCTCGTCGTCGGCGACCACCATCAAATTTGGAACGAGAAGAAAGAGAAGAAGAAATGCCAAGCGATCGCGAACTGAGTGTATCAGCTAAAAAAATGAGAGTTTCTAGCACTGACGTTATCGTGAATTTATGTTTCTGCTATCGAATAATAGAGTTTGTAACCGTGTTTGCTGCCATATCTGATATAGCATTACGCAGGAAAAGTAAGCGCGACTTATCGTTTGGGCAGACAGGAAATAGAGGACTAGGATTTAAAATATTTAAGTGCGGTATTTTCCTCATCGATTCCGGACCATTTATCCGCAACGGTTTCAAAATTAACAAGCGAACTGTTCTCACTATGAGGTTATTGGGAATAGCCAGAGAAGGTATTAATATTTTTTGTGGCATCATGGATTTCGGACAAGGATTCAGCCAAAAAAGTTATGACAACATAGTGCAACTCATATATGCATCGAGCAAGAAATTCTTCGAAATTAGCTGCAAAAAAGCCATTCAAGTAGAAAAGGAAATTAACGAGAAGGAAGGAAGACCCATTTCGAACCTGACTGTCAGTAGGGACGGTTCTTGGAAGAAAAGAGGATTTTCGTCTCATTTTGATGTGACAATGTTGATCGCCAATAATACGGGCAAAATTATCGACCTAATTGTGAAAAATACTTATTGTCTACTTGCACTATTTTAAAGATCATCCGAGAGACCCTGACTATGAGACACACCAAGAAAACTGTCCGATAAACCATCGAGGATCTCCTGGAAAAATGGAGGTCTAAGCGATGCTCGAAATGTTCCTAAGATCGGAAGAACTCTATGGAGTAAAATACAAAAATTTCATTGGTGATTCAAAGCTATTTTTGATGTTCAACCTTACGGTGACGAATTCGACGTGATCAAGAGCGAATATGTCGGCCACGTTGAAAAACGCATGGGAAGCCGACTCCGTAATTTCAAAAAAAAAACGCTAAACTCGGATGAAAAGGGAAGCTCACAGATGTACTCACCAAGAAATTAACCAAGTACTATGGACTTGCCATTCGGAGGAATCCAAACTCGAAGGATGACATGAAGGACGCTATAATGGCCACCTATCACCATATGATTTCAACAAACGAACAGCCGCAGGCTGCCGACTCCTGGTGTGCATATCGGGTCGCTGAAGCCCTTGATGCAACGCAGTCCTATGAACATCCTCCTCCTTTACATCCTGACTTAGAGAAGCGAATCTTGCCGATATATGAAGATTTGTGCCGGGATAATTTGCTCACGAGATGCTTGGGAGGCTATACACAGAACGCCAATGAATCGTTCAATGCGATTGTGTGGCGTTTAGCCCTACATTGTGGATCGAAAATCGTGGAAATCGCTGCCTTTTTGGCTGCAGGCATGTTCAACGATGGTTACAACTTTGTTTTAACCATTATGAATGACCTGCAGTTGCAAATCGGCGTGCAGTGTAAAACATTCGCAGATCACCAAACTGCATACCGAGAACATGACCGTCGTACTCGGAGCAGGTCAAAAACGGCAAAAGAAGATGAGGAAGCGGCTCGAATGGACGAATTTGCAGGAGAAGAAGGCATCTTGTATGGCCCTGGTATCGCAGACTAAGCGTTGGAAGCCGTAAGTCCCCTGGAACTCTACTTTTCTGTATCGAAAACTTCAAGCGCGTTTTTCTCGGAATGTAAAATTTCGCACGCCATGCAATATAGCTCGGAGTTTTCCACCGATTTTGATGAAACTTTCCATACAAATTCTTTAACTCACTGGATATTGCATGACGTTCGATATTTTCGAAAAAAAAACCATTAATTCATATTGTTTCATACCATTTGTTTACACAGGAACAAGGACTTTTTTCAAAAGGTCCTGAATTTTGTATTTATTTTTTTAAAAAAATTTCTCGACGTCATGCCACGCTTGGAGCCGCCGTTTTTGATAATTTTTTTTTCTTAACAAAAATTTGTGAATGAACCTTTTATGTGATAGTTTGAGATATGATTTGTTTCAATTCGGAAAACCTTTCCATCAGTTCATGAAAAAATCTCGGAAAAATGTACGATTACATGACTTTCGCCCCTTAATAAATCAATAAGATTTTCCATGCCGTTATTTTCTCTACTGATTCCAGCTTGACCATCGGTTATAATAAAATGATTAATTAAATACTTGGTAATTTCGACTTCTGTTAATTGTGCAATGTTTTTACACTTATTGAACATACTGTCAATACTGTATTTGTAGTCGGTTCTGTTTGTCGCCATTCCAATATTGTTTCGAAAATTCACGTTCGAAAGAGTCCACATTGTGGGATTTATCTAATATCATTTCATATCATGCAACGGCACGATCTTCTAACGACATTGAAATATCATGTTTTGGGTCGTCTAAGTCCTGTGTAATTCCTTTGATGTTTTTGGGTGAATTCGGTCCATGTCCATGTACCGCTTCAATTTTTCAATCTCTTTTAGGTTTTCTAGTTCGGTATTTTCTTCCACTTGCACTTCTCTTATAGTTTACTTTACTTTTTCAGTTATCTTATTCATTGCATTTAATGTCTAGTTGTGACATCGTATATTAATGACGTTTTATTCTTTTCATGCGCGTTGTAATAATTCATTCGTGTGCATTAAAATCAAAATCCGAGTAATAATGGAACCAGGCAAACAAAGAGAAATAGGTAGAGAGAGGGAAAGAAAGAGAGAAAAAGATCCTCTCTAAACATTTTCCAACCAATAATGCTCGTCGTGTAAATTATTTATTCCTGATTCGTCTGGTTTATTTGTTTGCATTTAGTATTGCGTCGTTCTGAACGTAGGTGCAATAAAACAGCGCAACATAAAATCAGTAATTTTAATAAAGCTAATTGTAAGCAATTAGTACTGCTCATAAATAATACATGGGCACTTTGACCCAGTTCGTTTTCTATTGCAAGCATAATCGTGTGTCGTAAATAGGAAAAAACACGCTCATTTGTTTACGAGCTTGCGTCACTCAGTGAATTTATATAATTCGGATACTTTATTGACGACGAAGTTGTGGATAATTAATTCGAAAAAATACAATAGGAAAATAACAATAATTTTATTGTTTATGCAGCCATAAGAAGAAGCTTAAAATGTATTTAAATGATTGGTTAGTTATGCGAATGATAAGTTAATAATTATGTCCTATTTTCACACCAAAACCATTTAGTATTTAGCGAGTAACACACATACAAACTTTTTGCTGATGAGCTCGAGATGGGCACGAAACGGTCGCCGATGCGTTACTACCCTTTTCGATTTCACAATTTCACTATAAATAGTTTCATTTTTGCATACTTTAAATAAAAATGTGAAAATAGCATTGCACACTTTATTTTTCCCCAATAAATTTTCATTTACCCCGTCCATTAATTGAGCCTGCAAATAGTAGTTTTATTTTATTGCGTCGTCCTTGTTATCTCTATATGCTTGTAATGTATTTCTTTATATATATATCAAAAATATTGGTTAATTATTCTGCATTAAAGTTATATTTTACACCACGACCAAAACAGTTTGAGAATCATTGAATTTTGAGTCATACGCCATTATTGGGCGCCATCTCACGATCACATGATCCAAGCAGCACGGAAGCATTCAATGTTTTAACTCGAAGATGGCGCTGTTCCATTTTTCAAAAAAACTAAATTTCTGTAACTTTTTTATTTAAATGATCTTAAGCTACTCTTGTGTAGATGACGCCACATTACCAAAATTTTTATCCTACCAAGGATTACGAAGGACACAAAGCAGATTTCTATTCTACCGCCGCGACTCAATCAATACATTTAGGTCAGCAAGTTTTCGTAGTATAAATTCGCGATTCGGCACCGATGTAAACAATCGGAATTTGCAGAATATGTGACAATTCGCGACGCACATTAGACGATCGGTGCGCCGGCGTGCTTCGAGCTGTGTGTCAACAATCGTGCGCCACGAAACGGGGCATCGAAGAAATGAAAATGACCGAAACCGACCTGATCCTCTCGTTTCGCAACACCTGCGAGAAGATGTGTACGATCGACGTCCCGAACGCGAACAGTGATATAACCAAAGAAACTGCGGATAAGTTCGTGCAGGAACCACGGAAAAGTATAAACGACGAAGTGGCGAAAAATGCGGACGTCTCACGAGAGGTCTCTGACCATTGCGCGGCGGGAAATTTTAAAAGCGTGAATAAATCGTGCGATCCTCGCAAAGTGAAGATAGTGAAGGACGCGAACGGAGCGGGCGAGGAAAGTGGTTTACAAGAGGACGATTGCAATAGCTACCGGTTAAAGAGACATAGTTGCAATTCCAGGCGTTCGAGGGAAAATGTTTTAGCAAATGCCTTGATTAAACGAAGTATTAAATGGTAAGTGAATGAATCTATAAATTTATTCCAGTTGGGCCTTTTTAACAAAAATTAACGCCCATTTCAACACACAAAGCAAATCATGAAATCGTGTCGACCTAAATTTCTCTAGAAAATATTATGTTTATAATAAATCTTTACGTTGCCAAATTGCCAATTATTCAATGTGTTTATGTTATAATATCAAACTGCATGGTTTTAGTGTTTACGTGAGTGCACATAGCACATACGTACAGGGAGATAAAACCGTAAACACTGGGTTTTAAAACAGCCAATGTTTGATTGATTCCCACCTATTGGTTTAGTAAATGATGGATGGTATATATTGTATGAAGTAATCAACAACAATAGATTATTTATAAATATGTATTTTAATATTTGGTGTATGTTTCAAATATGTTAAAATATGAGAAGAATCATTGTACATCATTGTGGTAATCACAAGCTAGATGGTTATCTTTCTGTTTCTGGGTAGAGTTTACTGTAAATTTCTATTCGCGAAAAAGTGTTTACAATGACATTATTTGCGTGTGGGGAATCAGATATATAGCAAGGGGCCTAAAACAGAGCCCTGGGGATTCAAGGCTTTATTTTGATTCATTTACTTTATATCGAGTATATACTTACGAATATCTAACTCTAAATGTTTGTGATACATAACAAGCACTCAACTTTACCGAAAGCTGGGGCAACGTCCACGACCACCGAAGCACATTTTCCTTCCTTGTTTTCTATTACCAGTCGTTCAATGGGCTAAAATAAATATTGTTCTTCAAATTGAAACTGGTTGTTCCCAATCTCCCAGTGTTGTTGCGTTTTACTAATCCGTCCAGAAAAGGTAAGCAATCATTATCTTCTATCTCCATCGGGTTATTGCTGGCATGTAGTCCTTGAATGCGTCTAGACTGTCTACACATACCGTGGGGCCATAAGACGAAAGTTTAGTTCAGGACGCGGTACCAGCAATTGGACTTTTTATCACTAGAGCTGGTGGCTTCTACTTCGAAAATCTATCGAAAATGTTGGCAATGACTGGTGAGGGCGTCGTTCCCACCGTTCTTCTCCTGGAAATCTCCATTTCATAGAAAACAATCTTGCCAGGTCAGTTATATCCTCTTGGAGTCATTGTGGTATAAGCCGTTGTCTGAGGAACTCTAGAATTTCGTCCACTGACTCCACTTGTTTACAAAACTGCTTGTCTATCCCACGTACTGTTGTAGTTGTTTAGCAACATCTCTGGCTAGTTCGTAAGTTGGAGATCCACAGGTGTTCAGAATCGGTCGTAGAGGGTTTCCAGTTTTATGTATCTTCGGCAGCCCTATAGTCTTGGAGGCTGAGTTTCTGATGGCAGTAGACATCGGTGTTCTTCATTCGATACATTTGACTCCTTGATCACTTTCCTAGTTTGACGTTCAATCTTAGCTCTTGGGTTTCTGCTTAATTTCTTGTTGTATTCGGGGTCCAATAACGTGTTGTTCTTTTCATTGTAGTGTAACATGGGCATCACTACTGTTACGTTTTCCATATCGGTACGTAGACTGATGATGTCTTTATTCTTACGAAGTTCTGTCAATGCGTCATCTTTTGTCGCTGATCTCATTTTTCGTTGGTGGTTTGGTTTTGCAGAGTATTTTGCACCCTCATGTCTTATCTGTTCTCCTTCTTCTGTTGTTAAAGTCGTTATTGCACATTCTAGTTCGGTGATTATTTCGTTTTTCGGTATCCTGCGTGATGTAGTCCTTCCGATAGTACTCTGGTGTGTTCTTCGGATAACGGTTGGTTGGTGACTTTCACGATGGTCTTCTGAGGGTCGTATCCAATGATTCGCTTTACTATCTATGTAACTTCTCAAACTTCTTTGCCTTCTAGTACCGTTGTTGAGCTTATGTTCCGCGTGTTCGTAACTAATCGAGTCCAATGTTTTCCACATACCTTCAGATACTAGTCGACCTAGTTCCAAATGTATGTGATAAAGTTCGTTGGATATTAAGGTGAGTTCGTACTATGTTTGGCGCACTATTTCTCTTGTAAGTGCTTTCTCCGCTCTTAGGAATTGTAGTCCAGAGTTGGTGTAGAAATGCCAACTAGCAGTTGGCTCGTCTTTTTGGTATGATTGTTGGATTACTTATTTTTCATACACTCAACTAAATTGAATTTTATTGGGTTCTCTCAATGCAACACTGAAATCGGTTGCAATTGTGCATTCCATTATCATGGTTTTTGTCTTCGATTTTCATGTTGATTTTTTCCAAAATTCTTTTGTATATCTGTATATTGCAATTAAGGGTCCTTTCGTCTTTCGTTACCGCAACCACATCAGCAAAATGTTCATTTATTTACGTTCTTTTCATCTTCTGATATTAAAGTTCGTATGCTTTGGCCCCTTTTTTCCTATGCTTTATGTATAAGTAAGTATAGGAGTCATGAAAATTTTCGAACTCGAGATTTTAACGGATATGCACGTTTTGAGGTCTCCTGAATCGATTCGGACTATTTTCGGAATGATGTCTGTGTGTTTGTATGCCTGTGCGCGGTCTAGCCTATTTTAGAAGCAATATCTCAACCGGAAGTGATGGTTTACTCCTATCACCTGTTTCTGTATTTCGAAAACGCCATGAGTTGTCGAAAAAAATGTTCTTATAAAAGATATTGAAATTCTAAACAACTTTCATTTGAAAACTTTTTTTGAAAAATGGATTATAACTAAGTATAAGAAAGTTCAGTGCGGACCACTGCAGATATCTTCCTGCCTTTTTGCTTCGTGTAGGATTAATGCTAACAGTAGTGGGCTCATCCTTGTGTATGATTGTTTCAAACATATTGATTTTGCTTGCCTTGTTCCTCTTTTTCTTAATATGTCTTCTCTTTTGATTCTGTCGAAGGCTCTTTCTAAGACTACGGAGTTCAGATGTATCGTTTTGTCTTCTTTTATTGACAATAATTTAATTAATTTAATTTAAACAAACTCAAATAGGACTTTAGGCTTTTTATCTAATTTTTTTAACTTAGTACATGCTGGACTTTTTAATGAAATGTTAATAGTATCTACAGATAAACTATTAACAAAATTTGCTTTACATCGCTGTTAGTGCAGCCATATTTCTCTACCTCAGTATGCAAAGTTAGGATTAGCTAACCACTGGTACACCCCATTGCAGTGTAGCTGTAACTTGATTTTACTGTGCAGAATTGTATTGATGAATTGGTTTGGGGGTAATTGAAATTCGGCCAAACTAGTACCGGATAAAAATTTCGTGCACTTGTAACTTTGTTTACCAAGGACATGGAGCGATCTCCGGCCGTTTTAAAACATTAGAAGAGCATGTTAGAAATAGTAAATTTAATTGTTATAACATTTTGTTGTATGGAAGTATATTGTGCAAGTGTTGTTGCAACTTTAATACTGGGAACCGTATCAGAGGCAGAGGTGTATTATTAGCGTGCAAATCACATTTTTCTACTCGTCAAATTGACGTAAGTTGTATACTCAATCGTTGGCTATGCAATACTTATTAACTCAGAGAAAACCCATATTTATGTTGTTTATATACATCCGGATGCTTCACTGACAGATTTTGAATTATTTTTCAACTTATTCGAAATACTGAATGGAACACATAATGACAATATAATTATTATTATCGGCGATTTCAACGCACCTAATTTTAATCATGGCAACGTCAATGATGGCAAATCACTTACTTAATACGTTCATTAATCTTGTTAACCTCAAGTAAGTTAACTTAACACCATACACCATACCTCATTCCCATGGACGATTGCTTGATTTATTTATGACTAAATTAAACAGTGGAAGTATCGAAAAAGATACGCCTTCAGTCTTTGAAGATCCACCCATAAGAAAGTCTATTCCCCTGCCAGGTAATAACCTTCGTAGGATATATAATTTCAGGAAATATGATTACCTTTTGCCGAATAATTGTTTTGAAATTAATTGGTATTTCTTGAGTGGCAATTCATCCATCTGTGGTTAATATCTAAATGCTTCTAAATATTTTTGCAAACTCATGAGCTTTGTCCATATTATTTTTGCCCCATTTTCCGTTCTCCTTTAGATTAATTTTCTTTGACAATCTCTATTGGGAGCACACAGAACTTCTATTATTTATAAATTGTTTCATTTCTTAATTTTATATACTTCATATTAAATATAAGTATATTCTTATAATATAATATTTTATTGAGCACCCAACAGTAAAACCAATTACGGATAGAAATAATACTTAGTTACACAGTTGTGAGTGAATAATAAAACAAACAAAAAATACAAAAAAAGTACTAAAGAACAACAGGTGAAACCAAGTTATAATTGTTATAGAACAATCCCTGATAAGTTAAGACAATGATTTTTAGAACAGTTACACAAAACTCATTTAGGAAAATCAAGAATGAAAAGTGTGGCATGTTCCTATGTTTGGTGCCCGAATATTAATACGGGTATTGAAAATCTAGCAAAATCATGTGAAAATTGTAATATACATAAGAAAAATCCTCCTAAAATGGCTGTAAACAATTGGAAATGGCCACACGATCCATGGAACATAATTAACATTGATTACAAGGGACCATTTCTTAATACATATTTTGATTTTGATAATTTTACATGGTCACAGCAAAGTGTTTCCAACGAACTCAATTATTAGTGGCAGCACAATCCAGGCATTATGGTCTACTTTTGCCAGATTTGGTTTACAAAATTTAATTGTATCACATACATGACACATTTTGAAATAGAATTAAACGTAGAACAACTGCACCGTATATATAATCCACAATCAAATGGAGCCGCTGAAAATGCTGCTAAAACAGCAACAATGCATTTAAATTTAACATTAAATAATTTTGTATTTGATTATAGAAATATAAAACATTGTAAGACAGGTGTTTCGCCATTTTCTTTAATGTTCGATAGGTCTGAGAAAACTCGGTTTGATTTACTCAAATCATTAATAGGATTAAAGTCATCATAAGCAAAATTGTGGAAAAGACACGGTAACCAAATTTTAAAATTTACAATTTCAAGTTTACCTTGTACTAATATATATCATTACCAATAAACCCGAACATTCAAATCTAACTCCAAATGATAATATTGTAATAGAACATGCACTAATTAAATGGATAATTATAACACCAGATTCACTAACGTATGAATAATGTAAATATGATTTTCAAAAGTAATTGGTGCTATCGATTGCACTTTAATAAAAAAATACGGTCCCCCAGAGTAGAAGATGCTAAAATATTTCGTTCAAGGAAAGGATTCTTCCCTCTACGATAAATGTACAGACCGTTTACGATGCCAATTTAAAAACTTCAAACTTAAGCAACATTTTGAAATATTCTATTACGTCCCTTCAAACACATACTCCTGCTGACAATTTGTACAATGAATATACTCAGGACACGGAATTAGTTGAATGGCAATACAGAGTGTGAAAAAGATGATTTCCTATTTTAAGTTTGGGAATGTGAGTTAAGCTTAAGTAATGACTATTGTTGATATTCAGTATTAGTTTTGAAACTGAGGTATTTAAGAACTATTCGCTGCACATTTTCAATCCTTAATAGCTTATGACAAACGTAGAGAGGATCCCATATTAGAAATGCATATTCCAACCTACGCCGAACCAGGGAACAGTACAGATACTTATTTGTGTCAGAATTCATAAAGTATCTGGAGCAACACAAAACCCAGCAAAGCCGATGCCGATTCACCGGTGTCTACGATATGATTAATAAAAGTTAGGCCACGATCAAATAATACATCTAAATCCTTGATTGTATCATTAGATATTAGTATCTGTTTATCGATATAGTTTCTTGTATACCGGACCACACAACACTTTTCGATATTAAGTTTCGGTTTGTTCTGTTCACACCAGGTCCAAATCAAATCAATATTATTCTAACGAAGAATAGCATCATCAGGTTTATCAATTCGCATATAGATCTTCAAGTTACCAGCATATGCAAGGCCAGAACACGTCAATGATTAAAGCAGATCGTCAATAAATAGCACAAACAGAAGTGGTCCAAAATTAGACGCTTGAGGTACTCCCGAACGGGAAACAAATTCGGAACCGTTATAGAGCACATAGTTTGTTCTTCCTCGCAAATATGAGCCGAGTAATAAAAGTAGACATTCACTTAAACTAAAGTAATTAAGCATCTTCCGTAAAATGCTGTGATCAATGGAGTCGAATGAACGTTTAAAGTCAGTGTACACAACATCCATCTGACCACGTGTATTTAAAGTGTCACACATATTCTCAGATATACACAATAGATTCGTGAACGTACAACGTCCAGCCACAAACCCATGTTGAGTAGAAGAAATTCTAGATTCAGTATGAGGGAAGATACACTTACATAGAATTTGCTCAAAGATCTTCGAAAAATTGGAGAGCATTGAGATCGATCTCTAATTATTTAGATTACTTCTATCGCCTTTCTTAAATACAGGTATAATATGGGCTGTCTTCCATCTATAAAGGTAACATCTTAGCTCTAATGACAAACACCATATGACCGTCCTTGATAATTAATGATGGAATTTGATCATCGTCAGCATTCAGGTCCGACTTCAGTTTTCTAATGCTCCAAACAACATCATGATCAGTGATGTGAATGATAGTTAAACAATCCACGAGACCAGGAGCTGTGAGATCATCTAAAGAATAATTATAGTCCAAATACGCACCGGAGAAAGTTCTTGCAAACCCACAATATCTTCGATCTTAAAATACACTTGGAATCCTAGAAGATCCCTCTCTCGAATGAATGTATTACCAAAGCTTTTGGGGATTATATAAGTTCTTCTTCAGCCAGATTGAGATCCGATTTATAAGCTGCTTCAATTTGTTTTTCATAATTATTGTAAGCCTACTGAATTCATGGTAATAAGTTAGGCTATGTGTGGACTTCCATCCTTTATGATAATATGTCTTTAACTTTAAGTTCATTTTAATGACATATGAAAACCAAGTTGTTAATAATGTTTACTTTAGAGTCAGCGGAGTTAATATAGTTCGGAGCATTGATGTATCCTACTATGAGAGCAGGGTAATCCAGTACGGTTAGTTCTAAGGTATCAAGAAATAAGCAATAATCATCTGTACCAACACATGGTGGGATGTACAAACCAACAATGTAAAAAGTCCACCAGTTCAAGAAACATTTTCAAACGACTTTATCAACAATGGGTACAAGATTTAAAATATGCGCAGTATTCACACATACAAACTTGATGCTCTTCCTCGAGGCAATTAGGACACCCCCAACAGTGGTGATATTAACACGTTCAAGTATTCACCCAAGTTTTAGGCAATATAAAAATTTCGAAGTTAGAATTTAAGAAGCGTAGAATCATATCAATAATAACAAAAATATTCAAATATCTACCTAGAAAACAAAGATAAATGCTGGAGAGTGGTGGTCGTCCTGTACCTTTATACCTGAAAATGTACCGAGAGATACAACATTGACATTTCGCCACGTTTACCTGCGACGAGTTCAAGGTTTATTTTGAAAAATGTTGCTTCAACGACGACCTTGATTCTTATAAGCCGCTGTTTCTTGTGATGTTCTTACAGTTACACGAGATTCCACAACATAAACATTAACTCAAATTAGATAGAGCAACAATGAACCTGCGTGGACACTTATTTAAAGAGTGAGATGGAGAGGACATTAAAGTGGGTCAAAGTTTATTAAGTAGTGTGCAGTCGCTTACTTTCCAAGTTATTAACATAAAACAGCTATGTATAATATTTTCTTTTTATATGACATGGCAATTTAAATTAACACCTATTTCGTGCAATAGTTGTTAAAATTAAACGGTACAAACAACATTAATAAAAAATATGTTAGGTAGGTGTTATTTCGATTAGTTAATTAATGTTGGTAATCAAAGGGTACAGCTGACTAATTGTCAAGTCACCGTTTATCGTCATTTTGATATAATCCTCGTTAATGTTAACGTTTATCTTATTCATGTATGTCCCACCTCGGTGTGTCTATAATTCCAGAGTTGACTACTGAAGGCTCACCTCAATTCCCCTATAGCATTCTTAGTACACAATTCCTCTCTATTCATCAATGAAGTCCTCGCACATGTCTTCAATAGCACCAGCCTTTATTCAAATGTAAGCCACGTTTCATCGAACACGTTATTTAAAATTTGAAAAATAAAATTAGACTATCTAGCGACGTCTGCATGCATGTCAGATATAAAGAATATCCCGTTGACTTACGTTCAACTTGTTTCCGATCATTTTTCTTTATTTTGATTCGGTTGAGGCGATTAAAATGTTTTAATGTAACAATCCTGGTTTTAAGAGTAAAATATTTGGCTTGCATTTCACGTTTCGATTTGATTCGTATTTTTGTTAGTGGTAAAGTAAATAATAATATTTTTTGTACTGACAATATTTTTACGAAATTCAATCGTGAAATGAATAAGTTCATCAAAAAATGTTGTCTGAACAAGTAATTGTAGCGAATAATAGTTCTATTAATCGCAATCAACAATAATTTCAAACATAACACACGTAGCCAAGAGTATAGTATGATGTAAGTGTGAATGTGCTGATATACACATTTTTATTAAATTTTTGATATTTTTGATAATTAAAACTAAAATCATTAAAAAACAAGTACTTTGGAAAAGGGGATTTTAGCATCATTTGTTCGAATTGATGAACAATAAAATGTACTGCGTAAACAGCAAGGTTACTGATGTACAACGAAACCAATGTCCATAATAAGCTTCGTCGCATTAACGAAATTGTTGAGTAAATTGTATAAGAACTTGACATCAGTCTGGTTTCGTCGCAGCAATAACAGTTATAGTCGTAGAATATCGGGTGAACTTTACGAGATAAACATACTATATAACCTTTAGATAAGTGCATACTTAAATTGTTTTTGGAGCATCAATTCATTAGTATGTTCAACTGCTGATGCACAGTTGTACGATCATCAATCGTTTTTATTTGTGCAAAAAGCTTAAGATCGTCCGCAAAAAGTAGTTTGTTACATTGAAGCTGGTTACATAGATCATTAATGAAGATAAGAAACCATAAGGGACCCAGGTTACTATCGTTGGGAAACCTGGAAGTATGTACGAAATAGTTGGATACATGCCCCATATATGCTACATACTGTTTTCTACCCACAATATATGTTTTAAAAAGATGCTAACATGGGAGAGAAACCAGTCAAGCCGAGTTTAAGTAAAAGAATTGAATGATTGATAGTGTCAAACGCCTTAGGGCCAATTGTTCAACCTTTGTTTAAACCAAGTTTTAGTTTGAACCCGGTTTAAGCCAAAAATCAGATTGTACCAGACAGGACGTTGGCTTAAGTGTGGGTTTATATAGAGCGCACTTGCTTGACAGTTTAAGTGTGAGTTTAAGGACAAAACGCACCAGTCCAGTCTGAAACGTCAAAACTTGCTAGTACCTAACCTTAAATAATGGGAGCCCAAATGGAAAATTATAACGATTTGACGGATGATGAAGACTTCTTGGAGTTAATAGAGCATATTTTCATTCCCAGAGCCCCATCATTTTGAAGTTTGGAATGAAAACTAATTTATTGCAAGATTTCCTTTATCCAAAGTGGTTGTGTCTTTAATAACTGGCGAAATTACACCTGAGATACGAAATAATTCCGCAAGGTAGGTTTTTTGTAACCTAATGCCAGCGCTTTCGCAAAATTCTTCTACTCATGTTGAAGGAATCACGCTGTGACTCCTTCAGAAATGGTGCTAATTACGTTGAGGTTTTTGGCAACGGGCAGTTTTCTACAAGTAGTAGGAGATTTCATCGGTATTGACAAATCAACAGCAAGTCGTATTGTAAACAAAGTAACGACCACAACTCATTAACATGCCGTCAAACACCAGATGAAATTTCACACATAGCGATTTTACATAATTGCCAGATTTCCTAATTGCATTGGGGCGCTGGACAGCACCCATGTTAAAATACAAAGTCCAGGTGGAGAACAAGCTGAACTGTTTCGTAACCAAAAGCTATATTTTTCTTATATCGTGCAAGCAGTGTGTGATGCTTCACTGAAATTTTTAGATAGTGTTATAATGACAGTGGCTATGATATAAAACCATATTTGATAACACCGTTACCACATCCTGAAACCCAAGCAGAAAATCTCTTTAATGAAAGTCAAATCAAAACGCGAAATCCAATTGAAAGATGTTTTGGTGGTATTAAAAAGTCATTTTCCAACACTTGCTCTAGGTATTAGATTAAACTGACAAAAAGTGGAAGCTGTTGTAATAGCATCTGCAGTGCTACAGAATATTGCAATCGAAATGGGAGAAATGATGGCATTTGAGTATGACGAAGACAATAGAGATGTAAATCAGAATAATGTTGTTCGTCATTGATTAATATTAAACTATTTCGAACACCTCTTACAAAAATAATAACTAAATGAATTTAATGGAAAAGCAGTTGTTTTATGGTTGTGCCAACATAATATAAACTTAGTTTACTTAAGCGGAAACTGTTCCACGAATACAGAACGTAACCTATATTTCAACTTGGTTTACTTTATAAACCTGGTTTTGTAAAGCTCGAGTTTGAGTCCATTTTGAACAACTGGCCATTAGTGATGTTCGTGTACACTACATCAACTTGTATATTACAATCAAGATTCTCACATAGAAACTAAATTAAAACGGCAATGTTGTTACAACTGATCTCTTGTTCATAAAACCATATTGATCTTCCGCAATAAATGGTCTGATCTGAAGGAAAATCTTGAAATACAGGAACATTTCAAATATGTTTGCGAAGTTGTTAGTTATGGGTTTGGGTCGATATTTTCAACAGAAGCCGGGGATGTGGCATAAAGATGTTGAAAATGCAATACCACCCTAATTACAAAACTACGGATGCAGTCACGACCCAGTGTATGACTATTTTCGAGTTTTTGAAGTGGACATCAGATTCATCAACAGTAAGAACATTAGCAAGTGAACCATTCATAAGATTAGTATTCGTCACTTCAACATCAGAGAGACATGCGTACGGATCTGAAATGTGAAACGGAATTTGGTGAATTCTATGTAACTCCAGTAGGGCCTGTCATTGAATTAGGTATCCCTGATTTTTTTTTCATCGAAGACAGGAATTACCTGAAGTACTTGGGATTATCCTTAATATTCTCCACGTCGGATACATAATCTTTAAAAAGTTTTGACGTGTTATTTTTGACTATTTTACCCAAAATGCTTAAATTGTTGAAGATCATACGGATAATTATATTTATTAAACTTTTGACGATATTTGTACTTAAGCTTAATGTTGCGAATGTGTTCTTTGGTGAACCAATTGGTAAGTAGATCTACAAATATTTTTCAAGGGCACGTATTTATTCAATGCCTCATAAATTTTAGTATAGAATTCAGAGCAAGCCTATGAACGACGTGATGAAAGATTGTACACCAAGTATTTATTACATTTATTAACACATTTATATAAAAAATTAGATAATGAAGTGTACCACAACTGTGGAGGGATAACACTAATTAGAACATCACCGAAAACGTACGCAAAAATATAGAATAAAAATTAAAGTCGCTCAGTTTGTTTTTCGACCAAATATTCACTGGAAATGCAATAAAAGAAGACAAAATGATACATCTGAACTTTGTAGACCTAGAGAGAGCCATATATCTTTTCTTTTGATTCTGTCGAATCAAAAGAAAAGATATATTAAGAAAAAGAGGAACACAAAGAAGAACAAGTCAGGAAAAATCTAGCCTAGGCCTCGAACAAGGATGCATCATGAACCCACTACCGTTAGCATTAATCCTACACGAAGCAAAAACGAAGGAAAAAGAGGCCAAATCATACGAAATTTAGTACCAGAAGATGAAATGAATGAACTATTTTGCTGATGTGGTCGTGGTAATGAAAGATGAAAGGACCCTTAATTATAAAGATATACAAAAGAGTTTTCGAAAAAATCAACAAGAAAATCGAAGACAAAAACATAAAAAATAGTACATATAGATGAAAAATGAAATATTTAGGACACCTATGCTAATATTCGGAGCAGAAACGTAGACAATGGCGGAAAAAATAGAGCAAAAGAGATAATATCCCTAAGAAGAATTGTATGTGTAATAAAAAGAGATAGAATTAGGAATACAATTGCCAGGAGCAATCTGGAAATAAGACCCATAGGGGTCTTATTCCAAGTCATGGAAGAAGCAACATGTGGTGGTATGGCCGTGTGAGAAAAACGCAAGTACTAAAATCCAAAGTAAAAAAGAAAACAAGAGGAAAATCGAGAAGAACATGGTTGGAGGATACAATGTTAGCAATCAGCAATGAGGGGAGAACATTGGGAGAATACACAGCAGGTGACAAAAAACAACAAGAGATACAGTGTTCGTTACATTATGCATTACTACAATTTGTCAGCAGGTGTACGTAATTAACATATTAACGTCATTGAGGCAATCTAATCTACCGATAATGAAAGATTTTGAAATGTGGATTAAAGAAAGAATAGTTTATTAATAACGTGTTTCTCAAAGGGACAACAATTTCACATTCCCTATTGAATTAATAACATAACGAATTTACCCTAGCTTTAACTGTAACGATAATTTAATAATTTCATGATTTTTTGAAATGTCTTGCGTTATAAACGTTTCTTGTGTATTCAATGCGTATATAATTGTATTTGATCGAAATAGCACCTGACAGCTGGTGTCAGGTGCCATGTTGTAACCCATATAAGAAATGTTAAAGCATAATTGCTTTCAATGTTTACTCTACTTTTGGCTACCTCTGAGCTACAGTTGTTAGGGATTATCTGGACTCCGCGAATCGTTTTTTGTTTCTGACACCAAACATTACTCAGCGGAGAGTAGGTATTTATTGAAGTTTTATAACCCTCGTGGAACCACTACATTGCTTCAAACACTAATGCGAGAATTGCAAATAGCACGGTTTGATCAACTACAGAATATAGGTAGGAATTATTATCATTACATGGCGGAGAAAAGCAAAGCAGAAAGAGATCAAGAAAAGACATGTAAAATGATATTATCGACGATCAAGAAAGAATTGGATGAAATCAGATATTACGAGGAAACAGAAATAGTAGCACACGAAACCATGAGAACATATAAGTTCTAAAATTTTCGCCTTTGCTTCAAATCTTGCCCGACACGTTTACTTTAGATCATTTTAGACTACACGAACCTTTTTCTTATACCAAACTGTTCCACATTTCTCAGAGTAGTCACATTTTGACCCTCACAACAAATTGCCATACACTCTTTCATAACATTCTGGTTATTTTCTTTTCGACAAAACCTTTTATATTTCTGTAAATTTCATAATTCTGCATAAAACTAAATATATATAGTTTTCATAAGGTATCTGAGAAAACAATGTAATGAAATTAAAGAGTTATCAACAATATTGCCACCCCCACATATTTTCTCTGATGAACAGTCTTATCAACATAAAATATAAAAAAAATGTTTTAATACTGTCAAAATTACTAACATAAAAAAATTACTAACATTAAAACTGAGTACATTTACAAAACTGAAGAATTATTAAACGATAAAAAAATCGATTCCATTGTTGTTAACGATCCTACTGCTGCTGTCCAAAAAAAAATTAACGAATATTTGAAGTCATTAAAGATTCAAATCAACTTGATAATATTAGTTATAAAAGTTTGACTACTTACAATTCTACCTCTGCTAAACTTTATTGCATACCACAAATACATAAACATGAAGTACCCATTGTCTCGAGTATACAATCTCCTATAAAGTAAAGTATCTGCATTTGTTGCTAACATTCTCTCTACAGCTTAAAAAAACACTAGTGACTATGACAATTTTGACTCTTTCGCCTTCTGTGAAACTTTTCGAGAATTTTTATTACCGGACAATTATGTTTTAGCATCATTTGATGTAGCTTCGTTATTTACGAGCATACCTGGTTTTATATGTACTGGAATTGAATTGGGATACCATTGGTGAACACACGGGATTGTCAAGGGAATCATTTTTTGTTATCCTAAATTTAATATTTAACAATTTAATAAAAAAAAATCAAACAAGTTTTGTTTTCGGGTAGTCCACTTAGCCCGATACTTGCTAACATTGTCATGGACTACTTACTGGACAATATAGGTATTGTTTTCCTTTCAAATTTTTGGCTCTACTAGAAGGTGAGATTAATAATACTCTTGATGTTTTCAACTCCTTCCACCCTGATATTCAGTTTACTGTTGGAAAAGAAACCAATAATAGTGTACCGTTTTTAGACACCCTAGTCAATAGAACACCGATGAATAAGAACATAATAGACTGGTATAGAAAGGAAACACACTGGTAGATTCTTGAATTTTCATTCAAGTAACACAACTAAACAAAAGATCAATACCGTAATAACGATGAAAAATAATAATAAAAATTTGTCACTCAAGTTTTCAAAATAAGAATTTTAAAATTTTTATGGATATGTTTCTTAATAATGCTTATCCTAAATCATTATTAAGTAAATTGCTTTTTAGTTCCCCGTCAGGGAGTAACCTTATTACCACTCATGGTACGAGTTCTGATGACACAGTCATAATTATTGCGACAAAAAAAAACCTTTAATTAAATTGTATTTAGTGATCCTGATGAACCATCCGTACAGGATGGTAATTTTCTTGGCATTGTTTATCAACCTATACATAAATATAACTTATATGTACGGCAGATGAAGATTTAGAACGTTTTGTTGGAAACGTAATCAGCTTTATTCGCAACACGATCATGAACAGTTTGTGACTGTATCATTGTGCAAATACAAGACGTCCATATTTACCGAAGGAAGGATCTAAAAATATTTTGTATGAACGTGCAAAAAGTAACTATTATATTAACGGTTTAGTATTGATTTTCGTTGCTAAAGTTACGGTTTAGGGCTTAAGGTTTTTCGATTTTTAGAAACTATAGAGTAATTCATTCAGCCAAAAATAATTACCAGATGTTAAAGTGACATTTACACAATATTACTTTGAAAGTCCTATTAACGATTTCTTAAGAAATTTGTGGGAAAAGTCTCTTGATTGCACTCACGGCTTTTAGAATATTAAGTCCGTGTAATAAACGGAAAAGCAAAAAAAAATGGTAATAGCACAATAAATATTTATAAATTTTATCATCTGTTTACCTTTGACACCGACCGCTACACTCCGGAAACTGGAGGTTCCAACTGCAAAGGCACATTGCGGTTTAAAATGGAGTGGAACAGCTGGCTTCAAAGATAACAGGATTTAATATATGATTCAAGCCATGTTTCGAAATATGAAAAATACTATACATGTACAAAATGAGAAAAACTCAGCGTGCAATGCATGATTAAATTCAATTATGCTTTAAATTTTTAAAACCGTGTAAAGCATGTGTCTTTGGCGGTTAAACAACAACAAAATGATTGCCTTTGGAAAAATTACAAAATTTCAATGTACACACGAAACATTAAATAAATAATGAATGTATAAATATTTGTTGTAATAAAATATGTTGCAACGTTTATTTCTTCTGGTGTGTAACGATAAATTTATCATCGCTTATCTTGGTGTTCGTCTTGTATCGCGTTAATGATTTCAATCCGATGTTTTCTTAAGTGGGTCTTACATCAAAGATGGGGGTTCAGAAGAATGAAGACCCCCCATATATATGAAGACCTACCGAGGAAAACAAAGTGATCAGTGATCAGATTGTAATTGTGAATAAGGGATAAATAACATATAACTATTTTGTACAAAAAAGTGCCGCAATGAAAAGGATTAACATTTAATTTTGCAATATATAAGTCGATTATACTTCGTTACTATCCGTTTGTGCCATTTTCAAAATTCGACCAGCTCGTAACTTTTGAAATTTTTCTGACGGCATCCGATTCGTGATCGCTAATACCACCATCATTTTTGATTTTTCGAAATAGAAAATGAAGCTGGTAATGAAATGATAGAAATCCCCAATATTTCCACTACAAGAAACATCACAACACGGTATTATGTGGTGACAAACAAAGAGTCAACAAAAAGGCAGCAAAAATGTCATCAGACTGCCGTCAGAAGGATAAAAGGAGCACTGAAGCTGTGGTCACAACAAGCACAGTTTTACGAAATCCAAGCAACTGTGATCGACGTACTAATCTAACAACCCAAACAAGTTGGGTTTGATTGAGTTGGGTTGGAATCGATCAGTGATCGAGGTACTAATCAAAGTCTACTGTACTGATGTGCAAAACAATTTGGGTTGCAAACCCACAAAAGCCAAGTAAAAAGAGCGGAAACCAGAGTTTTTTTTATTATGTACACCAGCGTTCATTTATAACAAAGGAGCCAGCACAACAACTTTGCCGTATTTAGTACAAAACAATTTGGGTTGCAAACCCACAAAAACCAAGTAAAAAGAGCACAAAACAAGAGTTTTTTTTTATTAGGTACACCAGCGTTCATTTATAACAAAGGAGCCAGCACAACAACTTTGGCTAATCGGTACAGCACGAAGCCAAAAGAAGGACGGCTTCCAAAACACAATCTCTGTAAGTTTTGACACAAGAACTACTGTTAGCTCACAAGCGCTTTAATAAAGTTCGGCAGCTGACGCAGCAATATCTGAGAATCCAGATATTGTTGCGTCAATGATCGTTCGCAAGAAGGCACAAATCACAGTAAGCCTTGACTACTACTTCGTGCTCGTAAAGGGACGACGTACGTTGGATTTCAGATCATGGATTCAGCGATAGGATGCATGATGAATTTCACGAAGAAGCAGACGAAGGCGCTCGCTCAAACTGTCATCGTCAACGCAGTACAAGAGAATACGGTATCGGAAAATCAAATACAGCAATTTCAGTGGGGCAATGACAATCGATTCAACACGTGGTAGTAAATGAAGAAAAGCTTAGCTAGGGTAGCTCGTTTTATAATACACTTTAACGGTGGAAAGGAAATCCATTTCGATAAGAGACATTTCCACCACATTCCGAAAGCTGAGTTGATTCTTCAAAACAATTGCAGTATGTTGGTCTTGATTATCTGCAACGAATTATCATCTTGACAACCACAAGAAGAAAAAATTGTGGGTGTTGTAACCATGCGCATCAGATCTGGTCATTGAAGCATAAGGAATCATCAACTCCACACCGTTGGCGTATTTAAATTCCAATCTGCGACCAAGCCAGCAAGCAAGACTATGGGCGACTTTTGAAATTTTGGCAAGCCAGTTACCTAAAAAAATGTGCGGAACGAACGGAAATAATCCAGAACACTACCGACCGAGAGCTTCGGGTAAATGAACATGTCATCGCTATGGAAATGCAGCCGCAAGGATTATGGAGAATGGGTATAATCGGAGAAGTAGCAACAGGACGTAACAGTCAAATCAGGACGGCGACTTTTCTGCTGACCAATGGCAAAATATGGACCAGATTAATCTACCTCTTATTTCCGTTCGAACTAACAGCAAATGAACAGCAGAATCTTCTAGTGGTGGAAGGGCGTAGTTTGGAAAAAGGATAAACAGATCTCCTACGGTAAATTCGACGAAATAGAAAATACCTGCAAAATTAAACTCGCTTATGCAATGCTTTCAGACAAATGGCACAATGTACAATCAGAGAATTCAAATAAAATACGCTGATGACGGTGGTTCTGACAAACAAAAACTAATTTAGTTACGGAGGTAAAATTATAAATATCAGCATCAGATAAGGGCTTACTAATAAATAAATCTAATATGAAATTTATGGTGGGACATGAATCAGAGATGTAAGCAGAGAATTGAAAGTAATAACAGAAGTATCAAAATATAGTTTCTAAAGAGTGAAGCGCCTTATTATATATATTATATACAATAACAAGTAGAGGGGATGAGAGGAAAGACCAGGAAAGTATTGCCAAAGGCATATATGGGGGCAATACAGCAAATTTTAAGAATATCTCAAAGACCAGTATGGTGGAGTATGGAAATTAAACAAAACAGAAAGAATACATTAAAAATGTTTGAGAGAAAAGTATTGCGAAAGATATATGGGGGAAGGAAAACACAAAACATTTGTTTAAGGAGAACCAACGACGAACTGCAATAGTTGTATACCGATCACCAATAACAAATGTAGTGAGATCTCAAATGATGACCATCTATGGGCCATGTAGAGATATTGGGTAATGAGAAAACAACAAAGCAAGTTTCAAGAGGAGGGACGACAGGAAGACAAAAAAGAGGCAGGTCCCGAACAACATTTTTAGAGGCAGTAGAGAAGGACGTGGAAAAATTGTGGGAATGTGGGAAGTATAAATGGAAAATGAAAATAAATCGAAAAACGAAGTTATTGAAGAGATGTAATCTTAAAGTTTACATTGCGGATAACTGAAGTAAAAATACTTGTGGAATGCAGAAAATGAAGGATGTGTATTGGTTAAGTTGGTGACAAGTAGATGTAAATTAAGGAGAAATGGAGGACGTAGGACTTGTGATGGAAAAATTGGAATAAATAATAATAATAAACTACAAAATATCGTCATACGTTAGCCAAAAGTTAACGTAAGCATTATAGGCACCTAAAGCTCCCTCTCCGCTAAGATATTGAACATGCGGTTTCCAGTTTAGTTGTTGATCGATTTGGACACCGTATTTAGTGAGAATTACAAAAAAATCTGCCCGATTTCAGCTTTAAGTTCATTTTCTGGACAGCTGATAATTAAACGACAAGTCGTTTATGTATAGCACAAAAAGAAAAGGGCCAAGTATTGATCCCTGAAGAATCGCAATTTTTATTTCTTCCCAGTTTAATTTTAAATTATGGTCAACAATGTTGTTCTTAATTTTCTTTGTGGCACCCTGTCATTTCACCTACTCCATAAAAAAAGTATTATAATAACGCACAAAAGAAATCCATTTGGGAAGTACATGGAGTCGTCGTATAGGACAGTCTCGATTTTTGTAACTATATAATACATGATGGTATTTACTTTTAACACATGTTCAAAGTCATAAGTGTTTGTTGAGCACACCCATATTATCAAATCCCGCTCTGTAAAAGATATTTATTTTCTTGAGCAATTCTTTATTACTGTTATGTTTGTCTGTATTATTTCTTTTACCACATTCCGTGCTGTTCTCATTTTATTTTTAGAATTTAATACAAAAATATATATATATATATGAACGAAAGATTATTAATAGTAAAGGGAAACGTACACGAAATCGTATACAGCATAATCATATAAAGCTTACGTACCAAATTACGTTGCACTGAAAGAAAAAATACGAGTTTATCTAACTATTACAAACAAAGAATAATTGAAAGGGGATTACGATACTAATGGCAGATGCGATTGGAAGGATATGAAATGATATCATGGAATTAAAAGATCTATGTGACCCCATGGAGAGAATACAAAGAATATAAGAAATGATCTTACTATAACAAACAGAAATTTCATGCACAAATATATTAATAAATTTACATCAGTTATATGTAAAGCAATAACAATAAAAACTATGGGCATAAGATTAAAGAAAATTACGTCGAAAATATGAACAATATTGATAGAAGAAAAAGGCATAATAGAAACAATATTTGGGGGGGGGGGGGGCAGAAGTAAATCAAGACGCAGACTAACATGATGATTTAAAAATATAAAAAATAAGGGAAGACTGTCATCAATAGAAAAGGAAAAAGTGACAATATCAAATAATAAATAAGCACAAGATAGAATCAGAGCAGAAAGCATAGAGAAAATGATGAGGGAAGACAATTTAAACATATTAAATGGGATAGTAATGGAAAATGGAGTATAAATAATAATGCCATTATTTAAGAAAGTTGATATGAAAACATAAACAATGCGGAGGCTACGTTGACGGTACACCCACAAACTATTCACAAGCATATTAGCCGGCAGATTGAGAGAAAAATTTGAAGCAACTATAGAAGAATCTCAACATGTATTTACAAGAGAGAGGAGCGAAACAGTAGGCGAAACTTTACTAATAAAATTGGAAATCTTAAAAATGAGCTCGTTAGTGTGGGAGATATAAAAATATTTGGAAAATTGGTTAGTGAGGAGTAAACATTATTAAAGCCCTGCACAAAACATTAGTTCGAGTTCGAGGGAAAACTGATAAAAAAGACCGTGAATGAGGCTGTGAAGAAACATTTGTATCGAATTATATTAACTGTTAGAATATTGTCACATAATAGACGATATTGCATTTTGTTTGTGGATTTTTGTAGAATCTTTTCTAGTTGAAAAAAAGCACCGTGCTCTTATACAATTTCTCCTTATTATAAGACAATAGTATGCTTGTCAACGCAATTTAAAAGCGGGAATCCGTCTAAGACGATCCTCGAAGTGGTCGATCAAATTCAGCCAGTATCGAAAAAAAATTTCGAAAAGCAGAAAAATTGATTCTTGATGATCAACGAATTAAAATCGATGTGGTGGCTGAAAGTTTGCAAATTGGCAGGGAACGTGTTTGGACCATCATTCATGATAATTTAGGAATGTCAAAGGTGTCTACCCGATGGGTACCGAGAACGTTGACTCCACTTGATAAGCAACGTCGACTTGAATCGTTTCAACAATTTTTTGAGCCTTGTGAAGAGCAAAAGGAACAAATTATTGAGAAAATTGTAAATATCGATGAAACGTGGGTTCATCATCGTGACACAAGGCTCGCCACCATCAAACACATTTAAGGTCTAACATTCGGCTGGCAAGGTTATGGCCACTATATTTTGGGAAGAAATTTTACCAAATAAACTACTGGCTACAAAAGATCAAATTCCAACAGGCCACGAAGGAAAATTCAAAAATGGAGTTTTGGATGACAATGCATCCAATACACAAGACTGCTGTTTTCCACGATGCTCCAACAATTTAAAGTTCACTAAATTAAAACAGCCCTGACTTAGCACCCTGTGACTTTTTTCTGTTCAGAAACTCGAAAAAGCAGTTGATGAGACAAAGATTTCCAAAGGACGAAGAATTAACGTGGGCTGTTTTTTGCAAAGGAATTTTTATGATAATTTTCGTAAATTACTGAATGTAAAAATGCATAGAAGTACAAGGAAATTATATTGAAAAATGAAAAGAGACTTATTATATTTTAACTCCTTCATAGTCAGGTATCTTTTTTATCAACTTGTCTCGTTAGAACATACCATAAAGAATCCGTAGAATTTGATCCAAAGACGTGGCTCTAGTAGTAAATTTGGAAGAAAACTTACAACAAAGCTTTATAATATATCAATAAGAGCCAATGAAGGTAAATATGGAAATCAACAGTGACAAAAGCGAAATGGGTAATTATGACAAGAATGAGGAAGCAAACATTTAATATACAGTGCAATTAGTATTAGACCACGTCAATTATGGAAGACAATGGAAAAATAAGGAAATATAAGGCTGGAAGATTATGCAATACCCTACATTATGGGGAGGAAATAAAGATCCTACCAAGATAAACGACAGGAGAAGACACAAGAAATAGATTGTGGTAGGCAGAATGACAACAGTAGAAATGAGAAAAAGAGGAATAAATAACACAGTTAAAAACAACTAAGTATTAAGTCAATAGAAAGAGTGCTTTATGGGACGCAATTGGGTTAATATGTTTGTGCCTCCCATTAATCTACTTATCGCAAAAACACGTCCAAATAATGCTGCACAGGGCTATCATATTGCACTGTAGGGCCCCTTCATGTTAAAATTATTATATTAGTAGTAAATGTTTCATATTGCATAATTCATTGGCAGGAACTGAGCAAATATAATACTTATTATCAATCTTTTCATTTAAATTTACTGCCTAAATAATATTAATCATATCAAATATAATATTTTTACATATTTTTATAAAATTACGGGGTAACATTACTTTACATTTTTTAAATCGAAATATGTATGTTGCTTTGTTTATACAGGGGATTGTTGATTTTATCTAAAACTATATAATTTTACTTTATGTATGCATATCGACGTACGACGTGTAAGATGCTACCAACGTTGTGTATCTGCATCTGTCCGGTTCCCTTTAAAGAGGCTGCTGACTCATAGGGCCGCAGTCGGGGCTACATCTCGATCAATAGTGTGAACACCCCACAGTCCAAGGCAGCTCGACCCTCCGCCGTTAGGCATGGGGTTCATGAACCCACGTTTCACGTATTGGATATCAAAATACTTCAACGTATATATGGAATGTGGCGTTTTACAAATTTAATTGCATTTTTTCCATTATTGAAGTTGATTCCACTTTTATTTATTATTGTAAGAATATAAATAGAAAAAAAAATATTGATAGGGCACTTAATTGTTATTTGAAGTTAGGCCATATGTGGAAGTAAAAAAAATATTCAGACAAAACAAAACAGTGCTACTGCAAATATGACTTGAGTTGTACTGGTCGGGCGTAGACCAACCCCATTAAATTGTGTATCTTTGTTTATTAATAAGTAATAAAAGTTACTAGTGCACGCACAAATCACGTGAAAATCAATAGTTAGACTTGATCAGGTCGTGCGATTAAATATTACCACAAACCACATATTTATTACCCAGCATGTGGGGTATTCATATTTAATAAATAAGAATATGTTACCGGACCAACGCATATTATGTTATAGGGAGCTCTAGGATCGTTCTTGATATTCGCACCCTTTGTTTGTGCGAAGGTGTCTGGAAACATTTCTAATCCCCTCGCATAAGGTATCGAGTTTGATCCTCTTTGAATCTAACGCGATACATTTTACGTTGTCTGCTTTATCTGCAAATTCTTTGCGGTCTTTCACCAGTCAGTGCTCTCAGGATCCATTAGCATGAAAATCATGACAGGGAACATCATAAAGAGGATTTTCATACCAAGATACCAGAGCGTAATATAATTTCATGTAAAGTTGAAAAGAAAATGACAGCACTTATAGAAAATTACATTTTGACCCTACTTTGCAAATTCAAGACAATGTTAATGATTTAATTAATAAATGGGAAAAAGGTAATGTTATTACTAAAAAGTTATCCAGTGAACCAGTTACTCTACTTTATTCAAACATACCAAAATCACAGGACATACTTTTGTTTCGATAACACCAAAATTCTTACTAAAAAAGTGCAATTATAAAAAGCATTTGGTTTTGGAGATGGTACACATAGTAAAATATGTTTATATACACTAACACTATAAACTTTAAAACTGACTCAATTTAAGCGTAATTTATTACTGTGATCCTGCATCTTTCTAGATTGATTTTTTCTTTTTCTTTTATTTATTAATTTATTTTTAGTTTTATTTCGCGTTATTTGACCAATGTTGAAACTAACTTTTTCACATAATTTTAATTTGAACATTGAAATTAGTAATTAATCTTTAAGAGATCTGACGATTAATGAACTCATTGTGGAGCTGATCCTTGAGGTTGATGTGTGGTTCTCTTTTGATGCATGCTGGTGTTCACTTTTGACATATTGTAAGTTCTCGCTAATTAGCTCTTTGTTTAATTACTGTTTTGTTACAATTAGTTTTAGTTACATTTTCAATTGACTTGTTTTCTTCCTGTTGGTTTATTTTTATTTTACCGTTTATATTTTTGAAACTTTGAACATTTTCACATTGTTAAGACTTTTTTACGTTTTCAGAAATTTGCGTTTAAGAAAATTAAGACATTTCACATTCTTAAGGTTTTCCATTTTTTAATACTTTTGTATTTTTTTGAATTGCTACTCAGATGCTTTATTTGTTTTCCTTTAGGCAATTAATACTTTTTTCTATACATTACATGACAAATCTTTAGTTCACCATTGTTACAAATTAATTTTCAAAATAACATTACTTACATTTATGAAATTTACACGATTTAAAACTACCTTATTCTGTCAAAGCTACATCTGCTTTTAACAATGTTCTAAATTTTACAGTTAGTGATAGCTTTAAGTTTGCAACACAACAAGTTCCGATCAATACATTCCAAAACTGAAAACTGAAGGTGACGTATACAACTTGTACTTATTACTTTTGAAAACTGTGTACCTTTATATATCGCAGCTACTAATTTAAACCAAGCTCTACGACCTCATTGATGAATTGATTAAACATTTTCAAGTGCATTTTGTAAGTATATTTGGAAGTCATATCCTGTTTTAGTTCCAAGAACAGTAATCATTATGAGATGTCGACACGGTTGTTAATTTGCCAACAATACTTGACAATTAGTATTTTTTTGCTGCTTCCGCTACACTTGTCTGACTGTTTACGTAAATTCTTGGCAATTCAAAAACTAACGTTTGACGTCGAAATTTCGAACGTTGAGGTTTAACTTACAGGAGTTGTCACGCGGCGTGAACCAATCAATGTGTCGATTAATGTGAGTCGTATAGAAAAACGTTACATTGTGTACGCGAGAAATCGTACCTGATCGAGTGGAAAAAAACGCCCATAAATAAAATTGAATTAATGTTCGTTATTAGGGATTTCATGTGGAAAAACTGGGGTATACAGAATGAAGGCTCTGCCAATATGTTAAGGTGTTTTCTTTATTGGATCATCGACGAGGAAAGTATGTGTCATAAAATGTATATTTTCGTGATGGTAATATTAACAATAATATTAAATTAATGAATTATATTTACAATAAAATTTTATTCATTGGTCACTTGAAAAATAATATTTATAAAGCATGTGAAGATTTAAAACTTACAACTAAATGTTATTTGGCAATGGTTTTTTGGTGTCGATGAATTTACAGAATTTACATTTTTTTATGTAATTTTTGGAAAATTGCACATTAGGTAATTAATAATGCCTAAAAAGTCTAAATTGCAAAGTACTAACATTACTACAAAATTACCAACTGCACCAAAATCCAAAAAATGTGCAAAAATGTCAAATTATCATTGGGGCACTGTTAAGAAAATCGTGCAAAATGCAAAAATTGTGAAAAAAATCACTCTCGTCCAGAATTAATATTTTAAGTATGTAAAAATTATGAAATTAAAAAAAATTAAATTTCAAAATATTTACAGATTAATAAAGGAGTCAAAATGATATTTGAAGAAAAAAACCAAAATTTAAAACATCGCAGTAATTGTGAAAATCCTGTGATAATATTTCTTTCTATGCAAAACTGGCTAAAATGCGACGTAAATAAAAATTGTTGAAATTAGAAAAAATAATGAAAAATAAAAAAAAACTATTTTCAAGAAACTGAAAATTTTCAGAAATAATTATTTCTGTTAAAAAGAATATTGGTAGATATATAAAAAATAAAATCTTTTAAAATCGTTGAAAATCCAAAAAACGAATTAAAGTCGCAAAAATCACCATAATTTGAAACATTGATAGACAATCGTTGTGAGAATAGTTGGAAATTGTGTTAAATTATAAAACACTTAATTGTAATGTTATGTTGAATGTAAAGCAAAAACGTTAAAATATTAGAAATCGAAGAAAAGCATTGTGTTTCGTTGACAATCGGAACATTCAGAGAAAAAGTTAAAAATCATGAAAATTGTGTGAATGTTTAAAATTGGAAAAACTTAAATAAATAGCAAAAAATATAAATACTTCATCATTATAAATTGTGAAAAAATAAATGGAAAAAGTAGGAAAGAAAATAATGTATAATGACATAATGTAAATATCGTTAAAACCGTAATATCAGAAAAACCTAGGCCTGCTACTATCTGAAGATTTTAGGAATCGGATATCCAGATCCGAAAGTACCCGAATTCCCGATATCCGGATAGTTTACTATCCGGACCCGAGAACCGAAACTCGGATTCGGATATCGGGTCCAGGTTCGGGAAAGAAAAATCTTAATTTAGGAGAGCTCTGAAATTCAATTGGTGTTTAAAGGTACGTTAACCACAACCAACATATCAATTTAATTTTAACAAGACGTCAAAAGTGAAAACTCTTTACTAATTAAAAATGGTTATCACAACAGAGCAAAAAGCAAAATTATTGGAATGCTATTTTCGAATAGGACAAAAAGTTGATGGTGTTTGGCATTATTCCATTCCTGAGAGCTTTACAGATTTCCATGAAGAATATATAATGTGTTTTATGAGGCTAGAATCTCATCTGTCAATACTGTCATTATTGTAGTGTCTTTTGGTTGTACGCACGTTATTAATCACCTCATGAGAAGTATAACATGTTAGTCAGTAAAAATCAGTCACTTAATTAATAGAAACGGCACAAGAACAATCTCAATGTTGTATATTATTTGCAAACGTATACTCAAGAAATGCACGGTTTGAATTTCGAGATCTGAGATAACAACTTGCGGATCAGGATCCGAAATAGTAATGTCTAATCACTTATCATAAATCATAGAAATCGTTAGAAATGGAAACAATATTAAAATTGAAAAAGAATCACAGTAAATCTTAAAAATTCGTAAAATCGTTAAAAATTGTAAAAACACCGAGAAATCGTAATGTCGCTACAAATCGTAAATATTCAAAACAACATTATACATCAACTTATGTAGAAATATTGTTAAAAATTGTAAAAAATTATAAAAATCATTGAAATTGAAAATATCGTAAAAAACATTAACAATTCTAAAAGAGTAAATGGAAAGTGGAAAAAATCATGTACACTATACATGTAACTAAAAATATATATACATCGAATTATATCGAAGTAATTTTCAAAAGTCGAAAAAATCTATAAATTGCAAAAAAATCGAAAATGACGGAAAAATCGTGAAAATGAAAAATCTAAAAGGAAATAAAAGTCGAAAAATCGTTAAAAATATTTAGATCCTTAAATTTAAATAAGTAAACAATTAATAGAGTTATCCTTGCTGTCTACATGCAACCGTTTATTACTTCCTTATATTCTAATATTTAATCTATAAAGAAATTATCTTAATATAAAAACGCTTGGGATTCTTTTCTTAATGATTAAGACGTAACCAAGTTAAACTAATAATTAACACGTTATAGCTCAAATTAAAAGCCGTCTGGTTACAATTCGATCTAATTGTCCACAACACACACCAAAAAATGTTCGTGACTTTAGCAAAATTGGGTTGACATCCATCACAAATACCACCTTCATCATTACAAATTTTATCTTGCCTCAAATAAGGTCGACAGCGTCACTTCAATTAATTCAAAGACATTTACAGAATCCAATCTCAATTATATGGGTAAGAAATCAAAACCTGAACAACATATTAACTAATTAAGGAGGAAAATGATAGCAAATCATTCAAATTATTTTTAAAAAATGCTTGAGATGTAAACTATTTTCTGTTACTCACATTTCGCTTTATTTCAGATATAGTTCATTTTGTCATTATTAGCATTGCAAATTAAATGTTTCTGTCAATCAATTTCGAGCTTTGAATAATGTCTTTCTGGCTAATTAGACAGGACATTTCCTGGTGTTACGTTGATTTATTTATGCCTCTGTAGTGGAACGTTAATTGCTTATTTTGCATGTTTCAATAGAAATATCGTAAACCACCTTTATTTTAAATCGTAAGATTTATTTTTACAAACACATACGTTGTAAATTAATTAAAAATGTTTCAGTTTGTAAAACGTTACATTTAGACCTTGTTGTTTTTTATGATTTTTATTGCTCTACATTTTTAATTTTTAGGTCAATGAAAAATTGTTCAAACAGAGTATGTACTATATCGTTTTGTTTTAATCCTTCTTGATCACACAATTTTTAAATAGCATCCACATTTTTTTGAAGAAAATCAAGCAATTGTCATACGAATAATAATAAAAATTAACACAAATATTAATTTAATGCAAGAATTATAACGAAGCAAAGATTTGGTTGTTTATTTGATTATCATTAAATCATGCAAGCTTGACTGTCAGGGTATTGCCGTCTAGATGCCGTTCGTAAACACAAAAATTGCATCGTAACTGATGAGTATATGTCACCTCACCTCAGCGGAGGTATACTTGGTGATGAGTCCTGAAGGACGAAACAGCTCACATTTATTTTCATTAATGATGACCTACCAAGCAATAAATTAAACGGTATGACAAATGAGTGTTTCAGCTCATAAAACGTTATATTTAGACGTTCTTGTTTTGTTCATGGCGTTTTTAGTTACTATGATTTTCATCGTAAGTGTAGTATAAATAGTATATCGTTTTGTTTGTATCATTATTGGTAACAATTTGTTAGTTTTAAGTTATTCTTTGTAAACCATCATTGTAGTGTATTTAAATGATTATTTGATCTTTTAAGTGATTTATTTTATCACTTTCTACCATTACCGTTAAGTCGTCCGCAAACAGCAACATTTACATATATCAAAAACAGTAGAAGTCCCAGTACTGACCCTTGCGAAACTACTCTTTGTATACGTTTCCACGTCGATGTGATTATTTTTCTCAATTTTCTAAATAAGAATACAAAAGTGCAATGGTGTGCCACGTACTCCATATTTTTCCAATGTATCTAGTAGTATTTTATGATTGACACTAGCAAATGCCTTTGAAATATCCATGGACATTCCTGCCACTTCTTTACCAGCGCTAAGCATCGATATTACTTGTTATATCATCTGGAATATTGCTCCACTAGTGGATCTACCCCTACTGTAGCTGTTTTACATTTTCTCTTTGAGAAGTGTGTGCATAGAAATGTTATCTTAATATTTCACGGAGTCATAATTAATTATAACGTAATTTGATTGTTTAACTTTTCTCTGACCAGATACGAGTACTCGTGTGCACATCAACTCTGCAAATGTTATACTTTAGTAAAGTAAATGTTGAACGTTACGTTACGCTTGCAGTACAAATGATTAATTCACGGTATAAACATTCAAGCTGATTCATCAACTTCCATATTTCACTTCGAGATTGCATTGTGGACTTAATGATACTGGGATTTCAATTCATACAGGTGCCTCGCCACACCGGGGACAGTTCGGGGTATCTGTCGTTCGGGCAGATAAGAACAAATGTAATGTGTGTTACGTTGGTATATCAAAGTTCAAAATAACATAACCTAGAATTATGCATGGCAAACACGCAATTATCAATGTGTTTCAACATCGAGTTGTACATTTTTGTAGATATTTTTAATTTTCTGATATATATGACACAAACAAGTTAATGTTTTAAATAAATCTGTATGAATATTACGTAGTATTGGAAATTATAATTAGAATACAGGAAAAAATAGTTAGTTGGAATTAAAAATTTTCATGGGTTTTGATTGGACACATATATGTAAATTTTACCCTGGGTTTCAAATAAAATGCACCACATAGAAGGAGGAGACGGAGAGGGCTGAAAACTTGTGTGTAAAGCTGTTATATACACAAACAAATGATGAAAATTTGGGAAAAAACACGTTTTGTTGAAGAAATGTCACACACAGAAATGTGTAACATCACCACGTGCTTGAATTCAGGAATTTGTCCTTCTAGGCATACTAGAAAGTAGATGATCTATTGCGTCCTGGGGTATTTCGTCTCAGGCTGTTTGAAGCGGTTTTCGTAATTCATCTGTGCTGTTTGTCTAAGTCTGACCAAGATGACGCAGTCTTCGGTCCATCATTTGCCAGACATGTTCTATAGGCGATCAGACAGGCCAAGGTATCAAATCTATGTTTTCTTCAAAAACTCTTTGTGTCATTACTGTAACATGAGGCCGCGCATTATCTTGTTGAAAGATAGCTTCTGGATGTTCTTGTAGCAAAGGAAGAACAACTGGTTGTAAGACATTATCGATGTAATGTCCAGCATTTAAACTACCCTGGATAAACTTTAAAGGAGCGCGGCCTCCTATTTTTATGCCACCCCAAACCATTACACCAGGGGTTAGGTCAGTACGTCTTCGTTCTACAAAATGCAATTGTATCGTTCCCCTCTTGGTCTTTTCACACATGTACGTCCATCGCAGTGCCATAAACAAACCTAGACTCATCAGAGAAAATGACAGCATCCCATTCACGTAGCCAATGTTGTCTGGCTTGGCACCACTGAAGTCTGGCTACTTTGTGATGAGCTGTTAAAGGAATACAAGAGTTTGGACAGTATGCTCTTATAGAGACCCTGTGCCCAAGTGCTCTTACCCAGTTTATTGCAACTGAGCGCGATGGTTCCCAAGGGTCTTGAAGACAACTTCTTCTCAACAGTCGATCTTCCCGTTCCTGAGTGCTTCTGGGACGCCCGGTGCCTTTGCGTCGTGTTTGTAGTTGTTCTTCCTGCCATCCTCGACATGTTCTCAAAATTGTTGAATGGGTACGTTTTAATCTTCTGGCGATTTCCCGATATCCTAATCCAGCTTCGTGCAGACCAATAATTCGCCCCCTTTCAAAAGGTGTTAATTGTTGAAAATTAGCCCGCCTGCGAACTAGTGGCGTTTTTACAAACAGAACAGTGACAACTGATAACTAAATCTACAAAAATACAGCAATAAAAGTTTAGAAATAACAATATAAAAAACGTGAAAACGCTGATAGCACCGACTATATCTATAGCAAAACACATATGATAAGTACGTCGTTTAGGAACTGCGTTTTTGTCGTTCATAGCAGAACTCAAGTCTCCAATAACGTTTCCTTGTCGAGCTGTTAAATAGACATTCTTCCCTAAAAACTTTCAAGCACTGCCAAACTGCCAATCGCAAAGCTTCTACCTATAGCCGAAAATAAAAACAGTAGATGCATATGTTGGTCATGAAACCAAACGTTAGGGAACATCAAGTCTGTTGCGTACAATAAGTTGTCCATATTAAAGTTTATTTAATTGCTTCAATTTTGTAAACGTGTATGCAAATTTAAGGGAAGTTCTGTATATTTGTATAACCTACTGCGAATGAAACCAGAATTGGTCCGAAATATCTCTAACAGTGATCATAGACATTTCGGCATTAAAATATAATATGGAACAACAAGCAAAGCAAAGGACATAGAAACATATCAATAAATAAATGAAAACATTATGTCATTAAAAGCAAACATTTAAAGGGTATTAATCAATCATACATGAAAGCTCTAGTATGATTCATGCGGTAGTCTGAATGAATAGCTACTTTCCCATTTTAAATCGGCGAGGATTAACCAACTATAGTTCATTTCTTTTAAGAATGCAGTGTTGAGTACCAATGCGGGTTTCCCATTGGTTCTTACTCGACGCAAGTTAACACTGTCGAATATTTTTCGAGGTGTTTTGGAAATATTTGAATTTTTTTTATTTATTTTATATTATCGAATAGTATTATTTACAATTATACTCAGTTGTGGGGCATTCTCGGTAACTTAGATCGATTACAGGGTTTGTATAAAAAGTATCGGGAAAAGTTTCGGAAAAATAGATTCGTTCCATATATTGGTACAAAACCCTAAAATTCTTCGAAGTACGTCCCTTGAGCGTCGACACATTTTTGCCGGCGGCTTTTCCAAGACTCGAAGGCTCTCTGGTAGGTGGATTCCGGAAGGTCTTTGAGGATACGCGTGCAAGCTTCTTTGACGGCACTTAGAGTCCCATGGTGGTGTCCTTTAATCACAGATTTGACTTTTGGGAACAGAAAAAAGTCTGCTGGGGCCAAGTCAGGACTGTAAGGGGGTTGGAAAATCGTCGCGATGCCGTTTTTTTGCCAAGTACTCGGTCACCTTGGAACAGGTGTGGCTTGGTGCGTTGTCATGAATTTCCAATTGCCGGCGATGGCTGGTCTCACCCGGTTGACCCTTCTCTTCAGTCGACGATCTGAATTCAGCATTTCACGCACACGTTGCACGTTATCGTCGGTTATTGACGTCGACGGCCGTCCAGCTCGAAACTCGTCCTCCACACTCTCTCGGCCATCTCTGAAGGCCTTGTGCCATTGAAAAACAGCAGTTTTTGACATGCTGTCATCCTTGAAGACTTGGCGAATCAAGCCCAATGTCTCCGTACCCGACTTCCATAGTCCACAAAATTCGATAGCGTATCGTTACTCAATCGTTCGCTGCATTTTAAGCTTGTACCGAGTCACTCGACACAAGTTCACTGAAAATGTGATTGAGCCTGAACAAAACCTCGCAGGCGGATGATGTTTCGCGCGTTTTGAAGGTCAAACTCTCCACAAACAAGCTTACTCGGTGCGAATACGCTGTGATGTACAGTCAAGTCACAAAATAACAACATTACCGATACTTTTTATACAAACCCTGTATACTTTTACCATGATCAACCTAGACCTTCCCCTAGCGCTAGCGTAAGCAATATACAAGGGCAGCATGTAAAGAGCGGACCGCGGCAGTCAGAAAGTGGGCGTCTCGGAAAGGACTATCGTTAAGGAGATGAAGACTGGGGGGCCTACTGCTACCTCTTGCTAAAATCAGCTATCGAGCGCTCAGATGAGGATGAAAAGATGACTGTACACAACTGTTTTCACAAAAATAAAATACTAACTTTAGATAAAGTGCTAAAGTTACTAAATGTTACAAGCAATAATTAATTTCTTATAATTTTCGGGCTGTAACAGAGAACGAAGCTCATATGCCTCATGTCAGGGTCTGCATCATGGAGAGTCGTCAAGAAGATGGGGTTCTGTTATGAAACGACGTAGAAATCACTTGTTTGTAGAAAAGCCTGAAATAGTTTTATGGCGTCGACGATATTTAACTAAAATTGAAAAATTTCGACATGGAGGACGAAAAATTTATTATACAGATGAAACCTGGGTCAATGCTGGACATACCAAACACAAAGTAAGAAAAGACAAAACGGTAACTAATGCGATACCATAACTAATGCGAAACCATAAGTTACCAATATTATTGTGCACGATACTGGCATTGTTTTGAAACTCCTCCATATCATTTCATTTCCTTCGTGGTCTTCCAACTTTTCTTTTTCTCTCTCTTTTTACTTCCATTACCCTTCGTACGGTTCTGTCCTCTCCCATTCGCATTACGTGCCCAAACCATCCTAATTGTTTCTCTTCTAGTTTCCTTGTTATTTTAGCCTACGCCAGTCATTCATTTCTCTTCCTGTCCCTTTTTGTCACTCCCTGAATTTTCCTCATCACCTTGATTTCCATCGCTTCCTTATCCTGTTTGACACTTCCAAACTATTTTTCCGCCATTAGTTATTGTTGTTCCCAGGTAATCAAATGTTGTTACTTCTTCTAGTCTTTCTTGATCGCAGTATATATCTCTTATTTCCAAAGCTTCTTCTCTTTCCCATTATTCTTATCACTTTGCTTTTCTCAACATTTATTTCCATTATTCTCTATTTTTTATCCATACATTTATTATTTTTTTGTATTATCCTTTCCGTGACGGCTATCAGAATTACATCGTCCGCGTATGCCATGCTCTGTACATGTACCGGTTTCATATTTGTGTACCCTACACATATACTCGGCGCATTCCCTTATTATGTCGTCCATATATACTATAAAAATTAGTGGGCTCAAACTATTCCCCTGTTTCAATCCTCTTTCCATTTAAAATTCTCTGGATTTCTCCATTCTTACTGCTCCCATCACTGTGCTAAATGTGCTTCTTATTACATTTATTATTTTTTCCAACTTCCTTGAACTTTTTTTTAATTATAATTTTTTTAAATTATTGGTAACATTGGTAACATTTAGTGCACTATCGGATTTAAAAGTGATTATGTGTAGCTTAAGATTTTAATTTTGAAATATAATCGTTGAAAACGTGCGATGTTTAAAATGTTATGTTGTTATTTTGTCTGCATTCAGAAAATAATAATGCGGTGATGAATTGTATTCAATTTAAAGTAACGTTACTAACATATAAGTTACGTTGATTATCTTGATTTTTGTTTATCGCACCCGTATAAGATACATTGCATTTCAAATTGTTTATCTTGTTTGTTATTAACTTTAAGTCTGTCGTTATGCAACACTTTCTTCGAATTAAATGATCGGAGCGAGGATGTTCCAGTTGAGAAATCAATACGAAGTTGAATCGGAATTCAGCAAATTCGTTTTATTTGTATTTTTAAAATGTGCGTCATACGAACTGTAAAACTGCCTTGTTTATAAATATTTTATCTATCGCCGATGATAAGTGAACACCAATCAACCGTCCTTGAATTCCAGTCACCCTGTGTAGGTGTCTTTGTCAGCCATTTTGAAGGTGAACGCTGACGACAATAAGAATGGCGAGACTTTAATTTGTTGCTCTAAATACCCCATCGACTGTGATAAATTTGCTGAAGCGCCGAACCTATTTATTGCGTAAATGCGTCAGTGATAGAACGTCGCAAGGGGGCCCGCGATTACTGCGCGATATAACTCTTCAAAATCGATGATCGTGGGTGTACTGTAGGGACGCCCGTGACGTCATCGGTGCTCAGTTTGGTGGGGTGCGGCTTCGCATCGCGGTGCAGCTTTCACAACCAGTCCCTGCTTCTCCGCGTGAACGTCGTGTGGGTCCAGAGTGTGTGAGTGAGAGCCGCACGACCGGTCGCGTGCAATGGTAACCTTTTCCAATCGACATTCGTGAATTTTAGGTTGTCAAGTACCTCGCGTTGTGATTCATCGCAGTTTCGCCGCTCGAAGTGCGAGACGCCACGGACCCCGGCGCCGTAACGTACGAGTGCTGCTAGTATTGTTTTAATCCGTACCGTGAGTGTGCGGTAACGACCGCGAAGCTGTGAAGTTGTTACTCGACTAAATTTAGCATTGTTGCGACCTCATGTTCCCAATTGACTGGTATCTCGAACACCATTTTCGCGACAATTAATCAATTCCACGATATCTTTTTATCTGTAAAAGTTTGTTGACCTAAAATCCGTGTCGGTGCGTGTGCGCCATCGATTTCTCTGAATTTAAGCTAGTTTCCGGATTGATCGAAATGTGCTGTTGGATGCGATAGGACTGTGTTGGTGGTTTGCGTGCTGCATCAAGTTTCGCGTACGCTTCCGTTACCACGCCTTGTTATCTCTCGCAGACCGGCAAGTGTGTCATCGTCGTCGATTTCGCATCGATCGTGCGTTCGTTTGCCGTCACCGAGGTCGCTTAAATGTAAATCGAAGTGAAATATGCCTCAGTGTGCTGTGGTGAACTGTAACAATACCCATCGGAAAACCAAAGGAGGCTCCGTACGCTACCACCGTTTTCCAGGCGACGCTGGCACGCGTGCGCGTTGGGTTCAGGCCTGCGGCCGACACGTGCAAAACTGCGCCACCGCACGGATCTGCTCCCGTCACTTCAGCGAACAGAGCTACGAAAGGGACGTCCAGCACGAACTGCTCGGGCTGCCGACGAGATGCCGGCTGAAAAAGGGCGCCGTACCCGACTCGAATCTACCCGCCGATGTCTTCAGTGACGAGGAGGACGACTCTATCCGGAACAGCGCGATCGCTGTACTGCTCGCCGTTGGACTCGTTCCTACTGTGCAATCCACAGAGCGCGCCAACGGTGGATTACCTCAAGAGTGAGTTTTATTTTAATGCAACGATTTCGGATCAATAAATATTTTTTTAAAAAATAAATACATCTTTCTATACAATTTTTACATTCGTTCATTTTATCATATTGTTGCTTATAATGTACGGCGCCACGAGCGAAAGCGTAAACGGTTTTAGAAACGAACGGTTCATTTACGACCACAATTATTGTAGATTATGTTTATGACACGTAGCAATTGTTAAAATGTCTAAAACTTTCATTTTGTATGTATCACGTTCTGAAGTACATGTCGAGATATTGACAGTGCAGAAATTCGCAGGATTACCTTACTACCAATATAATTTGGAACCTTTTTGGTCCTTTTAGTCCTAGTCGATTGCCGCATCGGCACGTCTTGTGAATTACACAAAAAATAACGTAAATGTTTTAGCAACCACATAGCAACAGGCAATTAACAACAAATATTACAGTGAGATCAGTATTTACGGTCCCTAACATAGAAGGAAACAAATTGAAGAAATATCAAACGTTTATTTCTCCCTCCACCTTGGTCCGACGATGCTCCAAACATTTGATTCCTGTGGCAATTTTTTTTCTGTTGTTCTTCAAATCAGTCGTTTACGGCCGTCATTACTTCATTATCGTCGTAATATCTGGTCCCCCGAAGATATTCTTTTAATTTTGGAAATAAAAAGAAATCACTAGGGGCCAGATTATTTATGCAATTATGGATTGCCAAAATAACTGTTTCTATTAGTTACATATTGGGCGCCAAATAAACAAATAAAATAGTTTAGACGAGTTTTAAAAAATAGACGCTGCAGCAAAACTCTGCACAATACGGTGGGATGGATGCTGTGTTAGCAACAAGGTAACGAGGCTCCAAACAATAAGGCGACAGCGGGTTAGAAGTTGAGCTATCGCCTGAACGGTGTCTCTCAAAATGTTTTAATTTTGTTAGACGTTAACAATGTTGAAGAAAAGTTAGTAACAATTAGCTTACCCACTTATTATCAAATTAAACCTTCTTCACATACATTTTAAAATTGTGATCCGCCAGTCCTTGATTCCTCAGTTTCTGATATCATCATACATTTAATCCTCCCATTTTGTTTTGGGTCTTCCTCTTGGTCTGACCTCGCTTGGTTTCCACTATGTTACCCCGCATCTAGTTCATTTTTGTCAAACTAGTTAATTTGCTGGTATTTCCATCTTCTACATTTCTTCTTAATGTTTGTCTTATGATGCTACCGAAACCTTGTTCGTAGTCAATGACGACTGTGAGTTCTATTTTATTGGTTGATGTCAATATTTTATAACACATATTTAGAAGCATAATTCATCTGTAATGACTACATTATGTAGAGTTTTCCTTTCTTAATAGTGGTGTTAGTGGTCCAGATCTACGTTCACGTGGCATGTTCTCCTCTTCCCAGATTTTTACAATTTTGTTGTATAAACGTTTTAATAATTCATCTCCTTTTCTAATTAGTTCAATACTAAACTAATCGAACCCAACTGATTTGGTTGATTTCAGTTTCTTCTCATATTACTATTTTCATCTATTTTTTGTAGTCTGTTTTTCTTCTTTCTTGATAGAGTAATAAATAGTTTCGTGCTATTTTCTTCTATTTCTTGCACTAATCAATCCTTTTCATTTTTGTTGCCTTTCCTTCTTTCTTTTTCTCTTTGTGGTGTGCTAATTTTTATGCTCTTTGTGTTTTATCCACTTGATTTTTTGTGTTATTAAATTCCCCTAAACATGTGCAAAGGAGGCTCCGCACTTTACTGACCGTTACTCAAATAGTCGCCTCAGTTAGGGCGCCGCCAAAGCAAAAGTAATTAGTCTAATTTACAGTAGCTCTGACTTATAATGCGTGCTCAGTTCCGTAGTTGTCGGAACAGGAACAGGAGTCATGTCAACAAATAAACGGATTTCGTAAGTAAATATTGACTGACTAGTATGAGCACAAAGTCTCTTAAGGCAGATACGAGGTTAGGGCAGCTGCAGTAAGCAGCATAGTTTATGGGGTCGTATATTAAACTCTTGTGGAAAATATAATGTCGGTTTATTGTGGTTAATTACATGTGATCCCACTGGGTAACGCGTTTTCAGTCGCGAGCACTAATATCTCTTCTGTATTTTCATATGATTAAATAGTTTCATACTACTGCTGGTGTCACGTTTATTAATTTAGACCTAGATCCGACAGTACTTATACAGGTATATATATAGCTGATGTCAAAAATTACCTTGGTCAAGGGTGGTCATGGATTTTAAAATGATTATGACAATGACAGAATTATTTCAATAGGATGATTTAAGTTAAGACAACCGTTTTACATTCCATGGCAAGCTTTGACCAAGATAATTTTTGATATCACGGTATGTACATAAAATTTCGATCGCATACAGTATACACAAATACATTATGTCGCTTGAATGATGGGGCTTCGAATTCTGTGGGGAGATCCTTTGCGTGTCGACGTTTAACCAACTTGTACTCCAAAGTTCGAGTTGAGAAAACACGCAACTAACGCCCAAGAAAACATTTAACTACGAGAAAATTCCAACGAATCCAACATCACTTTAATCCTCTAATTTTGTTCGTTTGAATTAACAAATGATTCACACGAGTAACTTAGTTTTACCAATTCAACAAGTCTAAGAGGAGGAAGAAGACCAACGCGGCAAATGTAAAAAAAAACAAGATCAGGAACTGAAGTCTAAGAAGAATAAGGATGAGAAGATCGAGGCCAAGAATTCCGAAACAAAGAGTAAAAATGTAGAAATTCTCTAAGACAAAGGCAGGATGGTGAATAAATAAGATCAATCTGAGCGACAAACTTCATAACTTCAAATACTTTCATTTGGCCAAGTCCAAGACTGAAGAGACTAACGTGATAAAGATCACTAAAAACAATGACAAGAACAAGACCGACAAGATTGTGGTCAAAAAGATTAACGCTAAATCCAAAACAAGGAAGAGTAATAATGCAGAAAACCTCTAACGTGAAATACAAACCAAGACAAATGAAACCATAAAGAAAAATCCAAGCACCTAGAAGGTTAAGAGGAATAATGCAGAAATCAAGATCAAGAAGAAGAACAAGATTAAAAAACACATCAGCTTCACACAAGATAAAAATAAAAACTGCGCAGAGCAAAATCTGAAAATCTGGAGCAACCTACAATTCCCATAGCAAGTATACCGAGAATGCAGAGATCTCCAAAAAGACCAACAACAAGATCAACCCAAATCCTCAAAGTCAAGTCAACCCAATCTAAACCAAAACAATTCATCAAACTGTCCCAATGAACTGCTGATTCATTTTGTTGGGTACGGTTCCATAAAGAAAACCTACCCCATCTCTGTTGAGGATAGAATACATCGATACGTCGATGTTTATAAATTTTTATGAAATTTGAAAAGATTTAAAGGGTTTTAAATTTTATCGTAAAATTTTCTTCGTCAGAAAACGATGAGTAGTACCAGTTTGACCGGTATAGTGCCCAAGACGGTTGTCCTCAGAATTCAAATAAAACGTTGCTAATGGTTTATATGAAAATCAAAGAAAGTGAAACGTCGTTAATAAAGCTTGGCAGTGATTTGCGAAATTGACATGAGCCACGGAAAACAATCGTAAGTGTTAAATCAAGTTGATACTCTGCCCATCTGCAAATTCCACGCACCTACAATAAATTTGAATAGTAAAAGTATCGTCTTCCAAAAATCAAAGTCAACGTGACATTAACACTATATTTGAGAAGTGCCAACTAAATCTTCGTTATCCCTAGGCACGTTCCTAATAAATCAATATCTTTCTATATAACTTACCTTGATGTAAATTAAAATTTACTTACCGATGAGTGGCGATTGTTGAAACTTGTGAGATTGAACTTTTGGTTCCAACAGAAATAATGAGACTGGTTGTGTGAGTATCCTGAACTGACAAAATTGGTTAAAGCATTTTTAGCTCTCTCGCGTGGAAATAGTGGAGATGAAAGAGGTTTTTTTCTTTCCAGAAGAATACAACAAAAGTCAAATGGGGTTGGGAACTTTGAACGCGAATCACATCTACTTCTTATAAATAAAGGTTTACTCAACAGAGCAAATGAATTATAAATTATCTATAAGTTGAAAAAACTCACTGAAGAACGATAAGCTAAAAGAGATCTGAAAATGAGAAAACAAAGTTGGCTGAAAAAGAGCATCACAGAGTTAAAACACTGGAAGTTGAAAGTGAAAGAGGAAATAGGAAAGAGAAGCAAATTAAGGAGCAAGCAAATACTCTTTTCAAATAATCGACTGTAACATTTCGTCGTTCAAATGATACGTTCAGGGGGAAACGTGCCCAAAGGGTTGTTGGACGAAGTAATTCGAACAGAAGAGAAAAAGCAAGCTTAACGAGGTTGATTTCGATTTTCAAAGGATTGAAAATCGAAAAGCTTCTATTATTTCCTCATTTTTTATTTCCAAGTCAAAGAAGCCAAAGGGAAGTGTGACTGACTTAACGACTAGTCAATTTTCATTTTACAAAGTGCAATCATTATTAATGAGAAGAAAAGTTGATATCAACGCGATATCTATTAACAACAAAATTGGAGTGCAAGCAAGCGGTGAAGACAAACATTAAGCATGGGAAAAGATGCAACCCGGAAGAACCCGAACCACATTAGTAGAACATAAAAATAAAAGGAAAGAAAACAATATCTAGACGGAGAACTATGAATATAAATATAACAAGAAGTCAACTTTCAAGGAGATTTACGCAGTTCAAGAGACGAAACTACCGATATGGGTAGCTTGCTGTCGTCTTCTATTGAACACGGAAACGGAGAAACAACCAAGAATAAGTCAATATAGAAGAAACTGAAGAAACAGGTGGAATAAGAGAAGAAACTGGGGAACAAAGTCAGCCAGTAAATCAGATGTAGAGAATTAGTAAGTTTTACGAGTGCTCCATTAATAGAAAAATATATAACCATAAAACTTTCACTAACGCAACAAACAAAGTTGTTTCAGGTTGTGTAATGCTGTATTAATTCCTAAATCAAGACAATTGTGGATATACGGTTGATTTCAGTTAAGTTGAGATTCAACCGAATCAAATATTGATTTCAGTTCACACTGCCTATTAATAAACATATTTACAAATTGATAAATTCCTTCCAACTAAATTTTACGTTCTTCATAGAACTGATTGGGTTGGGTTCAGCAAAATTTGGCCGTTAACGAATTTTAATTGACGTTGAGCGATTTTTTATATCGTCTATTTTAGTGCATATCCAATCCGATTGGATTGAGTTTTAACTAAATTTAATCTGCCAACCCAACGTGTCATGATTAGATTCGAACCCAATCATCGTTTTCAGTTGAATTGGGTTCGAACTCAATCGAAGAGTCAGAGTGAGTTCAGCATGCGTTTCATATACATGCTAGGCTCTGGTTTACAATCAAATCGAAGAGTCTCGTTCAACGCTGATTGCATCCCCTAAGTTTATCAGTTTGGTGAAGTGTTTGCCGAAATCATTTCCATATGCAGCTATTAGCACACGTGTTTTATTGCAAATGACAAATATATAATTGTTGCTTTCGCATTTTTCGCGCAATGTCGTAAATCACTTAAAACACCCACATAATCTTCTTTTTCAAAGAAAATTGACTTTTAATTAAGTGAGACCTACGGTGATAAATAATAATAATAATAATAATAATAACACAATACACACAATACACGAAAACAGAGAAGAAATAACAAATTTGGTTTCAACTAGATTTGTTATTTTCTTCATAAAAATTTGGCAACTAGTGTCAACATGACATTTTCCTTGAATCCAAAATCATAACTTTTATATAATTTTCTTAAATTCTGGTTGCACAAAAAGAAGTAAAAAAAAACAACCTTTATTGGCATCGTAATTTTAATTCAACTCAATTTCAATAATATATTCAAATAAATAAATGAATCCTATCTTTCCTCTTGCTCTACTCCCTCCATGTTCTTCCGTGCTCCTTCCTTTTCTCTGCTGCCTTCTCGGCGCTCCTTTACTTTTGCCAGAAGTTCCACTCCTTCTCCATTCTCGTCTAGACACTTTTCCCATTCCCTTCCTTTGTTTTTCTCTTTCTCACTCCATTCTATCCCCGTACAGTCCTCCATCCAATGCCTCCTTACATGCAACTCCTTCTCGCAGAATACACACCTTCTATACGTCTCATCCATCCAGTATTTGTTTCCTTTTTCCTCACTCCCGCACCTAAACCGTGCAATAATTCTTTCTTCTCCGCCTGTTTTCTCCCCTCTATATACACATATCCCCTTGTATCTTTCATGGTATTGTGCTCTCCTCATTTTCCCTTCTTTTTCCTGCGCGTCCACCTGCTTTCATCTTTCCAGCATTTCTCTCTCCACTTCTAATCCCTCCTGTATCCTCCTTTGTACTTCCCACGTCGATAGCCCTGCCTTCTCATATAACCTCAATCAGTTTTCTTTCCATTTTGATAATCCTGTTCTCTTTTCTCCTCTTTTCTATAACTCCCTTAATATCATTTTCCCTATTCTCTGCTCTCCCCATAGCCACATCCTTTCTTCATATCGCACTACTCTCCTTCCCGCCTCCACCGCCATCTTTTCCAATCCCGTTTCCTGCTGCACTATGTATTCTGGCGTCGATCTTTCAATCTGCCCTCTTTAACGCCCCCTGCATCATTCTCTCCATATTTCACTCCCGATACTTCCGCCTCATACATCAATATACTCCTCACAAACACCTCCCACACTGTCATCCTTTCTCCAAACTTCCATTCTCCCTTACTCCACAACATCTTTACTAACCCTTCTTGCGCCTTCCTCGCCTTGTCGCATACATATTTAATGTGCTCCCTGTAGCTATTCCCATTCTCCATCACGCATCCCAGGTACATCCACACACTCACCTCTCTTATTTCTCCATCCTTCCAATTTAGTCTTACTTCCCTCCTCCTCCCCGCTCCCTTCCTGAACACCGTAATCTTTGTCAGATACCTTCCCATCCTTCTTGCCGCTCCCTTTAGCCCCTCCTCTGTCTCTGCCAATATTACAATATCATCCGCGTATGCGAGCGATCAGATTCTTTTATTTCCCACCCTCACTCCCCCTCCTGTCATTTCTTTAACACCTCCTCCATGTCCGATACATATAAATTAAATAACGCTGTACTTAACGGACAGCCCTGCCTTAGCCCTCTCGTTGTCTTTAACATCGCTGTTGTCCCTGATGCTGTCCTGACTTGGCTCCAAGTCTTTTTGTATACTTCCTCTATTTTCTTTCTAATACTCTCCGATATTCCCAACGTGCCCATCATCTTCATTAGTCTTCTCCTATTTATTCCGTCGAATGCTGCTTTTAGATACACGTACATGGCGTATAATTTTCCCATTTTTCTTGTCTTCTCCCTCTCCGCCAGATAATTTAATATGTACAGGTTATCCCTCGTACCCCTTCCACTTCTAAATCCTGCCTGCCCCTCTGACAGTATCCCCAACCTCTCCAATTCTTCTTCTAACCTCCCTGCTATGATTCCTGCGTACATCTTATATACCGCATTCCCCTATAGTTCATTGCCTCCTCCTTATCGCCGTTTTTCCAAATTGGCCCTATTATGCCCATTTTCCAACCTTCTGGAAACTCTCTCCTTCACATCCAAATATCGTTTTGCCCTCCCAACAATTTCTCCTATACCTTTCTCCTATTCTGAATCCTGCTATCTCCTTTTCCATCTCCTCATTGACCAACACATAGTCTATTACCGATCTACCGTTCGATCCCACGTATGTGTACTCTCCCTCCTCATCTCCCCATCTTCCTCCATTAAGCTTAGACCACTCCACTTAGACCATTCCAACATTACCTTCCCCTCTGCATTTACCACTCCATCTTTTGATCTCATCTCTTCTGTTTTCTCCATGCCTCTCCAGCCCCCAAGGCTTTTGGGCTTCCAGTCCTCGCGTTCGTATCTCACCCTATCATCACCGCTTCTTCCACTCCTTCCGTTGTCTCTTCCACCTGCTTTACCATCTCTTTCATCTTCTGATTCGAGTACATCGCATATATATTCCAACACTTTCCATTCATTTTTATTTTCCTCCCTTGTAAGTCCTCTGATCAACACCCACCCTCTTCTTGCTCCCACTTATTCTTTGCCCCTGTTATTATTCCTAAAAAAAGAAGTATGCACCTCGACTTGTGTCATATTTGAATCTTGAAACAGGTCGAGGTTCCTGCATCCTTAACCAAAAAGTGACACAATCCTTGATACATAACTAACTATTTCGTATTTAAATATATAATTTCTATTTAATTTGAACAACACATCCATACAAAACTGAGCCATATTTGCAATACAAAGCAGATCTTGTTACCATCTGGTGACAAAGAGCTGAACCACTGCGTCGTATATGTTATGTACAGAAAATCTTTGTTGTTAATATCATTGGATCTTTTAGTTCATGTGTTTGGAATAATAATTGGATACTAATATATCTTTAATACTTGTGATGGATCTTCGGCACCTTTAACATTTTAGAGTATTGTTACAGTTTCTAAAGAATAGAACGTAGCAAGTAACATTGAAAAGGCGATTAATATAAAGAGCGTATGTGGGTGTACTTCGTACGTATTATGTCGGTGATGGTTTTTTCAATTCCCCTTCCAGCAAATGTGCTTTGCCTTCGGTCTCTGACCGCTACGTCGTGACCCAGTTAGATGTAATTCTGCAGGATAAGGTGCTTGTGTGCGTTTCGTCTAACGTCTTCATGCGGACGATGACGGCGCGCGTGTTCGGCATGTAATAGTACAAATTCCAAAAACAATATCACCAAGTGAAGGACGCAGCGAGTTGTGAAATGTTATCGGTAGAGTGTAATAATAATAATGTATGCCATTGACAACGTTGCATCAAGCGTTAAATAAGGTCAGTTGCATTTTCCTTTTTGTTTATATTTGTAGTGACGTGTACGTAATAACGTAAGTACCGAATGTTATCTAAAAACTCGCTCGGATCGTAAATAATAACGTCGTGAAAATAGGGCATACAAATATTTGAGTTAAAAATAAGTTTGCCTGAAATAGACATTAAGAAGTATTGTAAGTTGTTAGCATTACGCTTTATTGTCAACGGCCCATGGTGCGTGAACTATTTCATACGACATCTTTCAAATGTCCGAAATAAATCATAAAATGTTTTAGGGGACAGACGCGTCGCAAAACTGGGGGTATAGTGATGGAAAATTTTCTGACGGCGTTCACAACCAGCTAAAATATGTATGTATATGTTTTGGGAGCGAGGTTGTCACGATGGGCCATCGACTGTTTGTATACATAAGTTTTTGTGTTACGTTCGGTAGTATTCGCCCAACGATAACTTTCCATCGCCACTTCATTGTAAATGTTTTAACATTCAGTTTAGTGGAGCAAAATTTTGTAAACATAAACCATGCGGCATGGTTTTCGTCATCAATTAGAGCAAATATTTTGGCTACTTTGCATGAACTCGTATATTTTGCTTTAGCTAGTAGTATGAGTACGATTTTCTGCGCGATAGTTTGCCAGTTTCTCCATTGGTTTTGATTGGTTTTTTGTTTAAATTGTATTGAATTAAAAATTGATTGACTAATTTAATTTGATTCTTTATATTGGTTTTTCATAATTTATAAAGTAAATGCTGGAGTATGTAGAAAGACGGCGTTGATACGGCGAAAGTATTTATTCAATGTTTAGTCATAGTACTTAAATGCAGAAAATACAACTGTCGTAAAAGTTCTCGGGATGTCACAATTGTAAATAATCTTTATTTCAAAATAGGTAAAAGTAGGAAATTTTCTTTCTTCAAGAATTATAGCATGTTGCGGATCGTTGTGAGTGGATAATATAGCAGCGCCGTCTGCGAAACTGGCGATGAGTGTGTTGTTGCATACAGTTTCTAGTACATCAGACGTGGTGATTAGGAATGGGTCTAATACACTACCCTGATATACGCCAGAATTAATTGAATAGTGGGAGAATGTTAAATTTACCTTAGAAGTGGCGTCCAGTAAAATATGATTTCCGGATGAAGTAGTAATTTGTTGGAAGGGCATGCTTTATTTGTATACCAGTCCTTAATGCCAAACATGATCGAAAGCTTTTGCGATGTCAAGGAAAGCTGGTGTATATTTTCTCTTTGACATGACTATGGTGGAATGTTGCCGGCTTTTTTTATTAAAATTTCGTCCATGTTGACTTGTGTTTGTAGCCTTCTGAGATGGAGTTTATCAAACATTTTGATGGTAATACGATGAGTTTGGTGAATTTTGAGGTTTTCCAGGTTTACCATGATAATACTGTAAAGTATGCTATTGTAGATTGCGGTTAAGAGTGTTTCGGCTTTTCTTGGAAAGTGTTTGAGGATTTGGGCGGTATTGCGGTCAAATCTTGGACTTGACTATGATTATTACATGCAGAAATTTTGTTTTCTGAGGGAGATAATGGCTTAATATGGACAAGGGGTGTCTATGAAATTTTGAATTGTAACGTCAATATTTTTTGGCTCTGATCTGGAGGGCTAAGTATTTCTTGGAGGTGTTCACTTTCTCTTGGTCTGTTCTTGTTGGTCGCTTCACTTTCTCATTTGCGTTCCAAACTGTTCGGTCCCAGATATGTAGATATTAGCATTTTTAATTAAGTTAATTTGGATCCGCCTGTAAATATTTGGTACAATTATTTTCAGATTCTTAGAATAATTTTAGTATGGTAATTTGCTGGTCGCAAATGAGGCCAGCTAACGGTTCGGTCGAACATTTGTTACTTATTTTCTCCAAATTTAAAAACCAAAAACTGTTGTAGGGTCACGTGCAACACCTTATCGATTACAACACAATTTCGGCCCGGCATCGGCAAATTCCCTTTCACAAAAGCCGTCATTTTACGACGCCAAATCCATCGCTTCATCATTCAACCCTGCAGTTGTAAATAAGCCATTAAACATCATTAAATTATTATATGGCAGGCACTCTCGGGAATGTAGATTTTCTCATCATTTTAGAGTCGGTTAATCAAATGTCGGGCAAAACTTCCCTTTCCTTCTGACCAATCACGACGAGTTGTTCGTCTTGCATTCAAGACAACAGTCGAAGTGTAACACCGTTATTATTCAAGACAACTTGAGTAGTAATACAACAGTGTTATTCACTTAAGTATTAATCAATTAGCAAACAAGCTATCACATCGCAACAGTGCCAATTGTAATTGTGAAATAATTGTATAAAGTGGTAATAAATAGTGTACATAATTACAGGAGTTTATTCTACAACAAGCCTTCGAACGTTAAATCAAGCCCAGACAATAACGACAGACATCAATGGCGTAAAATACGTGAGCGAGAGACGTGCTCGAAATTCTCGTCGAACTTACAACTCGCCACGAATCGAGTACACGCAAGTTCCTTCGCTCACGTCGCGCAAACACAAAGTGAACGCTCAGCTTTGGACAAGCCAGTTACGCACGTACGTGAGTTGAGTTTCTCAGATCTTGTAATGCTCTTTCAAGTTCTCGCGTTAGCCTGTTGTAAATATTTTTATCAATTGGGTTTTTGTCCTATGCTGCTAATTTTAGAATTCTTAGTGCCCGTACCGACGCACTCGTTTATTGATTAATCGAAAAACTTTGACCAGCGAAGAAACTTGAGTTTTCCAAAACGCTGGGAGCCAAATCTGGGAAATAAGGAATCTTCCAGAACTTCGTAGTGCAAATACCTCAATTGTCTCATTGCCTTGTAGCAAGTGCATTGCCCTTATGGAGAATGATTTTTTTCTTTTGAAAAACCGGTCTGTTTTCATAAATTATTGCACCCAGTTTCATTACAATAGTCTTCCTCAGTTATTCCTTTTTGTTTTTCAAGATAGTCGAACAGAGTACCCTTCGATGTCAAAAAGAAAACAACGAAATTGTAAATGTTAAAATAAAAATGTTTCAAAATTATAAAGACGGTAAAAATAGACCTATATGCAAAAATAAAAAAAAGGCCTGCTGAAGAAATTGGTCTAGTCGGCCTAATTAGTATACAAAACGTAATTAATAAAAAACGATACAAAATACAATTTCTCACATTTCGCACATTCTTCGAAAACAAAATCAATAAATCGCGCAAATTGTCAAACATTATTTAATGCTAAAGATAAAATCAATCCTTTAAAGAAATCTGGTGTTTATGAAATCTCGTGTTCCGAATGCAATAGTGTATATGTAGGCCAAACTGGACGAAGTTTTGGAACAACATATAATGAACATTTTGGAGGATTTAAATTAAATCACAATACAAGTTCATTTGCAAATCATCCTATAAAATATAATCATATTTTTCCCAAAGATAAAACTTAAAATATTAGATAACGGTAAAAAAGGTTAGGTTAGGGACTGTTAGAAGCTCCTTTTTCTGTAAAAAAAATTGTGTATAAATGTAATTTTTGTTAATTTGTTGTCACTTGACAATTACCCTAAAAAGTCGAAACTTAAGTCGTGTGGGTTAATATGTATTTTTTAGTAATATACGAGGTGTGTAAATTAAGTAATGAGACTGGCAACGTAGCGTTCGATCTGGCGACACTGGAGGCGCTGGGCTTGTAGGGGCGGCAGGTGAACATGTGATCCGCCTTCAATACGATTTGAACTCGCTGGAGTCATTTGGTGGTCCGTAACGATTTTTTTGCGAACCAGTTTTTTCTATTGTGTTCTAAAAATGAGTGACATAAATTTCGAGCAACGGTGCGCTATCAGGTTTCGCCTAAAACATTTTCAGAAGGAAGAGAGTCGATTGAAGGTGAACCACGAAGCAGAAGGCCTTCATCTTCAATAACCGATGAAAATGTCGACAAAATCCGGGATCTTGTGCGTTCAGATCGTGGGTTGACAGACAGAATGATCGGGGAAGAGTTGAATTTGACTCACACCACCGTTCATAAGATTTTGACCAAGGAATTGGGGATAAGAAAAATCTGCGCAAAAATGGTTCCAAAAAACCTTTCGCAACTCCAAAAGGACATCAAGAGGGAAAGAGTGCCTTGACTTTTTAGAATCGATTGAAAATGACCCGCATTTTCTGGACTGGTGACGAGTCTTGGTGTTTCTGTACGACCCACAAACCAAGCGCCAGGGCATGGAGTGGAACACTTCAACCCCAAAAAAAGCAATGAAGGCGCAGTCGAACATCTAATGCATGCTGATTTTACTTTTTTCTCTTCCCGAAGTCACGAAGTCATGAAATCACCTCAAGTGAACTCATTTTGGGACAGTCGAAAACATTCAAACGACTGTAACCGACCAGCTCAAGGCTATTCCAGTATCGGACTTCCAGCACTGCTATGAGAAGTGGAAGAACAGTGCCTTGCACTGTGTGGCTTCAGAAGGAAATTATTTTGAGGGTGACAATATACAATTGTAATTCTATTTGAATACAAAAAAAAATTACATATCAGTCTCATTACTTACTTTACATACTTCGTATTTCTAATAATAAATTTTTGTGGTAAAAACGTAGTCAGTTGTTATTATTTCGTTATTAAACCATCAGTGTTACTATTTTCAGCAATTAGCTGATTTTAGTTCTGTTTGCTACGATTGCTGTTGGACTTGTTTTTCCTTTTCATTAGTTTTTACAGATTTTCATTATTTTTTTTATTTAGCCAACAATTCTTTCAGTATTTAGATTTGCAACGCTTTTTATTTTCGGCTATTTCATCCATTACTGGTATTCGCTAAATTACAATCAATTAAGTGCTGCAACGTGTTGTTTGCCTTGATAATTACATCGATGCAGTGCAGACCAGTCTGACGAAAGTATGTACAGATTCATCCATTGGTGTATGTTACCATTGATACTGACAATGTTTACATTCGTTTTAGATTACCTCAGGCATGCGATTATTTATTTTATGTATTTTAATATTTGATATTTCGTTATCATATCACCAATGTGAAGTAAAATTGCTGCATACGAGGGTTTTGACTCATTTATAGATGCGATAGTATCATTTTGTTACTGCTTCTGGTTTGCACCTTGATTTAACGTATGTATATTTTTTGCAGTTTTATCGAATTTCCGTTCGTTATTTTTTTTGCATTTATATTTCATATTCAATTTTTAATGTATGGTGTTTTGTGTGTTAGTATCGTTTTGCTTTTCTATATAATTTTTTATTTATCATTTGCTTAGTTAGTCGACTATTTTTTTTTTCATCTCAATTTTTCTTTGATAAATGTCTTTGCATTGTTTGTTTTCTTATAACTTACTGGTTTCGTTTCATCCAAAGTATACTAATAAATTCACAAGGCAACTTGTGCAACACATTTATGAAACGTGTGTACCACTGCACCAATGTACTGTGACCTACATTTTTGCTCAAGTATCGTAAACAAATCGCTTCGCATTGACACGAAATAAAGTTTACCGGTGAATGTTAATCGGACAGTTCGCTCACAAATTATGCGTTTCTACTCGCTCGCCGCGTAAAATCGTGCGTTTTATTCGACTAATTGCAAAGTGCGCGATAACAGCGCACTTGTAAATTTATAAACCAACATTGCGATTGCGAGCACAAATACGAAGATGCTATTTACTTTGCCCGATGCTGACCTTCAAGCTGTTTTTAGTTCACTCGGCCTTGATAATTGCATTCTCGTTAAAAACTGTAACATGCCAAAAAAAATTGATTGCGTCAGACGTTCTCAAACTTCATGGTAGTCCTAAAATCATACATAGGCTTACTTTGGCCACGCCATTTTGTTAAAGCTGCCTGAAAAGTTTGAATTACCCATTTGTTTTTTTTTTTTGTTTTTACTGCACCTTGTTTGTAGTTTCTAGTTTCGATGTGCTGGCGGCGATTCATCATTCTGTTTGTGCCACTGACATGGTTTTTGTTTGATTGACTTTTTCTATAATTATTTGTTTTTCTCACCTTCATTTATATTCACGCGATTTCCATTTGTATATTAATAATTTCTTTTTATAACTTTTTTTGGTTTGATTTTTTTTTGTCTTGCATCCATTTTAACGTTAGTCCACTTCTGTGGAACATTCGGGGCGTTATCCTCTTTACGTGCACATAGGATATTCTGTTGCCTTAACCAATCTTTCGTTCTTCTCGCATAATGGCACGACGCCTGATTGGGTCACAACATAATATTATCATTAACATGATCGTTTGAATAAAATTCACTAATTTTGGGAGGCATCTTCGAATGCATTTACAACTTCGCCCCTGACTCGCCCAACGTAAGGTCTCGAAAAACCAGCTTCCGAAGTGGCGCACCATACTAGTGCTTTGCCCTCAAATTTCTCAAATGTCCTAGTTTTACGGGCGCCACAAAGTTTAACCCGATCGACTACTGCGGTCAGCTGTAGAGCTTCAATGATAATCATAGAAGTAAAAATTAGAAAGGATATTGAAAATAAGAAAAAAAATAAACGTGTGATAACCACAATTTGTATATTCGGCATTAAGAACGTGATCGAAATTACATTTAAACAAATTAAAGTTTTTGTCGCCCCCGCAGACGAACTGCCCATGCCGGCTCAAAATATGTTTAAAATGTAAACTAAGGGACCCTATATATATATATACACATACTTTTTTTTTAATTCGAAAACAACGCCGTAAGGGAACTTTGTCAGATGGAGTGGATGAGGTTCCTGCATCGTTCTTATAAAAATTTGAAACTTCATATTTAAAGTGCAATGTAATGTTGACACTGGACATTTGACAGTCGTCTTGTTTAGTCTCCGCAAGGTGTTAGACAAGGTATCGTCTTGTCAGTGGTTCGTTAGGAGTGATTGGCTCGCGCCAAGAAGTTTTGATGGCCACTACATGTAAAGGTATTTCAACAACTAAGGTTCCTGGTAATCGCTACTGACGAAGGGTAATAACCCAGAAACAATATTGTCTAGCGATCCACCAGTTAGTCTTCATGGACTAACTGTTTTAATTAATGTTCACTACACCATTGAGGTGTAAGATTAGACCATCTTGCATGTATATATTAAAAATATATATTTAAATAACACGGTTAGTTGTTTTAGACGATCTGTAAAGTTCTGCGACATTAATGACATTTAACCTTCCCAGTTTAAATTCTCGAGACATATTTTCCACCACTTGGTAAGCAACAGCACCCTCACCTAATACATCTGCCATGTCTTCATGAATTTCTTGTGGCGACAACCCTTTCTTTTGGAAGTATCTTATAACTGCACGAACCTCTAATTTTTCCATTTTTAGAATTTCCCTAAAAACTTGTCTACTTAAATTCTAAATTATTTGAATAGGTAACATAGTGACAAAACTATAATCGAACCAACGTAACAACAAATGACTAATACTTTAATGTGTCAAATTGAGTCAACGTCACTCAACTCCTACTGTGTCAGGAACGCTAAATAATGATGATAATGATCTCCCCTCGTATATTAAAAATATATACTCAGTGACATATAAACTGCACCACCTAGAAGGGGTGGCAATTTTTGGACCAAATTTGGCAGAAACATTGGACTAGTCTAAGGTAACAATTGATTAAAATTTGATAAAGAAAACACTTCATCTTTTTGATTTTTCTTTAATAATGTGTTGGTCCGCCCCTATTTCTGATACACTCATTGACCCGTATTGGCATTGATTCCAGCAGGTGATCAATGTCTTCTTGGGGTATGGCATCCCAAGCAGCCTGTACTTCATGCTGTAGAGCTTCTATTGTCAACTGTGGGTTCGGTAGATTCCTCAATCTTCTACCCATCATGTCCCACACGTGCTCAATGGGCGACAAATCGGGAGATCTTGGCGGCCAAGGCAAAAGATTAACATTGGCCTCTTCAAAGAAGTCAAGAGAAACCCTTGCTACGTGATGACGTGCATTATCTTGCTGGAAAAGTGGGTCTTCCAGCTCTCGAAGAAATGGAAGAACATGTGGTTCACTTCGTCAATGTAGCGTCATACTACCCCGAATGAAGAGCGAGGGTGACCTACTGCCGTAAGCAATAGCACCCCACACCATCAACCCCACAGTTCGGTGAACATGCCTCGCAATCGACAAATCAGGATTGCGCCTTTCTCCACGTCTCCGTCTAACAGTTATCCGACCATCATGCATTCCTAAACAAAATCGCGATTCGTCACTAAAGACAACTCGATGCCACTCCAAGTAACATTGAAGTCTTTCCGTGCAACAGGCCAATCGTTCCTGGCGATGTTGAGCAGTGAGGGGTAGTACAAGGTGTGGGCGGTAAGACAGCAAGCCAAAGGTTTTTATTCGACACTGTTCGCAAGCCTATCGGACGACCTTGTTCACCTAACCATTGATCAGCTATTGATCTAGTTGTAGAGAATCGGTCTCTCAAGGCCATTAGTCTTAAGCGGCCATCTTGACGTTCATTGGTTCGTCTTTGAGCCCCAGTGCATCTTCTCCGACGTTCAACCCCATGTTCAGACCACGCTTGATAAACACGCCTTATTGTTGAGTGGTGCCGCCCCAAACGGTTGCCGATTTCTCTAAACGAAAAACCTGCTTCTCGTAAACCAACAATCCACCCAATTCAACAATTCAAAAAATGACTCGGTAATTGCTTGTCTATCACCACCTCTAAAAAATGTCACAAACGTCAAAAATCCCATGACTACTTGATGATTGGGTTTCAAATTTTAATCAACTATTTCCCTGGACTAGTCCACTATTCCTGCCAAATTTGGTCAAAAAATTCCCACCCCGTCTAGGTGGTGCAGTTTATATGTCACTGAGTATATATTTAAATTACACGATTAGTTGTTTTAGACGATCTGTAAAGTTTTGCGCATGATCACATTTAATTAATTTTGTATTATCGGTAATCAATAATAATGATCGTTAATTATTTAAAAATGAAGCCGTTCGTCACTGCGAGCTGTCTTATAAAAATCCCTTCATAATATAAGTATTATTACACCACAAAGAAAAGAAAAGTAAACAAATTATCAATAACGTTATGACTAACATTAGAACTGAACACTAAAGAATTTAACAAGGTATGTTACACCTAATTGCTTGCCCGTTTCTTTGGCAAGTTCGCGTTTGCTTAAAAAAATAAAATAACTAAGCGTTACCAAGACTTTTATTAATTTCAAAATGTTGTAAATAGATATTCGGCGATATACCCACAAACAAAAGTAAGTGAGACGGGAAGAATTATGAGGCCTCTGCAATTGCAATTGCAGTTTTAAAAGAAAACTTGACAGTGACCGTAAAAGGTCGAAACTTAAGTCTGTAGTGTTTGTTTGGATATATATTCCTTAGTAATATATATTTCTAACAATAAATTATTTGTGGTATAAGCGTTGTCATTTGTTTTATTTCGACATTAATATGGACCACCACATAGTAAAGGTCTCAACCATCCTTTATATTAAAAGAAAACGAGTTAACTCATCTAAGGCCGCACTGAAATTAAAATTATTATTATTATTTACGTTCCTCCTAGCAAGCAAATTTACTGCTGATTTCAAAAAACTCAAATAATCGATGTCAAAACTTTATAAGATCCGTTGCTATTCCCTGAAATCTGAAAATGTCCGTCTAACAACTATATTTTTATATCTTAATGCTACACTGCCAAACTTTTGATACAATTTACACCTTCAAATATAATTACTATTCCCACAATGCACAATGTTTCCAGCAAAATTGAAAAGACGGCGAATTTTTGACTAAATTCCATAATTTTCCAAATAAATCACCTAAAACCTAAATTATTCACATCGAAATTATACAGAAACCAATATACGAGTACAACGCTTTAAGGGCCTTTTTAACACATCGCAATTTGATATTTGCGATAAAATTTTCAAATACAATTTTTAAAGCTCAAAATATTATTTAGATATGTATTTGCTTAGTACGGTCATATATGAGTGATGAAAGTAAAAGAACGCCAAGAAGTAGTCATTCAATTGAACTGATTTTAATATATTATATGTAAGTGATCAAAATAAGTAAACGATCAACATTTGAAACAAAACAAAAGAACAATACCAAAGTTAACATTAATAATGCGTCGCCCCGCCGTGGTGCTATATGCATTCCCTAACACGTCGTGGCATGAAGTTGATTAAGTTATCAATTTCATTCCATGCCTGTATTTCGGACCTCTTGTAGAGTCTGTGGAGGACTAAGTAACTGGCCCAGTGGTCTGCCGATAATATCCCAAACATGTTCGATAGGGGATAGGTCAGGAGTTCTTGAAGGCCAAGGAAGAAGGGTGACTTCAGCTTCTTCAAAACAACCAATAGTAACCCTGGCAATATGCGGTCGGGCATTATCTTGTTGAAAAACAGGGTTTGGTAAGGTGTGAAGATATGGAAGAAGATGAGGCTCTATAATATTCGCAAAGTATCGTTGAGCATTCATGGTACCCCTAACGATCACTAAGGGTGATCTACTACATACTCAATTGCCCCTCACGCCATAACTCCTAACCCTTATCCGACCATCCCTCATACGCAAGCAAAATCGGGATTTGTCACGAAAGACCATTCTTCATCCCACTGTAACCTTTCTCGGCACCACTCTAACCGTTGTCTTTTGTGAGCAGCGGCGAGTGGTAACACAAATTGCGGCCGGTAAGACATGAGTCCATAAGATCTTATTCGCCTGTAGATTGTTCTAGTGGCTACCCTTCTGCCTTCTTCTCCAAACCATTGCAATCGAACGGGTGGTCGAAATACGGTCCCTCACAGCCAGCAGTCTTAAGCGACGGTCTTGACGTGCTGTTGTTTGTCGGGACGCCATGAACGTCTGGCTCATTGTTCTCGTCCTTCCTCAGACCAAACATGATAACAGTTTGCCACAGCTGACACCGTTCTGTTCAAACGGACTGCAATTTTGCGAAAGGATAAACCCCCTTCTCGGAGGCCCAGTACTCGACCTCGCTCAAAATCACTTAATTGCCTAAAATTGGGACGCCGACGAATTCTAGGCATTTTGAACAATACACCGAAAACGTCAAAATGACATAAATCATCAACTGACCCCAACATATAGCGACAATTTCTTGTTTGGAATAGAACGAAATAAAATATTGGAATTACTCAGGAAATAAATTTTAATCGATCTTTATTTTATACAAAATTTGGTTCAAAAATAATAATTTATTCTTGGTGTTCTTTTACTTTTGTGACTCAGTATACAATTATTTCTGTATATTTGCTTTGTAGCAACTTCGTGTTTTTATTAAAAATTATGTTTTTATTAAGATTTACTATAAAACTATTGAATTAATCATGGCTTCCAGTAATTTGCCGCTTTGAAAGTATTTACATTTAAATAAACATTGTTTGTAAAACTAGTCAAAGAATACTTATACTGGTTATGAGCTATTAGCCGGTGGATGAAACACTTTTAGCAATATTAAAGTGTATTACTTGCCTGATTGAAATCAGCAGTGGAAGGGAACCATTAAACTTTAATATTGCTTTAACGTGTTTCATTCACCGACTAATCTCTTGATACAAGACAAGTTTTTTTAATAAATAGTTAAAAGTAAATATAGTGTGTGTGCGCATGTGATTAAACTATTATTATGATATCGCCTTGGACATAGTGTTGTAATACGGATTAATCTAGCCACACGTTGGGCGCCAGATATCTTTTATTATAATGCTTATTTACTCAGTCGTCCGTGATTTTTTATACGTGAATGCATGGTATTTAATTCCGAATGATAAGGAAACGAGGACAATTAGAAATTACTCACCTTTTATAGATTTCCGAGCAAAAAAACAAGAATTGTATTTGTCTGAACGTACAATAAGGCTCAAAAATTTCGAGACTACCCCGGCCGGCAACTGCATGCACATCAGACATGAAGAGTATCTCGTTTAAAGGGTAAAACCACTCGAGGATTTTCAAAAACACATTGTTTTTCTTCGCTCTAACGATACTTCAGAGTCATAAAAATAATATGCCATTTGATTTATAGTGGGAAAAGACTGTTAAAGGGCTTAATTATCGATCGACCGCAGTGCTGGTGTGTTTATGAAACTTTAAACGCGTTTTTCTCTAAACTACCTTTTCCAAACTGGGAGCACAGATTTCTCGGATTTCATGGATCCATTTAAAATGTTCACAGTAGCGTCACAATAGTGTTCTCTATGGAAGCACGTAGCCGTTTTTTGATTGGATGTAAACTTTTTTTAGGAACATTTTATCGCTTATTTTTATGGCAAAATATCGATTCATTCTTTAAAAAGTCCACAATTTCCACAAAAATTAATAAAAAAGAAAACCCCTACGTACTTCCAAAGCCCAATGTACATAGATTATAATTTTTTTACTTTTTTTGCTCCAGAACTCATACACGCCGAGAAATGAGTCCTCCCGTTTCGGTGTTTTTAAAATAGGTGTTCTCGACGACTGGCTCTATCGCCGGAATTTGTAATGAAAATGACTTCTTACGAAAGAAGACAAGAATCCGAAAGCAATTCATCATCGGATGTCTACAATCTACGGAAACGATGCCCCGTCATATTATGTAGTCAAATTTTGGTCTAAGCAGTTTCGTTGGGGAAGGGATTTCATCGAAGATGATGCCAGAAGTGGAAGACCTGCAGAAGCGACAAATCCGGAACTTTGCGAGAAAGTGAAGGCAATGGTTCTCGATGAACAACGTTTGAAGGTGTCCACCATCGCTACAGCATTGGAAATGTCTGAGCCTAGGGCTATAAATATAGGCTGTTGACTCCTGAACAGAAACTGCGAAGGCGTCAAGTCTCTCAAGATCATTTTACCACTGTGGTGGCTGATCCTGACTTTTTATCTCGAATTGTAACTAAAGATGAAACTTGAGTACACCACTGTGATCCATCGGTGTAAGGTTCTGCACCGCCAAAGAAAGCTCGAACTCAGCGTTCTGCAGAAAAACGCATGGCATCAATTTTCTGGGACTTGGAAGGCGTTCTTTTAATTGAGTGCATGCCGAAAGGCACGTCAATTAATGCATAAGTTTACGTTAACACTGTCAAGAAATTCACCTTACGCCGGATGAAATAAGACTGAAGACAAAAATGACGAATTATACTCTAGGAGTCTTGGGCTACAAAATTTATTCTCGATCTCAAAGCATTTACCCTGGAACTTAAAATATACTCTCGACCCCACTATTCTCTACAATTCTATTCATCTTTAATTAATTTAAGAAAGTTCCTTGATTTTCAGGTCTTTTGAATGAAAAATGTGTTATATGCTATTTGTAACAAGTTTGAACGTTTCGTTTACCAGATATATTTTTGATTACAAACCTTACATTACAATTTATTTCATGTATATCGCATTTCTGATATAGCACAATTTTTCCTTTGGCGTTCCCTAAGAGGTTTTTACTACGTTCATGATCTTTAAAAACAGTTTTTAGAAGCTGGGTAATTCGGTCAGCAAGCAATGTTTGCCGTATTACTCAACTTCCAAAAACTTAAAGTTTTTCAATTTGGAACGCTCATAATTAAGTTAAATTCTTATTGTTCTCACTTATATGGAATATAATATAATAATAATATTGATAATTGATATGGTTTCCTTTTGTTTCAGTTTAAGTAAAATGCACGTGATGGAAGATGTGCACGACGGCTGTAATGCTCAGCCTTCCTCGCCGGGCCACGCCGATCAGCGACCTGAAATCATGCAAATGTGCACCGAAAACGCCGTGTGCTCCAAAGAAACCGGCGGCGAACTCACACAAAACGACAACGACAACGACAAAGACGTAAAGGTCACCCAAGTCAAACTCGAAAGCGACGCTGAAGAAATCCAAACGCAAATCAAAACTGAAAACGTACCCTTAGACACGAAGGTAAAAGAATCAAGCACCGACAACGACGCGAATCACATCAACGACGACAGCATAAGCAGCGACAGCGTTTCAGACAACACGCTCAAGCGGAAAATAGAAAATGAACTAACTTCGCCGTCGAAAAAGCTGCAATTGGACATACAGAAGAACTTTTTGATCCGCGACACAATCATCAGCAGCTACCTGGAGTCATTGGGCTGCGGCAGCCTCGGCCAAATTCAGAGCAACACCGAGCAAATTCTCACGGAAATCAAGTCTCTGAACGAAATGGCCAAGCAAAAGGAACGAGAATGGAACAACATTTTGCACATGAAGAAGCTCAAGGAGGAATTGCTGCTGCGCTTGCAGCGCCACAAGCAACTGCTCCTCCTCAACAACGAAGAGTTCGAAACGGAAACGAACTTCGACCCGGACGAACGGTACCAAAACAACGAACATCTGCCTAAAAGGGGCAACGTCAAGAAATTCGACTCGAAACTGTCGACAAACTTGCACGAGAGGGGGCAATTGTGCCGGCAGAGGAACTTCAATGGAAGGCCGTCGTTGTACAACTACGAACTGAACGGGCAAAGCGATAATCGACAAAACAAACAGAGACCTTTGAAAGATGTAAAGTCGATCATCGCCGACTACAGGCAAAAGCATCCCGAAACTGTGCCGAGAAGGGGGCGTCGTATCAGGTCGGTTCTTTCCCATGACAGTAACAGTTCAATCAGTAAATGTGAAACCAGCGGTGTGTTGAACTTATCGAATATTGCCTTGGGCTCCGGGGCACAAGTTAGACATAATACTGGTGTTGACATCAACAAGGATTTAGGACTCCTCCTCAACGTTATTGGTGAGGTATGTACATTTACAATCAATTTTACCATCGGTTATTTTTGATGTGTATGGTGTGCTTGATAAGTAATTAATTGATCAGGAAATGTGCTACAGAAATTTGTAGGCCGGGATTTGGATTATTTCCTGTAAATAAAAAACATGATGAGGGTAGTTTTTATGCAATTTTTTTTGTTTTAATTATTGTACATTGTATAAATTATGGACCCAAAATTTACACACAATAAGTCAGTTATTAATCAAATAAACCTTATACTTGTAGAATGTGTATCGGGAAGATCATTTTAAATGGACCGTTCGATTATTGGATACTAATAACATCCGTTATCACTTATCGGTTGGCCGTCAAGATCGAAGGTTGTACGTTGCCTTGTATAAATTGTGACCACTTGTTGTGAGCGTAATTTTAGGTTGTGCAATCGGATTCCACAATTGTTGGTTGAATTTGTTGTCGTCGTGAATTGTTCGTTATTCTAAAAATAAATTTTCTTTCACGGTTTTGTAGCCTTCGATATTTTTGAGCGTTGGAAGCTTCTTTGATGTGTTGTGGCCGCCCGTATTTTTTGAAGTCAAACACCCCAATCTCCTCCTTGCTGTCCGTATTTTTGAGTTTCGTATGTGTCCGTATTTTTGGCCCTAGATTTGTGGGTACTTGCGTTGTGTATCCGGCCACATTTGGAAACAAAAGTTACGTATCTGGTTATGGTTGAAGAAAGAAATTCGTAAATCGTACCTCGTCCGATCACGCGGTGATTATGACGACGACGTTTGGGTCCGGTCCTGGTGAATATGAACTTTCTATTAATATCTAGTAACTTTTTTGTGTGTTTAAAAATGCTTGCCAGGGTTACTACACGTTACTAAATATTGAGTGTACTCAACTTTGATTCATTGTGTAAGTACTAATTTGATGAAATTTCAAAGAATATCTGGAGTTAAACTTAAAGTAAGAGTCTGTATCTTCTTTTGGCACATGACAACGTTGTATTAATGAATCATTGACTCGAGCAAGCAACATTAGTGTAATTTGTGGCGTTCTGTATACGCTGGAGCAAGTATTCGCGGGTTATTATTGGCAGCTATCATCATGATAAACATTTTGAACGAATGTAATGCAGAAAAAACTAATAAATAATAATAAATCGGTTTAAAGCCAAATAACGTTTTAATTAAAGTTTTACCGGAAATATAAAATGAGGCTGCTTCGACACAACAAGTAAAAACATAATATTGCCGTAATTCGTTTAGCGATGTAAAAGACTCTAAAGGTATATAGGGGTAAATTTTAATGAATTTTCTTGTAATAGGCTCATACTTTGATGTGTAGTGATGTTAAACTTTATAACTCGTATATATACTCGGTGACATATAAACTGCACCACCTAAAAGGGGTTGGAATTTTTGGACCAAATTTGGGAGAAACATTGGACTAGTCTAAGGTAACAATTGATTAAAATTTGATAAAGAAAACACTTCATCTTTTTGTTTTTTCTTTAATAATGTGTTGGTCCGCTCCTATTTCTGATACACTCATTGACCCGCCTTGGCATTGATTCCAGCAGGTGATCAATGTGTTCTTGGGGTATGGCATCCCAAGCAGCCTGTACCTCATGCCGTAGAGCTTCTATTGTCAACGGTGGGTTCGGTAGATTCCTCAATCTTCTACCCATCATGTCCTACACGTGCTCAATGGGCGACAAATCGGGAGATCTTGGCGGCCAAGGCAAAAGATTAACATTGGCCTCTTCAAAGAAGTCAAGAGAAACCCTTGCTACGTGAGGTCGTGCATTTTCTTGCTGGAAAAGTGGGTCTTCCAGCCCTCGAAGATATGGAAGAAAATGTCGTTCTACCACTTCGTCAATGTAGCGTCGGGCGGTCATACTGCCCCGAATGAAGAGCAAGGGTGGTGACCTACTGCCGTAAGCAATAGCACCCCACACCATCAACCCCACAATTCGGTGAACATACCTCACAATCGAAAAATCATAATTGCGCCTTTCTCCACGTCTTCGTCTAACAGTCATCCGACCATCATGCATTCCTAAACAAAATCGCGATTTGTCAGTAAAGACAACTCGATGCCACTCCAAGTTCCATTGAAGTCTTTCCGTGCACCAGGCCAAACGTTCCTGGCGATGTTGAGCAGTGAGGGGTAGCACAAGATGTGGGCGGTAAGACAGCAAGCCAAAGGTTCTTATTCGATGATAAACTGTTCGCAAGCTATCGAACGACCTTGCTCACCTAACCATTGATCATCTATTGATATAGTTGTAGAGAATCGGCCTCTCAAGCCCATTAGTCTTAAGCGGCGATCTTGACGTTCATTGGTTCGTCTTTGAGCCCCAGTGCCTCTTCTCCGACGTTCAACCCCATATTCAGACCACGCCGATTTCTCTAAACGAAAAACCTGCTTCTCGTAAAACAAACAATCCGCCCTCGGTCAAAGTCACTCAACTGCTGGTAAACTTGAGGTATCATTACCTTCCTCTAGGTATCATTAAACACTTGAAACACTTTAAACTAAAGAACGGGATCCGAAAAAGTGGAACAAATTCAAAAAATGACTCGATAATTGCTTGTCTATCAAAATGACACAAACGTCAAAAATCCCATGACTACTTGATGATTGGATTTCAAATTTTAATCAACTATTTCCCTGGACTAGTCCACTATTCCTGCCAAATTTGGTCCAGAAATTCCCACCCCTTCTAGGTGGTGCAGTTTTGCGGTTATTTGGAATAAGGCTAGTTTAAAATGTTTGAATTCTTATCGATTTTGATGATAATTTTCAATTTGTTTTTAACTATAAATGTTGAATATAATTATAAAAATTTTGACAATACATCGCCATATAAATTAACTTATTGAAGCTAAACTTTGTGGTGCAGCAACGTGAAATGAATTAGTGTAATATTGATAAATATAATTACATAAAATTTTTAACATATTTGTTACGCTTAAGCCAAGGGCAAGAACCACGGGAAGAAAATTCATGTTTCTACTTGTTCGTTGAAAATATATCCCACAGTTGAATTAATCAATTTAAAAATTGTAATTCAAGTATCTTCTTTTTGAATTATATTGCGCTTTTAACTAATTACTTTACAATAAATAAATGATCACGAGAATTCTTAATACTGAAAGAGTCGTGAGCGTTTAATTTTACGTTCAATGTGAAATAATGAAAATTTGTTTCCACCTTGGAGGTTGAATTCATGAGCAAATCGTTTGATTTAAAAACGTGACAATGTCGAAGATTTTCTTCTCTATTTCTATCTCACTATTTTGTGAATTGCGATTATGAGACCTTTATTCACATGTCTGAAAGTTTTACGTTTTGCCGAAGTACGTCCATGACTACTCAGGGTTCACCCCCTAATGGACAGGCAAACGCGACGGGATTTCATCCAGACCCAATCATCCCTCTTTGACGTCTTCGACGTCTTAAATGGGCTTTCTTCTCTATCGTCATTGTTATAGAGTCTAGCTGTTTTTGGTATTCAGTGTTTCTTCGAAATTATCCCTCCATCTTTCTAGGATGTAGTGTTGTCCATTTAGTTTACACCTTAATCGTCTTTGTCTGTATTTATTTTTGATAGAACTTTCTAGGTTCACTTACGAATATTCTTTTTTTCCCTCGTTTTATATTCGTCCTCTACTAGACGAACTGCCTATTGAGGTCTACGTCGATTTTGGACGTTACATTACATGTATTAATACAAAACATCTGTTTATGATTTAGTGTTTTTTTACGATATTTTCATCTTCAATGATTTTTTTACAACTCAGCAATATTTCTACATAATTTTACGTGTACTATTGTGTTTGATATTTATGATTTTTTCTATTGTTACAATTTGTAACGATTTTGAGAATTTTGTTTTACGAATTACAACGATTTTTAATGATTTTTTCAATATTTTTTTTTCAATTTTCAACAATTTTTCGATTGTTTATCCAATTTTTTTTCTATATTTGATTCTTTTCTTTTCCATTTGCTTTTTTACAATTTATAACGATTTCTTAGAGTTTTGTGATTTTTCACAATATTTAACAATTAGTTGCGATTTTTAATGATTTTACGACTTTTCGGTTTTGTTGCAAGTTAACGACTTATGATAATTTGCACAAATTTTTCCAATGTTCCAATTATTTTGGCAATAGACAAAGATTATTGAGTTTTTGATTTAACAATTTGTTATATTTCTTTCCCGTTTACAATTTCTCGGATTTATTTATGATTTTTGGTCATTTTTAAAAAATCTTCGTTTTCAACTTTGTTTTGCAAGTTATAACAACGTTTAATTATTTCATTTTATTTCTAACGATTTCTAAGGAAGTTAAAACGATATTTAATGATTTTTTTCATTTTTACCTATTTATGATGCAAGTTTTCCAACGTTTTCGATGGTTTTAAAGATTTTTTCGATCATTCATTAATTAATTCATTTTACACAATTTTTACGTTTGTTTCTTTTTTTTAATTTCTTAGATTTATTTATGATTTTTGCAATTTTTAATGATTTTTTATGACTTCCAATTTCTTTTAAAATTTATTGATGTACTTTTTTTCGATGTGATGATTTCACTTTTTCTATTTATCTTTTTACAATAATAATGTCTTTAAAATATTTTCATATCAACGATTTTTTACAATTTTCAGGAATATTTATAAATAATTTTATATATATTATTGTTTTCTATATTTACGACTTTTAACCATACTTGCAATTTGTAACGATTTTACTATTTTCAGAATTTTTTAACATTATAATAATTATTTTCAACGATTTCGTTTTACAAATTTTTAATGAAATATCTAACAATTTTTATGATTTGCAATCATTTTCATTTTGTTTTTGTTTTTCACAATTTTCAATTGTTTTTACAATTGAAAATTGTTTCTATCTTTGATTTAACAATTTTTTACAATATTTTCCTTTTTCCATTTACAATTTTTTTACAATTTATAACGATTTCTTAGATTTTTATAATTTTTCACAATTTTTTAATAACTTTTCCGACTTTGTCGATTTTGTTTCGCCAGTAATGGCATTTACTGATTTTTAGATTTTTCCACGGTTTCAATTGTTACAATACATACAAAAAATTGATTTAACATTTCTTTCCATTTTACAATTTCTTGGATTTGTTTATGATTTGGTCATTTTTAACAACTATATTCGAGTTTTAATCCTTGTTTTGCTAGTTATAAGTACATTTAATGATTTTTTAATTCCCAATGATTTATGATCAGTTTCAACAATTTTTCCAACGTTTTCGATTGTTATTGTCATTTTCTTTCAATTTTTCATTTAACGATTTTTTATATTTCTTTCTATTTTTACAATTTCTTGGAGTTTTTTAATGGTTTTTTATTTTTTCGAGACATTTAATGATTTTTGTCATTTTTGCCTATTTATACAATTTTTCCAACGTTTCTATGGTTCATAATCTTTTTTCAATATTTCATTTCATTGATTAATTTTTCACATTTTTTTACATTTCTTTGCTTTTTATAGTTTCTTCGATTTATTTATGATTTTTTACAAGTTTTAACAATTATTTTATATTTTTAACCATTTTGGTTAATGTTTTTTTTTTCACAATTATTCCATTTTATAACATTTGCTACCTTAATATTTTCTTGATTTTTTGTAGTTATTTCAGTGTGATTATTTTACATTTCGAAATAAATACATTTCATTATATCATGAATTTAAATAATTCTCGATTGTATAATATACATCGTTTGTGAGAATTTGGAACAAAGTTTCGTGAACACTAGCCCATTGGTTTAATTTCTAATTGCTGGTGGCAATTTATTAAAACATTTTGGGCTCATAACATTAACTGACTGTTGGGATACGATAAGTACGCAAAAGTCACTTCGAATTGAGTTACCACCCCTCTTAGCGTAACGAGGGAAGTCTCATAAAGTTCGCTTCTATAGTTTAGGCGCCAGAGCGCGCACAGACACACACTCACACAGACGTCATTCGGACAATAGTCAGAATAGTCTTAAAGAAGTCCAAAACGTGCATATCCGTGAAAATCTCGAGTTCGAAAATATTCATGATTACGGTACTTCTTTATACGTATATAAGTATAAGAAAGTAAAAAGTGAGCTTATTTTCCCTAGTTACACCCTGTATAGTTATATATGACATTCGTAACTTTATTTTGGGTGGATGGATAACAATCGTTGTAACTGTGGGGTGCATTTATAAATGTGCAATACTAACGATTTTAATTTACTCTTGTAGTCTCGAAAGGAAAGTTCCCAATCGCCAAACATCGACCTCATGTCAAGTCAGGCGGATCCAACCTCGTTTAAGGATATGCTGATAGAATTTGCGAAATTATCGCAGACGGAGCGTCAAGAAATATTGCACAACGCCGTGAAGCCACCGCCGCCGTATCCGGAAGTTACGGTGCATCCTGTGCCGATATCCACGGCGTCCAATTCGCTTTTGCACGGAATATTGACGAAGGTATGGCGAATTACACGTGTAGTAAGTTAACAAATAATGCCATTGCATTGCAGAGTCAAAGTAAACCGGAAAATAAAAGTACTTTCAGCCCGACTTTGGCCAGGCTGTTGACAGCCCCAGAAAAAAGTGCCGTCGTGCCGCAAGCGCCGGTTAGCCAAAGTAACATGTTGCAGAGTGGAATTGCAACAATTTCCGACATTCTCTCCAGTAGTAAGGTAAATATTTTGATGGTGTGGTAGCTTTCAAATATAAGAATTTATCTTCGTGATGTGTAAATACTTTCATGAGACACCCAATCGCGGGGGTCGGCAGAAATTTACATGAAACCATGAAGTCTTACTACAGAATCATCATTGAACCCATAACACCTTGGTAACACTGTTAAAAATAACTATAATAGACCAATCGTTATAAAAGTGTCTCATTTTTGTAATTTTAATCTTCAAATAATGACCATTTTCAAAATTTAAACTATAACTTTTAAAATGATTTAGTACAACGAAAACAGTTGGACGTACCACATTCTGTTAAGGGCTGTAATGACCTTAGGAACATTAAAGCTCCACATTTATCTACCTTCAACAGCTCTCTTGGTCTTTATAATGTTAACAACCCTTAATACGTACAATTTTGGTGTAATTGATTAACGAAGAGGATACTTGTTGAAACTCCATTATTTACCATTAAAAAAATGAATACAATTTGAAGGTTTCAAATATTTTTATTTTGCACTACAATTGTCTCACCGTACAATGGCTTCATCAGGTGGATAATAACCAACATTTTTACATTTTGGTGTTGTATCTATTCCTTATATACTTATATATTTTCAACATTTGTGAACAATGGTTAGCATATGTTGAGTCTGTTTTCTTGTTTTTGTAACTTCTCTCGTGTTCCTTCATTCTTGCTTGAAAAGTCCTTTCTGTTTGTCCTACGTATACTTTTGTACAATCTGTGCAATCCAACTTATAAATACCAGAGTTTGACCCTTATTATTTTCAATGAATTTTTTTATTAATTACCTGTTCTATAGGATATGTGTATGTATGTGTTGTCTCTTTAAATAAATTTTCCTGTTGTGAAGAAGTTTTACCAATATACATAAACAATACATATTATTGAGGTTTTACTGTCTGAATGTAGTTAGTTAGTTATAATGAGTGGGGCGTTTAATCGCCCCTCCACTACGACCGCAAAGGTCTATTGTGGCTCACAACTATTTGCAGTTCACCATCAATTCCCATTCTCTTTAAATAAGGGAGGATTTTAGAGTGTGATATTTTGTCAAGTTCGCCCAGCTCCAGTTTTGTCTCACCAAAAACTGTGAACCTGATTTTGTCCCCGGCGGGGCAGGCACCCATGACGTGCTCTGCTGCTCTCCTTAGTTTCAAGGCATAGTCTGCACTCAGTGGCCTCAGCCACTCCCAGCCTATGCATATGATGCCTTAGTAGCCAGGGCTGTTAGAGTGCGCAGGTCTTTCCTAGGTAAACCCAACAGTATCCTGCTACATACAGCAGATGGGCCTTTCGGTACTATCTTGGAATGTCTCATTCCCTGGCACTCCTGCCAGTATTCAAATACCTTGTGCTCCATCCAGCTCTTCTTCGATATTCTGGCCAGGGCTCTTGTGATTCCAAGAGAGCTGGTTCTGGACCAATAAATTCCCGGTTAGCTCCGCTCTTTGCCAGGGAATCGGCTGTTTCGTTTCCCTCTATTCCAGCGTGTCCGGGGTATCCAGACCAGGATAATCTTGTTGATTCTCCATAATTGAGAGAACACTGCGCGGCAGTCCCTGGTCGACATCAACGTACATTGATTGTCAGCAAGGACTTTTTAATTTGGGCTTTTTAATAGCTCTCTCGCGCACATTTCAATGGCATAAACTTCTGCCATTCGTTTCTAGTAGGAACTATGACTTTGTAGGGCAGTCCGAAGCTGTATATTGTAGACATTGTGTCGGCCCTCATACCCAGGATGTCATCCGTTTGAATGTCGGTCGACAGCCTGTTCCGTATGAAGGCCAATATCTGCTGCCTTTGCATAGCCACCAGATCAATGTCTCCCGTCCTTGTTGCAATAGTACCAGTAGGATACCATCAACTCCCGGTGACTTGAACTGTTGGAAGGCCTTAACCGCCCAGCTAACCGTTTCATATGAGACGACTTTTTTCAGCGTCGCCCAGTCCTCTTTTTTGGTCGTTTGTCTCGACGTATATGGGCCGGGCTGACGTTTACTTCATCGCTCAGAAGCAGGCAATCAGGGAAGTGAGTTTGGGCCAGAATCTCTAACGTTTCTTTTCCTGAGTCCGTAAATGTGCCATCTGGTCGTTTTATCACCCCTAGAATCTGTGTCGGCTCTCTGGATAGAATCTTGTGAATTCTTGCGCTGCTAGGGGTATCTTTACCCTCTCGCAGAACCTCCTCCAAGATTCTCGGTTGGCCCTGCCCACTTCCACTTGTAGTCTGTCTTCTATAAAGGTCCCAGTTGGCTGTTGGTAAATGATAGGCAGAGACAACCACCTCCCTTACTTGGTCCGCGGCTATGTCAATCTCCTTATTATATTATTCATTGTAGTGATCACGTTTTCGTAAATTCACGGAGGGAACGTCTATATCCATCCCAATCTGTTTTCTCAGAATCGCGATATTCCACTACTGGTCCGGGACCTACTTCAATACTAATTTGAATATTTCTATGGTCTGCGCATCAGGGCACAGTAGATACTTTCCAGTCAAGTATCTTGCTCCTCAAATAGTTTGAGCTGAACGTTACGTGCACTACCTCCTTATGATTTTTCGTAACAAAGGTTAGTTCGGAACCAACATTATTAACTATTAGTCCCTCCCGTATAAGGTAATTAAATGGACTCACCTCTTTTGTTGATGTTCGAGCTGCCCTTATATACGTGCCCCTTCGGCCCGGAATAGATACAACACAAAAATGTTAGTTATCATCCACGTGATGAAGCCATTGCAAGATAAAACAATTGTAGTGCAAAATAAAAATATTTGAAACCTTCGAATTGTATTCATTTTCAACTTTCTTGTAGCTTTATTATTATAATATACATTTACGGGAAGATAACGATATTTTGTTATTTTAGGCAAGAAACGAAATAACTATTACACCAGTTGTTGGACAGTACGACGTTCCAACGAAAGTGAAACAAGCCGTAAGTTACATTTTCAATGTTTGATAATATCGTATGCTCTTTTACAACCATGTACATTATTAACTTTGACGTTTACAGTGACCAGATAGATATTTACAAGCAATAGTTACAAGTCAAAAATACATAATCATAACATTATATTCTTCTGCATTGGAGTGCAGATGGCTTGCAGGATTAGTTGTGAAGTGGGAAATCTTTGTCAGATGTTAAACAACAAAATATAAAAAAATGCTTTAATGGAATATGTCACAAGAATTTTTAGAATACACTTTAATTCATCAATTCTTCTTTTGTTAACATTTTTTCATGCCTTGGCTTCCGTCTCTCCAAAATTTAAATCTATTATGGTATCCAGTAAGTACGCTCTTGTGTAGAATCTCCGTACAAGTACCATTGACCATCTCCTCCATAAGGAAATTCATAAAACACTTTTTTTATCCTACAAATAATCTACACTACGACTACATACAAGATGGCAAAGAATTATCACTTAGTGCAATAATACTCGAGCAATAAAGTCAAGTACATAAATATCTCAGTAAATTTAAAATCATAATTAAAGTCTAGTCATAATAAGCATGTATTGTATATGAGCTAGCGATATTGCTACTAAAACAAGCACAAATACATAAATAATATCATTGTATCGGTTTAGGAGGAAGATGAAGCTGAAGACAGTGCAGACCGACTAGTTATAGACGAAGGCGGTGAAATAATGGACGCGAGATCTAGAACTGATAACAATTCGGATGCCGGTGACGAAGTACCTCAATGCCAAGGATGCAATCAAAAACCGGCCCAGTTCGTTTGTGCCGGCTGTGGCAATCAATGGTACTGCAGTCGAGATTGCCAAGTAAGTCATTTTAAACTTTTGTAAAGTAACTAAAATATATAAAAACTGTTTAATTGCAGGTATCCGCATGGGACGAACATTCAGAGATGTGCTCTGGTTAAAATTGGACCCAATCGCCAATACTAAAGTAAATTGGTGACTACCTACTCGAACAGTGATATTTATTTTTATATATCCCTATGTAAAAAAAGATTACCAAAGATAGCCAAAGGCATCATCGAAATATATATATATACCATATATATTTAAATATAAAGTAAAGTTGATAAATTTAGTGTTACATATATTTTTATTAAGGTGTATCCTTTGAAACCTACTTCAGTTCAGTAGTTTGAATATTTTATAAGGTAGTGTATGGCTCCGAACTTATTTATAACTTAGCGTGTAGGTCACTTAGATGGTTATTCATTGTGCTAGTCTTTTGCGTTAAGTAGTTACCAGTAATTATTTGTGGTTTGCAATGTGTTTTTATCTTTACTATATTTAAGTGCCATATTGAATAAAATTTGTATGTACTTTTTATAACTGTCTTTTCCTATTTTTTTTTTTCATTGTGTTTTTTACATACATAAGTAATAGTAAGATATTCTGTGATATGCATTGTTTATGAATAAAGTACGTGAAAATAAATATTAGGTTTACCATTTGTTTATTACTTATTACATACAATGATCTGAGATTCGGTAGAATATTCTAGGCTTTCATTTAATCATAACTGTTAATTGCTTTTTTATATATACACTGTGCTATTTGTTCCACATAAAACCTGCAAACCGGTTATAAAAAGATTAAATTGTTGGATAAATTTGTAAAGTTCAAATGTGCCTCTAGAACAGTGTTTCCCAAACTTTCAAAAGGACGATAATTTATTTATACCACACAAAGAACAACTAAAATAATAGTCTGGTGTGAAAATGACACGAAACTTTTCAATATTTCATGCTGAAACATTCTAGTGCCTAAATCCTCCCCCAGGCAGTCGTGCGCACACTTCAGGAACCACTATGACGAAATTCAAGCAATTTTAGTCAATAATACAACATTAATGGTTTAAACTGGTCTCTTTAGTTTGCCAACAAATGAACTTAAATGGTCATTGTATGTATTAAGTGTAGAAATATCCTACGGCGTCCAATGATGTGCAATGATCATTCCACTGACCAAAGTAATGCACAAAAAGGAAGGCCATTTGGGTATCATGAGCTCTTGTGAGCTGTGACATAAATTATACCTCCGTTAAACTCTTTCACGGCTATTTGTTAACACATCGAAATAACCAACAGTCTAGCATTTGAATCGTGCGGTCTGCCACGAATATGTTAATCTATTTTGATTTATAGTTATAATATACTTAAACCTGATATCACATCTTGGCTGGATGATGGCACATAATCTGATTAACTTATGCTTAGTTAGTCAATAATTGAATTAACTCTTAACCACTACCATCGGGTTCTCATATCGTGGAATTAATTTTTGTGTGATTTTACCTATATTTCAGAAAATTCGTTTTAAATGAAAAAATTTGATAACATTTTAGTTTGTTCTCCATGTAATAAATTTGAATAAAGTTCTCATTCCGTTAAGAAAAATGAAATAAAGACACACAGATATAGGGAAAATGAAAAACAATTTAATGTAAAATAAGTAGGAACATAATATGGTTCTTAAATATTAAATCTTTTTGCAATCAATTTCTCAATGTCAATATGAATATGCCTATGTATGTGATAAGGGCAAGATCGGGAAAGCTGTTTTCAATCATTGTTGCTCTTAAATATGTTTTAAGGCACCGTAATGACGAGAATGACCTCTCAAAGGACTAGTAAAAATATGTATTATAGGAAATGCATCCTTATCGCATCTAGCCAATATATCCAGAGCAGTTACCGGAAGCTCTTTTGCCTGTCTATTTCTTGAATCCATTTCTAATGCCACAGCAACATTCATGTTTTAGCAAAAGAGAAGTAGTGCCTTTATCGACGTCAAGAAGTAATTCGAAGCAGTCGAGGAGGGACTGTACAACATTAACAACATTTTCTGGAATGAAAGACGTGCAAGGTTTCAGCTGAGAATCTTATTCGCAGATCCGTGACAACAAAGCCTAGTGAAGGCGCATAGATTGATACTCTGTAGTATTTCTCAGATGAATTCATTAGATGGTTGGCACGATAAATTTCAGTTTTTTCACGCTGCCAGTCGTTGTTAAAACTAGCATCCATATTTTCCCGTCGAGTGGTAAGGATAGAAATTGTGTTATTAACTTGCATAGCACAGCTATTAAGTTCGAGCGCCGGCTTCTGTAATAATTTAGTCAAAGACTGCGTTAAAGATAAAACATCACTCACCTACAATACTGATACCATGAATGGTGTATTGCATAAAGTTGTCCACCAGTGAAGCAGCCTTCCCAGCTGTGCTAGGGTCACGCCTAAAGTCTCCACAATCTTTGCGAGGTCAACAGAAAACTGGAGTACATGTCGCTCTACCCACAAAGCGATGTAAGCGCACATCCCAAAGTGCTCATGAGGACAGTTTTTCGTTTCGGATGTGATTTAAAGAAAGCAATGACTTCTTTCATAACTGCAACAGCATACCTTATAGCAGGCACTTTTGAGTTACGTGAAATAGAGTTATTCAACTTGTGGCTATAGCATGGTGTCTTGAGAGCGTTTTTGGCTTCCTTCTGAATTTCCGTGGTGGCACCTCGAACTTCCTTTTCTTCAGCTGGGATAGGACAATTTGTCCAATGGCTTTGCCAGTTAGAGGCAACTCCCTAAGTGTGGAGGTTCCGTCCAACTTATTTTCGGCAGTGAATAGTTTTCTGGTTTCTTTCCTATCATCTTCAACGATTCGTAGTCATTTTCATGTTTAGCATAAGCCAGTTCCTCAAACGCATCCACAAAAATGACAAAATCACGAATATCACCACCATGCACGTATCTTAAAGTAAGGCTCAGCTGGGACAGGTGAGATATATTTGTTGTCTCGTCAAGAAGTATTGAATAGCATCGTGATGCCCACACGTTATTCCAAATTTGCTCAGATACCTCTTTCCCGCAGCATGAAATAACCGAATTTTGCGTTGTCTTGCTTATAGCATTACAAGAAGCTCAGTAAATTTTCTCTAATTTTTAATCTTCAGCAGATACTCGAAACTTTAAAAGCTCTCTGAAATTCCCTTCGTTCACAGTCACGTTAGTGCTATGAAGTATTGGTCCATCATCTCTGTGTCCACGGAATGCTAAATTTTGAGAAAGATTATAGTTTCAACTATTGGACGAAGTAGTTCCCTGTTTTCTTCCACCATTTTGAGGCGCTGTTGATTTACAAGGTTTATGACTTCCAAATTAAGCTTATTAAAGGTATGAAGGAATGATGCCGCTTTATTCTACAGCTCGTTTATGATACATATTATTAGCAAGTGTCTCCAAGTCCTCATTCTATCCGCCAATATCCTTAAAGTTTATTAACGGTTTTGTCACAAGATTTTGCAAAGGCGCAGTTTTTTGACGTCCACCAACACCACCAGTTTCGAAAAAAGGGCAATATTTACAAAATAAACCTGTATGGTATATGAGATACTTATGCCCAAAATATCGCTTCACTTTCTTACCCTTGATCGTGTGCGAGGAATATGGAAACTTGTAATCATCTTTTGGCTGCCAGGAGTTTGATAGGAGCTGGTATTTTGTGTAGTTCTCTACATGTTTATCTAAAAAGTTTCCGATATCATAGGGGCATCTGACCTATTACACACTCGGAAACCCGGGAAGAAGTAGGAACCACCACCTCATTACTTGAGCTATCACTGATATCAAACACAGTAGACTCGAGAGCGCGGACAGAAGCATAAGAAATAGGAACCACCACCTTACTACTGTTACCTAATAGAGACCCAAGGGTTGCTTACTTTTTTATAGTACGTTTTTAATTCACGCTTCCCCCACATCCTTGCCAGATACTACTCATAATCTACTCAACCTGTAGGTATAGAAAACAAAAGACATACGGAATATTTTTTTTAGTATTGTTTGGGTACAGCAATAGAAGAACATTTTTCTAAAATCTCGACGACCTAGTAGGGAATTGGGTCATTCGCAAGTTTGAAAAACACAAAGGCTTAGTTCTTATATACGGTGAAGTTTACGATAAAAGTTGTAGAAAATGCAAGGTTGAGTGGACTACAGCTATTTACACGAAGAGTGTCTGTGAGCCAAGGAGCACGCGGTTTAGTGAATTTACCAGTTTTTGTGAGTGGCGTGAATATCAAATAAATAGTTTAAATTATTTTTAAAAAATTCATCAGTTCATCAATATTATGTAGGTCATATAATATATTCCATGGTATAGATTGCAAGTCCAACAAAAATCTGCATAATTGGTCAAAAAAACTTCTAAAGGTAGGTACGCGTTGCTGTAGCTTGGTGCACATTTTCAAAAGAAATTTTCCAGTAAGTTATAAAATGGTCAGAGAAAACAAGCAAATCATGAGTGTCCCATTGTACCACACCAACATCAACGCCAGTTATGATTAAATCTAGCAAAGTTGAAGATGTATCATCAATCCTGGTAGGTTCATTAATTATTTGTTTCAGCTGTAAGGAAACTAACATATCATGAAATACCGTAGCATGTCTACCAGTAGGGTTGAACATGTCGATGTTGAAATCACCTGTACTGATCTCGTCAGATGTGACCATAAAAATATTTTCAAATTTACTGATGAAATTACTATTGTCCAGGGCAGTTGGTTTATAAACGACACCAAAAGTAAATGCCATGGAACTTAACTTAATTTAAGCCACATTTGTTCTACACCTACAATATATTCAAATGCGAGCCCGCTTACTGTATATTTATTTTTAACAAAAACCACAACCCCATTACCCCGTCTACCATAATCTCTATCTCCATCTACCTCTTAAATAATGGATAAGTGTGCGCCTTCGCTACTTCGACATCCGACAATTGTAATTGATGCCAACATGAAAATTATAATTTTATGAATAGGCAAGTGGTGTGTTCATAACACGTCTGTAGAATTATTTTAATTTGATCAAACAGGTGATGACTTTGCAAATAATACTAATTGATGTAATTAAGTTGTATTTATTCAGAATAGAAAAAAAAATAACCGAAACATGCGATCTTTCTCCACGAGTAGACAGTTTAAAGGTATGTTTGTAGTTAGTTTAATTTTCGGTTGTAATCCGCATTTTCGACCAAATTATGAAGTTTAAATAATAAAAAACGGAATATTTGCTAACCTCATCGCGTTATATGTATATCGTATGGAACATGTTGGTCACACTGGACCCAAGGTCATGCGTCATACCGCAACTGTTATGAATAAAGTTTTTTATCAATATGTAAGTAATGATAATAAGAATTACTTTCCAATAGGCGAATTTCGGATACTTGATGTCTCTTCGGTGTGTAGTCCACCATAGAAGAAAAATCTCCAACATAACCTATAATTAAGTTTTCTGGTAAATAACTGAATGCAAATTAGTTTTCTGGCTATTACAACAGCGTCTTTGGAATGGTATCACATAATGGTGCACTGGTACATAAACGTAAGTAAAAATGTTAGATGGGTGGTATTGTCGTTCTATAGCTAATGAAGCAGCTGCAGCCGAAGAAGAAGTGCGAGCACAAGAAGAATCCAAACTTAAAGTACAATACAAGTTCTTGAAAGGAAAGCTTAAACACTTATTGTATGTAAGTTCATTCTTCACGGGGGCCGTCCTTAATACTCATTTTGATTCTGTTGGTAGGAGAACGAATGTTTCCAAAAAGCACTTAGGTCTGCACAGAAGAGATTGTTAAGTGTAACTAGAGATCGTAGTTTTTTACTGGACAGACTAGTGTTGTACGAAAAGACTGAAAACTCGAGCAGTGAATCTGAAGAAACTGAATCATCCGATGACGAATCCATAAAGGTTGAGACTGTAAAAAAGTTAGTATTGCATATTCAACGAACAAAATTTTTGAATACGACTGGTGCACAGGAAAGTTTGACGCTATCGTGCGAACCTACGCTTATCTCGTATAACGACGATGACCGAATTAATCGATTAAAATTTCAGAAGAAAGTTAGAGTTGCCGACTAATTCACAAACAAACGGCACACTCTTAAGTTCGGGGAAGGTAATCGTTCCCCTAAAGAAAAAAAAACCAAATCCAGTGCGTCACACGAAATCGTTTTTAAATCAATCCGTGGTAAGAAAAACACCACATCACAATTTACATTACTCATAAATTATCTGCAGGTACGAATGACAACGAGCACGAGCAATAGCAACAGTGGCATCTTATTAGATGGGCACATGACACCCGAAGAAGTTGAGCGACACCTGCAATCACGGCAGAGCTTTATGGAACTCGAGAGGGCTCCACCAACCGTTCCTACTGAAATGTTCAGCAACGAACCGTCCCTCGACAGGTGAGTTGACCCAATTTTCAGCTCCTGGTTCAGTTTTGGAATTTTTTAGCGAATCGAACGATATCGGGGAACTTGAAACGTCGCCCAGTAACATCGGCGAAGAATTGAGTGTAGACATGATAACGGAGTGAATGTTGTATTTAAACCTTAATTTCAACGTAAGGCTTTGATCAATTTGTATATTAATTTGTATTTCATTATTAAGTCGAAAGTAAAATCCGATATAATAGTAATTGTACGTTGTAATTGTTTTAAACCGTTACTTTTATTATCAATTCTAGTTTTTCACATCATGTAAAGGAGAGCGATATCATTAATTGTATGATCTAATAAAGGCAATAACATTTTAACCAACATTTGTGTTATGATTTTAAAATGTAGACTATTGATCAATTTCTAAATAAAATTAACAGTATACACCCCATAATTAAATTTACAATTGAAACAAAGTAAAAGGATCAAATATTTTTTTAGGCTTAACAAAATAGAATTCAATACATTCAAAAAACCAATCAACGTCAATTCTACAATTCCCTTCAAATCCAACCATCCCTTGTGACATAAACTAGCAGCTTATCATACTATGGCACATCGAGCCTTTTCAATTCCATCGTTACATCAAAACCTTAATGTAGAACTGAATTTCCATAGGAAATATGAAAAATATGAATGGTTTTCTATTCAGTCTTATACAAAACGTAACCTTTAACGGACCGTCCGGAGTCCATGTGGACCCCAGGCCATCCTTTTCTTGAATAATTTTTCTAATTTTAACTTTTGAATTCACCCAATTTTTTTATGATTTATTCGTTACATTATTTCATTAATGTTTGTTTCTGTTATACATTTTTTTTTCGGACTGGGGTCCCTTTGGACCCCGGCCCACTTTGGCAAGGTATTAAAATTTGTGTCATTTATTTTTGATCAGTATTGTATGTAATTCCCCCCTTTTTCTCTAAAGATATTTCAGACATCTTTATGAGTTTGGAATTCCTTAGAAACCTGAAGTTGCAGTTTTCTCGAGTTTTAACAAGCGACAGCGTCCTAAATTGTAGAAAAGTTCAATTAGTAAATAGGGAATAATTGGCAGAAACGTCGCAGGGAAGATTTTGATTGTGGAGGCCTTGACTCCACTCTACAAAAAGCTCTTGTGGGAGGCCAAAAACAAAGAGAAACTTGTTGGATGGAAATCTATTTATAATGATTTGGGTTCGGTAAGCGTTGACATCTTTGATTATATGGGTGAAAAGGAAAATCCTAATGAATTCCACAGATTACACGTAAATATTAGGTCTATACTAGCCCAAAGTGGAAAAATAAAGATAATTAAGATTAGATAGTTAGTGTGGATAGTTGGTGTTAGGTTAGTTGATTAAATTATCACTTTAACCTAAATAGTTAAGTCTTTAAATTATTTAAGGTTCATTTGCAGCTAAAATATTGCTCGGCCTTCTTATTAAGCGGTGAAATATGCAGTTAATTAAATCAATTATTGTTTGTATTAAGTTTATTTTTCATTTTTTGTATTAAATGATTATTATTTTATTTTTCTTCTTCATGTTTATGAATTATTGTTCTTTTATTTCTTTTATTTGGTAATTTGTGGTATATTAGTTGTAGTTTTTTTTTTGTCTTTTTTGTGATGTTTAGTTATATAGTTTTGTATCGAGTTTGAAAAGATAAATAAAATAAAATAAAAGCTAGATAATGATTGTGGGGTATGCATTATGTGATGTTCATCGCTGCATATGAACCATAACCCATAGGCGGTGGTGAAAGGTGGAGGTTGGAGGACTAAAAAAAAATAGTGTCGGGATTCATTATTCTACACATAAATCGGGGTATACACACGAATACCAGAATACACAGAATCTACAGACTACACACGAATCTGGGATTCTTCGTTCTATGAGATTGAATGTGCTACAGTTTCTGTTAGTTAGTCGTATTGTGCGGTTCAAGATGGATCCTGTACTAGTTAGTTAGTTAGTTATAATTGAGTGGAGCGTTTGTCGCCCCTCCACTGCGACCGCAAGGGTCTATTGTGGCTCACAACTAATTATAGTTCACCCTCCATACCCATTCTCTTTAAATAGAGTAGGATTTTAGTGGGTGAGATTTTGTCAAGTTCTCCCAGCTCCAGTTTTATCTTACCAAAGACTGTGAACCTGATTTTGTCCCCAGCGGGGCAGGCACACATCACGTGCTCCGTTGTTTCTTCCGTTTCACAGCATAGTCTGCACTCAGTGGTCTCAGCCACTCCCAGCCTATGCATGTGATGCCTTAGTCGGCTATGCCCAGTAACCAGGGCTGTCAGAGTTCGCAGATCTTTCCTGCCCAAACCTAACAGTATCCTGGTTCGTGCCACAGATGGGCCCTTTAGCACTAACTTGGAATGTCTCATTCCCTGGCATTCCTGCCAGTTTTTTAGTATCTTGTGCTCCATCCAGCTCTTATTCGAGCTTCTGGCCAGGGCTCTTGTAATCCCAAGAGCCGGTTCTGGACCAATAAATTTTTGGTTAGCCCCGCTCTTTGCCAGGGAATCGGCGGCTTCATTTCCCTCTATTCCAGCGTGTCCGGGTATCCAGACCAGGCTAACCTTGTTGACTCTCCCTACTTGAGAGAGTACTGCGCGGCAGTCCCTGACCGACATCAGTGTACACTGATTATCGACAAGGACTTGCAGTGCTGTTCTGCTGTCAGAAATTTTTTTTATCGTCCTGTGCTACCGAGGGCTTTTTAATAGCTCTCGTGCGCACATTTCAATGGCATAGACTTCTGCCTGTTGGATCGATGCATGCCTACCAAGACTGAACTCTAATCCAGTTCTTGGTTTGCGGCAGAACACTCTAGCTCCTGCTCCTTCAGTTGTTCTGGAGCCATCCGTGAACCAGCTCGAATCTGCCTGTAACAGGGCGACTTGGTTACGCTCCCATTGGTCACGAGATGGAAATATGACTTTGTAGGGCAGTCCGAAGCTGTATGTTGTAGACATTGTATCAGCCCTCATCCCCAGGATGTATCCGCTTCAATGTCGGGCGACAGCCTGTTCCGCATGAAGGCCAATGTCTGCGGCCTTTGCATCTCCGCATTATGAAATCGATGTGTTGCCTTCCTGGCCTCACTTTGCAGCAAAATATGCAAAGGAGGAAGATCCAGTAGCACTTCCATGGCAGCTGACGGTGTGGTGCTTAATGCCCCAGTCACCGATATGCTGGCCATTCTCTGTAGGCTTGCCAGTTTTACTCTGGCTGTCCTTCGTGAGGAGACAGTCCACCAGACAATACAGCCATACGTAATGATTGGTCTAATAACCACCACGTATAGTCAGTACATTTGCTTGGGGACCAATCCCCACGTTTTTCCACAAATTCTTCGGCACATCCAAAGTGCTTGTCTAGCCTTTTGTGCCGTTTTTTCCATATGGGAGTTCCAGTTGAGCTTTCTATCTAGTGTCACCCCTAGATATTTTGCCTCCTCTACCAATGGTATCGTTTCACCTTTCAGTGTGGGTTGTTTGAGACTCTCAAGCTTCCTCCTGTTGGTGAATGGAACAATAACTGTTTTACGAGGGTTTATAGCTAATTGCCCCCCTCACACCAGCATTGCGTGACATTTAGCGCTTCTTGCAGTATTGCAGAGATGATTGCTTCATCGCTGCCTCTTACAAGAATAACAATATCATCAGCAAAGGCCTGTATGTCGACCTCCAAACTGCTGACAATAGCAAGTAGGTCGTCCAGCAGAAGAGTCCACAGTAGAGGGGAAAGAACCCCTCCCTGTGGGCAGCCTCTTATCGCCCTAAATCTTACTGTTTCTCCACACAATGATGTGGTCATTGTTCTGGACTTGAGCATAGCTCCTATCCAGTCAGCCACCATAGGCGCCACCCCTCTCGCTGCAACAGCTTTACAGAGGGATAAAGGTAGTGCTGCGTTGAACACTCCTTCTTTGTCAAGGAAGGCAGCCACCGCAATTCCCTTGCACTCTAGGGATTGGGTGATCTTCCCGACAAGGTTGTTCAGCGCCAGGTCTGTTGATTTGCCCTTTTGATAGGCATACTGATGGACATTCAGGGGGTTAGTCGCTAGTACCTCCCTCCGTATATGCCCATCAACCACCTTTTCTAAGGTCTTCAAAATGAAGGACATCAGGCTAATGGGTCTGAAGGATTTTGGGTGTGGGTCTACTCGTCCCACCTTTGGTATGTATACCACCCTCACCTCCGTCCAGCTTGATGGAATGTAATTCCATGCTAGACTAGCTCTGAATAATCTAACAAGGTGCGGGGTCAATGTCTCCCGTCCTTGTTGCAGTAGTACCGGTAGGATACCATCTCCTCCCGGTGACTTGAATGGTTGGAAGGACTTAACCGCCCAGCTAACCGTTTCATATGAGACGACTTTTTTCAGCGTCGCCCAGTCCTCTTTTTTTGGTCGTTTGTCTCGACGCATATGGGCCGGGCTGACGTTTACTTCATCGCTGAAGCAGGCAATCAGGGAAGTGAGTTTGGGCCAGAATCTCTAACGTTTCTTTTCCTGAGTCCGTAAATGTGCCATCTGGTCGTTTTATCGCCCCTAGCATCTGTGTCGGCTCTCTGGATAGAATCTTGTGAATTCGTGCGCTGCTAGGGGTATCGTTTACCCCCTCGCAGAACCTCCTCCAAGATTCTCTTTTGGCCCCTTATTGGCCTTCCTTATTGTAGTCCGTTAGAGTGCTTCTATAAAGGTCCCAGTTGCCTGTTTCTTTAGCCCGATTTAAAAAGTTGTCGGACTTCTCTTCTTCTTTTGCCTAGTTGATGGTTCCACCAAGAGACATTCCTATTGTCTTTCTTCTTCTTGAGTGGACAATGTTCATGGTAGGCAGAGATAACCGCCTCCCTTACTTGGTCCGCGGCTATCTCAATCTCTCCACAATTATTCATTGTAGTGATCACGTCTCCCGTAAGTTAGGATCGCGATATTCCACTACAGGTCGGGGACCTACTTCAATACTAAATTGAATATTTCTATGATCTGCGCATGAGGGCACAGTAGACACTTTCCAGTCAAGTATCTTGGTGCTCAAATAATTTGAGCTGAACGTTATGTCCAGTACCTCTTTACGATTTCTCGTAACAAAGGTTGGTTCAGAGCCAACGTTATTAACTATTAGGCCCTCCCCTATGAGATAATTAAACAACGACTCACCTCTTTTGTTGATGTTTGTGCTTCCCCATACCGTGTGGTGGGCATTCGCATCACATCCAACAATTAGGTGGGCATTCTTCCTCTTGCAGTAGGAGATTAGGTCACTTACTACCGCAGGAGGTGGTAGTTCCACATTGTCCCCCAGGAAGTAAGCAGAGCAGGCTACGATGTTTAGTCTGCCCTTCTCCACTGGGATGGTCATGTGGACTGACACCGCATCACCGGTGCAGTAATCTGTAAGTACAAAATATTGTATCTCTTTTCTGACAAGCATGCAAGCTCTAGGCTTGCATCCTGTGTTAAATACCACTAGCTTGCCAGAGGTGTTTCCCAGTCCACTGATCTTGCCCGTGCTGGACACCCAGCGTTCTTGAATGAAGGCGAGATCGATCCGCTCTTCTTGGAAGCGCTTGCCAAGGAGATAAGATGCTGCCTTGGCATGTTGCAGGTTAGCCTGCAAGCACTTGACGGATGTAGCCATTACTCCGTCCTTGCAGGCTTATTTTTGTTCCCTTTTTTAGGGGGATATCCCCCCCCTGTTGGGAAGTGAGTTCCCCCTTTTTTGGGAGCTCCCCTGCCAGAGGCAGGGGTTTTGCCTTTGTAGCCCGACCCGCGGGTGTAACCCGTTGGCCTATGGGCTGCATCGGCAGTAGCTTTTGCGGAGCCGATCTTGCTTCCGCCTTCTTTCCTGGGCACACTTTTGGTGCTCGCTTTAGCTCGACCTTTCGCCGTTGCCGGTGTTCCGCCAGAGGGCCCAGGAGTTGCAGCACTTGTGTCCTGACCCGGCCGCTTCCCCTTCGGCCGGAATAGAATCCGACCGAAGCAAAAGAAGGGTCTAAAGTCCATGGACTCAAGAGCTTTCATGAACACCTCATCAATTGAGAATGTCCATGTCTGCCCGGGGCCTGACACCTCACGGTGCAGTATAACCCACTCTTCCGTGAGCAGACCCCAGTTGCTAACTCTCAGTCTCGTCAGCACCACCTCCGGTGTAGCTCAGCACCCCGTACCGTTTTGAGCTCAGCGCCCTCCCACGGCTAGAGGTTAATAATTATACCTTCAAGCCAGGTGGCACGTTGCTCATCAGCACAGGTCATCAGGAGTCATCCAGGCCGAAAAGAACAGCCTTGGAACCGCACCTGCAGATCCTCCCTGGTCAGCGACTCCATAGTGTTCAGAATCGCTTTCCGAAGGGTTATGAGCTGCTCATTTGTCATATTGCCTCGGGGAGAGCCAGAGAGGATTACTCCCAACCTTACACCCTCCGCCTGTACTAAGTTTTCGAGATAATAAGCGCCTTACAAAACCAGAAATGCTGTTATTACTCGAAAATGATTCAGAATTTGAAAATTATGAAGTGGACACAAGTTATGTTGAAGAAATAGATGTAATCATAGAAAAAGATACAGTGAATGAAGTAATTCTTGCTGACGAATACACAATCCAAATCTGAAGCCGTTGCAGCATCCAGCAGCTACGTTCGAAGCGTTTCACAATATATCCCAAAAGATGGAACTAAATGGTCTAAGGTCCCAGTAGATAAACGAGATAAGTTACCAAAAGCCAACATTAGAAAAACTGCATTTGGAATTACAAGTCGTAGCTAATATTATTAATATGATCGTAATTGAGATAAATAGAAAAGCTGAGGATTTTCACAATAAATGGAATGACGAAAATCCGGACAAAATTAAATATTATACGCCTGTTGACGCTATTGAAATCAAGACCTATATTGGACTTCTGCTTATATTAGGAGCTGTTCTATTGATAACATTTGTTCAGAAAAGATTGTTATCGGTGAACTTTAAAGAAAATTTTATTTAACACCATTTGTCAGAGAATGTTACATAATATGCTGCATGAATAATAATACAACTTAAGTTTTGTCAGGTATCAGAATCGAAAATTATAATTCGCCACAATGAAGACAACTCTACTTGATAATTGTCTTTTTGTTTTAATGTCGAGTGTAGAAGGTAGTGCAGTGATTGTAATGATCAAAATCCAAATTCTCAACTTAGAAATGGCTGGCAAACATTTCTAAGGAGTTAGATGTCATTTTCAATACGTGTATCGCTTAATTACAAGTTTCTACCTTCCTTTCCAGGTGCTTTGTTTTTTTTTCGACGGTCAGTGTATGTATGCATTTCTTCAACCATACATGCAGGTATGGTATGGAACAAATTTATTTAAGAGCCTCTTATTTCTCCTATTTATAATATTATAATAAAAAAGAACTATATTTTTTTTATACTTTATTTAAAAAAATTACACTATGATTGAAGGTTGTGTAGGTCTTGTACTATAGTAGAATAATAATAATATATATTATGAAAAACATATATGTTATAATTAAAATAAAATCAACGAGTAGCTTCATAACCAGGAAAAAGTTTATGTAATACGGATGATAAGTTTTCATTCACTGTGAATTTGTATTCCTTTCCAAGTTCAAATCGGCAATAGGGACATGTGTATATCCCGGATGAGAACGATCGTTTCAAACAGCTCTTGCAAACATTGTGTTTGCAATCGGTGGTAACTGGCAGGTGCACAACTTCTTGGCAGCAAATGCACATGAACAAATCTTCGATTTTCGTCACAAATTTAGCCTTGCCATCCTTGAGTGCCCCTTTACATTCATTCCACAATTTTTCATTGGCAACGTCTTCTTTTATAAGCTTGGCTAATTCCAGTTCTAGCTTATACTCGTCAGATTTGGTTTTCTTCAGAAACGACGAAAGTTCGTTAGAAGCATCCGTCAATACTCGTTTCGTGCCTCTTTTCTGTGCAGGTTTTTCTTTCGCCTTTTCCTTGCTGGCCTGCGCTTCCAAATAACCCGGTGGGAAAATTATATCCATTTCTTTACCGTCTTTGTGCCAAGGTGCCGAATTTGGATCGTCCCTTCTCAAAAAATACCTCCAGACAATGAATCCCGACTTTCCTTTTTCCGGGTAATATTTAACAACTTTGTAAACGCCGTCGTAGCGATTGCCGTCTTTGGGTGCATATTTGGAATGTTTCCCCAATTTGAAGTTACGAACGACCCTGACGGCCTTCCCGCCTTTCCAATCGGTGGCTTCCGCGCCATCTTTGGGATTAAACTTAGCATTGCAATTCATCGCTAAAGCTTTATTCATTCTGGTTAGAACTTGGTCGCAACTTTGTTCGCTCACTCGTTTATTGCCAGACAAGTCGCGTCCACCGGATCCAGTGTAGTAAAATTCGTCTCCGTTGTCGATGTCATCTTCGTACCCACCGGATAAGACTATGCTGTAAGCGTAGCTGGATTCTCGACCGTGTATCCCAGCTACCAACGGTCGATGTATACCAGCTTCCGATACCTGAAACCGGAACTTCCAACAAGTTCCCACTTCAACGCCCGGAACAGGCCCTATGTGGTCTTTGGACACAATCGTGCATTCTTTAGTTCGACCAACACAAGCCATTCCCTTTCCCCAATCGCGTCCGTTGGATTCCTCCTTTGAACTGGGCATTTTAGCCTTCTTTTTGCTGAATTTTAACTTATCACCGGCTTTGACAATTTCATTTTCGTCAGTTTTACAATTAGGGCAATACCACTCATCTTGCACGGGTATCTCTTTTAAAGGAGGACTCAAACAACCGATATGATAACCGATGTCACACTCATCGCACAATAAAATTTCATCCCAATTATTTTTACCGCCACAAACACGACAACCGCATTCCTTACATTTACGCGTGGGGACGTCTTTACAATTAACACAATCGAAAGGTACTTTACGCAACGGCAATTGCTTTAATTTCGCTTCGTCGTAGCATCGTTCTGATAATTTAACGACGTCTTCGATTTTATACAACTCGTCGGTGAATTTTATCGTACAGTTATCAATGGGCGTCTGATCAGTGCCGAATAAAATAGTACCTGAAATTTTCCCGCCGCTGACCTGCGCGATTTTAAAATTGTACCAGTATCCTCTAGAACTTGGGTTGTCAATGTTGTAATTCGCTAAGACAGTCATCCCCTCAGCCAGTTCGCTAACGGTATAATTGTGATAAGATCTCGCTCGAATCGCTTCGAACGTGACGTCATTTGGTGCCCGTTCCATTTCCGATTGTCTGACCACTTTGAAAATTAAATTAACATCATTGGGTTTCTTAACGATTTTAATAACTCTGCCCTCGAACCATGCGCCGTGTATGTCTCTAATATCCACGTAATCGCCCACTTTATAATATTTACTTTCAGCTTCAACGTCCACCTCCGTAACAGTTAGTTTCGAATCGATTTCGGAATCTTTTTCATCGGCAGAAGATTCTACTTTGATCATCAATTGTATGACGTCGTTGAGCTGCACCTCGTATTCCATCAGACAGTGATCATCTATTAGTTGTTTACCCTTGTAAAATAACCGTTGGTTAACGGCCGCAATGTCCCATTCTTTGTATATCATTTCTCGTAGCTCTTGTATTTTTGCCTTTTTCGATATATTTAGGGACAGATCGTCGGCGCCCGGTTTTCCACCAATTTTTCTCACCTTTATGTACATTTTGGTGAATAGCAGTTATGTTTCATGGGACATAATTACATTTAAAAAACAACTACCTGTTGAGGTTATGTTTACTAAATTGGCGGGCTAAAATTTTGCAACTAAAGGTGGTACCAGGGTTGCCAACCGGTTATGTTTGAAAATCAATTTACAGTGTTACTCATTTCACACATTCTTACGAGAAATTCTGTGTTCAACTACAGTCAGAGGTAGATCACAGATAGGCTCTTTTGTAACCTTATTTTGATTGGTCGAGCCGACATTAGTAAAAAAGTTTCGGTTAGGTGGCGCTAGTTATAACAAAATTTATATGATTTCTGCAATATTTGCTACGCACAGGTTGGCACAAGTGTGTTTCATTGTTCGTTTGTTGTGGTCGTATTAATATTTGATTATAATTTTTAAAGCGTTAAGTATTCTTATAGTCCTATAGTAATAACGTGTGAGCAACGGAATTGTGATTCAGGGAGGGTTTTGGAAGTTTTCGCGTATGTCTTAGATTAATTTTGAGTAATAGAACTACTCGCCGTTACTAACAGGTGTACCAACCCTTTTACCGGTAACTTAAATTTAGATTAAATCAAACTGCAGGCAAAGCTGTAAAAACTGAGGTTATGTTGGCAATAAAATTTTAAATAATACATTTTTTGGCCTCCCGGCATGTAAACATTGTATATATATCCTTGTTTTAGTCTAATATTATACTCGAGTTTTTATCTATTTTTCATTTTCAGTTCTTATGTAATTGTTTTTGTACCCTTGATATTTTCTTTTAATTTATTTCCTAAACGTCTTTTCACAAAAATTTTCCAATACTCCGTTCTTTCTAAATCCACACTGCCTTTCCTTCAATCTATTTTTACTTTTTCTCTACTTTGTTGTCTAAAATTTTTGTCAATATTTTGTTGAGTTTTGGCTATTATTGTAACAAATTTTATTCGTAATAAAGCTATTGCAACATTTTCTAGTGCATCAGGAGAATGCAATTCAAAATAAGTCCTCCCTGATAAAATATTAGTTCAACATATACACTCAACACTACTACAGATTGAAAAGCTAGACACGTTTGTCAGTATTTTCAACAGTTCACAGTGCAGAACTCTTTCTTGGCATCATAATTGATATCAGTGAAATCGATAAATTGTTTCAAATTGAGTATAAATTAATAATAACCTTTAGTATTATTGGATCACATAGAGAAAAACACTTTTTTTTGAAAAATATTTTTATAAAATAATAAATACAAATACAATTTACAATGCATACACCTGAAGAGTTTAATACATTTTAGACGAAGAAAACCATACCATATCAGTAATGGGTGTAATTAATGAGAATAATTGTTGATAAACGATAAAAGTAGTAAACAGGTTTTAAAAGCTGAAAGTTACAACAGATATAAGTGATGCCTTAAAATAATAAATAATGTATTTGTATATTTACAATGTCGAGCTAACAAGACTTGCATTGAGCAGCAACCACAATTTCATGTGTAAACCTAGCATTACTAAACTTGAATAGGAGCTTAATAAGAATTAAGTAGACAATAAAATACATCAAAAATATATTAACAATGGTGTATAGGTGTCAAAAAAAAAAACACGGATGAAAAGACTGTTTTGATTGAAACAGCCCATTTAAAATTAATTTTTTTATAAACAACTAAGGTTAGGTATGTGGTAAATGGAACCTGAAATGCCTTTGTAACTAAATTATAATCATTAAAAAGATCAGTCTCTCTGGTGCTGCACTATGTGTTATAGGAACAGAGATTCACATTGCAACATTATACTTGGCCAAGTAATTAACAGAACTAAAATTGTACACGGCAAATTGCTACAAATGCTTCAAATCACAAATAAATTTACAGCAAACACATTTAATAAATTGACGATCCCATTTGTAACAATTCGAAATGTCGATATCCTAACAATTCCAATTACATAAAGAATAGGACACTAACGATAAATAATTAACAGAACAAAATTGGTAAAATAACTTAAAGAACGTAAAAATTCACAATAATTACAAAATAGATAACCACGAAATTGCAAATGTTGTCTTTTTAAAGATTTAAGCACCAGAACAAAAAGAATTTTAGCAATTTCACTAGAGATTGTACCAATTTAACTTTATTAACCAATGAAGTTAATTCTTCCATATCACATTTAAATAATACTAGACCAATACTCGCAACGAGCCAATTTAAAACTAGATTTGTAAGTTGAGAAATAAATACATAAATACTAATCCGTAATAAATCTGACAGGGGTGAAAACACACGTCTTTTTTTGCATAAAAAGTAGTACGTACTCAATAAGAATATCAATAAATAAAACTTGGTAAAAATATAAAAAGAATTAACTACACCAGTTATAATTTCAAAAATATATTCAACCCGCGCACTGCACTTTGTTGATGTCTTTAATTACCTAGCTATTACCATATTTGAATTTGAGTCTATTTCAAAATCTAACACTAATAATTTAGTTTCTTCTGTACCATTTCGACTACCAACTGCACATACTAGTTTAGTATCGTTGGCGCGTATGCGCCACACTACACCACCTGAGCCGCCACTCTCAAGTGTCACTAGGTTTCTTATAAACTCACCGGTACGAACATCCCATAATTTAACTGTCCCATCATCGGATGAAGTTATCACAAAGCGGTTATTAAACTGAAGGCAAGTTACAGCTGATTGATGTTTAAATGGCCCTGGAAAATAAATCGTATAAACCATTCGAATTGCGCAAGTGATTATTTCGTACCTGAAAGCGTTTGCAAGCACTGACCAGTGACGATATCCCACACTTTAACCGTGGAATCGGCATTGCCGGAAACAAGGATATTATTTCGCAATTCCATCCCAGACGTAAGAGATTGGTGGCCCATTAATGTGTGCCTACATGCTCCAGTTTCCACTTCCCACACACGTATGCTAGTATCAAGTGACCCACTTACTACGTGGACTCCGTCAAACTGTACATCAAAAAACTTGTTATTGATTTACACAAACTATAAAATGAAAATGCATTTGTTACTTTTAAAGTCCTCATTTAAAAACTGTAATCATTTGATGCTCGGAATCAAATGTTCGACTCTACAAACACCTCAAACCTTTTACTAAATAATCATAGGATATCGATATTTAATATTGTTTAGTTGTTAGCATAGTGTATATGGAGGCAGAACGTAAACCATTTTAACTGGTGCCTGCTCTGTCCATTGTGCAATTTTCAAGATATCGATGTTGTCAAGTACAGAACTTTCAAAAACATAGATTAATGCCATCCAAATCAACAATTTTAATAAAATTAAAGTTACTTACTTGTAAAGAATAAACACGATTGGTGTGGCCTTGCAATGTGTGCAAGCATTCCTCCCTCTCTGGATTCCACACTTTTACCATAAAATCATAAGCACCAGACACCACTAGTTTTCCATCGTATTGGACACAACGAACGGCAGCAATGTGTCCAACTAAGACATGTAAACATTCTCCAGATTTAATATCCCATACCCTCAAAGTAGCGTCGCGTGATCCACTTACCACCCTAAAAATAGATCTTACACAATTAATATAACCAAGGATTGCTTGCAAGCATTACACATAGTTGCAGACTGCACTATCCCTCAAAAATATTTAATTGATAGTTCAGAATTATATGTGTCTTCCCAACAAGCTATTAGGTTGTTTCAAAAGTTTTGTCCGTTTTTATGTCATAAATATTTATTTTACTGTGTGGTATATACTGATCGATAGAGAATTTATACATTGATGGTGTTTAATTTATACATTGATGGTGTTCATTTTTTTCAAATTAAAATTTTTTTACCTCTTTAAATTATTACTATATAATGTCGTTAAGCGATTTTCGGCCAATTTTTCTCTACGAATTCAAATTGAACCAAAGCGCTGCCGAAACAGCCCAAAAAATTAACCAGGCATTTGGCAATGACTAAGTATTAATATTAAGTATTAATGAACGCGCTGTTCGACGCTGGTTTGCGAAATTTCGTACTGGAGAGCTTGAAGATGTCGAAAAGTGGATCCTCTACGACAACAGGAGAAGTTCAGGACAGTGGCTGGACACCGATAAGTCACCCAGGCACTTCCCAAAGGTGAAAACCCTCAAAAAAAAAAGACCATGGTTACTGTATGGTGGTTAGCGGCTGGTGAGATTCACCATAACTTTCTGCAACCGGGTCAAACCATCATACCACCGAAAATTGCATCAGCACTGGTCAACAGAAGAGGTCCAATCCTGTTCCACGACAACGCCCGTCCACAAGTTTCACAAATCACCGTCCGAAGATTAAACGAGTTGAGCGTCTATGTTTTGCCTCACTCACCATACTCCACAGACCTCTCGCCAACCGACTGCCATCTTTTCAAGCACTTCCATAACTTCCTCACCGGTAGAACCTTTGCCAATCAGGACCAGGCAAAAACAGCCTTCGTCGACTGCATCGAATCCGGAGCACCCAACTTTTATGCCGAAGGAATTAATCGACTGGTGTTATGTTGGCAAAAGTTCACTGATTCAAATAGCGCTTATTTCGATTGAATAAGTATTCACTGAGATATTACAGTTTAGACTTATAAACTCATAGACTCATAAAAATGGACAAAACTTTTGAAACAACCTAATACTATATGCAGCAAGAACTAGATGAATAAAATTTACCATGTTTCTTAAAATTGTTTCTAAAATTTGTTACATTACTATTTTGTAATACAAGGTTAAAACTACCCATTACTTTTTGTAGTGTGTATCCTTGACAGTACAATAGATCGAACAATTGTTTATTATCAGAAAGTATTTATCATCTAAGGATGTTTAGATTGAACTCGACAAATTTAAACAAATTTCGTTCCAATCATTAAGAATTCCACAATAATGAAAGATATTTTTGGCACGAAGAATGGGTAATTTAATCACAACTTCTGACTTGTAAAGTAAGAATGAAGTCATTTAAAAAATACACAATATTTGTTGAAAAGAAAAATAAAAAAAGTATATGAGTATTAATTTTCGGAGTGCATAGTCGATTATCTCAAGAGATTTTAATAATCGACTAATTCGTGTATCGCATATCGATTATTCCCATCACTATGTAAATGTAATTTTTGTTAGTTTGTTGTCACTTGACAATGACCCTAAAAAGGCGAAACTTAAGACGTGTTGTTATAAAAAAAAATTGTTGTAAAAACGTTGTCAGTCGTTCTTATTATATAGTTGTTAAATTAATTTAATTAGAATCAAATGTTTTAATTAATCTATTACTCGTACAACACCTAACATAAACTTTTAAAAACTTTGTCATTGCGAATTTCATAATCTTGCTTTTTCTTCATATTTATCAATTCATATTTCAATTAATTTTAATCTTGTATAATGATTATTATACTTACTTATTTTCATGTAAATGCATGCATCGAACAGTTGACGTATGCCCATACAATGTATGTATGCACACACCAGTTTCTGCATCCCAGACCTTGAGAGTTCGATCTGTACTTCCACTTATTATGATACTACCGGACATTTGAGAAGACCATACCCCACCGGTATGTCCGACCAGTGTGCGAAGACACTGAAAATTTCCAAAATTAACTGACGCCAGACTAAAAACTATCAAATAAATATCAACAAATCAAATCAGACGTAACATAGCCTCTTCAAATACAATTCAGAAGAACGAAAGTTATATAAAAACATCATGTGAAACTTTACTCTTCGTAAATTTCGCACGTAATACAATTCTCACCTTCCCAGTCGTCGCGGACCAAACTTTCAACGTGTTATCGTCGGAACCACTAACGATTCTATTTCCATAAAATTGCAGACATGTTATTACGTGATCGTCGTGCCCCTTCAACATTTTCGGGGGACGGATCGGCTTATTTCTCCAGTTCATTTCGATTGCATGTTGTCGCATGTATGCGGCCTGAAAATTACGATCCAATCAACAATTTATTTTAACAGAAATATGTACTTAAAATACAGAGTAGGCCAATAAATTAGTATTCAACGTATTGCGTATTTAATAATGTGGGTGCACGTTTCAAATCCTTATCACAAAAATTGTAATAATTACGAATTGGAAACCTTGATAAAAGTTAAATACTTCCTTATTGGCAGATCCTGTAGGTCCAAAACTAAATTTCATACATACGATTCGTCGTTATGCTTACTTTCCAAGGAGACATCTGGCTGTTTGGTGTTTTCGGAGAACCCCTTCGTGGAAGGACTTTCTCGATACCGGCCTCCTTGCATTTCTCCTTCCACAGTAAATTGTCATCGGCGAGAAATCTCCAACTGCGACAGGTTTGTGCGGCTCTTAGTAGATCGTGAGGCTCCAAAAATGACAACACAGACAACGCCAATTCTCTAGGTAAGAGTGAAATAAAATCTCTTTGAAATTGCGGCTCTATGACTTGCATCATGTGACGAACCTGAGTTGGTTCACATCTTGCTATCAGTTCGTTGATAGCCAGAATTCGTTCGGCGTTTGACCACCTCTAAAATTTATTACATAATGTTTTAATATAATCGTACTGGCAGCAAGTGCCTTGAACTCAGTAAACTTTTGTCTAGTTTATTGGCTACAAGCATTTGCTGCATTTGGTAAACGTGCCCAAATTTAAGCATTAATCAAGCGACCACCGTGCATATCAGTACCTGGAATTGTATAAGCCATTCCGACATTTCAGGTGGTGGGTTATCCCTCGTTGGAATAACTGCACGTTTTATTTTATCACCAAGTGCCCCGGGAGTTTGTACGCGATTTCTTTCGGTCGATAACTCGCAATGTTGAATTGTTTTCATCGAAAATGAACATTTCAGTTCGTCTTTCGTCGGAATTACAGCGCACGTTGGCGTGCCATGGGTTTCCGCGTAACGATTATCCTCGCATAAGTCGATGTCGCAATCGCGTGTAGGATTAGATAAAATATTCTTATTTTCAGGTAACGGTTTCTTACATGGTAGTCCATTATGAATTTCCAACTTTCTTTTCCTCTGAAAAATAAAACAATGTTTTGGTATGATCGATCACTCCACGAATTGTTAGAGACGAGTTTATCAATTTACTCAGAGAGAAGATTATAATTGGTCATCTGTTAGTCAACACTTGTGTGATACTAACTCTTTACATTTTGGTCATCAATAATTGTACACGCATTAAGGTTTCCTCAGAAAATTTTCTGATACTATGTTTCTATTTATAAAAATACATTTTTGGTTAGTGGAAAATATGCACGAGAATAAAAAACGATCAACTGAAAGAAATTAAATGTGGGTTAAATTGAAGTACTTTGCCAATCCTCGAGTTGGTTTTTCTCTGAAATCATGCAACTAATCTCATTACAGGTTCTACTACCAGCCGAACAAGCAAGAGTCCAATTAGCGTTGGTTGGCAGCCGAAATTCAAAAAATCCAACGTAATCCTGCAGTAAATCTGTTGAACGAGCAACGGGATTTACCACGATACAAATCATCCTTTTTAAATACCTGTAGATCATATGTTATGAGCCAAATTTCCCTTACTCTTTTTTCTGTAAAAATTTTGTGCACAAATGTAATTTTTGTTACTTTGTTGTCACTTGAGAATGACCCTACAAAGTCGAAACTTAAGTCATGTGTTGTTTACCACAAAAACTTTTTGTGGTAAAAACGTAGTCAGTTATTAATGTAATTTAAACTCATTAACAAAAGTACGATCAAAATAAACTTTATTATTATGATATAGAATCACCTTATTGGTACAATAGACCATAAAATACTAAAACAATTAAATCCAAATAAAAGAATAAAACGTGAATTAAAAAACGGATTAAGATCCATTGTAGAACAATAACTGGAACCTAGATCAATATGACACGAAGAAATACGACAAGTAATTGAAATTTTTCAAATCAAAATAAAAACTTTTATGAAAGAATAAATCACTCTTTTTAAAAAATCTACCCAAGCATTTAAAGAAACAGATATCATCATCAATCATATCATTATTTCCTTATAGAGATTATCTTATCTCAAACAATTACAACGGGCAAGTAATTTATCATATATGTGACAATGTTGAAATAAGTATTTTTGTACCAAAATTAAATTAATTAAATTGACTCAATTATTAAATATTCGATAAATATATAATAATGAAAAATCACCAATTAAAAGTTATAACAAAAAAATCTAATTATATTTATGACTGAGATTGCAATTGTGGAACATGAGAATTATAATTACCATCCTTACCAACAATGCGTTTAATTATCTTTTTTACAAAAGTAGCCATCAAAATTACGTGTTTTTTTGACATTGAAATGTCCCAAATTACCAATAAATACCAAATAACTATACATTTTGCATAGTTTCATTTATTTTGGAGCGCACAGTAAGTGGTGCTAATGAAACTACAAACATTAAAAAAATATTCATAAGTATCCAGAGCCTTATCGTTCGGCATAGCACAACACTAACCACCATTTAAAAAGAAGAATCATATATCAGCTTAATGAATCCTCATATTGCTATGAAAAAGATGTACACTGATGACTGAACCATCAAGTGTCGATCAAGATAAATCCTTGTGATTTTATTTGAATTGAATTGCAGTCTTGTTGATTGTTTTTTATTAGTTCTCTGCATTATCTAGGCAATTTTCTTGCATGAAATCAAATTCAAGCCAATTACTAATTAGATAAAATTGTCCATAAAGCTTTGAGCCACTTCCGATTCCAGAATCGTAATAAATTATATTGTAATGTTTAAATACAAATGCCGGGGGCACAACCACAAATCTGAATAAATAACATCCACATAATCAATAAAATCAATAGACACTCGCTACACATACAAATAAAACACTACAAATTAAAAGCCACTAAAATTAAAACGAATGGAACAAAATTGTAAATTCAACTGACATAGAATTGTAGATAAATAGATCAGAAAATTTTCTGGACATTCATTTTTAATAATGAATTATACACGTTAATAAAACTTACCCAAGACCTCCGATTTGTATAAGAACTACAATTTAATTCAGAACTTTTCGGTGTTGCCGTGTCCGATATATCCAAAATTTCCTTGCAGTTTTCATCAATGTCCTAAAAATATTATAGAGTAACGTTGTATGAATAATCTTTACCCCACAAATCATATGTGAGAAATATTATTGATATATAGTATGGTTATTCATAACTTCTGCACAATGGTATAATGGCTTAAGAAATAATATTTGCATCATTATAAACATTTTGGTTACTGTTGCTCTGTGATATTTAACGTCATCCTGACTATTTAAGCACTGTTTGTATAAGACTTTTAAGATTTAAATGTAAATTTTGCTTTTGGATTTGGCATTTAACACAAATAAACTGTAGAGAAAATCGGCCTAATATAAAAATTTCATTAAGTCATAGACAATAACGAAGTTTGTGTGAAATAAATTTTATGCAGATCCTATCAACAACTCCATTCAATAAAATTAGTAGCCGAGTTATAATAAATAAACTGTTATATACCTCATCTGCTACCTCATTACTGCGGTCATACGTAAACTCTCCATCAAAACAATCCTCCCACGTATCTCCTTTGCTATTTTCTTCATCACACTCCTCTAAACCTAACTCATTCAAAAACGTCGCTTTGTCCGCCTTTTCGTCTAATTGAATATGATCTGTCACCTCATATTCTATGATTATTGGATTCTGTGACGTACCTGGAACGAAGAATTTCATCAAATTTTGATAATAGTTTTTTTCCAAAACAAGATTGAACAAAGACATTACGAAACTTGCAAAAGTTGAATATAAAATACATTTCAAAAAACTCGACTCGCGATAAAACGATAACCCAGAGAATAAAAACCACACCACCCTTAAGTAAATAATAAATATAAACGAACCCTACGTGTTTCAGTATCGACTTTGACCGAGATTTTTATTCTTTTAACATACAACAGACCTGGAACAAACTTGACGGTTCAGATTTAATGTTAAATGGCGTAAATTAAGTTCATTATGCACAGTGAAATATTGCTGGAGGTATTCCAATAAACCGCGCAGAGTGTATGTTTGAGTTCTTTTTCGTGTAACTTTTCGAGGGAGAAGATTTTTTCAATTTTTTCTTCAATTTCTTTTGATAATCTGATTGACAGGTAATGATAAAATAATAATGTAGATAATAAATTCTCAGTTAATTAATCAAAAATACTAAACAAAAGGTAAAAATGGAGGTCGGGCTACCTTGGACGAAAAAGCATAACACTGCAATAAATGATAAATGAAAACAAATTCCACAGATTGCAGTATCGGCCTTGACCGACATTTTTATTTGTTTAATGTACAATTTTGTGTTTCACATATTGTGTTTTCGAAGGAGAATATTCGCTAAAATTTTTTTTAATTCTTTAATTACCTTCGTAAAATTTTGTTCTTGCTACGTCATGCTTTATTAACCACTTAATTAATATGTTTTACTTTTAAGATAACGAACATGATTAACGTTACTTATTTTTTTTACTAATAGGGATGGAAAATCGTTTGATTTAAAATCATAATTGTCATAATTTTAAATTTTCTGAAAAGTTGAGTTCCTTGTCGTGACGAAAATCGTTGATTAACAAAAGATTTCATTTGCTAAAAGGTATTGTGTTGTTAGTATTAGTTTTAAAAGTGTTATTGTTAAAAAATGAATCGCCGAAGTAATTTATCGGTCGAGGACGCAGTAAAGGGATCAAGTTTATTGGAAGAAGGATATTCCATGCATTATGTTGCAAATTTGTTAGAACGAAATCACACCACTATAAGTCGCAAGGTTGAACGCTTAAATCAGACAGGATCTTACAATCGCAGGCCAGGACAAGGGTGCAAACGGTCTACGAATGCAAGGGATGAGCACTCTCTGAGGCAGTCTGCTTTAGAAACAGGACAGTCACTAGTACAATGTTAAAAAATGAGTTAGCAATTGCTCATGAATTGCCTGGCGAAGGCCAGGAGAGATTTGCAAGCTGCAATATTGTTGAAAAAATTCCATTTGGTGGAGGCACTGTAATGTTTTGGAGAGGAATCTGTTTTAGCGATAGTACAAAGTTGGATCCTATCCATATGACTTCCATGAATGCAGATTATTATCTCGAAGATGTCATAGTTGAACATGTAATGCCGTTTGCTCCCTTGATAGGGCCTAATTTCGTATTCATGCAAGATAATGCTTGTCCCCATATGACTAGGTAAGTGACTCAATACTTAAATGAAGTTAATCTTCAATTAATGGAATGGCCAGCTAACAGTTCCGATTTAAGTCCCATATAGGGTGCTCTTAAAAAATAGAGTTCGCTGTCGTAGGCCCTCACTTTTTAACCATAATCAACTGGTAGATGCAGTATTAGCAGAATGGGAGAATATGTTACAGAAAATCTAATCTTCAGTATGTCAAGGCGAATGAATGCAGTAATAAGAACTAGGGGGGGCCATACACGTTACTAGGATCACGTTAATGAAATTGTTTACGTTTTTTTTGTGTGTAGTTCATGTTCTACGAATTTTTCGCATTATTAATTATGTAATAAAAATGAAAAAATTTTCTTGTCGATTTCTGTTCAAAACAATTTCTCTGCTTCATTTACAAATTTCTACGAACCTATCTGTCATATCAGTCGAATGAAGGAACCCTTGTGCTTATTTAATTAAGTGGTGCGTTAATTTTGTCAAGGAGTTTATATTAGTCAAACATATACAACGATTTTTTGATTAAGGGCACGTAACTATCAACTGTGCTCTACGATATACATACCTGGTAAACTATCAGTACATAGAGAATCTAAGCAAACGGTTTCGGTCGGACTGGGACTAGTATCTTGTTTGTTAATATCTTGTTCGCCATCAACTGAAGTTGCAGCAGCTTTATTTATGTTTCTATTTGGTGATCGACATAGTTCTGCCATTCTAAGAACGTACAGTCTAGAAAAAGAATTGTTACGTCAAAAATAATCACAAAATTTCAGCACATCGAAGAACTTTTTCATATTTATTTTTATAAAAATGTTGAGTCAACCCAACTCAACACAACACAAACCAACTCAATTTAAAATGATTAAAATAAATGTTCAAATAATTAAACTATAACTAACAATAAACACACTTACCAATTGCAATTTAAGAGAAACTTTTAAAAATATGTAAATGACAAAATTTAAACGAATGAAATTATAGAAAACAACAAAAGTCAAATTAATTTCCAATTAAACGAAGCTAAATAATTTAAAACCAATTAAATAAAAATCGATATAAAAGAACTTGGACAAAATATCATTAATCAACATTCTAAAACTATACACACGATGAAAATAATTGTCAGTGAATGTATTAAGGTGAGGACGGCTGTTTCGCTATATATTGAGCTCATCAGACCACCACACATATATCCACTGAAGTTGGATTAAGTCGTACAAGAATAAATGATCAGTATTATCGCCATCTAAACGTCAACACCCCACACTCTTCTACTACGTAATTGAAGTGGTCTTTATCGTTCAACTAAGTGGGTACTGTCCACACTTGAATTATTTCGCAGCCGTCGGCAATAAAGACTGCATTGTTGAAAATAAATTTCAGCTGGTGTAATGTTTTGCTCTATACAGAGCAAAACAGTTGTCATCAGCTTAATACATACAGACATTTATTTTCAACAAAGCGGTCTGTGAAATAGTCGCAAGTCTGGACAGTACCAACTTAGTTGGTCAATAAATACACTGCAATGACGTAACGTATGGTTGACGACTAGATGGCGCTAATACTCACACACAAACTTCTTGTAATAAGTGTAACCAACCCAAAACACATAAACAAATGGCCACGCTAATTAAAATTAAGCAAATAAAAAATAAACGCATACAACGAAATCAATAAAGCGATTCATGAAACAAAGCATATCGAAATAATAATAGAAAATTAAATAGAATTAATTAATAAAATTAACGAAAAATTAAATTTAACAAACGACAACTATGGATTTAAAACCTTAAATAATAGTAATATAAAAGTAATAAAAAACCCAAATATAACGCAAATATAAAATGATGTTTTTGTTGTGAAATAGAACACGTGGTAAATGCATAATTCGATTATTTCATTTTTATTTCATGGGACAAAAATGAAACGCATACATGAAAATGATTCTAATAAAAAGTAAACAGCACAACAATGTAAAATTAAAAATTATATCAACAAAACAAATTTTAACAAATATCGTAAATATTTGTAAAATAAGCCAACACTTATTTTGACTGATTTTGGTCCATCAAAAGGATTTCCTTAAACCCATAGGTGATGTAAGTCGTTTATTGCTTGACTAAACGATCATATAGTGCAAAAGTGGTAAAACGGGTCTGAATAGGAATAAAAGTTTGCAATGTTTGATATCATCATTGTTTTGAAATGTTAATTGAAGGGCACTGTTTAAAAAGATAATAATAAAGGCCAGTCACGGTTGTTTGCGACAAAACATTTTTTTTTAATCATTACAATCAAGCCAGGCATTTAATTTAATACACGATGAGGCAACAAAGCCCCAAATTCACGCAAGGACACAATCTGGCCATATTCATTTATTTATTTATTTTGGCAAGTGGATTAGAATAATATGAAAAAATATGTATACCGTGTTTATTTATTTTCACGAGATTTTTACGTCCGCACCAAATTTACACAAACACTGCAATTATTATGCATTTAATTTTAGAATTCCCATTAAAACAAACAAGCTGAGCAGCAATTATTGCATCGAACCACAATGTTTCACATGGCCATTATATAAAAAAAAACCTTGCACGAACTGTATCAACACACCAAATAAAATAAAAATAATTATATAAGCTATTCTTGCTGAATGATAAAATTGTGAGAAAGTGCACGTTTTTTTTTAAAATCATTTTTAATTAATTAGCTTATAAATACCGTGTCCATTAGGGTGCATTTTCGACGTCACCTTGAAACCGCAAGCACGGCGGCGAATTAAAAAACGCAAAAATTGATACGATTTAAAACTTATGCACACGAAAATTGGCCAAGCCCGTAGACTACACAAACATTTTTTTTGTGGAGCAGCGAATGCACGCAATAAAAGTGTTCGTGTGTCGTTGAACATCGACCAGGCGTTATATCATAGGAGCAGGCGAGTGCAACGAAGGGCGCATACATTTTAATGATTAAAAAACTACGTTTACCTTCTCACAAAACGACACTGTCGGCCATTCTTGAAGTACTGCGTTTTATTGGTGGTCTTACAACAAGAAAATTCAAGATGAAGAAGAAACATGTGTATTTTCGGTTGTGGCTAAAGTAACGTTACATGTTGTGTTTTTATTTTGCAATTCCCGTTGTGGTGAAACATAAAATGTGTTCTATTTTAATTAAGTTTCTTATTTACTTGTGTATTGCTAAGTTAAACATTTAACTAACACAATTAAGTTTATAAATAATTTTACAAAAATGTTTACCCTAAACACTATCATGAAGGGTACCTCAGAGTAAAGAAATGGAAATAGAGTATAGATATTCAATGGAGAAAGTATGAGTGGATGCCTATGTATAGGGGTTTTAAAGATCAATTAACAAATTTCGCAGCATTTTTATTGTAATTTTTGAAAAATGTACTTACCCACTTAATTCAAACCAATACATGTTTGTAAGTCAATCTATTTTCCACAGCTAGGCACTTGCAATTAAACGCGCCCATTAAGTGATATTAACAGTGATGTACTCAAACCAAAGAACATGAATCGCATTAATCATTTGTTTTGACAAAATCTGTTTGATTTTTGTGTCACTCACAGACATTTTGCAAATGAACAAATTTAAAAAATTAAATTATTTCTCTTTGATGGTATGTAAGAGATGTGCAAACTTCAATCTGACAGATCACTGACAGCTTTCGACGAACTCCTGATCGGGCGACCACATTAAACAGCCAATTAAAACTCCGCATTTAATGAATTTTGCACATTTGTTCATTGGTATTAATATATACAAGAATTGAAAGCAACCAAGTTTGGACCAATGAACAAATTTGCAAAATTCATTAAATGCGGAGTTTTAATTGGCTGTTTAATGTGGTCACCCAATCAGTAGTTCGTCGAAAGCTGTCAGTGATCTGTCAGATTCATTATATTATAAATAGGGGAGTTTGCCCTATCCTGGAAATAACCATTCTGCAGCGGTTGGGTTCACTGGTTTCATAAATCGACGAATGATCAAATATTGCCTTTGGCAGCACTGCTTACGTCCAATAAGCTTTTTGCTGACGATTTATTCAAATATTATTTAAGGAATTAAATCAAAATGGAACAAAATTGTATTATATACCCACCGAACAGGCCCTTAGAACGAATAATGAGACCCTCTCAGATACCAGTATTATACTCGCACATGCTTTACATCGATGCCGATGATAAAGGTAAATTTACTAACCTCTTTTTCATAAATATGTTTTTAATATTTTTAGGGCGAGTGATATTAGGTTGCTCTAATTTATCGGGAACTTATTGGGAAGGTACATTGTTCTACTATCAGGATTTATGCGCAGCTCAGACGAATTCATTCACCGGATACTTTATATGCAACTCAACGACAACAGACGCAAAATTTCTTAAAAACAGCAACACGGTTTGTTCATAGACTCGTGCTTTAGAATAAATTACAATATTAAACATTGTAGGTTCTACTGGCTGAAGACACTGGTGCTATCAAATTGCTTAGTGTTCGGAACGATGACACAAAGCAAGGAATGATTTGCGAAGATTCGTACAAGAGAGGCTACAGGATAGAACAGATGGCAGTGTGGGATGTCGACAAAGCAGTAATGTGTTATGAAAAGTCGTGTGTTTTATATGATGTATTAAATGGATCGTCAATACAAATGACTCAAACATATGAGTAAGTTTTTTTTATTGTTACAAACCTGCATTTTCCTTATTGTCTTTAAGGAATTATCACACTGAAAGAATAATATCGGTGGATACAAATAAATCAGATGTGAACGTGTTTGCTTCAACATCAGTGGATCGTAGAGCCTGCGTTTGGGACGTTAGAATGAAAGTACCAGCGACAGGTACGACAATTAGTTGGTAATTCGTGCGCTTGATCGTATCTAATTTGCAGTGCTGTACACAAATGAATTTTGTTCGTTGACGAGTATTTCATGGAATCCTGTTAATCGTGAAATAATAGCCGTTGGAAGTGAAGCTGGCGATTTGTATCTATTGGACGTTAAACAACCAAAAGAATTTTTGTCTGTGGCGCATTGTTTCGACAGTAACGTACACAGAGTGGTTTTTAACAACTCGGGGAATGTTGCACTTTGTGGAGACAATTCTACTGTTTTAGTGTACTCTACGAAAGATGGTGAACTGGAAAAAGTTTATGAAAATGAAGGACATTCGGGAATGGTGAGAGGCTTAACGTGGCACAAAAACGATCTGTATTCTTGTGGATTTGATAAGAAGATTATGTTACATGTACAATAATGTTCAATGATTTTTCATTTTTCAATGTTTATAAAATAATATGCAAAAGTTATCTTGTATTTTTGAATTCCTATTCTGCATGTTTTGGAACGTTCCAGAGATGATTGATAATCTGCTATTTATAATACAGTACTAGGATATTTTATGTATTTAATTAATCTGTCTTTTGGGTATTAATTACTAATGGAAGAGTCCCAAATTACAAAACATATATCTGTTGCGATTTACATAGAAATGTACCTTATGTTTTGAGCAGAATTTTATTTTAAATGTTAGTAGTGGTGTTATTTTTTCCAAGATATTTACAGTCTGCTCCTTGAAGAAATAAACAAATTTGTTAATGGTAAATCAAATCGGTGGGAGAAGTCGTCCATTGACCACTCTCCAACATTTAATTCAGTATATTATTTTATAATTTTATTCTTATACCTACTTCACTTAAGACAATTTATTGAATTCCTTGCAATTTTCATTTTTTTTTTTTTTATATGATAATTGGTACATTGGGATGGGTTGGGTCGAAGGAATATGTAAGGTAAATTAAAAATATGTATGTTTATCTATTTTATTCAAACAGAGCCACTTCCTACATTTTATCATCCACACCATCAATACTAATATTTCACGATAACATACTTAATAAAATTCAGTCAATGAATGAGAACGGCTTCAGTATTTTGATGTCGACAGTTAATAATTTACAAAATTAAAAGGAAGTTCAACAAAATGGGAACAGTATTATACGCACATAATTTAAACAAATGTAAAAATATACATTCACCATGATATACATAATAATTTATCACATTTTTAATAATAGTATTACATATAAAGAAATTTACACGATACATTTGGTAATGTAATAATTACTTAATAAGGAAATTATTTGCGCTAGAATCACAACCATCATAGGTCAAAATAATTTATTGTAGATTATTTAGACTGGTGCACAGGTGTCACCAAAAAATTGGATGAGAGGTGGCAAACATAGCTCCGAATTTTCCTGAAGAGATGAATGAGTTACTCCAAGTTGATTCGGAAAAAAACAATAAGCTACAAAGAAGGGTTTATCAAGTGGAAGACCAATAAGGGGCTGAAAGACTTCAAAACATGATGTAGTATTCATCATATTACTTAACTGACTATGCAATAATTCATTGCATTGTGCAAGGATTATAGTTTTATTAACATACTCATTATTTCCATGATAAAATTTATACAAAACTGAGACAGCAACTATATCACTTCATGATTTAATAAATAAAAATTAATCAAAACAATTACGTAATAATTATCTCTTTCTGCTTACAATGGGCAATGAATTAATTAACTACTTAAATAGTGAACACAATATTTAAACAAAACGAAGCAACTGAAGCGCTTCTTACAAAAAGTGTCCTTGTTAAATATGTTCATCTTTCACTAGACAAGGAAAAAGAAAATTAATTTCAAGTGTACTTTTTCCTTGTGCTAAATTGTATTTCTAAAATCATTGAATATCTCCTATTCACAGTAATCTGTTGTATATCTATGTCACATTTACATGTAAGAAACACTGTAATTGCAACTAATTTTTGATTTTAATCAAATGAGAAAAAAAATTATAATGAAATCCAATGGAAAGAAAATATGTTGAATTGGTTCATTTCATTGTGGACATTCATAACTTTACTTTCCTTGTATCGAATGACATGGGTAAAACCGCGTTTTGACCATCTCCAAATGGTAATGACTATTGTTAGAATGCTATAAATGTATATGTCAACATTTGTTGAAAAACTTCATATATAGTAATGATTGTTTACTCCATGTATAAAAACTTAATGTTATGTAATAAACCTGGAAGTTTTAGACTTTGTAACTCACCAAGAACTAATTAAAATTTATATTATGAAACATGAGTTACAGTATAATGTAGGTGTACGATGCTCTGCGCCTGATCCCAGATTAATGTTAAGCCCCAAATTCTTTAGCATCATCTTCAGTTATGTCACCATATTCCCAAATATGTACATGGTCCCTCTTTGCTTTTTCTTGAGCCTCCAGGTACTCAGTCACCTGAAATTCATTATAATAGTAAATAATACAAACACACATACGAAACGAATAAATAAAAATTTACTCTGAACCCACCAATTTATGTAATCTGCGCTCCCTTCTTTTTTCCACAAGCACAAGACCATCAGTAATGAAATTTTTAATGACATCTTCGTGTTCTTCAGTGACCAAGGTTACAGCAGGAGGTCCACTTGGTTGCCGATATTCAACATTAAGTAAAAGTTTTCCTGCCGATAAATCTTCACGAAGATATTTAAGTGCTAATTCTGCAAATTCTGGATCTTTTGGTAATGTAACACACGCAAAAGCGTATTCAGTAGCAAATGGTTTTTCCATTGCATAAACGGCGGGTAAACTAGCTAGGCGGGTGGAATTTACTGTCTCTTTATTGCCATAGTCGATATAGCGAACAGTTACGTTTGAGCCCTGTACTTTTTCAACTTTGGCCCTGTACCATTCTTCATCGACAGAATACTTAGCAGCACACGTATCACCACGTTTCGGGTTATAGGCACCAGGAAGAGGCGGGTTTGCTTGGAATTCTTGACGAAGCTTCGCCGTCAGTGCTTCAGCTTTACTACCGTGTTGACAAGCTTGGGCGAAGAATGTACCTTCGTTTGTCACCTCGGTAACAATCACTTCTTCGTAATTGACGGCTCTGTCAGGATTCTGAAAAACGAAAAACGACGAATGCAAATAACGCAATTTAAATTCAAAGGGAGAATTTACCGCATGGTCTTCTTCAATTTTCTGATCTACTTCTTTTTCTTCGACGAAATCTTTCCACCGACGCAACTTTTCTTTCTTCGCGTGATCTTCAGCAGCTTTTAATTGTTTGCTGTAATCTGTACGGTCGGCATTGGGATGAACAGCAGCAAAACCTTCTTCAACAAGAGCAACCTAAACATAATTTTATATCAACAAAGATCTATTATGTTGTAGTTTCTTGGATATTTAATTAATTTGAGAAAATGTGACGTCGCTCTTGGTTAAGCCACAGAGAAGAAAATTGTTACACGAAATTTGTTTAATACTTATTGGTAATACATTCGAATTTCACAGGCTCATGCATCACCCGACGAGAGACACAATATTAAAAATAATAATAAAATTTTTTCATATATTAGAAATAGTTGGTATTTTAATTTAACATACCGATAAATTGATGTTATCCACAAAAAGCCATCCAATAAAATTACCAGCTTTGTCAGCTGTATCTATCGTAATGGAAACCTCTCTTTGCATGCAATGGTCCTTTGTGTAAGCTAATGCTTCATCTCCAAATGGTTCTGCTTCAGATGCTGGTACATTACCAACAATTGGACGAGCAGCACGGGGGCAACTAATGCCACCTATTAATAATCAATCAAAAATTAATCAATAATGTTTATCACAGAAAATGTTAAGATAAAAAAAGGAAAATATTACAAAATTGTCAAATATATAAATACGTACCTAATAAAAATGTTCCGAGGCAACGTTCCTTTGGAATATACAGACGTAATCGAGAACCACTAGCAACGAATTCAACAATAGCATCAATACGATTGGCACGCTGGAAAGACGGCAAAAACTGTTTCGACTTAACAGCATCCTGCAAATTCAAAGTTTGTAAATTACTAGTGGTACACCACCAAACACAAACGAGAACGTACGATTTCGACGACTCTGTGCACTGGGATGTCCTTTTTGGCATGAACACCCTTCTGTGACTTGATGGCCTTATTTTCAGCAGTTAGGAGATCGTCATATTGCGAGCTTCGTTGATCATCGTCTTGCCTGTACCTGACGACTGTTGCGAGTCCCTTTGATACCAGAGCTTCGGCGACGTTGACTCCGCCAATCGTAACAGTTGCACAAGTTTTCTCTGGAAAATTGTCCCTAGCTTCTTGAATGTAATCGACGACAATGTGTATTTTTTTGTTGATTAATTTCTTCCGCAGGAATTCACGAGCTTCAAACATCCAAGGAATATCGTACAATGGACGGAATCCTTTTGCTCTGGGTGCTATTCTTCCTTCTTCATCGGCCGTACTAGAATTTCAATAGATATCAAACTTGGTAATTATTCTTAGATCGTTTTAGCAATCATATTGCTAATGATACCTTAATTATTGTCATAAACTGTCAGTCGGTGAATGAAATTCTTTCAGCAATATTAAAGTTTATTGCGGCGTTGTGTTAACAATATGTTCCAGGTCACAGCACAAAAAAAAATTTTATATTCGTTTTGCGGTGTGACAACTTACCGGCCGGCTTCCCTGGGTGGTCGAATGCTAGACAGGAACACCTTCTTGACTTGTCCATTTTGAAGTTTAACCAGTAACGCATCGCCATTGATAACTTCAACTACCGTACCGGAAAATTCTTTTTCTTTGCCAGTGATCTGCGGCGCGGACGACTGCCAATCTTTCCACAGCCGCATTCTCGCCTCTTTAGCTTTGCGTTCGGCCGCTCGTAACTTATCGGCCCCGGTTTTCATGAAAGCGATGGACCAATCGACACATCGAGCGAGACCGTCCTTAAGCAATGCCTCGGCAATGTTGCCTTTCGGATGGATTATAGTTCCGACAAAGTTGTTATTGTTAACAGATTCCAGGACAATTTCGACGTCTCGCTGTAAGAGACGGATTTCGACGAAATAACGGGCCTCGTCGGCAAACGGAACTTTCGTGTTTGGGTCAGGCCTTCCTTTCTCGTCAAGTTTAAAGCCTGGACATCTAATACCTGATATCATAAGAGTAATATGATAGAAATCTGGCAAAAGAAAAGCCCTTACAGTTGAACCATCACGGACATGTTCAATTACAGCTTTGAGAGGCTTTCCGGCTTGTTTATCAACAAATGTACGCATGTTTTCTACAGACCATTTAATGTCACGTACATGTTCCTAGAATAAAGACATTTTTTTTAAAGAGTTGCCGGAAGCAAAGTGTTTCATTAAAATTGTTAAATATTGACAAAACAGTCAATTTCCAAATAAATAATTATTATACATAAATCCATTTGTTTAGTATCGGTTAGAATTGTTTAATTTAGTACATTCGATAACGATAATGTGTAGGACAGTAAGAGGCTTGTATTTATTATGGAATATTGTGGAAAAATGTAATTTGCAGAAAGGCGCGTCTTACCCACACGGGGGCCTACTGTTGTTGTGAAGTCACCAAGCCTTTTTGTGACGATCACAACTACTATCAGTGCCAAAGTAATAGTCCCCTGTGTTTGAAGACCTATATCAAAGAAACCGCTTGGCGGGAAAATTTTTTTAATATACATTGTTTGTTACAACCGGCAATCATTTCGTTTTTCATTTTGCGATTATTTTCTAAGCTATTTTTATCTATTTTGTTACTTGTTTTTTATCACAGGGCACAACTGGTCAAGCAGTTTCAGTAAGTGATGCTTCCGCCGAAGCCACCTCTTCATCTCAGGCAGCAACAACTTCACCAATTATAGCACAAACCACACCAGAAAACCTGGAAGCAATTCCATCCACTTCACGAGGGCCGTCGATGTCTCAAAAACCATCCACATTGACCACATCACAAAACAGTTTTGATCGAGGTAATAATGAAAGTCAACAAAAAATTACGGGTTTTCTTCAAAAAAAAAAAATACATATAAATACAACAAAATATTGACAATAAACTGCTTTTATTATTCATTTAGGTGAAGGCTTTAAAAAATTTGTACCTGCGGGTTAAATCCCAGTTACGCAGTAGGCACACTATATCTAAAACTGTTATACCCGCTTTATAAGAGGAATGTCTTGTAAAAATGAAATGGGCGACAATTTTTTAAATGATAGTTTTGTAATTAGTTTTTTTAATTAGAATGTTCCATGTAGCCCATATGTCAGAAAATTTGGTCAGGAAACAAATTTTAGAAACTTGGGGAATTGAAAACAAAATATTGCTGACCGTGTCTGATAATGCGGCTAACATTAAATATGCGATTGCTACGCAATTAAATTGGATGCACCTTGGTTGCTTTGCAGACACACTAAATTTAATTGTTAAAGAGGGACTGAGACATAATTTTGCAACTGACTCGTAGGAAAAATTAAAATTATTGTATCGCATTTTCCAAGAAGAATTATTAATGTTTATAAAAATTTGGCGAAAAAGGATTATGGATTATGCCTATTAAGGAAATACTTTTACAATTTTCTTTAATAGCACTGGGCAATGTAGAATATAATAAGACATTGATTGTTTCAACTTTTTTGGACCCTCGTTTTCAGACAAAAAAGCTGCGGAAAAGGCAAAAAAAATTATTACAGTGGCACTTTTGGAAAAGTATTGTACACAAACTCGTGAAAAAATTAGTACTGAAGGCAATTCTAATGAAATAAATAGTCCAAGTAATGAATTATCAATATGGAGCTCTTTTGACCAAAGCATAGCAGTCGCTTGATCTCGCAGAACGGCTACATCTCATGCCATTATTGAGGTTTCTTGAGGAAGAAATTATATCTAGAAACGCAAATCCTTTAAACTGGTGGCGGGAACACACATTTCATTTTACCAAATTTCACAAGAAAAACTGTTTTTTGCTTTGGCGTCTTCAGTTCCTTGCGAAAGACGGGTCAAGTTCTAAGTGATCTTAGAACCCGATTGAACGACAGGGAAACAAGAACATTGTTATTTTTAAACGCAAATTTTAAATATTGTAGAAATATGTAAGTAATATTTATTTTTGTTCGTTGAAAAAAAATGGCTTAGGTTTTGATTTGTGTTTATCTAATAAAGGTCGTACCTATTGTATTTTTTAGATTATGTAGTACACAGTATTATTTATGTTATAAACTTTGTTATATACATGTTATGTTTGGTAATGTATTTTAAATTTTATTATTTTTTTAAAATTTTGTAATAAAATGTTAAATCAGCTTCTGTTCTATTTATTTCTTTTTTCCCAACTCATAAAAATTCAATATCCTATTCAAGATATATTAAAATAATAAAACAATGTCAGGAGTAAATTGAGAAGCCATATTTACACAGAAAATGAAGCTGACGAGAAACTTGTATTGGGTACAATATCCATATTTTAAAATATATATATATATTATTTAGTTTTGGAATTACGAGCACAAAACTGTTAACTAAAAAGCAACCGCTTGGAATAGGTAATATGTCGAAACATAGGCAACTTAGCATTATGTAAAACAGACTCGGTTTTCGCTTATTTCAGATGTAGGTTTTTGTACGACAAATTTAAATCACTCCTCCTAGTTAAAAAACAGAGTATAGACAATAATGAATATACATTCAGGTAAATAATGATAATAAATGCAGTCCAAGAAACATAAACAAGTTAGAATGTTTTGCGAAAATCATTCGCTTGATTGTACGTGAGTATAGAAAAAAAAAGAGTAATGTTAACCCTAATGATTACATCTAAACGTACTGGCCCAAAAATTTGAACTTACAGTATGTTACGTGGTTGCCAGTTGTAACAATGTATATTTAATTTTTTTCCCCCAAGCGGTTTCTTTGATATAGGTCTTTAAACACAGGGCCGGTAGTAGATTGAAACATTACTGTCCTTGTCAATCTGAACCGTACATTCTTACATTTAATTCATCTTTTTTAAGAAACCAAAATATTTTGAACCAGCTTAATACAAACACAACACACTTCTTATTTTTCATCAATAAAAAAATTTGAGTATAAAATACGCACCGACAAATTTCCACCCCATTTTCCTTTGCCTGCCGATTTTGCAGCATCTTCGAGTGAACACAGATGAGTAATTTCGGGAGTTACTCTAAGTCCTTCGCGTCTGACGCTCACAAGTCCTTCGGAAATTAAGCTCTCGGTAATGTTCTCGGCGGAATTAATGTCTGAAAATGTGAACCGAATTTGACTTAGTTAAAGTTAATAAAAACGTGCTGATCGTACCTTTGCCCAAGTAAACAACGCCGTATTCGCGAGTGATGTTCGCCGGTTTTTCAGCCGTGAACAAAACCTCTTCTCCGACGAGCTTCTTGCGAAGAAACTCCCTCGCTTCCCACGCGAACGGTTCATCTTTTGTCACTTCGGAACTGAGAAATGGCAAATGCGCGCGATTAGGATTATGCAGATATTTTAACGAAATCAAAATTGAAAATGAAACACTCACTTTTCGGTAGCACGACGAGCCAATTTCGGAGCTATAACGTTGGAAAAGTATAGCTGGCGTTCTGGAGGTGGAGCACCGATTGCACCTCTGATTATAACAGAGTCCCCGGAAAGGACCTAAAACACATGGTTGTCAAAATTGCCAACTCACAAATGAGGTTATGTGTAAAAATCGTGCAAAAGCGCAAAAATCGTGGCGTAAGCATCGCAAATGATATTTTTAACTTCGCTAAATGCGAGTAATCTCATTTTCCCTATAAGTTTCATTAAGCATTTTCGAATAGCGGTCCCATATGTGTTTGAACTGCCAACCAAGCAGCTTGAATATGACAGAAATAATTAAATCTCCAACATCCTCTACACAGATTCTTACGAGAATATTATCGTGAAATACGGCATTATTCAATGATATTGTAATAGTAATTTCACTCACTTGTTTCACGATTCCACGTTTATATTGTATTTGCTGGGTCGTCATCCTGAATGCGCCATGCACTTTACGCGAAAGGACGAATCTCAAATTGTCAGTTTCGGTCACGTGACTCGGAGAAAGCGTTACAATCTCATTTCGTTATATTTAGACAATGTTGGAATTCGGAATTTAATGTGCGTTTACAAATAATTTACGACTATTTGACTACGAAAGTTAAGGCAAAAGCGTACGCGTCAATTTTTTATTTTTATATAGTTCCATTAAATATATGATGTGGCAGGCGAATGTTTTGTTGCCATCTACTGCGAAAACTTAGAAAGGTTGATAATTTCAAATTCAAAACATTATTTGTATCAACATCGCGTTATTTATTGTTTTACCTAATACGTCATCAATAATATGTTTGTACTGCTAAAAAGTGATTTCAAACGTCGTTCGTGTCTCAAATGAATGAACGACAGGCGGCATAGGTTACGTAATTCGTTCGTATAAATATTTAGCCCGGTTCACGAACGACGGATGTATATAAATACGTAAACAAGATTGTATAAATTACTTTAGTAATGACATTAGTTATATGCAATTCTAACTGCTCGGGCGACATTATTTTAAAATAGCAAATTGTAAACATTGGACCGTGTTGACTGGACGTGCTTAAAATTACGATGTTTCATTCGCATACAACTCACAAATCATGCAATCCTACTTCAGAAGCTACACTCGTTTGTGGTTTCGTTGTATAGTGTGTCTCATATTTGAAAGATGTGTTTCTTGCAATGGTTCAATCCATGGAAATTGCGATCTAGATACAATACTAAATTATTAGGTTATGTATGGCATCCTTGAAGCACGTCCTGCCATCTAGCGTATTTTTATGAATTAGTAGTTGGGATCAGGATCAGGTTTCGTTGACACAATGACGGCTAGTAGTCTTACCAGTCCTTATGTCTACTCTAATCATTATTAAAGCCCCGTTATCAGTCGGATATTACTCGGACTTTACCTCTGATCCAAGCCCAACCCTCTCGAGTAATTCGGACAGTGCCCAACTGTCGCGAGCTATACGAATAAGAATGGCGGCGGAACGTGGTACAGTGAAAGAGCTAAAAAGAAATTTGTTGATCTTTACGATATCGAAACTGTTTAACTGGTTAATCTTACATGGTTTTGTAGGTTAGTTGTTTTCCACTCGGCAAGAAAAGTAATTTTAAATTCAAAATTTGGCACTTTACATCCACGGATTCAAATTTGAATTTGTTGAATCGTTTATCAACATATCTTCAATAGCTTCGATAACCGTCAACGCAAGATCCGCGATCTGTATTAACTATCCCAGTACTCTCACCAGCAATATGTGAAATGCAATTCGTCAAAATTATTTGTACGAAAGTGGTTCGCATGAGTGTACTCGGCCGGAGTGTACTCGTAGCGTGGCAACAATGTTGCCAACATTTTGAATACATAATTCCCAGCATCTTTCAAGAAAATTCCCATTTTTCTCACCATCCATATTTGGGCGGCATATTTGAAACAAGAAAAAAGCTACCTGCCATTTTTCAATTCTTTATTTCTAAAACAAAACACAATTGAACAAAAAAGACCTCAGTACATCAAAAGTATCAAAACAAATTATTACATTTGTGTCAGAACAGAAATTGACTATTGACATTCACGAAATGGTGAATGAAAGTATTCCATACGACGGTGCGTAGATGTTACTTTTAAATTCGTAATAAAACGAATTTGCCAACGTAGTTAAATACTGTAACTAACTAACTAAGTAATACGATTCATGGCGTCATTTAAAACACGTGTATTAAAAATACTCACACTTCAGCAATATACCTCTATTTTTTCCCTTTTTCTCAAATTCAAATTTTAGGCCTTAAATTTCTCACCAAATGACTAATTACTCACCAGTTGACAACACTGCGTGGCAACGTCGCTATAATTATAGAATAAAATCAGAAATAATTTATTTTTGAAAGCGGCATCTGTATGCGATGCCGGGAACTAAAAGAATTTCAAAACGAGGGAAATTTAAATGTTATTTATAAGTTTTGTGTCGAATTTATTTACAAAACTGACGTATAAAAAGCTGTTGCGAATGTTTTACTGTAATTGACATAATAAAGAAACTATGTGATCAAATCGCATTTTTGCCGCATTTGCGTTTATTGATTGATTCTTTCACATTAAAATTCATTGATGCTACTATACAAAAATATACAAAAATAGCAAACCAAGAACTGGATTAGTTTTCAGCCTTGGCAAGCATGCATCGATTCAATAGGCAGAAGTCTATGCCATTGAAATGTGCGCAAGAGAGCTATGAAAAGCCCTCGGCAGCACAGGACAATAAATTTTTTTTCTGAGAGCAGAACAGCACTGCAAGTCCTTGCTGACAATCAATGTACGTTGATGTCGATCAGGGACTGCCGCGCAGTTCTTTCTCAACTAGGGATAGTCAACAAGGTCAGCCTGGTCTGGATACCCGGACACGCTGGAATAGAGGGACACGAAGCCGCCGATTCTCTGGCAAAGAGCGGGGCTAACCGAGAATTTATTGGTCAGAACCGGCTCTTGGGATTACAAGAGCCCTGGCCAGAAGCTTTAATAAAAGCTGGATGGAGCACAAGGTACTGGAATACTGGCAGGAGTGCCAGGGAATGAGACATTCCAAGAGCCCATCTACTGCACGTACATACCAGGATACTGTTAGGCTTGAGTAGGAAAGACCTGCGCACTCTGACAGCCCTGGCTACAGGTCATAGCCACCTAAGGCATCATATGCATAGGCCAGTGAGTGCAGACTACGCTATGAAACTGAAGAAACAGCAGAGCACGTTATGTGTGCCTGCCCAGCCGGGGACAAAATCAGGTTCACAGTCTTTGGTGAGACAAAACTGGAGCTGGGCGAACTTGACAATATCTCACCCACTAAAATCCCCCTTTATTTAAAGAGAAGGGGAATTGATGGTGAACTATAAATAGTTGTGAGCCAAATGTGGTGAACTATAAATAGTTGTGGTCGCAGTGGAGGGGCGATAAACGCCCCACTCAATATAACTAACTAAACTATACAAAAATAACGACTTATGTTCCTATTTTCATGTTGTGAAAATGGCCAAGTTGGCACTTAACAAATTCGTAATACATACGTTTGTTGTGATTGCAATTAATTTCGTTTTTCATCAGACCGTATATCAGGCTTAGCCGTAATCATTGCAACCACTGATATATGGCAAAAAAAACTTCAGATTTCAGCCATAACATTGTGTTCTCATTGTCAACAACGGATTATATTCAGATTTCGATACGGTCACCATTGGCCTCCACAACAGCCTTGAGACGGTTGGGAATTGCCTCCACCGTGGCACGCAGGCACTCGACGGGAAGTTTGTACAAGATCCTGCTTAAGATCTTGTACAAACTTCCCGTCGAGTACCTCTCTCTTCTTCCTGTTAGTCACATTGCCGTGAGGGGTGATGTCCTCGCGGACTGGGCGGTCAGGAACACTGCGTCTCCGTGGCCTTGTGGGTCGGCGCCGAGTCCTGCTTAAAGAGCTTCCGATCCAGAGCTTGCCCATGGGGCCCAACCGATCAGTACGGGCGTCAGGACGTCCGAAATGTAGTTGTCTTGGTGGCTCTTGACGCCCTGGTCGATGAAGATGTGGGGCACCTTGATCTCGGCGGTGTGATCGGCCCAGACTATGACGGTAGCCGGGTGAAACGACGTTTCCACGACCCGGCTTTTGTCGTTGAGTTCCTCAGCATTCCTGGCAAACACCCTGTTCATTGACTTTTTCGTTCTCCGTTTGGGCAGCAGTTCAACGGAGAACAACTTTCCGTCGGTTCATAGGGTGTCCAGGTGGCGTACCGGCTCAAAGCGCTTCAGCCACGCTTTCGCGCGGATCACCCTGACAGCCTTTTGCTCAAAGATCAGTCAATGGCCCTTCACGTACTTGTAGGTGTACATGCCAACCTTCGAACGGACGATAGTACGCATGCGGGTGTGGCTGATGCCGAGCGCAGCGGACAGCTTCGTCATGGGCTGCTTGGAATTTCTCCTCAGGCGCACCCTGAGCTTTTTGACGTTATGTGGCGTGGTGACGTCCTCAATTCACGGAAGCGATTGAGGGTGCGGGAGACAACGCTTTTGTTGATGTTCAGATCAGAAATAGTATTTTTTCGTGGTTCTGTATTTGATCCGTTCGATGATTCCAAAGACGATCATGCTTCATTCATACAGTTCCAAAAAGTTCATCATATCACTTTCAGACCCCTTGAGGCTCATTTTTTAAAACTATTTTATTAGTGATAAATTTCAATTCATCTTCCTATTGAAAATAGGAATATTTCTTATTTTCGTACTTTTACATAATTCTTGGACTTGATTATTTTTAGCATGCATTCTTATATCTCTTTTTCTTAGGTAGGTATTCCCACACATCTTGTCAAAAGTTTTTTAAGTCTTGGGTAGTTCTGCCTCTTCTAATCCTATGTTGTGATTCTCCTAGAGTTACTTCCCTTCCTACTTGCCTATTTTATATAAATCTTCAAAATACTTTCCCTGGTATTTACTTAAGGTTAAGGCAATCTTTCTATAATTCATAGATTTTCTTTTTTCCTTTCCTCCCTTTAATTTTTTCTGTACAATGGCATACTATACCATGACTCTAGTCTAAAAGAATGAATTTTATTCTAATTATCTAATTTAATTATTCTCCAAACACCTCTTGCTCTTGCTTCATATCACATATATTTCAACATTGTAATTTCGCCTTGTCTAGTGTTTTTCCTAGTTTCAATTTGACAATAGCTATTGCAATTTCATCTTTTGATATCAGATGTGGGATTGAATTAATTATTTACCAGTTGCATTATTCCCTGTTCTTGTTCTAATAATTGTGTTAATTTAATTTTGGTCAAGATCTAATGATATATTTTATTACATTATAACCATTCAATTTTAATTTGTTTTGTAATATTGTAAGTGGGGGATTTAACAATATTTTTTTACGTAGATAGAATGGATCATCAAATTTTGGATAATCTCGTACGTTTCAGAGTATTTTGTTAGTTCGTCACCTTGTTTGCAATAGATAGGTAAAACTGCGATAAGATAAGATAAACGCTAGGTGTGTAATCTGCGCGTCTTTGTTTCACAGTGCTGAATCAAGTGAATCAAAATGAAGTCTTTCAAATCGATTTTATATTGTCTTGCAGTGTTAATGCGTAAGTATTAAACCAGGCGCCTTTTCAGTCCTTGTGGTTATTTTTTTTTCATATAATTTCTTTATATTTATGAGGCACAAATTATGCACAAAACTGTGGCGTAATAAATTTTTATTTGTTTGTTATAGTGGTGTTCGCCCTGTTGACACCAGAAGTCGAAGCAAGGAGGAAAGTTTTAAGGGGAAGACGAACCGTCACCAGGAATTATTATCGTACGTATAAAAATATATATTTTGATAACGCGGAGATAAATGTACTAATTTTGAGCTTATTGTTAAATCAAATGAAACAGACTTTCATGTGCATGATTATTCCATCAGTAAAGTATTTTTTGATTTTTTTCGGACATTTCCATATACGTAAAATATTCGAATTGCAAAAATTAAATTAAACTGGCATGTTTTTCTTTTTAGGAGAGTTACCTATCCCAGCCTGGGCAATTGTTACGCTTGTAGGAATCGGACAATTAATTATTGGAGGAATTTTGTTCGTAGTTATGAAGAAAACCATCGTGGATACACAAATTACCGGTTCATACACTCCAGCAAACACTGCATAAATAACAAATTTTGTACATAATGGGTCGTATTATATGGCCATGATTAGCACTAAATATGACTTCATTATTGTTGGGTCCTGATTTTTAATAATAATTTAAGTTAGTCCAGGACAACTATATATAATTAACGATAGTCATGTCTGTTTAATACGAGCAATTTGTTTTTAATATTGTGTAAAATTAAATGTATTATTTATAATAAATGTATATTTTTTATCTTGATTTAATAAATTACATAAATGAATGTAATATTTAATGGTGCTGATTGGTAAAGTGTTTCCAATGTAAATTTTGGGTAGTGGACGTTTATTTAATAATATTAAAACGTATAATTTAATGTGAACAGATTTAAAAAAGAAATAAGTACCTGGGTTACTAAATTACCATAGTTAAAATAATAATAAATTTAATCACAGGTGAGAAAAAAACATACGTTGAATGAAAAAAGAGTTGATCAACTTTGCAGTTGATCAAACAAATATTGACCCAGTCAAACTTTTGTTGAAAGTTGTCTTGAAACGTTTAAACTAGGCAATCAACTTTTGCCGACTGCGTAGTGTGCTTGCAATTGACCGCGGCGCACGAGCTTTTGTATGATTTTTGATATTACTAATAATAAAATAATTTAAAATAATGAGCTTCAAGTGGTCTGAAAGTGTTATGATGAAATTTTTGGAGCTGCATCATAAGCGTGATCGTCTTTGGAACCACCGAACGGCTAAATATCAAATGAAGAAGCACGAGAAAATTATTTGTGTTGTATTGTTAAGGAAACGGAAGATCTGATCTGAAGAACAAAATCGAGACTATTCGAACGATCTATAAAAAATCATTCATTGGTTTTGAATTCAATTGAAAGTGGAATGGAAGCAAAGGAATTGTACGTAGCAAAATTGTTTTGGTATAAAAGAGCAGATAAATTTCTAAATGGTGTTACAAAAAATGTTGTAAGTTTATTCTTTATTTTTGTTTACATGAACTACCTATTCAGTTGCCAGGACAAAGACTCTGAATAGAGAAACCAAACTTCTACATGGATTTTCAACAATGTGACGAGGTTTTGATAAGCAATAGTTGAAGATTTTTTGTTTTCTAGATAGATGAGTACTTCTTCAAAATGGTTCTAAAATGTAGGTTCTTAAAGGGAAGACATCGTCAGCTACAAATACTTCACCTTTTGGAAAATTCAACTTATTCCTAAAACCTTCTATTGCAACATTGAAAGATTATTTTGCAAAAACGGCAGCATCATTTGCTCGTCCATTTGTGTTCATGTCGAAATAGCGAAATCAATAGTTTGCGTCAACATGTGCCTTTGTAATTCAAATACTCCAATCCACTGTGAGGAGTATTCCGTATTCCATCTAACGCACCACGACAGTTCGGAAAATTCCGTCGAAAGTAGTATTCCCTTTGAATTGTCTTCTATTCTTCTTTACTTTGTGGCACCTGTAACCAAAAAAACATTGTCTTCATTTTGCTGCATAATTATTACAAGTTTTAATAATATAAAGTAAATTAATAAAGTTCTATTTCTTTTTCAGAATTTACAACACGATGAAGCTGGAAACGAATCGATAGAAAATGCAGTCAAGCCTCAAAATGAAAATTTATTTTCTGAATCAACATCTGCATCTGTTGCAGTTGAAAATTGTAATACACAGGAAGACGCGATACATTTAGAAAACACAGAAACTGCCAATCCGTCTACTCCAAAACAATCAAAAACAACAAATTTATTTCGTGCTCCTTAGAGTCGCAAACGGAAAATATCAGGAAACGGCAAATATTTCAACTATAAACGAAAAATGATAAAGTTGATGAAGTAGTGCAAAGAAATAAATGTAATGCTGATGATAAATTCGATAGATTTGTCAAATATATCGTTGTGTAGCTGAAACAGTTTACGATGTAATCATCTGCCAGGAACAAATTGAAACTGTAATAAGACAACAGCGATTGCAGCTCTAAATGAGACGTTCACTGTATCATACAACTCCAGGTGGTTTCCACCTTTTGAATATCAGAACACTCCATCGTTCTCACCTTCTCAGTATCATTCATCTCTATCGCCATCCCTTTCAAACAGCACGGAAGGAGAATATTGGTCGTCGTCGGTTTCAAATCAATCATGCAATAGACAACAATGCGGCGAAAATTCGCAGGAGTCATCTAATATATTTACTGAAGCTCTAAAAGGTGTTTTATGCTAAATTTAATGCTAACTCCTTTAGCAAGGATTCTGATGATCCCAATATATTTCTTCTTAAAATCCACTACCTTACCCAAAAATGATGTTTCTTAGGACTTTGCTTCATATTGCATATTTTTTTTCAGTTCTTCTATTAACAAAACTGCAACTATCTGAACATATTCACGCATAATTGCATTCGACATCATTTTAAAGGTGAAAACGTCGATTAGTTTCTATTGAAATATGTGAACTTAAAACTATTCAAATCTTATTCAACTTTTTAATTAACTAAAATCGGTCAACTAAACTTGACTCGTGAGAATGCAATCGCACCTGGCTGTCACTGATGCAGAGGTCTTATGCCACCAATGAAGTGATCGTATTGACTGATGATACCAATGAAGTAATCGGAACGATCGCTGTCGCCGACCAAGTGATTCGATGATACCAAATGTTGAGATCTCAGATTGATTGTTGTTTGAATTTGTATTTTACTGGTCGTTGGAGGGTCGTTCGTTGGTTTTATCAAATAAAAACGCTTCGTTACTATGGTATTTTAATCTTGTCAACAGCATATAACAATCTTCGATGTTATATGTTATATGCGTCTGAAAGACAAGGCCACAGCAAATTGAGTATATATTTTTAATTTCTTACCTCGGCCATCATACTTTTACCATCATTCATGTAACTTAGGTCGTAGGGCTCCATTTATCATCGGCCCTTGAACAAAATTTATTAGGGACAAATTATCAAAATTAAACTGGGAGAAATTTGAAAAGTAAAATTGTGAAATTGTGAAATTAAACTCTTAAAATTCCATTTCTTACAACAGAAATCTGTCGTTTGAATAGCGTTGCATGACATTTCTTGCAACCGTGCTTCACGTGCTGTTACAGTACTGTTGGTGCAGCTGTGTTTAAAGGCCCATATCGAAAAAAAAATAAATAAATAAACATTATACAACCATCAATGTTTTTTACGTAACATACTGTAAGTTCAATTTTGTTGCCCCTTCGTTTAGAAATAATCATTAAGGGAGGATTTCTGCGATTTTTAACCGACAGTGTCTTTACAATTTGTTTGCTAGACCGTTCAACAAAAAAATTCTTCGACTGGATGTAATCTGACATATTGTGCACAGGCTGGTGTTTTTATTTTTTAAATAATGCATATACTTCGCTTTAGTTGTCGTAATGTGTTTACTTGAGTATTAGAATCAAAAGTATAATGAATAACAAAAGTCGAATGAATTGGCTGTACCTGAATCCTGACTACGGTCCAGTATATGAACGAAGGAATTCTGTAAAAAATTTCATATTTATACTGTCATGAATAGTCTTATTATTTCGGTATTAGTATTTTCTGTAATCGACGCTAAATATCTCACTTACGTATTGAACAAAGTTGCTTATGCCGCATAGGAATTGTTAATAGTACCTTGTGTAACAGCCCATGTAATACAATGAGGAAGGCGAGCATCCTCAGTATCAATTTTATTGTTGTATTGTTCGTCATCATAATTGTCAGTTGACTCGCCCAACAATTCATCATCATCATCGTCACCTTCTCCTAAGTTAATTATAAATTCAATAATTTCGTCTATGAGGTGTTTCATTTCTGTGTACGATGACTCAAATTTTTTTACAATAATCGATGCAATTATTTCATATCTTCGTTTTAAGCTTTCTGATATAAATTCAGTTTGCTTGTTGAACTTCCACTTCGACATGATCAGAAGTGTCCCTATTTATTTTTTCAACCCCTCCAAACTGTTGAGCATGATTTGCACCACACCAGGTTTCGTCTGTATACAAATCTTATGTCTAATTTCTGTTCTTTTGAAAAGATGTCAAGAAAATAGCTAATTGAGTATCCATGCGAGGATGTACCATTAACACTGGTTTATTATTTAATTTTCTAAATGAAACCATCCGCACAATGTATTCTGTCAAAATTCGGGCAAATCTTCGATTTGCACGAGTACAATTCTTTAAAGTTGGAAATTTCTTCTCCATATAAACCCCTCTATTTTCAGTAAATTTTTAGTTTAAAATTATTTACCTCATCTTTTGAATTCTTTCCTTGCTCTCTCAACAGTTCTAGTGGTGACTCCGACAGCTTTATCCGCTCTTTCTGCCACTTCCATCATATCAATAGTTGGCCCATTCTTACCTTTTTCGTCTCAAAAAAATGCCTTACATTCATTATTACTTGCTTGACTTCTTTAGTTCAGGGTATTTCTATAAATAAAAATAATAATGAACCAATTCTGTGACGTTCGAATAAATAACATTTCGAGCTTTTATATGAATGTGTTATCATTACAAAGTTTTTTTATACTGTTTCTTATAGGTTTTTACTCACCAAAAAACTGCTAAAAATACTGAAAAATACCATATCGCCAGGTTTTCTTGCAAAACTTGTATTGGTAGTTTAATTTGAGCAGAGCTCGGCAAGACTTGCATGTTTCGGTAGTTTTTCAGGGGACAGCACCTCCCGTCGTCTGCTTTCCCTTGGTACCACGTTCAAACTGCCACATTCACTTTACATTTTGCATTCAAACGCGACTGTGCTCGTATTTTTTGTTACATATTATGGTTCAAGGGGTTGTATTATTTTTCGTGAAAACGTTTTAGTTATGGTGAATACACTGTTAAAAGTCAACAATGAAACTTAAGTGATTTCATAAAGAAATGTATTTTGCTTACTTCAAGTTGAAACTTGTTCAAGACAACGCCTTGCCTCCTCATAAGGTGCGAGTAAAACAACATCGCTTACTGTTATTTCTAGTTCAGATCCTTTTGTTGATGAGGAACCCCATTATTTTTGTCAGAACGAGCTCTGGTTAAAGATTTAGGTTTTTAAAAGATGCTTTACTCCAAAAAGGGAAATCTGTTTTTTTTGTAGTCGATTCATCCGAGTGATGCCTATTCATTGATCCTTCAAAAATAAGCCTCGAAGCAACCTTGCTGCATAATGGGAACAAAGTTGCAATACTTCCTGTAGAACTCGGTGCATTTGGAGGGAAATTATAACGATTTGGCAATGATTCTTGAGAAAATAAATCATCAAAAACGTCGCTGCATAGTTTGTGGAGATTTCAAAATACTTACGGACGCCCTAATATTAGGCCAGCAGGCCTAATATTATTATACAAAATATCTCTGCTTCCTTTGCTTGTGTGACAGTCGAGCCACAGATTTCCATTGGGCAAAATCTGACTGGTTCCTCCTGAAAAGGTTTTATTACCACATATTCATATTGAAATTAAGGCTTATGAAGAAGTTTATTAAATCCCTGCCAAACGATGGGCAATATTTCAGATGTATGTGTTCCAAGTTCCCAAAACTGTCTGGAGTCAAGTTGAAAGAAGGAGTTTTTACTTGGGAGATAAAGAAAAAGAAGTTTTTCCGTAATACACAACCATTGCTTAAAAGTTTATTTCTTATACTGCCATGTTGACTATTTTCCAGAAAACTTGGGACCCTTCAGTGAAGAGCAGGGTGAAATATTTTACCAGGATGTCCGTGATATCGAGTGATTATTGTTGGATACTCAAGCGTGTCCGGAGAAGTATAAAAAACAATAAGTCAAAAGAATGAACACGGAATGTTATGTACATTTCAATGAAAAATTAGATATTTAATTATAAGAAATGTTTAGTTTAAACACATTTTGTTTTGCAAAAAAACTGTACTTGATGGAGGGAAGTGGATGTCATTTTTGGATTCAGCAGACATAATTTACCAAAAATATTCCATTCAGCTGAAAAAAATATTTGTGTTGCGATAACAGTGCAGTCTGGCGAAACTATATACATATTCAATTCCCTTACAAAAAATAAACAATGGGTACAATTAAATTGCTGCATGCATGTCGAGATAAACACAATTATGTATAAAATTCCATTGAACTGCGGCCCGATTTCTTGCGATATCTTGTAACGGAGAACAGAGATTATGAAACTACGCTTTCCAACTAAAGTATATGAAATATTTCAGAGATAAAAAGACCAGACATACAGTTGGTTGGAAATCGCCAAAATCCATTGCTTTTTTACACTTCTCTAATGATTATTTATCAACGTATGGACCAAGACATGAACTCGCAGTGTGTTACATAGAAATGAATGGTTGTAACAATGTTTATGTCAATTATATCCGCCAACCCGTTTGTTTGATATATGCATTCCTTCAAACCCGGCCAACTATTTACTTTTGCAAAAAAGTAAATAGATAAAAATTTGTATTAAGCGGTGGCTTTAAATCGCTTATTGAGCTTTTTCTGTTCAATTTGCTTGCACTACGCTTATAACGCTTATAATTCTCAGTTTGTTTACAAATAATATCATATAGAACTTTGTTTATTAAACAAATATTACTCAACACAAACCACACCAAACCGTATCTATTGCAAATAAATTAAATTTTGGCAATCATTTTTACATCTAAGTAGGTAGAACATAGCGCAGACAACCAACTAATAACTATCGATATTAATCTTTATTAAATATTTAAATACAAATGTCTATAAAAAATATAAAACTTAGTCTCGTGATATTTTCATTTAACATCCTTAACAATTACATACATGTTGCGGTTTTCCCCTTTAATCAACATATTTTATCAAAATATACGTCATACGAGATTACGAAGTTAAATCCACGAGTTTCGCAATATTGAAGTTTACAATTCCAGGGGGACGGTGGGAGGTAAGTAGTAATTTGCGGATTCTTTAAAATCTGTGATGTGATTTAATTTATCACCGAAATAGTTCAATCGATTTTTTAGAAAAATATATAGATAATGGTTATCATCAGCATTTTCTTTTCAGATTTGTAGAATTGTATTGAAAAGCACTTCTGCAATTTTCTGACTAGATTTAGATTAGATTAATGAAAATTCATATTCAATTTCGATAAATATCTATATGCACATTTTCGTATCTCATATTTATATAAAAGTGTCGTATCACTAAGCGGATGACATTTGAATTCTCAAATAGAAAACGAGAGTTGACCAATTAAATCCTCGGAAATATCAATAACAAACAGCATAAGTAATTGTCACATAATCCTTCAATAACTATTTGAAGAATTCTCATTCACTTTTTCTTCGGCGGTTTAGGAAATATCTTCGGTTTAATGGAAGAGTGCAAGAAAGAATTCCTCCCGAACTGAAAATTACTTTCCTCGTCGTTACTTTTCACGACGTCTTGTTTAATGTCGACTTCTTGCGGTTTCGTTTGAATCACGTCGTATATCAGCTGTTCGTCTTCACTGGTCGAGCTTGTCTCAGCGGGTGCTGTCACCTTTTCTGCAAATGCAGCAGGGGGTTGAATTTCGTCGTACGTTTCCTGTTCGGGTTCTTCGATTATTTTCATCGGCGGTGCCGCTACTTTTGCGATTGCGGTTGGCGCCGCTAGCTGGTCGTACGCCACATCTTCGTCTTCCGAAAACGATTCTGAGTATTCGCGGCTTAGTGAGGTATCGTCACTTCTGGATCGTGAAGGTGGCTGCGGCGTACTATTTGCCGGGCTGTCTGGCTTTAATGCCTCGTATATGCCGTCCGAATCGTCCTCTTCAATGAGGACTTTGCTTTCCCTTGTCGCGGGATTATTATTACTACCAGTATTTGTGAGTGCTGGTTTGTTGGTTACTATTACGTCGTATATGTCTTCATCATCATCATCATCGCCTGTTAGATGTTCAAGGATTTTGTCGGTACTGGGCGGCGGCGGAACTGGGCGCTTGGTAATTGAATTATTTATTCGGTATCGTGGTGGCGAAGGTAGTTTTCTTGGTGGTTCATCAACAGATCTGGAAAATATATTATTTCAAGGAAATAAAATATCAAGGACATGCCATTTGGTGCAAATCTTTATTTAAGTTTGACTATTTATGTAGTGTAAACTTCCATTAAATAACGAATAACGGAAGAAGAACAACATGCTAGTTTGTGAATAAGCGCAAAGGTTGTGGAGGAGGTCATAAGACAATAAAATTTAATTTAAAATTAAATTTGTGCTTAATTAAGGTTTTAGTTGATTTAATTAGAAATGTATGTAAATTTTATTAGAAATTCAAAATGACATTGAATCAAATGTAACAAAATCATCACCAAATAAATTTTGTGTACATAAATTTTAATTAAATTAGGACAGTTTTTGACATAAACCCAGTGAATCGCAGAGACGAATTGTTAAAATTTGTAGGTAGTCGATCATATCATCATGAAATTTCTGACGGTTTTGTCAATTTTTACGAGTAGTCGGTAAAAAAAACTAGCTGCGTATCCTGTATCATGAATAATACTAGTACAATACATAGCGTTAAAAGATAGTTTGTCATTGCTAATGTATTCTAATATACAAAATAGTAAAACAGCAAGAACGCTCACCAGTTTTTCGACTCTTGAAACCGCAAGTACTAATCATATTTTGATTGCTCCCCTGAACAATCAATGAGAATCAAATAAAAAAAAACCATGCCAAAGAAAAAACAAAAAAGGCACAAATATAAATGAATAAAGTGCAGTTCAAATTAAATTTGCCAGTAAAGATGGCTATGGATCTAAGTACTAAACAGGTAAAAAAGGAAAGACAAACAATATCTTTCACCATTTTCTTCTTTACTATGTTGTTTCATAGGTGGGTTTTAGTTTTCATTTCTATTTCGATTAGTTTCTCATTTTGTTTCAAATGAGAAACGAAAAAGTGCAAACAACACAAATGATAAAACACCGATTCAAATATAAAGTAAACAACCATAACAATGTGGAAAATGAAAACATCGAAACAATTATAAAAAGAAATGGAAAGCAGGCGAGGTACAAAACGAAATACAAGAAGCTACAACAGAAACCATAAACCAAAGAGAATAATAATAATAATATAATTAAGAAAATTTATTAAATTACAATAAGCAAAACAACAGTTAAAAAAATTATGACAAACGGACATTAAGCCAAATATAGTAGACATATTAAAATATATATTAAAATAAACAGAAATTAAACAGCAAATGATTAAAAAGAAACAGAAAACATACAAATATGAAACAAAAACAAATACTACGAAGTGAAAAAAAAACAAACAAAGAAATAATCTATGAATAACGTAAAAGAAAATAAAAAAATTAAAAAAGAAATAGAACAAAAAGTACGAAATGTAATGAATAGAAATAATGCAGGAACAGAAATTCAAAGCGTTTTCGGGGAGAAATACATCCGAAAGTATAAACAGTAAATCATACAAAAAAAAAAAAGAAATTCACAAATAAATATAAAATATAAAGACATAAAAATTTACACTAATTAAGAGAAATAATGTAGTTAACAAGAAAAATAAATTATGACATTTTAATAAATGAAAAGAAAATAAAAAATAAAAATAAAAAAGAAACAAAAAAGACAAAGTAAACAAGAGGCATTCGTAACAAAAACGAGAAAACAAATTGCAAATGAAGAAATAAAGACGAAAGTCAATAAAGAACAAATGAAAAATAAATTATAAAATTACATATCTTGAAATTGTGAAGGTATTGAATAATAACATAAAACAGGAACAGAAAATTCAAGTGTGCAAAAAGAAGAGGAAAGAACAGAAACAGAAATAATAAAAAAAATAGAAAGGGTAAAAGTTGAAAATAAAACAGTGAAATGAAATCGAAAAAAAAAAATAAACAATATAACATGAACGAGGAGCCAAACGAAATATTAGGTAACCGCAACAAAAACTAAACACAAAATGAAATAATGAAAATGGATATCTATGATTAATATTCGTGCTTAAAATTTTAGTAAAACTTTATAAAAAAGAAGAATATTGGATTAAACCAAAAATAAAACAAACTGTTCAAGTTGAAATAATAAGAAAGTGAAAGAAAAAAAAATAAACGATAGAAAATATTTAAATGAGAAGGAAACGATCTATAATAATAAGAGGAAATTAAAACTACAAATCAGGCAATAATTAATTATAACGTTTCAATAAAATGAAGTAATAAATAAAAATAAATAATAAAATGAAAGAAAACGAATAGATGAGAGCAAAAAGTACCAGAAATAATAAAAAAAGTAAAGCATAAAAGTTAAAGAAACGAATGAAAAGATAAAAAAAGGAAATATAAGAAACGGAACAAAAATAAAAAGCAAATAAAGAAACGAAGAACATAAACAAGAGATAAACGAAGACATAAGTAAAGTCAACTAAATAGAAATTGAAAAAAAGTGGGTGAGAATTAAATCTAAAAGATTAACAAACAAATAAAAACAGCAAATAATTTCATGCAACAAAAAGAATAGGAAAAAAAGAAATGATGAATTCGTAAAAAGAAAAGACTAAAAAAATAATAAAAAGAATAAGAAATATATCTGTAAATTCCAACAAAAATTAAAGAAAGAAAATACGAATTAGAAGAAGTAGGACATAGGACAAGTTGGAATAATCGAAAAAAAATCTTTGGTTGAGAATCAAACAACCAAAACAAAACGAAAATAAGATTACAACTTACTTTGATTGGTCATCATTTTCAATTCTCTCGTAAATTTCCTGTTCTGGTTCTTGTATAAAATAAGAGATCTTAGTCGATTGCCTGTTAATGGCGGCGACCCATTGGTCCATATCTTTCGCGGTCGTCGCTGTAAACTGAACGAACCTAAATTTTCACGAAATTTTCTTCGCTTTGACCGCCCTACCTGCCACAGCTTCGAGGTTTTCGAACTGACCAGTTCAAACACTTTGTCGCTGGGCTTCCTCTGATCGTCGGCCGACTTGACAGAGTATTCCCTCAGATTCAAGACGTCGCAGGGTTTCTGTTCTTTATTTGAATAGTAAATCAGCATCCACGTTTCGCATATGCACGCGTATATTTTCTTTTGATGACCGATGAAGAAAAATTTCTCCTTGCGTTCGAGAAATCCCATCTTTTCAGGGTGCGGAACGTCGCTCACTGGTTTGTCTGAAAGTTATGAGAAAATAGAATTGGGATTGCTGGGAAGATAAGTTTACCTATGTACGGGCAGTTTACGTCGTCGGTCTCTATTTCAGGCTGAAAAGAATCCGGATCGTTGTATGCATTTTCGCTTAGGTTCTCATCGGAATTTTGAAGTTCTACGAGAAACGTAATACTTATAAAATAATGGTATTGTTTCCATATAAGTAACTATTGGGATGTTTTACATGGAAAAATAAATATGCTCAGTGACATATAAACGGCACCACCTAGAAGGGGTGGGAATTTTTGGACCAAATTTGGCAGAAATAGTGGACTAGTCCAGGGAAATAGTTGATTAAAATTTGAAACCCAATCATAGTAGTCATGGGATTTTTGACGTTTGTGTCATTTTTTAGAGGTGGTGATAGGCAAGCAATTATCGAGTAATTTTTTGAATTTGTTCCACTTCTTCGGATCCCGTTCTTTAGTTTAAAATGTTTCAAGTGTGAATGATGCCTAGAGGAAGGAGACCTCAAGTTTACCAGCAGTTGAGTGACTTTGACCGAGGGCGGATTGTTGGTTTACGAGAAGCAGGTTTTTCGTTTAGAGAAATCGGCAACCGTTTGGGACGGCACCACTCAACAATAATGCGTGTTTATCAAGCGTGGTCTGAACATGGGGTTGAACGTCGGAGGCAGAGGCACTGGGGCTCAAAGACGGACTAATGAACGTCAAGATCGCCGCTTAAGACTAATGGCTTTGAGAGACCGATTTTCTACAACTATATCAATAGCTGATCAATGGTTAGGTGAACAAGGTTGTCCGATAGGCTTGCGAACAGTTTATCGTCGAATAAGAACCTTTGGTGTGCCGCCCACATCTTGTGCTACCCCTCACTGCTCAACATCGCCAGGAACGTTTGGCCTGGTGCACGGAAAGACTTCAATAGAATTTGGAGTGTCATCGAGTTGTCTTTAGTGACGAATCGCGATTTTGTTTAGGAATGCATGATGGTCGGATGTTCACCGAACTGTGGGGTTGATGGTGTGGGGTGCTATTGCTTACGGCAGTAGGTCACCTTTGCTCTTCATTCGGGGCAGTATGACCGCCCGACGCTACATTGACGAAGTGGTAGAACCACATGTTCTTCCATATCTTCGAGGGCTGGAAAATCCACTTTTCCAGCAAGATAATGCACGACCTCACGTAGCAAGGGTTTCTCTTGACTTCTTTGAAGAGGCCAATGTTAATCTTTTGCCTTGGCCGCCAAGATCTCCAGATTTGTCGCCCATTGAGCACGTGTGGGGCATGATGGGTAGAAGATTGAGGAATCTACCGAACCCACCGTTGACAATAGAAGCTCTACGGCATGAAGTACAGGCTGCTTGGGATGCCATACCCCAAGAAGACATTGATCACCTGCTGGAATCAATGCCAAGGCGGGTCAATGAGTATCAGAGACAGGGGCGGACCAACACATTATTAAAGAAAAATCAAAAAGATGAAGTGTTTTCTTTATCAAATTTTAATCAATTGTTACCTTAGACTAGTCCAATGTTTCTGCCAAATTGGGTCCAAAAATTCCCACCCCTTGTAGGTGGTGCAGTTTATATGTCACTGAGTATATATTAAAGATAATGGTATATAATTCAATTTAAATGTCAAAATGTTGTAATTTCGTAATTGCGTTACAAAATATGAAGTTGTTGCAAAGATTTTATTATTCATACATTAGTAATGAGTGACAAATATAATTTTTTTCACTCATAAAAAAGTGACTTGAATTTAAAATTTTGCCTAATTGGTAATCAAACGTGATAAATATTAAGTTTCATTATTTTTGACAATTTATTTTTTTTTTAATAGTTTCCTAATAGTTACATGACTGAAAATTTAGAGCTGTTTCACACGAGCCACTTTTTGAAGCACACATTGGCACCCATACACGGACGATCAATTATTACGCATTTGTCATCTGAAAACGCCCATTCGCCACTGAGGTGGTTCAAAAGCGACTCGTGCGAAATCGTCCTAACATTTACCAGAATTATTCATAACGACATATTCGCCGTCGGTATGCTCCGGTGCTATTACCGCTATACATTGCAGTTGCTTCTTAGATCTTTTAATAAGTTCGTCCGCCAAAATTCTACTATTATTCGAAACGGTGCCACATTTAATTTCGTCCGATAAGAAATTGCATATATCTACAAAAAAATACGTTCTTATCTACGGACAAGTTTCCTGTTCGTGATCAATTGTGCGGAAATGTTAAATAAAGCTATAAATTAATCGGGTAATTAACTCACCGTTCAGTAATTTGTTCAGATCTTCGTACAACAAATGTATGTCACTCTTCACCATTATGATAGCAATAAATACACAATGTGCACATTTATCCCACGGGCCACTTAATTGGCGCGTTAATTGGTGCAAGAATTTTAACCACGCCGTTTCGTGTGTATCACACGCACTTATAGTTTACAAATAGATAAATAAAAAAGAAATGAAATTAACACCAGGCAATTAATATGCACGTCCGACTGCGTGATTTAATGACTGACTATTTAAAAGACTCCCGCAAAGTGAGGGGCGGTGTCGTGCAATGACGTATCCCATCGCACCAACTGCAACTAAAATAGATAATATTTAATTTTCATTGCGTTGTTGGACGCATTTGGCGCTAATACGTCCGGTGCTTGTGATCACGTATGTATAAAAAGCAATTAATTTGACATTTAACATTAAGTATAATAAAAAAGGTTTGTATTATTAATAATACCTACGTAGGCCAGGCCATTCAAATTAGAGAGAAGATGCATATCATCTGTTAAATATTGGGCCCGTTCAGCCCATGGCAGCGCCGGCCGGCGCTGCCGGCGCTGTCCGACAGCGGTGGCTAAAATCACCGCTTTCCGACAGCGCTATCAGAAAGCGGTCGCCATATTTTCAGCGAAAAATTTCACCGCTTTTGTACTAAGCGGAGTGGAGGGGTTGGCGGATAGTTTTCAAATTCAAACTTAAGGTACGGAATTAATTGAATTATTTACTAGAATTGTTATATAAAGATATTTATGTGATTACCGTAAACTGAATCAAGTTTGCGTTATTCATTTGAGGTAAGTAGGGTGTAAAATAACAATAAATAATTTATTGCCATCATCATTTCAAATTATGTAGACGGATTTTTTGTAAATATACCTACAATAAAAGCGGAATGTTTATATAGTAATAACAAGGATACACTTATTGGTAAGGTTATAACCGTTCAGTCGTCAATTAACGACGTGTTGCGCATGCGTCGGCAGAAATTGGCTATGATACCGTTCAGCCCAAAAAAGCGCTGCCGAACAGCGCTTTTAGACAGCGAAAAGCCGCTTTTGTGGGCTGAACGCGCCCATTAACTCGAACTCAACTTTCGCGGAAATAAAATAACAGAGAATTATTTTGAATTATTGAGCCAGTTCAACTGTAAATTGGCACCACCTAGCGGATAGTAAGAAAATACAAAAGCAATAATCACGCCAAGAAATTATCTATTTGGTATTCAAAGTACTGGAGGAATAAAGCAGGAGCGCAACCAGGTATGCGCGCGTGTATCCCAGCATTTTTAAAACTATTTGGTCAGGAGTGTATACGATATTAAGCGCAACACCAGTTGTAGACTTTTAGGCGTTAATAATATCACATTATGCAACGATTATATAAAAAATCCTTTATTTTCTTAATTAATTAATTAATTTTCACTTCCTTACATTTCATTCCTCTATACCCTCCTTCCTTTTTCCTTCCGCCTCCTCCTGCCGTCGCTTTCTGTTTCCTTGGCTCTTTCTTCCTCCTTTTCCTGCTCTCTTCCTTCGTTCCCATGATTTTGTCTAACATCTCTAGCCCCCATCCGTCTTCTCCAGTCTTTTCCTTTCTACTTTTCTTCTTCGTTCAATTTTATTTCTTTGCACTCTCCTTCCCAATGATCCCATTCATTCCATCCTTCTCTACAAAAATTACACCGTCTGTACCTCTCTTTCATCCAATACTTGTTACCCCTATCCTCACTTCCGCACCTGAACCTTGCTATTGTCCTTGCTTCATCTAACGATCTCCCCCCCCCTAAGTATGCTGGTAACCTCCACTGTACTTTCAGACTCTTGTATTTGGTGTTGTACCTCGAACTTCTGATTTTGCTTTCCCTTTCCAGCGCTTCTACCATCTTCCACCTCTTCACTATCTCCCTTTCTACTTGCTTCCCATGTCTTCTTATCCTTTCTGCCTCTTCTGTTGCTAGTCCTGCCTTTTCATACATTTTACGTCTACACTCTTCCCAGTTTGATAGTTATGTTCCCTTAGTTCCCATTTTCGTTATCTCCTCTATTACCAACCCAACTAGCCTCTGTTCTTTTCCCTGCCTCTACACCCAACCTTTCGCTCCCTGACTCGTGCCTAACTATGTAATCTGGTGTCGATCTCTCCAGATTCAATATCCTTTTTATTTGTCCTATGTGTACCTCAATCCTCAATCCTTGTTCGTACCACCTTGTCTCACCTCTTCTAGTCGACACCCGATCATTCCTGCATATAATTTGTACGCCACATTTAGTAGCGAAATCCCCCTGTAATTTTCCGCTTGCTCCTCTCCCCCTTTCTTCCAGATTGGTATTACTACCGCCAATTTCCATCGTTCCGGTAACTCTCTTCTTCCCATCCATATCTCGTTTATCCTCTTCAACGTTTCCACCCATAGTTCCTCTGGCGTATTTATCCATCCCTCCGCGTTTACTCCCTAATGATTTTTCTCAACTCCTTCTTCCCTCTTCTACATTATTCGTCAAACCATGATTTTTCTTCTCCCCCCACCATCTTCTTCTTTATTATGGTCTTTTCCATCTCCTCCGTTATTTACTTCATTCATCCATTAATATCTCGCCTCTCTCTCTATTTATTACTAGGTTATCTACATTTTTGTTCCCTCTTAGGTTAATTTTAATATTTCCCTTAATCTTTCCTACGAACTCTTTCCATGTTTTCTGTTTCGAATATATACCACTTTATTTCTTTGCTCTTTGTGTACCTCATACCGAGTTTTTTGTTTAGAAATTTTAACACTTCTCCCTTTTAATTTTCAGTTGCTGATTAATTTCTTTTTTATCTACACTTCTAATATAACTTTCTGTATATTATTTTCCGTTTTTCACTTCTTTCCTCTATTTCCATTCGTAGTTCTTCTTTGCTGTCTTTTTTTGATATTTTTGTTAGTAGTTTTTTGCTCTTGATTCTCTTGATCTATTATTTAATATTCTCTTTTATGTTCCTTCCCTTTCCTTTGAATATTTTTATTATCACTTTCACCGCGGCTTTGTTCCACTTCCATAGTATCCATCGATTCTTAATTTATCATATCACGCTTTACGTGCCCACCTTTATTTCTCTATCCATGTGCTCTATTCCTGATGTGTTTTTGTATTTGTATTTCTCGCCCTTCCTTTGTCGTATCATTGTTTATGTACACTGTTTGTTCTATTTCGTGTATGTTTTCCAATTGAATTAGGCAAATAAATAAATATCATAACAATATACTGCTAACTTTATTTAATGCGTGGAATCGGATTGACTTTTTTTAAATTTTATTATTTGTTATTTGTAAATGATTTTGTTTTTAACGTATGCTAAAGTTTTATTGAGCTACATAAATGTTTTAATTTACAAAGGACAAAGGAGATTGTTAAATTTTAATTGTGATGCATATTAAAACTTAAAAAAGCAAAAATAAAATAAATTGACTTTTCGTTAAATATGTATGTGTTAGGACATTTATTATTGATAAATCCAAAACATTGTTTATCGTAGTTGATAATAAATTCGAACAGTTTAAGCATTCTTTAATGAATGAACTTATTATTTTGCAATAGTGGAGTTTAAATTCGACACGCAATGAGAGTGGACGTGTGCAACAAACGCGACGATACGAATTCTCGATATCGAGCCTTATCACGAAAACTTTTTTCTTATATTTTTATTTTAAAGGAAAAAACGTTATAAACTAAAAGTGAGAAAAAAATCAGAGAACGCCTGTAAGCCAACACAACAAAGGCGAGGATAAATTGTATTTGATTCTGAAGATGATGAATGACATGAAGTGGACCAGTAGGACATTAAAAAGGAGTTACAAGAGATGAGGGCAGAACAACGTGAATTTAACAAAGAGAGAGAAGACAGTTAAAACAAACAACGAAAAAATAAGTAAGGAAAATGAGGAACTACGAAAAGAAATTAGAGAGATAAAGAAAGAACTAAAAAGCATGAGAAACAAAATGGAATGGATGGGAAAAGGAAAAAACCAGACCAATGTGATTAACTAAATAATTTTGTCAAAGAAAAACTAAAGGTAGAGGTAAATTGAAAATGTGTCTTGTCAAATATGACAGAAAAATGTAAAATTTACATGAAAGCTGGACTAATCTTACACTTAAATGGTGTTGTTAACATTGGCTCGCGCCAAGAAGTTTTGATGGCCACTACATGTAAAGGTATTTCAACAACTAAGGTTCTTGGTAATCGCTACTGACGAAGGGTAATAACCCAGAAACAATATTGTCTAGCGATCCACCAGTTAGTCTTCATGGATCTGTTTTAATTAATGTTCACAACACCATTTAAGTGTAAGATTAGTCCATCTTTCAGGTAGAGGTAAAGGTAAAATAAGCAATGAAACTCCTGATTGAACTGGAGGACGAGGAAGACAAGATGAAGGTGATGGAGAATAAGTCAAAGTTGAAAGACTCGGTAACAGATTAAGTATTCATTGACCACGGCCTCAGAAAGAAGGAAAATGAACAGAGAAATAGTATGAGACAGTTGAGGCAATACAAGAAAGAGCGCAAGGAAAGAATGTAAAAGTAGGATACAATAATAAAAAAAAACGAACAAAGGGTACAGTAGCAAAAGAAGATGGAACTGACAGAGAAAGGAGCAAAAAACCCAAATTATACCCAAAGGAATGGAGAATAAAGGAGAAAAACCAGAAAGAAATTTGAAGATTGGCAACATACAAGAGAAATAAATAGAAATGAGGAGGAATTAAATTAAGAGTTTGAAGGATGAAGACATACATCCTAGCGATTTTTAAATAAAGTCAAAAGGAAAAGGAGAGAAAACGTTGGGAGAGGGAAACGTGCGGAGTACAACAGGAATAAAGAGCTGCGGCGCGGATGGGCGTGATAATAAACAAAAGATGTTCGAAGTACCTAAAGTAATGGAGGGTACATTCAGAAAGAATCGTCTCGGTAACAATAGAAATGAAAATAAAGGAAGTGACAGTGATTTCAACGTATGGAGCGAATGAAGATGAACCAAAAAAAAAAAAAAGACGAATACTGAGACAACCCACATTTGATTACAGAAAGGAGTAGAGGCAAAATATATGTGATATAATGAAACAGTGTAAGCCAAAAATACAAGAAAAACTAATGGGCTATCTAAACCAAGGGATAGTAACATTTTACTTTGTGCCTTTGCGGACGATTTAGTGTTGATGGCCAGGTCTGAAAGACATATGCAGGACAACTTAAAAGTAAATCTGGAAATGAAGATATAGACATGAGAGAAAGAATCAAGAAGAAAATAAAAACGTACTCTATGATGGGTAGAAAATTTATAAGAAAACGAGAAATATCCAACGAGACAACTTTTACAATATTACGAACGATATATAGACTGATATCAACTTATGGATGTGAGACGTGAGTCCTATCTAAGAGAGCGAAGAGTAAAATGCAAGTAGTGGAAATGATGTATTTAAGAGTTACAATGAGAGATAGAATAGCGAATATTAATACAAGACAAGAATTAGATATTGGGTTACATAGAAGAAAGAGAGCTAGGACGGTGTTAGTTTGTATATATCACTACAAATAATGGAGGAGACAAGGGAAACAAAAAGAATATGGAGAGCAAAAATACGAGAAAAGCCACAAAGAGGCAGGCCGAAAAATTCATGGGACAAAAACACATTAGAGAAAAAAACAAACCCTTGGTTGAAGCAAAAAGACTAGCACAGAAACGAAAGGAGTGGAAGCAATTCATGAAAAAGAAGTAGGAAAACAAGCTCCAATTTTAATAGTAACTTAACAACATTTACGTTAAGTAATAATAATTACCCATCCTATCACCTATTAATATGTCCAGGGAAATCGGCTATTTTGCGTTGTTGTTATTGCCAATAATAAATGATATTTTATTTATTTGTCTAATGTATGCAACAAAAGTTTTGGGAAAATTTTTCGTGTTTTTTTTTTCCTATTAAAAATAAAGCAATCAACTTACGATTGGATATTGAAAATCTGTCAAGTTTTTACTGCAGTTTGGCAATACATTTGTGTTTACAAATGTTTTACAAAATATCCTGCAAGTTAGAATTGCGGAAAGGTATTTACAATTTTGTTGGCCAAATGCCCAAACGTGACATTGTGGCCATTTATAGAAATCAAAATATTTCTGAGAAAACAATTTACCGGGTCATTAAAGAATGTGAGGAAGGTTTGTCGCATATGAATCTTCCCAAGGCGAGTCGCCTTCGAGTTTTGAATCAAGCAAAGCTTCAGAAATTAATTGAATATGCAAGATTTTAGAAATTAGTTTCAACGAGAAGATGTCACATTTCCCATATGACAGCCGAGAGGGAAATTAGCAGAAATAATTTAAAATGAAGAAAGCGACAAAAATTTTCAAAATATTCGGCTGCTTAGAGAAGATTCCAAAATGCTGCAGACAATTAAGATTAGAACATTTCAGAAACAATGCCAGGATAATTTTAAACGACGAAAAATATTTTACATTATCTAACTTCGAAATAAATTCAAACGAAAGCTTTTATACAGACAACATCGATGTTCCTAATGATGTAAGGTATAAGAAAAAAGCGAAATTTGAGGACCAGAAGAAGATGTCCCAAATTAGATAATTGTATTCAAAGGCATCATGTTGATGATAATATTATGTTCTGGCCGGATATGACATCGTGTCATTATGCAAGAAGAACCCAAGATTAGTTCAGGCAATAAAATATCCCATGTGTACTTAAAGGGGATAACCTCCCGAATGTTCAACAGGCACGTCCTAAAGAAGAGTTTTGGGCTTTACTCAGTAAAAAAGATTACAACGGTGGGTGGGAAGCCCAAAATGAAGACGAAGAATCTACTAAAAGACTCCAGAGTTCAACCCACTTACCCTCCAAACGCTCATGAGAGGCATTCGCACCAAATTGCGAACCATTGAAACCCATGGCCCTTTAGCTGCTATGTGATGCATTATAGTTATAGTTAAAGTTTCACTGAATCGTTTTCGGTACTACCAAATTAAATAAAACAATTATAGTTTGGATAATTATATTTCAAAAATGTTGGCATAACTTTTGTTACATATGTTAAAATAAAAATGAAATAAAATAAAAATATATTTTCTTACTTTTATATATGAAAAAATTCATGTAGTCACCACATGAACTTATTGTGAGTTGGATATGATAGAAAATAATCAAAAATTAAAAACTAAGCCTATGTCTTAAATATCTTATATTTTTGTAAATTAAATTACATAATTATATTAGATAAAAAATGTTATGTATTTATCATTATTGTTTGTTTATGAACCGGTATCAAATGATATGTTAAGGTTATCGCATAATTTTTGTCAGATATATTTGGTTACAACGGAATTTTTGCAAATTACCGTCTAACATTCGTTATTTGTTTGCAAAATTGATAAAATTAATCAAAAAAAGTGCCCAGTGACGTGACTATGACACAAATGCAAAATAAGTTTCTATTGTTGAATTTGTTCGTAGTGTATATTAATGATTAATTAGGATTATTTTTTATATGCTTCCAAAAATAATAATAAAATCATCAGCCTTCCCAAATTTGGGGTTTAAAAGATTATTCGAAGAAGGGCTAAAAATGTTTCCCTGTGATGTAAATTTGATCACACCAAAGGAATTAGAAAAATTATAGGTTTTTTTACAATTGTTTAATTTCGCTGTTTCCACCAGCAAGCTTTCATGTAGTATCCATTATATTTGACTTACGACTTGGCGTTCTTACTGTCTACTATACAGTGGATTTTTCATTTGTAAATTTCATATGGGACGGTTCATTCCGTTCCACGGTACCAAACGTTTTGCGTTTTATTGTCATATCTAAGGGAAATAACTATTTCGGTGTTTAATACTCGATTGATAAAGATATCTCGTCTGGAAAATGTACTAGGACTGGTGTATTCTTTTCCATATTCGCATACATTTTTAGTTTTCTCTCTTTCTTTGTTTGTTAATGTGGAAAATGCCACCAAAGTTTTTAGACTATGTCTGCCTCAATACTCTTAAATTATCGTGCCAGCTTTTCATATTAAAAATTGCCCCAGTGAATCTTTGAGACCCTGCGCAGGCCGGAAGATCATATTTTTCTACGAATTTGAATTTATTTCCGAATCCAACCCCAACTCCAATTTTATCTTTTGCTACTTGGAATGACTTAGTCTTCGAATTTTCATAATCATTTGTTTTGAAATAAATGGAAATATACCAAAAGACGTATTTTTAAAATTAAATTTAAACTATTTTCACTAAGAAATTGACAATAGAATTCAAACTACATATTAAAACAATTATAATTTATACATTCGAGTCCAATGTTGAGCCAAAATACTCGTTCACAGAATAAAAAGTATATCTGAGTAATCATCATCGCTTAGCTGTTGTGGAGTGGCAAATGATGATGATATAGATTTTTATCGGCATTATAAGCGGTCCCTTTGCAGATAATGATAAATCATGCTTCGGCAGTAATAAATCTTTTGTATTCCTTAGATTGTATTTGATGTTTCTATCGTCATAGCGGATCATTTTATTCTTGTTTGATTTTTTATATATACAGCACAGAACAATGTGTACAATGACGCCACTGTAAGTATATTTATAGTTCGAAATAACTCCCTACAGGAATATGATCTTGGTTTGAATGACATTTCCCTGGCAATACATTTCTGCAATATAAGCAGATCAGAAGTATATCTCACATATGACAACGTATAATCCACAATTAACATGCTTCCTAAGTTTCTAAATGACATAGCAACTTTTCGCAATTTTAGTACGTAAGTCGTCTATATGAACATCCCAACATAAGACATCATTCATATTTACTCCGAGAAACTTTACGGAGAGCTTTTGCATAATTGATTTGCCGGCCATTGTGACCAGTAATATAGTCTGGGGTGAAAAAGACATCATTATGGTTGTCTTACTATTTAAAATTAACCCATTTCTTTATTGCATAACTTTGATTCGCTATCGGCATGGAGGTCTACATTGGTATCATCCGCAAACAACCCTTGATATAACTTCCAATATCGTTGATAAATAGTGTCAATAATAATGGCCACAGGGTACTAAGTACGGGGACCACATTCACGAAATTAAAGTCGACCAGTACGAATTGCCGTAACATTTCAAGTTTGTAGCATGTGATCGGCGTGAAAGAAAGACGAGATCCAAGTGGCAAACCTCTTCATCTCCAGTTTATCGAGAATTAATTGATGGTTCATAGTTCGAACTCCCGCGTTTCATCAGTAAAACTCCTGGATAAATTTCCCTTTGACTTCATATTAACTCCATGCTTTATATATTCCATGTAGTTGCAGATTTATTGACGGAAGCTTCCATCATATTGCCGAAATAGCTTTGCACTATCTCTTTAAATATATTATTGTTATGGTCGTACCACCTTTAGTTCTTCGTTGCAATGGGAACGCAATGTCAAGTAATTGAAGAAATCGGTTAAAGAATGAATTCTACAATTCGTTAGTACTGAGATGCTCGTCATTCAAATACCAATTCCGATTTGAACAGGCAATTTTAAAATGTGATGTGTACACTTAATTTTTTTAAATCTCTTGTAATAAAGGTTTCATTTGAATTTCCACTAGGGAAGACCATATCGGTGATATGAATCGACGTGTACTCAAAAACTGAGTCGAACTTAGTAATGTCCGTGCTACCCATACCTGATGATGTGTTGGCGTCACATTCTAGATAAACGTGCAGGCGCATCGCAGCCACTTAGCTTATTAGTTTCAAGTTCTTTGTTGGGATTTTTGGTCGCACGAAAGGTACATTGAAACCAAAGCCAAAGCTCCTTCTCCCCTTTTTCTTATGTACGTTGCCAGTTTTACTGCCACCAGGTCTTTATGACAAAACCCTCTCAGTATTAACAAATATAAATTGGCTTTGGCCAGGATACAAAATCTGACTGGATTTGCGTAGTTTGAAAAATAACATTCCCACTCTTTCCACATTCCAGACCCTTTATTGCAGACAGAGCGAGAAAGAGCGAGAAACACATTTGCGCAGGGATAATAGAATCAAGTTTGGCTAGAAACACACAGAGTTAAAACTTCTCCAGAACACCAAGAAGAAGTTGGTAGATAATGATCAAGTCTTTACAATGCAAACAAAGGAAATACTATAGCCATCATGAGCTGCAGCGAATACATAGGAAAAACATGTCATGTTTAAATTATATTGGATTACAAAAAAATAAAAAAGAAAACCAAACGGAAGCACTTAGGGCGACTGCAACAATCTAGCAATCTCAGCACCTCAAAGTCATCAACCCACACGTAACTCTATAGCTTACCAAAACATGAGAGCGTACAATTGTGCACCTACATACAAATTATATAAAAAAACTCAATTTTTTACTTCAAACCCAAATGTTGCTGGTTTGAAATCACTACACATCTCTAATAATTGCACGTTAATATCTTTTACAGTCCGTACCCATAGCAGATCTTAACCCGATTTTGGAAAAACAGATTGGCGCCAGCAACATCAGTGGTACCGATAAAACAGAATTAAAAATATTGATCATTACTTGCATAAAACAAAGTCATCTCCGCTTCTGGCAGAAATCTTCATGTGTAACTTTGAAGACAGATTATTTGCGACAAAAAAATTGTTGAAGTATATCATGTATTGGACACGGTCCGATCGACATATCAACTTCCTTAACTTAACATTAACACGTAATAGCAATAACAAGATATAATGTAACATTTATCGAAATCCCACTTGCACGGGACACGATAATTACCCGCGGACTCCAGTGAATCCATACCGATTAAAATTACTGCCTTAATGCGCGATTCTTCACTCTTATTGGTCAAAACGGATAATTTTGCTTAATCAAAGTTTTGCACTAAACATATTAAAATCAACTGCTACATTGATATAATTTTTTTCTAGCGTTATATCCGGAGAAAACGTTCCTCCAAAAACAGTGCGTATTTAAAACTTATATAATCTATATAATCCATAATCTGTGCTTATACATATTTTATTCTATTTTATACTTTACGTTCCGTTTATACCGTTTTAAATATTTTTTCGTTACATATTTTTGATATTTCATTTTGCAGCGTCATTGTTTATTGCCGAGCCAATTATTTGGCATCACTTTGTCATTTTATATATGATATTGGTAAATTCATACCCCAATAAATTACAATCTGATATTTGTAGCCTGAAATGTTAACAATGGAAGTTTACATAAAAGTCAACTATATTCAACTTTACTGGTTCATTTTGTTTTCAAACGACTATCTAACATATTATTATAATGCTTTTAGTTGTATTCTAATCACTTCAATAAAAATGGTTATTTAGTGGGAGGATGGTAACAAGCGTCAGGTACAGTTTATTCTCACAAATTGCGAACTCGCAGCCTGGTAAATTAAAATTTCTCGACTCTGATTCGACTGAATGGGCTAATATGTCAAATTTGGTATTAAATGTTCCCATTGTTCCAAACAAAAATTGGCAATGAAGTATCCTAAATCAAAGACATAAGAGCAGGAGTACCCCAAGGAAGTGTCTAAGGGCATATCTGTTATTTACATCAAATCTACCCACAACAGACGAAACAGAAATAGGTACCTTTACTGACGACACTGATCGCAGTGTATCGACTCGCATGCAATGAAAATCAGATAGCAGCATCAGAACACAAACACATCTCAGCCAAATTGAATGGTGGCTACATAAATGGAGAGTCAAGGTAAACGAAACCAAATCAACATATGTTACATTCACGACGAAGCACCAAGTATGCCCACCTGTCACCATTAACAAACGAAGTTAAATACCTTGGACTACATATGGACAGAAGACTGAATTGGACATTAGCAAGAAGCGAAAGGAAATGGACTTGCAAATGAAGAAAATGTATTGGCTCATCGGAAAAAACTCCTCGCTATCATTGACCAACAAACTGTTATTGTATAAGTCTATCATCCGACCAATCTGGGCCTATGGCTGACAGCTGTGGGGTTGTGCAAGTAGATCAAACATACGCTTCCAGTCCAAAGCAATTCGCAGCCGCGCTTTGCTATGTGACAAACCAAACACTCTACACAGAGTTGAAAATCCCATATGTGAATGAAATAATCAAAGAATATGCTATTAATCATCAATCAGTCTTGGAATTCCATCCAAATAAAACTATTATACTGACAGCAGACCCTCAATCCAGACGCCTTAAGAAGAAATGGCCCAAAGATCTAACAAATTAACAGCGGGATAACTCCAATCGAGTAATATTCTATACGCAAATAATGAATAATTGTCAATAGTTCATGAACATCTGTAAACGTGTTATAATTTTATAATCGTTTGACAAAGTAGCTCAATTTTTTATCCAATTAATATGGTATGGTAAGGTAAATTCGAACAAGTGTGACTTATTTGGACACCGAGACAATTACTGGTATAAAAAATCGATCAATTGGTAAACCTTGCCATACGCTACTGTATTAAATCACTGTTTTCATTGACAAAACAAACATATATACGATGATTAAAGAAAAAAAATGTTATTGACACATTGATACCGCTATCCCATGTTGACTATTCTTGAATTATCTTTGTTATCCAATTAATACAATCATCTTTTCAAATGAACTCTAATTACGTAATAAGCCGCTCCGCTGCTCTCAACGTTGATTAAATCGTTCGGTTACTCGCTCCATTCGTGTCCCGCCAATCCGACTGGTAAGTTGTGCCTTTTTGAACACAATTATTCTGTAATTCATAATTCATAATTAAACCGGCGTCGTTATCGAATAAACTAAATATATTCCTGATTAACCGAATATCGATTTACTTGTTTTATTTTGTTTTAGAAATGTCTTCGTCTGTTAAAGTTACGTACTTCAACCTTAGGGGCCTTGGCGAGACAATTCGCATGCTTCTTAAATATGGAGGCATCGATTTCAAGGACGAACGCATTGAAGCCGAAGACTGGTCGAAGCTAAAAGATTGTAAGTTATTCATCATGATAAATAGTTCACAATTTGGAGCGCAGTAACGATCGCTGCCGTGTTTGTATTGTTGCGATTAGCCTAACATAAAAGTTGATCTGTCCAGTCAAGGTTATTTTTGTGTGGATTTTAATTTAGATATTGACGCGTTGCGACTATGATTCAAGTCGGTGGGTGACACGTTCAACGAAATTATCATTTTCGATGCAGAATTTAGAATAATTTGAATAGTTTCATAAAAAATCTCGCATCTACAATAATAGAAAAACAATTATGGAAACAATGTAAATAGGGCAAATAAAAAAAAAACATCCAAAAATAAAAATTAATGAATTGCAGCAAGCGATAAAAACCCTGAAATTAAATCAAAACAACTGCAAAATTTAAAGCATTAGACTAATATATTAGATCGCAACAAACGCAGACAAAATATAAACAAATTTTCATTTTTCAAATTAAATGCAATAACAATGTTTACATTAAAATATAATAATAACATTATTTGACACTTTTATTTATTATGTTCGTCAAACTGGATTAATTTTTTCTACTAGTGTACGAGGATTGAAGATACAGCCTGATTTCCTTAACTTTTATGACTTGATTGCATGTAACAACTGCATTTACGTTTATGGCTCTCAAGTTTGAAACTTATAGATTCTTATTTCCAACTATTGTAAATTTAATATATTTATTTATACGCATGTTATCATCCAATGGGAAAATAAGAAAAATATTTTTCAGCCAAACCATTTGGCCAGTTGCCGATATACGAAGAGCATGGCAAAGTTGCCTTCCAAAGCATAGCGATCGCACGCTACCTGGCCAAAAAGGTGAAACTGGTTGGCGAAAACGACTGGGAAGATCTGCAGATTGACTCCATAGTCGACACCATCAACGACTTAAAACAAAGTAAGCTCAACTTTAACTCGTCGATCCTCGTTGTTTTCATTTGCATTTTACAGAGATCCACCAATACTATTTCGAGAAAAACGAAGAGCTCAAGGAAACCCTCAAGACAACCCTCGTCGACGTAACACTTCCGTATTATTTGGATCGCCTGGAAGGCATCGCCGCAGAAAACTACGAACATTTAGCCTTAGCCAAAGTACGACGTTATTTTATCCGGAGATTTTTGGAATAGTTTAATAATTTTTGTTACAGATCACATGGGCAGACATTTACTTCGCGTCTAGCATCGAAACTATGAATTTCTTTGTCGGCTTCGATATGTTGGAGAACCGTCTGTACTTGAAGGCCATCAAAGATAACGTTTTTGAAATACCAGCGATTAAGGATTGGGTCGAAAGCAGACCCAAAACCGATTTCTAGGATCGATCTGTTTATTTTTATACGTATGTTCATTTTTTGCAACTTGTGATGTGATTCTGAGAAAAAATGTTTGCTCGAGGTGGTGTAACCTTTGTTGTACCCCATTGAATAAAATAAAAGACTTGTTAAAACTGTTTTCAAGTGTCATAAGCCCAACCCAACCCAACCCATAACTAAAAAGTAACTAATCCCAAGTGTTTTAGAATGGTGTATGAAATGAACCTGAAATGTATAAACGTCAACAAAATTCCTGAAACTAATATGCACATAAAAACTTGATTTCAAAACATGTAAAACTATCAACATTGACAGTATTGTTAAAATTGTCAAAAATGGATCAAATGGAATGCATTAAAATTACAACAGCGTTTAACAAATAATATTATATATGATAAGTTTTGACGTTGAGTTTTTGCAATTTTGATATTTTTTTTGTATAATAGTTTGCTAAATAATATGCGATTGTGGAACATATAGTTTTGCAATTTTTAATTGTGAACATTTTCACGCCTTACGTGAAAAACGTTGGGTAACTAAACGAGGTGGCATCAGTGTGTAAAAGTGAAAATGCCTTCCAATTTCTGGCAAGGCAAGATTACCTTCAATTGTTGTTTTGGTGCGTTGATAGTGAATCACAAGTAAAATTCATAAATGAAATAAATTCATAAATTGAATATTATACATAGTAGATTGCGTAATCCGTGTTCAAACAAAGCCTAAACGTAACTAGCTAGCAAGAACTTCAGTCAGTTTAGAAGAACAAAATTTGCGTTATTTTAAAAAGCCATTTGAATGAATTTCTAGGAAAATTCTTCACCAATTCGACATATGAGGCCTTAAATACATATAAAATCATCAACATTTACCCCGATTTACTTTTAGAGTCATTTGCGATTATTTAATAACACCCGTATAATTTTTATTTTAACGTTATCTGATTTCAATCATATATTAATCTTCCTTAATTTTATTTATACCCGGAGCTATTGTATTTTTCCAGACGTTACAATTTATTTAACAATGAAAGAAAGCTAGAAAATATGGCTTAATAGTTAACGAGATGAAAACAGTTTATATGGCAATAAAGGATAATGACAGATGAGGGCCAGATAGTCATCAACTGTGCAAGAAATAGAAAATACACAAAGGATAAAGTTCAACAAATTGGATATCTAGGAGTAACGTTAACATATAAAGGATATGCGGAGAGTGATATGGGGAAAGAACAACAAAAGTAAATGTGCAGGCGAAAAATGTATCTAAAGGGTCAAAAATAAGAATGTACCGGACAGTAATAAAACCCACTGTTGCTTATGTTTGCGAAACTTTGACAATGAAAAAAAATATTAAAATAAACTCTAAATATACGAACGAAATATGTTAAGGGGAAATTAAAGTAAATATAGATAGATAGGTTAAGAGAATTTTATTGCGGGAAACAATAGGAAGAGAAAAAAAGGAACCACACGGAAAGAAATCGTTGGAGGAAGTTAAGGCAAATCTGAAGAAGTCGGGGATAGAAGAGGAGAAGTAAAGGAGAGAAGACAATGGCAAAGAAGTTTGAGAGAATTTGAATACAATGGCCACTGTGCCTCTTGTGTTTTATATTTTTATTCATTTATGTCCTCGTATCATCGGATGTTCACGCATTTGGCTATATCCTCGCTCGTGACTATGTTGGATGTTCCCCTCAAGTAAGTCGGCTGGTTATCGTTGACTCCGTGTTGTGTTGTGTTGTCCAAATGTATGTCCGCCTCTCTATGGATTAAATGGATTAAAGCCAAATTTAAATAGAATATATTAAACATAAGTGTTAGTATCTTTAGAAGTTTTTATAGTAAGCCAACCCAACATAATCTAAACCAACCCAACCCAACCTAATCATTATAACGAAATAGATGCTCCAAATTTAAATTGGAAATAGAGCCAATCTACCCAATCTAAATCGCTTTAGACTTGATTAAATTTGGTTTGGTTGAACGAAAATTTCAAATCCAGGGAACCAAATATCCAATTCCATTCAATACGAGTTTTTTTTTAGCAAACAAGTAAAATACCAACAAGAAAGAATTCAATCAAAAAGCTTGGGTTAGGTTCGATTTTGTTTGGATTGGAGTATCAGAACTTTATACTTCTTCAAATAATTTCAAACGCAAAAGCTAATCAGTTCAATCCCCTCAAATGTAACTGGAGTTAGGTGCGGTTAGGTTCGAATTATACAGCAAGCATATCTTTAGCATCCTTCGTGAAAATGCAGTAAAACTAACATAGTTGGTTTGGATTTGGTTCAATTTGATTACATCTAAAAACGCCAACCCAATCGTATAAGTTGGTTTGTGTCAGAGCCACAGTCAGAGCAAAGATTATACTTCCGGCAACATATCTGAAATATCAAGTGTTTCATCTGGTGTGATAGTTTACAAGGACAGGAGACGGCAATAAAAGAAAAAGTGATCCTGATTTTCATTGACAGCATTAAAAAAAGAAAGGATAGGAAACACGTTTTGTTGAAGGATAAGACGGTAACTGTTCATGAAAAATGCAGAAAAGTCTACAACAAGCAGTCATACCTGGATGCCGCACTAGCTGGGCAGTCATCTGGGCCTGGCACTTCTGTAAGATCGAATGAGCCGTTGTTTCATTCCAAGAGATACCTATTGGTTTGTGGAAAAGATGCATCCGATGAATCAATAAAAAATTGGACCAATCACGACGAGAAAACTTCGTGAAATGTCTAATCTGGATTTCAAGCAAAATATCTATACAGCTAAAACAATAAGAAAAAATGATGAATGGAGCAAAGCTGTTGTTTTTCGAATTCAAATTAAGACTGATCTTGTTGCATCTGAAGGAATGTGTCATGGATCATGCTGTAAAGATAATTTCGTAGGATGGGTACAATCAAGAACAAAGCGAGTGCTGTGGATTACATATGCAGTTACCTTGACTAATGTCAGTTTGCACTGAGTGATATTCTCAAGGATTACAATGAACCAATACCAACAACCCTCATTTTGAAAAAAGAAGGTGGAGACTGTTTATGGAGACAATAGGAGGGTACAATTGATAAGAACAGATTCAGTCCCTGTATAATATGCTTCAAGCACACAGATTACACGATTGTGCCTGAGAAATGGTAGAAGTGAAAATTGGCTGATAAAAAGGTAGAGAAACTTCGTTTGGTGAAAGCAGCCGTTGCCATTATCGCGAGGACATTCTTTCATAACTTTACCTAGCGGGATAATCTATGTGTTTCAAGTTACGTCAAAGGAACTCGGGCTTTCTTTGTAAATATAAGCTAGTGCAGTCTGCCAATAAAAAAAATCTCCATTTTAATTTGAAACTAGATTTTAGTTATTTATTTAAATATTAATATATCGTCCCTAAGATGGAAAAGTGGAAAATGTAGAACGTGTTATTGGAAATGCCAAATTAATTATCACGATAACAATTATTCAGGTTTAAGTAATCTCTTATTCAAAACTACATCTATAATAAAAAACACAATTAAACAATTAATGTTGAGATTAATAGTACAGTTTGTATTGCCCTGAACAGTTACTGGAAGATAATTACTGCTAGAAGAAATTATGTTACTAAGACTAGTTTTATTAGTAAGTTTGTTTTGCTGGTGTATTACATGTGGGAACATTATCTACCTCCGAAATGAAAGGAAACGAAGGCTTTTATACAGACAACATTGAGGCCGTTCCTAATGACGTAAGGTATAAGAAAGAAGCGAAATTAGGGGACAAGGTACTAGTGTGGTGCGCCATTTCGGAACCTGGTTTTTCAAGACCTTATGTTGGGCGAGTTAGGGGCGATCCAATGAATGCTGGCATTTATGCTCGACATTATGCGAGAAGAACCCAAGATTGGTTAAGGCAACAAAATATTCCCTATAGAGGATAACTCCCCGAATGTTCCACAGGCACGTGCTGTAGAAGAGTTTTGGGCTTTACTCGGTAGAAAAGTTTACGAGGGTGGGTGGGAAGCCCAAAATGAAGAAGAACAGCGACGGAGAATCTACCAAAAGATTCGAGGGTTTAACACACTTACCGTCCAAAGGCTGATGAGAGGCATTCGCACCAAATGGCGAATCATGGAAACCCATTGCCCTATAGCTGCTATATGATACATTGTAATTATAGTTAAAGCTTCACTGAATCGTTTTCTGTACTACCACACAAAACAAAACAAAACAAAAAAAACAAAACAATTATAGTTTAAATAATTATATTTCAAACATTTTGCCACAAATTTTATTAAATACGTTATGTGACGATAGATGAAAATTTTGAGTCTTTCCGCGGCAGGTGTTCCTTTAAGCAGTACATACCCAACAAGCCTGCAAAGTATGGGATAAAAGTGCAAGCCTTACTTGATGCCGATTCTTACTACGTTTTAAACGTGGAAGTATATGCAGGAAAACAGCCAAAATGGTCCAACAATCTCAGTAACTTTCTAATGGATATTGTACATAGGCTCATACAGCGTACTTCTGGTTCTAACCGAAATGTAACCTTTGAGAACTGGTCATGAATTGATGATGAAATTACTAAAAGAGCATAAACTTATATCAATAGGCACGCTGAGAAAGGACAAACGATGGATTCCATCGCAATTCCTTACTGTCAATGACAGGGAACCAAAGAAAACTTTATTTGGTTTTCAAAAAGATATTACACTTTTATGTGCTAGGAAAAAAATTAAAATGTCCTGCTGATGGTATGCAGTATGATGAAGAATTTACCCAAAATAATAAGCTTCTACGACTTGGGTTGACGTAGTGGATGAGCTATCTGCATCATATACCGTTTAGAGAAATTCAGGGAAATGGCCTCTCGTGTTTAAAACTCTTTTGAATGCAGCAGCCATTAATATACCGAGCAAACAATAAGGATTTCAGATTAACCAGGAGATTGTTCATCAAAATGTTGGGCTTTGAAGTTATCCGGGACCATATAACTAAAAGAGAGAATGATCCAAAGATACTAAGAAGTATTCGCCAGAAAATAAAAAAATATTGATAAAGATGATACGGCAGGGCTAAGGTCATAAAAGTTACAGGGAGATATTGTATGTGTGCAAGAAGTCGAGATCGCAAGACTAAATATTCCTGTACACACTGAGTTGCCAAAATTGCATGACTTCAGACAGCGAATAATTTATTTCCTTTTGCTGTAGAATGTTACATTATTATTAGATTTTCGTTTGGTAGTGTATTTTCCGGGATAAAAAATATATTTTATTTGAAATAATTTTTTTAGTTAAGTTTTATATGATCACCAGAGATTCTGAAATGACAAAAACTACGAAGAAAGACAAGACAAAATATATGCGATTTTTCTCAAGATACATGTTTCGAATATAATTTGTATATAATGCAGATCTATTACATACTATGAAAGTAACTAACTACTGAGAAAACATTATTGGAAAATTGAACGCTTCCAGTACCATTTTTCGTTGAGCACCATATTCTACGTATCAGTTTTCGGTCTACAGTTGACCCAGTCTTTGATCGCAGGAATTTCAAACACGTAATCCTTGACGGCTTGCAAGTTTGGCCGGTTTTCCAAAATATCGGAATCGATCATAAAATTAACAGTTTCAACTATCGATGCGAAGTAAATATCCACCCATGTCAGCTAAAACATGAATTAAATTTGCACGAAAACACAATGAAAATTAACTAACTTGCGCAATTGCCAAATGTCCGTTATTTTCCAGGGCGATGCTTTCAAGCCGGTCTAAGTAGTACGGGAAAGTTTCATCGACGAGTGTCGCTCTAATGGCCTTCTTTTTCTCGGGGTCTGCCTCTGAAGTCAAGTTGTACAATTCTACAAAATAAATTTAAATTTACGATTCGGATCTGCAAGTTTCGCGAGTTACTCCATCTCAGGTCGGTGATGGTGTCGGCGATCGCATCTATCTCCATATCTTCCCAGTCATTTTCTCCAACTAGGTTCACCTTTCTGGCCAGGTAGCGCGCGATCGCCATACTTTGGTACCCGACTTTGTCGTGTTCTTCGTACATCGGCAGCTGCCCAAATGGCGACGCTGTAACTTCAATCGAATTATTAAAAGGAATAAGTATGAAAATTAAAAAATCCTGACCTCGGCAGCAAATTTACGATTTTCCAACTAAAAACTCACTTTCTTTCATTTTTGGCCATTCTTCTTGTTCGAATCGTATGTCCTCAAAGTCGATGCCGCCATATTTTAGTATCATGCGGATTACTTCGCCCAGGGCCCGGGAGTTGAAATAAGTTACTTTAACAGGCGACGGCATGTCTGAAATCGAAATTAATTAAACAGTTTGAATAACGCCGATTCATAACGTAAACACAACATACTTAATGATTTGTCGACATATAATTGAAAAAAATTATTTGGAACATGTATAATATAATCGAGCCAATGGGAGGTTGTACGCAGATGTGTATTTATCCAATATAATCTAAAACAAGGATGAGGATGGTTTCTCAGTCTACCGCCGACTTCAAAGTTATGATAATGATACGTGGAAATCGACTATAAAAATAGATATTTATCTTGCAAATCAAATAAGCAGAGAATTATCAATAACAGTGACTGTTTGGTTAAAATTACGTAACGTAAATTACTTATCGGGATGTATTACAAATAGGCCCGGAGGCTAATGTAGTGGGCAAAGGGAAGCATTCGATACTAACAGCATTTTTGTCACACACATCACTGCAAGCTGCCAAATTATAATTACGAACTATTGGATTTACGTCGATACGTGCAGCTGAAAGATCATGTGAACTTGTCGTTCCGAAATTAAAACTAAAAGATAGGGGAAATGGAAATAGTGGTTTAAAATTAATAACATTACTGGAACATGGGAAGAAGCAAAAAACTAAATAAAAAGAACACGAAAATGTACGACGACAGAGAGGATAGAATGAAAAAGAATAAGGCTTATGAAACTGGATGAAAATAAATAAACGAAAATATTAAAAACGGAAGAAAGGAAAGATGTGAAAAGGGAAATAATAAAGAGAAAGAGATGCAAGTAAAGCACAAAAATATGAACGTCGAATATTAGGAGCTCAAATGGAAAAGAAATTGAGATGGAATTGGGAAATTGATATTTACTAATATTTAGTGGAGTGGAAGAAAAAGACAGACCTAGTGCTGGAATCGGATGTATAGTAGATAGAAACGCAGAAAATACCCTGAAAAAGGGCAATCTCAACTATTAATAGGTGGAAAATAGGAGCGAAAAACGAACAACAATAGCAGTGTATGGTCTGGACGAGAACGAGAAGATATAAACAAAAATTGGGAAAATTTAATGGCGGTAGAAACAGCATATGTAATATATCTAGCAGCAGACATACATGGTAGAGTAGGGAAAATAGTATACATAGTAAGCCTTGAAAATTGGGTGGAAGAGAAAAGAACCAACAACGGATGGTGATTGCTGAAATTTTGTCTAGTAGATTATTCAATTGTAACAAACACAAAGAGGAGATGAGCGGAGGGGAAAGGCCAATTATAGATTATATAAAAGTAAAAAAGAGAAACAGAACTGTCAAAAGAGATGTGACAGTGAAAATAATGTACTAAACATGATCACAATTTATTAGAAATCATTTAGCAGAGAATTGAATCGGCGGGGAAAGTGTCTGGGTCAAAAATGGGCACAAAAGACTACCAGCATGGTGGGCAGCAGCCATTAAACAGCAAGTGAAAATTCAAAATGGGAGTTGGCAAAAATATATAAATAAAAAGACGATAGCAAGCTATGAGGAATATATAGAGAAAAAAAAGTAAAGAACATGGTAATCGAATCAAAGCAGAAAACATGGAAAGAGTTCGGTTAAAAGATGGAGAGAAGTAGTAAAAGCAACCAGAAATTGTTCTACAGATTCTTGATAAACTTATGGAATAGAATGCCAGACAAAAATAAATGATGGAGAGTTGGAACATCTCTTTCAGAAATTAATGGAAGGACGAGAAATTAAACAACGAAAGTGGGAAGAGGAAGCGGTAGATCAAGAACAAAAAATAAAAGGAGAAATGGCAGCAGAAAATATAAGTATGGAAGAATTAACAGACCCCATTATAAGATTGAAAGGTAGAAGAACACCTGGAATTGATCAGATTACTGCGGAAATGGTTACAAAAAATGCGATGGAACACGAAAACGAACAAGGAACTTGCTACTAAAAATTTCCAATAAAGTGTGGACTGAGGAAGAATGCAAAAATAATGGGAAATAGGGCTGATAGTGCCAATATATAAAAATGGGATCGCAAGGACTGTAAAAATTACAGGGGAATAACATTAATAACACAATAATGAAGGTAATGGGGCAAGTACTAGAAAAACGACTAAGAAAACAAGTAGAACCGAGGTATTTATATTCATATTTAGCTTTTCTAAACTTGGCGTTTGACACGGTAACAAGAACGAAAATATCTAGAGAAAAGGAACGTAAATAAAAAATTAACAAGAGCAATAAAATGCCTATACAAGGAAACCACTTCATCACCTTCATAAATTAAATAATGAAGAGCACCAAACCGAAAGTGAAACCTATGTATATAGAAAACAGAAAACTTGAGAAGATGGTGATCACAGTGTGTGCATGTGCGCATCATGTAGCCATTATATCAAGGAATGAAACAGGTAAAAAAATATCAGAAGAAATGAAACGGACGCAAATAAAATTAGAGGGTGAAGATATCGAACTGGTCACCAATTATTAATATCTAGGAACGCTGCTGGATGAAGACGGTTGACAGGAGGTTGAGCAGAATAACAGACTAGTAAGTAAGTAGAGTAAGGGAGTAAAGAGACGAAACTAACACATTTGATAGGAGCTTGAGCATGAGCTTCCCTAAAACGACAACTGGTATGGTGGGGATATATGCAGAGGATGAGTGACAAAATACTTACCAAAGAGATTTGGGAAGCAAAATCGAAAGGAGAGTTGGGATAATGTAATAGGAAGAATTTTAGAGAAGAAGGGAATAACACGGAGAGAGTCAAAGAAACTTGCAGAATAGGATATAATGGAAAATGTTTTTTAAAGTTAAACTCTTACACCCCACACCTTCTGGTAGAAGAGTTTTGATTATACATACATACATACATACGTACGCACATAAAGATACATAAGGATGAGGAATTGCGGTTAAAAAATAAAATAGGCAATATGCCTGAACAAAATAAAAATCAAAAATTAACAATAAAACAATTACAAGAAGTAATGGAAGATGGTGACCAATTTGCGGAAAATTCATCGTTGGAAACAAAGACATTTAACCCAAATCAACCCAACCCAACTAGACCCAACCTAACCCAATCAAATTCAACCCAACCCAACATTTTCCAGATTATGAATTTTACCTCATAATGAATTTTCCCACGATGAATTTTCCGGAAACCAATTAAAAATATATATTTTTAATAAAATTCATTGTTAGTTATTGTTAGTTGACTTGGTACATTTGTATCTCTATCTGCTTCAACGTCTGCTCCAATGCCTCAGGACTAAACTATTCACAAGAAACTGCATTACAATCTTCTACTACCAGCAATGGCGAATGAGGTTATGTGACCGAATAAGTAAAATGTGAACGATACGTCATTAACTCAGAAGAATTAAACGACTTGCGAACCTACCCAAAAGAAACCGAAATACGATTCTGGATTTATCACTCAAGAAGATTGACTTTGTTACGGTAATGATGTGAATGGCTTACTTACCAAAATCGAATCCCATGTGTTTCTTGTGAGTGGTGCCTTGTGCCTTTTTATCGACAGTTTTACTGAAAGCGTAAAAGATGCCCTTCATCACAATGGAATTTTTTCCGTCTCTTCCTTTAGCCCATTTAGTAGTGCTCAAAGGTGTAGACCACCGCTATATTGTTTATAGATTTAAATAAATTAAAAGAAAAAAAATAAAATGTTATTAATTCCATCCCCCTTTCAAAGTATTTGCTAACGCAATAACATCTGCTCACAAAAGCAACTCCTGATAGCAAACTGATGCTATATTTATTTATAAACCGATAAATTACTAAATAACAGCACCATTGATTTGGCGTTTAAATTAGTCAGAAATAATTTTAAAAGAGCAACATGGCAGTTGGAATCGAGTTTGGAATCGCCAACGGAGGCGTCGAAAAGATAAACAAACCTTTGAATGATTTTTATTAAGATTTAACATCGGAATAGTCATCATCGCGCGAACGACAAGTAAAAAAGTCTTCTCACGGACAAGCGAGTCCTCGGTAAGAGTAAATTTAACATAAAAAGTCCAACGATTAACTCCGGACGGGACATCGCGGACACGCGATCTTGTCGTCGTTTCCTTCAAAAATTGGAACGTTTAAAACTTGTAGCAATGCGCTCGGGGAAATAAATGTTCGGTCTTAAAATAATAAAAATCATCGTTGAAGCTAAATTAAGAATTTAGCCGGTGATTTTAAGAATTAATTAAATTCGCAAGAAAAATCGATACAGATACGTTTTAAACCCTCTTACCGCCAATTTTGGGATTAGAAAGAGAAAAGGTTACGTAAGAAATGAAGCTTTTTGTATATTGCAATAATGTTGGAATTGTTGGTTCTGTACACTCACTTTTGTTGATAAGTTAAAATGATAGGGAAACTGGTATTTTTTAAAAATAAATAAGGATAGTTACGTTTCCTCTTCCCTTTTAGTTTTCTAGTTAAAAGTGTAATTTTCCAATAATGATAATGATTTTAAATTTCGCAAGAAAAATCATGTTCGTTTTGTAACCTTTATAATATATCTTATATTAATATTTAAATGTAACTAATTTTGTAATAAACTTGAATTAGACTTTACCTAATAGGTAATTATTGGATCTAAAACTACATTACAACTTCGAATCTAACTTGACGAACTACACGTTTGTTTTCGAAGTGGTGGCAACCTAATCAACTAAATTTTATTCGGAAATAAACGTTGAAATTTAGAGACTATCTAATGATCGTATTCCTGGAAATCTCCTTGGTTTTTCGTCTTGTCGTTTAATTTACTCGGAGAGCCCATCTCCTGATTCGCAATGAATTAATGCCATCGGGTAGGACAAAGAAAATTATGAAAATAAAAGTTGTTTGTACGACTAAACGAAAAAGAGAGCACCTGGACTTTGTAATGGGAATGCAAGGCAGATATAGTAAATATTCTTAAACCTTTTGCTTATGGGATAGCAAAACTGCCACTGTTGCCGAAGCCAACTCTATTTGTACGGCCGTGATCCGATCACCACGCTTACCGGATCCATTCTTCGAATTTATAAAAAATCGGGGGGGTGAGCCGTAAACCCCGCGATAGCGTCACTCCTGGCCTCTCGACTCTTACGCAGCCCAAGCTAGTAACTTCATCAAAACTTAATTAACTAAATGTAATAACAAATTGACCAGTACTTCATAAAGTTGTGTGAACCGTTGAACCATCATCGTGTCATTCATATTTTCTGATAATTCTTGGTGAAGATCATTTTTTGTAATTAGTTAACTAGTCATCATGATAGCGTCAATATTAATATAAACTTTACAAGGTGAAAAAAAAAATGCAAATACTCACCCTCTCTCTCGATTTTATTTATTACTATTTATAACAATCGACCAAAATATAAACAACCCCCCCCCCGTAACACAAAGCATCTTTCCAATGTTCTTGAAAAACAATTTTGTCAACTTTGAGCTGAAAATGCTTTCATCGTTCGCATCCAATTCAACCCAACAAAATGCACATTATATTGGGTTGAGGTGACATTGGTTGGGTTAAATTGAATTCAATCAAAATGGTTGAGTTTGTTCAAACCAGTTCGTAATATTGCATCCAATCAAATCCGTGGTTTATAGCTAAAAAATTAACGATCATATCATACATTCTGATGAATTCAAACCATAACATTTTTTGAATGCACGCAATTACATATAATGTGCTACGGCCGTCCTAAGACATAGATCTGTATATTAAATTTTAATTACTTCAAGTAATGTTCAGATGTCCATGCTTTTTATGTTTCAATCTGAAATTGGAGTTATTCCACCGTCTATATCGGTAACGTGTAAGATGTTGCCAATTGTAATGTTTGGTTGGGTATTTTAATATCATCGGAATGCTTGTAAACTCGGCGAATGTACCGTATGCGATAAAATTAAATTATTCTAACTTCAACTTTAGTTAATTCTTTCATCGTGATATATGTTGCCCATTATAGTCCATACATGGCAAGTTAAAGAAAAAAAATAAATTTGCTGCTTTATTTCTGTTATGATACATATTTCGAATATTATTTCTATTTTAGTGTAGATCTATTAAAACACGCAATCAGTTGCAATCTAAAGCATCCACGAAGAATAAATATTGAAAAAGTGAACGTTTCCGACACTCATCGTTCAACTTTTCGACGAGCACCAACTCATTTACACGTCCGTTAGCGGTCTACTGTTGACCCAATCTCTGATCGCTGGAATTTCAAACACGTTATCCTTGACGGCTCGCAAATACGGCCGGTTTTCCAAAATATCGGCACCGAGCACGAAATTAACCGTTTCGACCACCGACGCGAAGTAAATATCGGCCCAAGTCAGCTAAAACACGAACTGAAAAATCACACGAAACGGAAATATTTACAAACCTTTGCAAGTGCCAAGTGTTCGTTATTTTCCTTGGCGATGCTCTCAAGGCGATCTAAAAAGTAGGGGAAAGTTTCCTCGACTAGCGTCGCTCTAACGGTCTTTTTCTTCTCGGGGTCTGTCTCTGCAGTCACTTTGTACAATTCTACGAAACAATTAATTAAAATTTATTTGGATCTGCAAAATGGTAATGTTACTAATCCGAAGGTCGGTGATGGTGTCGACGATTGCATCGATTTCCAGGTCTTCCCAGTCATTTTCTCCGACCAGTTTCACCTTTTTGGCCACGTAGCGCGCGATCGCTATACTTTGGGTTGCAATTTTGCCGTTTTCTTCGTAGATCGGTAACTGGCCAAATGGTGTCGCTGAAATTTCAATAAAATTATTAAGTGAAATCCAAGTTATCACACTTCATATTCTAATGATATTCTAATATTGAGGGGCGCCACAAAGCTAATGCGGTTTGAAAAGGACCCAAAAAGTTGAGTTAAACAACTTATTTATTACAAGAGAGGTAATTAGAAACATAAACACAACATTCTAAATACATAAATAGAAATACATTGAATGACTAAAGTTAAAATTATTGAATAAAAAATATTGTAGTCAGCGAACTATGGCAACTCGATACATACTACGTCGGCCTAAATAAACACATAAAACACTTGACTAAAATCGCTGCCACTGGTTGACCTCATTCAAACAACTTTGATTATTGATCGTGTTGTCTCATTGTAACAATTATTAAAAAATAATTATTCGTTAAATATACAGCATTTAATACGCATGTAGTACGATTAATTAGTAATTTCCTAAAAACTCACTTTCTTTAATTTTTGGCCAGTCTCCGTGTTCGAGTCGTACGTCCTCGAAATCGATGCCGCCATATTTCAGCAGCATGCGGATCACTTCGCCCAGGGCCCTGACGTTGAAATAAGTTACTTTAACAGTCGCCGGCATATCTGCAATAAATCACTTTAACTATCGCCGATTCGTGATTTAGACACGTCCTACCTGATGAATTGATTCGTCGGCAATGACACACACACTTTATCCGGAATCTCGAATCTATACAATGCAATCAAGCGAATGGGTAGTGGTGTCCCAAGGGGTATTTACCTTATCTAATCTACAACAAACATGACTCGATTCTCAGGTGGCCTACTGAATGTTATAATAATAATGATACGTGGCAATCGGGAATAAAAATAGAAACTTTATCTTCAAATTCAAATAAGCACAGAATTATCAATAACCTTGACCACTCCGATGTAAACAACAGTTATTAACGTAAATGTATATGTAACACATCCATTCAGGGTCAGACGAATAAAAAAGCACTGTGATAAATGTGGATGTGTTACAACATTATGCAATCGAGTTTGATTTGTTTTTAAAATATTATTTCTTTGTACAATATTTGTAATTTAATATTTTTATTATCAAACGGTATTGTAGTTATTAGACAAAATAATATAAAATAGTTTGTAATTCATACGAAATTTTAGAAAAATGGATAATGTTACTGCAAGCAACGGGAAATTTCGGGAACAAAGGACGGAGATTGATCGGTAGAATTGTGTAATAGGTTGGTTTCTGCGCAACAGGTAGACTGGGTATGGATATTATTTGGGAGAAGAGATGACAGCACGATATACAAGACTACGCCGACTACACTCACTGGGGTGAGACCGAAAAAAGAAGATGTTCACGAAAAACATACGCAGTTCAGTCATTTAATATTAAATTCAGTAAACTATATTTTGGTAATATTATCTTTAAATATTCAAATTCATCACAACGCTACGGTTGTAAATATGCCATTAACAAGCGCTCTTGGCAATTTAAATTACTATATGGCATTAGATTTCCTAATCCTCTTAGAATCGGTCAACCAAATTTCGCGCAAAACACCCCTTTCCTTGATCAGTATGGCATTCGTTTTCTAGCCAATCACGAGACGAGTTCTCCGTCTAGTACCACCTAGCACCAAAGTTCGTTCTCACCAGTGATATCTAGCGAACTTCAGCATATAAAGAAGGTTTCACCCTTAATTATTCAGTATCAAAGCAGTATTAATCGAGAATCACTCGAGTATTAATCAAGTATCAGTCAAGTGGTAATTCAGTCCAGTACACCACAGTATACTCAGCCACACAGCTTCAAAGAGCAATTCATCGGTAGTATAATAAAACAGTCACTCCGACTACGTAGAACAGTACAAGTAGATAACAAGCATACTGTTACCCGGGGGTGAAAACGAATTTAAATGATTATATTTTGGTGGGGAAATTTGTTATTATTTATAAACAAAAACACAAAGACGATTCACTATTTATTATTCGTATCGTGAATAGGAGAACGCGATCTCTAATTCACTAATTACAATACAAGAGAAAATAAAATATGTTAACTAAAATACGAAAGGGGAGAATGTGAAGTAATGTTTGTTTATGTTATCGCGTCTATCGAGTCTAAGGAATGTCGAGGGTGCCACGGTAGTGCGTCAATGCCTCACGCAGGTGGCAAGGTTGTTTATCCCTTGGAAACAAAGAAGATCGCGCACAACGTTGTCGCGGTTGTGAATTAGGGAAAACGCGTGGCGATGGTTTAAACGTAAGTCACTTGCGAATATGCTTACTTAAAGTAAGTCACGAGCTCGGAATAAGCTGCAACTGCGTAAGAGTCGCGTGTCGCTTTCCGAGCGAGAAGACCCCGATCGGGCCTCGATCGAGACTCTACCGAGACTGCCCATTTTTGGGTGTACACCTTGACTAATAAGCTATCCCATGAACGGGGGTGACCGAGGGTGAACGATATAATAAAGCACAGGCAATAGCGGAGACGTATTTGAAAAACTCGATCTTACAAATCGCCACGAGTCGAGTACACACAGAAGTCACTTCGTTCGAGTCGCGCAAACAGTGGCCCTAACTAGTGATATAAATCCTTTTATTTCGATCACCAACATTTTAATCCCGACGTTTTTTTATGGCCAGAATGTTTAAATTTCAAATTTGCTCTGTTGCTAAACGTAATATTCCGCTCAAAAACCTGTTGTTGTTAACAGTTGTTAACAGTGTTTCAGTGCTGTTTATCGCATTTAAAATATATTTATTGAAAGTTTCATATATATAAGTGTATGAATTTAATTTTTTTCTCATGTGTCATAATTGTTTTAATTTCATACTTTGAGTATTATATTCTATCTAGACCTTATAATTCCTCTTTAAGTCTGGTTTATCCTCTGCATCATTTTATATAAATTTTCCAGGTAAATGTACAACCTCATTTAAATATTTGGTTATGACTTGGATTCACTTTTATCGCGAGTCTTGCTTTAATCCAAAATAACGAACGAGAAATGTAAAGAATGAAGTGGAGTTATGTTCGTCTTGATGAAGTCATTGGAGTGGCTTTTATTTTACGACGCGTGACTGGAATCGAATATGGTTCGGTTCGGTTTGGGTTGGGTTTAAAATGTAATATTAAAACTTCGTGAAATGTCATGGATTTGTTTTAATAATGTTACGTAACTTTATAAGTGTATAACGCACGTTTTCATAACAAACCGACCAGACCAACCGTTATTATAACGTTATGGGATATCGTTACGTTACGTTAAGTTTCTATTCCTGGTTTAAAAGTTATAATTTGGATTCACTTTTATCGCCACTTTTATATTTCCTTTAAGTCAAAATAACGAACGGGAAATGTAAAGAATGAAGTGGTGTGACGTTCATGTTGATGAAGTCACTGGGATGGCTTTTATTTTGCGACGCGTGACTGGAATAGAATGTGGTTCGGTTTGGATTGGGTTGGATTCGGTTGCTTTACTAACAGCAGGGTAAACAATTAGAGTAACCGTTAGTTGTATCAGACAAGCGGAAAAAGTTAAAACTTACAACGACAATTTTAAATAGAATTTGCGTAAAAGTTATTGGAGTGTCCAACCATACATCGAACGGGGAAAGGCGTCGTTTTACGTCAAAATAAATGAAGAATGAAAAATATTATAAAGGAATGGAAATGTGTGAAAGTCAAAAACCTATAACGGACATTTGAAAATAGAATTTACGTAAAAGGTTTAGGTTGAGTTTATCGTTTGAAACGACGTTGAATATAGTAAGAGACAAAGCAAACTCGTTGGTTTACGTTGGGTTGCGTTGAGTAAAGTTGGGTCGGGCCTTCTATAAAGTAAAGTCCGCGGATTGTTGCAGGTAAAATCTATTTTTCCACATTCTCGGGTATTGAACCGCGAATTGTTGCAGAAATTGCAATGGCGTTTAATTAAAAAAAAAAATACTGTCTATATTTTATTGATTTTTACTTTCTTATACTTTAGGTAAACGAAAGTGTAGTAATCATGAAAATTTTCTAATTTTCTAACTCGAGATTTAAATGGAAATACGCGTTCTCAATTTCAACTAACCTGTGCTGACTATTTCTGTGTATGGTCGTGTGTGTGTCTATGCACGCTCTAGTGTCAAGCTATTGAAGAAAAATGATGGAACTTTAAACATTTTTTGTAAACAGATTTGTATATATCGAGGAAGAAATCCTACTGCTTTGAAAGCAACCGGAAGTGTACTGATGGTGTACTCCTGTCCCGTTTTCATATCTCGAAAGTTATCGAAAAAATGGTTATAAAAGTTAACGAAAGATAAGGGCGCCAGTTTGTAGAAGTTTATCTAAGAATAAGAATTTTAATAAATATCCAATTCATTTCAGTAGTGTGCCTAAGAGGATTTCCATTATTACAGCACTCTTAATTGCACATAAACAGTGCAAACTGTGAATTTAAACAATCAGATAAAAGCCCAATAGACATACATTTATTTCAACAACTAAGGTTCTTGGCCCTGTACATAACTATGTTAGTTCACTACTATCAGGTAATTTTGAATGGGAAAGTAAAAAAAATCGTATTCAAAGTATTGACCATTGCTTTCTACACATTTGGCCATCTTTCTGGCAATTTGTGGATACCACGCCAATAGAAATGTTCGTCTTTTGAAGCAAACCAATCAGACACCCAATTTTCGACTTCTTCTTAGGAATCGAAGTGCTGCTCAGCCAATGAGTGTCCCATCGATGAAAACAAATGGTAGCCGGAAGGGGCCAAGTCTGGTGAATACGGCGTGGGGTAGCAGCACTTGGCTGGGAAGTGCTTTGATTGTATCCTGAACCGGTTTTGCTTTGTGTGCAGGCGCATTGTCGTGTAAGAAAATTACTTTGTCGTGTCTTCTGGCATATTGTTGTCGTTTTTTGATCAATGCCTGGTTGATCATTTGTAACAGTTTCACCAGGTTTTAGAAGCTCATGATACACCACACCTTTCTGATCACACCAAACACAGATCATTGCCCTCTTGCCGAATCGATCTGGTTTTGCAGTCGATGTTGATGGTTGTCCCGGATTAACCCATGATTTTTTCCGTTCAGGCTTCTTAAAATAAATCCATTTTTCATCGCCAGTAACAATTCTATGCAAAACTGATTTTCTTTCGGTTTTCCATCTGTGTTTTGTTCAATTCATGTGGCGCCCATTTTCCACACTTTTGGATCTTTCCCATAGCCTTTAAATGGTCAGAAATACTTTGATTCCGCAGTCTTCAATATCATTTGAGAATTGTATCGGTAAAAATTGGTTGCAGTGGCCATAATAGTATAATAATAATAATTTGCATAAAAAGTACGCAGATATATATAAAATTTTTATGTTAAACATACAGTTGGGTCTAATGCTATCGTCACTTTGGTGACGCCCTATTTAACATCAATACAATTTCGACTGGAAACCATTTCATCTTCTACGTAGTCGACAGTTGACGTAACGTAAATTACTACCCATTTTTGTGCATCACATAATCTCCCTGACGAATTTTTCTCTTACTTTATAATATGATAATATTTTGAGTAGATTCTTTGAACGTTATTTTTGTTTATTAATTTTCTGTTCGCTCTTTTTCTAGCAAGATTGATCGTACGCCTGTTTGGAATCTATGAAGGCTGCCAAAATCTCTATTTATGATTCTTTACACGACTTTTGTCAAACCACTTCAACATTCTCCTGCTTTCACCTTTAATTGCGTTATCTGCGTGGCCGTGATATTCGTTTAAATATTGTTTGACCATTTATATTACACCTTCATCTCTTTTTATAATAAAAGACACACACGCATTCTTCAAATGTAATTTGAGACATAGTGAACTCGACAATTGGTCGATATGTTGAAAAATAAAAATTCTTTTCAGCGGACTATCAGACGGAACCGAACATAGATAACGACGGCTAGCCATCTAACAAGAAATTAATACAATTGTCGGTTTTAAATTCACATACAACTTATAGCGATTCAACAGACACGTGTCAAAGTTTAAGGAACCAAACACACACAAAGTTCTTGAAATTTTGTAAATGTTACTATTAGTCGAGCTAATTTAAACACAAAAAATACAAAGGAATATTTTGATCAACTGAAATTGGTAAACGTTTCGGCCAATTTTTTTTTTTTATTTAGTTATTGTTATAATCACAAAATATAGTGCACATAGATATTATTTGTAATTCCCACATTGTATAACCTGTTACCCACTGATTACGTAATTTCATCTCTTTCAATTGTAAGTTATGTACTTTATATTTTTACAGTTCTTGTCAAATTTAAATACTTTGAATCCACTTTCTACCACAGATCTCACAAGTCGAAATGTTCGACTAATTACTTAATAAGTTTTGTCGTCAGGTGGAATAATTTCGAACGAAGAAACATTGATTTTTTTTGTTTTATCTGTGCACCTTAGATTAGATTAACAAACATTTAGATTTAGGTTTAGATAAAGTTACTGAATCATCATGGAAAAATTTAACAAATATGTTTCATTCGGGACAAGTATATTGGCAAAGTTGTATATAAAAAAATTATTTGTTTACAAAACACATTGTAATTTCACAATCGAATGTTCGAACGTTCAATTTTTCGGCGAAGAACTTCTAGTAATCCGTTTTCGGGCGGCTCGCGACCCAATCCTTAATCGCCGGAATTTCAAAAACGTTATCCTTGACGGCTTTCAACGACGGTCGACCTTCCAAAATATCGGAACCGGTCACAAAATTAACGGTTTCAACTATCGACGAGAAGTAAACATCCGCCCAAGTGAGCTGAAACAGAAATCGTAAAATCGGCCGAAGACGCAAGCCACACCAACAACTAACCTTCCCGATCGCTAAATGATCGTTATTTTTCTTGGCGATCTCCTCGAGGCGGTCCAAATAGTACGGAAAAGTCTCCTCTAAGAGAGTCACTTTAAGAGCTTTTTTCTGATTCTCGTCTTTTTCGGTGGCCAATCTGGACATTTCTGAAAATCAATGAAATAAAATGATCTTGAGGCGGAGCCAAACTTATTACTTGTTCTTAGGTCGGATATGGTGTCGACGATGGCGTCGATTTCCAAATTTTCCCAGTCATTTTCTCCGACCAATTTCACTTTCTTGGCAAGGTAGCGCGCGATTGCGAGGCTTTGGAAGGCGACTTTTCCGTTCTCCTCGTAGGTCGGAACCTGCCCAAATGGCGTTGCTGAAATTCGAATAGATTGAATAATCGGTTTCGAGATTTATAAAAATAAAACTAATAAATATTTTCTAGCTACGCAAAATAAAGTCCTGCCACTGGCCTAACTCGTCCCAATGACCCTGAAAAGTCGTACTGATCGTTCCGAAAAAATAACTACGCGTTGAATTCACGTCGTAGATATCGCGCGTTATTACTATGAATTATCAAGTCAAGCAAATGACACTTGATATGCGTACTTAAATTTTGTAGAAACGAAACTTACTTTCTTTAATTGTTGGCCAGTCTTCGTGATTGATGCGGACGTCCTCGAATTCGATGCCGCCGTACTTTAGGAGCATTCGGATCGTTTCGGCGAGGGCACGCACATTGAAGTAAGTCACTTTAATCGTCGGAGACATGTCTGAAACATAAATGCGTTGTACGGACTGTGGTTAGTATACCTGCAAGCTTGTAGTTCGTTAGAACTGCGCGTAAGAGTACAACGCACCTGCTGGGCTGATGCTGCGAGAGTGAATCTCAAAATTACCGGTTTAGTTATGTGGAACCGAAAAATTAAATCGGACGTGTGCACGTGTAGATTATCGGGTGTCATCGGCAAGGGGACATTACATACTCGGAATATGTATCAGAACGAATGAGAAGATCAGTGTTTCATCACGTACTGGAAATGTTTTAAATATATTTAGAAAATGTTTTTATGAACGTTATTGTTATTAAATTATTTTGGCGTTTGTTGAATTATGCTATTGATAGGTTTATTTCGATTACTTAATTAATATTTAATAATCAAATGGTTGTAACAGAATAATTGTTAACTCACTGTTTATCATCAATTTCATATCATCATCGATAAAGAGCCTTTGTCATGTTTTCAGCTTTGGACAGATTTACCGTGATCCAGATATCTTCTATCTGAAATTATGTTTTTACGTGACTTGGCGATTACAGGATAAACAATGAGTCCCAACCGCATGTCATGCCCAGGAATCGTAAATCGGCATTGCTTGGCAAGCATTGGATATTAACATACCTTGCCTTCTGGACATACTATTCCCGAATCACTGCCACCCTTTCAGGGACAGGTTCGGGCTTCCCGATAATCACTCGTCCTTAAAATCCGATAAGGATAAAGTTTTTTGAACTTTCAGCGATTAAATTTTAAGTCCAACCATAAAGATTTGAATCATCACGTTAATATTGTCGCTTTTGATTCATCGATAAAATTGCCAACGAATTTAATCTGATCGTAGCTAATTTTGGAGTACTATTAATCGTTGCGTAAATACAAAAGAATTTAGATTATTTTTTTGTATTACACTACAATACATAATACATACACAGATTTCGCCTCGGGATGTATGGAAAGATTTCTCTCGCGGACTAATGGTATCGAATAATTATCTGAGAGTGAGAGAAACTATCTATCAGGAAAATCGTTCGCAATATGTTGATCGTTGCTTCAGCAGTAGTACTAGACATCTCTACAACATAACTAAATTTGAGAAAGAAAAATGGACTTGCGAAATCTGTAGAATTCGTTCGCAGGGTTTCTCAACCTTCAATTCTTGCTTCGGATTCGCTTTCACCTTTGGGCTTGCAATCTGAAACCAGATATGTATTTCTCCACCAAAATATTGTCGAAACATTTATTTCGTTTCACAACGCACCAGTGACCGACATGAAGTAATTCCAACTTTTGAACTTTTAACCCATTTGAAGGGTAGCAGGTACAATGGGGCTGAGACTTCGGAAAATATTCGACAAATTGTAGTAATTGACTTTCCCCAAAAACGATTGCGATTCTTGAAGGTTTCTTGGTCGAGGTAATCGTTTGACTGCATCAAGTACTGAGTCAGAGTTGAAAAGTTCGTTTGCTGTTTCAAAATGCTTCGTCCTTGCCAGTAACTATAATGTCGTCCAAGTAGTTGGCAGAGTTCGGCTATGTTGCCCAGTTCAGTATGAATCGGATAATTCAATCTTTGTCAATTCTTTAATTTCTGGAACAACTTTTCGGAACGAGAGTACTGCTCAATAGCTAGCTGCGGGTTAAGAGTGACCTTGAAATCTCCGCATATTCGTATTGTACCATTTGATTTGTGTATTAAATCGCTTTGAGGATTACCATCGAAATGATGTGTTCAATTTCTTTCTTTACTACCTCCATTTGGGCAAATGAAACGTGACGAGGTTTGTGTAACTTCGTTATTTAGGAAATGTGACAAAATTAGTTTAAGTAAAATTTTTTAGTTATAAGAGTAAAAGATCAATACAGCTACTTGACGCGAAAATAAAATAACACTATCGTTAGTTGTCACAAATTTTTATTTGGCTAACTCGTTGGAATATTTGTGTCCGTGTATTTGTAAGTAAATTCGTCTAAACTTGAACAAATGTCGAGAGCCTTTAACGTAATAATTCATCAACTAAGTTAAAGTATAAATTATGGTAAGTATTGCGGGTCACATTTACTGTTATCTTATTTTTGTATAAAAATAACAGTAAATTATTTTGTAGAAATGCTGAAATAAGAGGCGATAAGACACCGCTCAAACTATGTGATGACAGAAACATAAGCGAAGATACATTATCTATATCTCTATATCTATCCAAAATATGAAACATACCGAAAAAGACAAAAGACACCTTTCAAAACACTTTTCGCAGTAGGCAACTATAATTCTAAACACCTAATGTGAGGACCAAGAACTGGAAACAACGAAGGGAAGGGAACTCGCAAAAACAATGTCAGCTTGGTATAGTTCTGCAACATTGTATTTGTTATTCGATGTACATTTCGACCATGAAACCTTCAAGAATAGCAATCGTTTTGGGGAAAGTCAATTACTACAATAAATTTATAGAATATTTTTCTGGAGTCTCAACCCCATTGTACCTGCTACTCAAAAATGGTATTCCTTTCAAATGGGTCAAAAGTTCAAAGGTTGAAGAATCGAATCATTGAGGCTACGAAGCTTAAATATTTCGAAAATGGTTTGCCGATTATCCTGACCACTGATGCCTTCTCGGCATCGGAATCGGAATCGGTACTATCTTAACTCACCGATACCCAGACGAGTCCGAACACCCTATAGCATTTACCTCGTAGACAATGAATCAAGAAGCTCCCAACAACGACACTTGTTGACTGAAACGTGCAGCAATTATGCTGGTGGCTTAGGATTTTAAGATCACATACCGATTCACTGAAAAGCATGCCGATGCACTCTCCCGACGGCCAATTGGAAATGATAATTTTTTGATACAACTGCCTGTTCAAGGTCAACGAAGTTCAGAGAATCCAAATTTGTGCCAAAACTGATGATGAACTACGAAGGTCTTTTACTGCGTTTTCAATGGTTGGCCAGAGAAATTACCGCAGGATCACGAAACTCTCAAGCCGTATTTCGAGCGACGAACATCGCTGTCCTTATGAAAAGGAGTGATCGTCTGGCAAAGCCAATACTATCGTGTAGCCCTAGATCACTACAAAAAGTCTAGTACTACTGCTGAAGCCACGATCAAGAACGATTTTCCTGATAGAAGGATTAACAGTTTCTCTCAGTCTCAGATAATTATGGACTGTTCACTGCTGTTCACATTTTTCCAAATTTCACGGAATTAAGCACTTGATCCCAACCCCTTTTCACCCAGCCTCGAAAGGTTTCGTACGCACGTTTAAGGAAGCAATGAAACAGCCAAGGGGTGAGGATACAGCAAAAAGGCCAAACTCCAGAATTTGGGAACCGCCTACCGATGCCTCTCTAACGGTGTCACACTCCAATCTTGACCGCGATTTTCATGTGTAAAACACACACCGAGTACCGAACATGCAGTTAATTGTAATAGACGAAAATTTGATTGTGGCGATTTGGGGGTGTCCGGAAAATTCAACGTGGAGAGTTAAACTAGCGATTGGGTTGGGCGTATATTATACAGCGCTTTTCTGATATTTACATTTTCCTTTATTTGAATTACAATATTATGAGTTATGTTTATTTCAAAATGTTACGCTGGTAGAATAGAAACCTGGCTGGTGTCGAGGACACTCGACGACAGTTATGTGGTACATAGAAATGACCGTGTGGTTGGTAGCGAAGTTTGTATCTTCAAAAATTAATATAATCTTCAATTTTTTTTGAAAGTTAGGAAAATTTGCAAAACAAATTTCTAATTAGTACAATATATTTTCAGCCGACTTCAAGTTTGCAGCTATATAGGGCTTTCAAAGCTGAACTGAAGCCCTAAACAGACCACTAAAATTATAATTGAGCACTTCGTTAACGTTTCGTACAAGTTATATCTCTTTTACAGCTGTTTCTGTGGTTAGCATTATCAAAGACTATATTTTAAAAACTTTTTTAATGTCAGGCCAAGCAAATTTATTAAATAATTATCGGCCAAATCAGTCCTCTCAACGGTTGCGAAAATTTATGAACATATAACACATTATTTATATCTAGATTTATGAATATATAAAAAATGATGGATTTTTATGAAGCAGATCAATCGCCCTGATTAATAAGAAAAAACTACTTATTATTGGAGATTTTAATATAAACACAGAGAAAAATAATACAACCAAAGAATATTATAATATCTTTAGCAAGAGAAGTTACAAAATTCTGAACAAAATATCTAAAAAAAGTTATGCAAGGAAATGCCCAACCTACAAGAACAGCATATTAGATCACATAACAAACGTAAAATAGCAAAAGTTACAATAATTTCGTCAAATATATCAGACCACAATGCTATGACTAAGACTGAAGCCTACAAAAAAAACCAACACCAAACTATGAATATTTCACAACGACTATAACAAACAACAACAAGATATCACATGATATAATTCACAAGAATTTTAACTACAATAATAGTAAATTAAAGACTATGGTTGTCAAATAAATTGACACAAATTTACCCTTACCACACAGTATTTTATTAACACTAGATGTACATTTCGGCAACTTGCTGCATCAAAGAGTAAGTTCTTATATTATTGATGAAATGAAGAAGGTAGAGCAAATGACTCTTGCAATCAGATGTTTGAATCAATAAATTTGACGCTGACGAAATTAAAATTAATGAAAGCTTTTTAGGCTTCTTACCAGTGGATAGATCCGCAGTTTGATATTATAATTGGAGAACTTAAAGACTTGGGTTTGCAGAGTATCACAGGGCATTACAACGGGTCCAATATGAGGGGCGATAAAGCAGGAATGCAATCTAGAATGAAACAATATAATTCGCGAGCATTCTATGTTACATGTAGTAGCCACCATCTCAATCTTGTTAATGATATGACAAATGCATTATTGGAAGCCGCTAATTTCTTCAACATAGTCCACAAAATATATTTATTTTTTTTCGATCTACTTTCCGATGGGCAATACTTTTAAAACATGTTGAAGGTTTAACACTACCATAGAGTGACACTAGATGAGAGAGAAGGATAGAGGTCCCAAAGCCATTCAGTTTCCACTTGGAATATGTATACGAAGCCTTCCTAAGTGTCTAATTGTATTAAACACTTTAAGTTGTTATGTTCATTAGTTATTTTGTAGAAAATCCTAAATTCCATTAATCCAATAAGCAAGTTGCAACAAAACGACAAAATATTTTTATCTTCGATTGGATTCGTCCTTCCATGCAATTATTATTGGTGCAGAAAAACTTGCTACCAAAATTGATGTGGAGGCTAATTTTCGATCAACAATAATTCGACAACGCGTTAGAAGAAGAAAAGAAAAGAACTTCTTATACGAAACAAGATGAACAAAGATTCAAAATGAGTATGTAAAATACGTTGTTATTTTACAATCAATCAAGTACTAAATGCACTAGATGCTAGAGTTAAGTACTTAGTAATCATAGTAAATATTTTCAATTGTTATATAATATATACGATTTAAATACCATGTTCAAAGAAATGTTACTAAAACACTGTAAGAATTTAAAATGTATTTTTACTGATGGTGATTCTATTACATAAATAAGGTAGAATTGGCAATTAGAGGAAAGAATATCTGCGCTTTAGGTCAAAAAAGAAAGCATAAGGAATGAACAAAGCTAACTAAGTTAGAGTTTGCCTCAAACCTTACTATTACTTATATATACAAGAGTACCACAAATCAGAGGCGGGGGTATCCGTTAGCTATTGTGAAACGTAATATTTAATAAGGGCGACTTATAAAAAAGATTTTTCTACCGGTTCCGTTTAACACCTCGGATAGTGGAAAGATTATTAGAAGAGGTTCGTGAAGGAATAGCTTATCCTACACATAGGTATCACATATATGTACATAATGTAAAGATCTTCATTTGCAAACCTTTTTTTTTTTGTTAGGAATGATTGCTTATCACCAGAAAACCAGCTTCTGTTAAGCCTTCGTTTTTATGCGACTGGCTCCTTTTTGAGTGTAGCAAAGGACTTCTGTGGTGTACACAAATCGAATTCGAAGAGTTAGTAGAGTTCTTGCTGGGTTGAAACAACATTATATCAAATTGCCGGAAACATAAGGAGAAATTACTGAGTATACACAAAATTTCTTCCACATAGCAAGATTTCCAAACTGCATAGGGACCATAGACTGCAGTCATCTCAAGATTCAGACTCCCGGTGGCGACAACGCAGAAATTTTCCGTAACTAACGTAATCTATTTAATGAAGCATTGATAAGAACGCGCAACGAAGTAGAAAGGTCTTATGGGATGTGGAAGCGTGGATTTCCAGCTTTGGATATGGGGATTCGTTTAAAGCTGGATACTACTCAAGCACTAATAGTTGCTACAGCAGTTCTACATAACATTGCTTGCCACGAAAATGAGCCTGATGCTCCTATTAACGAACAAGAAGAAATTGCTATTGACCTAGTGAACAATATTGGAGCAGAAAACCAGGGTGAAATACGACATAATTTAATACAAAATTACTTCGCTAGATTATAGTTAGTCCAGTTGTAAATAAATATAGAGAAATAAGTGCATCACAATAATAAATCTTTATTAGAAAGTACATAATTATGAAACATGGCTTAATGCTAATTTTTTATCGATTAATTATTTTTTTTTCAATAGACTCATTTTTAATTTATGTTCTTCTAAAAATTTCCCTTTCTGCAATTTAAAAAGTTCAGCTTCTCCTCCATCAGTTCATATTGGACACCTTCACTTTCCATTCACTTTCTTCATTACTTTGGACAGTTTTCTATAAATCTAAATCATATATTTCATTATTTTTACTCACTGGATATTCCAACATGATGTTTGCTCTTTTTAATTTTCAACTGCTCCGAAATTAGAGATTTCAAATTACTTGGGGTATATGTTGTCCAGTCAGAAATATTTTCTGAAGCACATTCCGTATTTCTGTGTAACTTAGGAGAGTCTGATCTAACATGTTCGTTTTCTCCAGTACCTGTAGACAAAACTACATACAATAAACATTAATTTATTATAAACCAAACAGTCATTTTTATTTAGTGAAATACTTGATATGACGTCCACGTTTTGTGACATCACGATCGATCCATTCCCCAAGAATCTCTTTTATGGTTAAATCCACTACTGTAAAACTAATTGGTTCAGAAGATCCTCCACCAGTCTTAATAATATTCTGCCTATTTATTGAAAATTTATTTTTTGTGTTCCTTTTAAGGTTGGCGTATTTTTCTTTTAGATTCTTGACATTTATGTAAGTTCATATATTGATCCATCAGCATTAACAGAAGTTGCTCTTCTTCAGTGGAAAAATTTCCGCCTCTTTTATGTTTTGTGATTTCGTTCATTCTTTAATTTATAAATACTTCGTTAACATTACTCTATTAATAATTATGCCATTTTACAGTATACTTACATCACAAATACTTCAGAAAACATGAAAAAAACCTTCAACCTTGCCTTTATGGTTAGAATTTCGACCAAGTGTCACCAAAATGTCGTTCTGACCATTACCAACTTAAACAAGTGTTTGGTAAATTCAAGATTCAAAAACGAATTGAAAAACGCTTTCTATGTTCAATCAAAAATTAATCATCAAGTGAGGATTAGCTGATCAAGAGATTAATCAACGATTGAAAAACCGGGCCTTAGTGGGTTTACATAATCGCTAATGCTTCGGTTTGTTCATAAAACTTGTTGTATTGACAATAATTTTGTTGAAGGCAGGTGTTTAAAGTATTTAAGATTTCTGACGAAATTATCGGATTATGTATTGTAGGTCAATAGTCTGAGATTATATTAATTACCTCTTTAAGCGGTATACTGCTAAACAAATTAGTTGCGTCAAATGAGACAAGTTTGCCATTAGGGGGAATTGTTACGTGGGGGATTTTTTGAACTAGAACTGAAGAGTTTTTTACACTGAACTGAGATTTAAAATTGCAATATTGAAGGATGATATTAATAAGATATTTGGCTAAATTTCTACAATGGGCTTGGGTGTATGCTACTACTTGTCTAATAGGCATGTTCTTTTTATGAAGTTTAATTAAAAACCATATAATTTCGGAGCTTGAGGATTCATGGGAATCTTTTGTTTTTTTTTTAATTTTTTTCATTAAATAGTGCCTGTATATTATTAACAACATGTTTTAATTTGTTATGGATGGCCACGGTGGGATTTTTATTGTTTCCTAAATGAGTTGTTATTTAGGAAATCCTCGATAATAAATTTTTGCAGCTATTACCGTGTTCCCTTTGTCAGTTTTATAAGACCAATTATTTTCTTCCGCTTTTTGTTTAATAGATTTCACAGTTAGTAAAATGTTGTTATTATTAATCTTACTTATTTTTCTATTCACGATGGTATTTTTTAAAGAAAATTTGTTCCCCAATTCATCATACGGGTTAGTTGAGGCCATTTCTGTTTCAACGCCTAGATTTTCTAAATGTTTATTATTGATATTAGGTATAATGTTAAATTTTAGTCCTTTGAGCCACTAAATCAAATTGTTTATGACTAAAGTGAACTTCGATAAGGTTGTTAAATCTTTCGTAACAATTGACTTTTTTGTGTATTTGGTGGGTTTTTGGGGTACTAGTCTGTTTTTATTGTTAATTACATTGGAAAATGTATGTAACATATACTCAGTGACATATAAACTGCACCACCTAGAAGGGGTGGGAATTTTTGAACCAAATTTTGCAGGTATAGTGGACTAGTCCAGGGAAATAGTTGATTAAAATTTGAAACCCAATCATCAAGTAGTCATGGGATTTTTGACGTTTGTGTCATAGAGGTGGTGATAGACAAGCAATTATCGAGTCATTTTTTGAATTTGTTCCACTTTTTCGGGTCCCGTTCTTTAGTTTAAAGTGTTTCAAGTGTTTAATGATGCCTACAGGAAGGAGACGTCAAGTTTACCAGCAGTTGAGTGATTTTGACCGAGGGCGGATTGTTGGTTTACGAGAAGCAGGTTTTTCGTTTAGACAAATCGGCAACCGTTTGGGACGGCACCACTCAACAATAATGCGTGTTTATCAAGCGTGGTCTGAACATGGGGTTGAACGTCGGAAAAGAGGCACTGGTACTCAAAGACGAACCAATGAACGTCAAGATCGCCGCTTAAGACTAATGGCCTTGAGAGACCGATTCTCTACAACTAGATCAATAGCTGATCAATGGTTAGGTGAACAAGGTCGTCCGATAGGCTTGCGAACAGTTTATCGTCGAATAAGAACCTTTGGCTTGCTGTCTTACCGCCCACATCTTGTGCTACCCCTCACTGCTCAACATCGCCAGGAACGTTTGGCCTGGTGCACGGAAAGACTTCAATGGAACTTGGAGTGGCATCGAGTTGTCTTTAGTGACGAATCGCAATTTTGTTTAGGAATGCATGATGGTCGGATGACTGTTAGACGAAGACGTGGAGAAAGGCGCAATCCTGATTTTTCGATTGCGAGGCATGTTCACCGAACTGTGGGGTTGATGGTGTGGGGTGCTATTGCTTACGGCAGTAGGTCACCCTTGCTCTTCATTCGGGGCAGTATGACCGCCCGACGCTACATTGACGAAGTGGTAGAACCACATGTTCTCCATATCTTCGAAGGCTGGAAGACCCACTTTTCCAGCAAGATAATGCACGATCTCACGTAGTTTCTCAAGGGTTTCTCTTGACTTCTTTGAAGAGGCCAATGTTAATCTTTTGCCTTGGCCGCCAAGATCTCCCGATTTGTCGCCCATTGAGCACGTGTGGGACATGATGGGTAGAAGATTGAGGAATCTACCGAACCCACCGTTGACAATAGAAGCTCTATGGCATGAAGTACAGGCTGCTTGGGATGCCATACCCCAAGAAGACATTGATCACCTGCTGGAATCAATGCCAAGACGGGTCAATGAGTGTATCAGAAATAGGGGCGGACCAACACATTATTAAAGAAAAATCAAAAAGATGAAGTGTTTTCTTTATCAAATTTTAATCAATTGTTACCTTAGACTAGTCCAATGTTTTTGCCAAATTGGGTCCAAAAATTCCCACCCCTTCTAGGTGGTGCAGTTTATATATCACTGAGTATATTGTCTATGAATGATAGGGTTAATTTTATCTTTAATATCACTATAAAGATTGTCAAACTCCAGGGGGTGAACGTTATATGTTAACTCAGAACGTATTACCTTGAGATACGTTGACATATCTAATAAGAAAGTTTCCACGTCGATATTTTACGTCGATATACAAGTGTATTGAAATTATTTATGGGATATAATAAAGAGTATTTTGATATAATATAATAGCATGAGAAGGGTATATAATAAATAGAAAGTAAACGTGTCATACTGAAAAGAAAACACAGATGAGAAACCTGTGATTTAATTAATCATTTCTGTAAATTATACAATAAGGGAAAATTACGTGATAAGGAATCGGTTCAAAAAGATGATGCCGCAAATCAAAGTTATGTAAAATTTCGAAAACTAATTATGCTCGTACGAAGCACTTACTCAAATCGTGTTTCAAACATAACAAACAAATAAATACAATAATCAAAACTGTGAAACTTAATTAAAAATAAAATCTATGTGCATTTGTCCCAATTTTGTGTTTACGTTACGAACTTAAATAAATATTAATTTTATGTGTATCCGAATCCGACTCCGTAACAGTCTTTTCAATTTATAAAATCTATATTTTCGTGATTTTAAATAATCATTTGCATAAAATTTCCGAATAATAAAAACAAAATGCTCTTTCACATCAAGCCAGCATTAAAAATTAAGCAATGATGTCGAATATCGAAAAATAAATTTGTAATTTATGTTTATATTTGCACGGTGACGATTACTCCAGTCGGTCTGTTTGTATATGAAATATGCTATCGTGATTTATCGTTACGAAAGCATCCAAAGAAATAAAAATGTAATCACATGAATTTAATCATGAGTGCATGAGTGATGAAGACCGAGTTGCGGGCCGAGTAAGATCAGTTCGTTAGTCGGCGTAATCGCACCGAGTCGTCACTTCGACAGGTAGCTTCCTCGTAAATAAATTTCATCACCCGACAATGTGGTTTTTTAACACTTTATTTTCAATCTACTTAACAATTAGTGTCGTTAATTGTGATTATTGGGCGGAGAGGGACGAATTTATCAAAAATGAGGAAGCTAAAGCAATCGGCGGCTCGTTGGTGTTATCCGAAAAAGAAAAAATTGTAAACGACGTTCTAATGAAGAAAAAGTTGAAGGAATACGACGCCGGCTTTTCAGACCCCAGTACTTTTTTGCCGGCGTATCATCTGTTCGACACGCTGGAGCAGATCGAAGAGTCGGAAGTGTTCCAGTTTATTAAATCTCTGCCCAAAGGGGGGATGTTGCACGGCCACGACACCGCGCTGGCATCGGCTGAATTCGTCTTCAATTTAACCTACAGTGGTAACTTGTATGCGTGCGTCGTAAATTCCCGTTTGGTTTTTCACTTTTTCCAAGAACCGATCGCCGATGTATCTTGCGAATGGAAGTCGGTGGACGTCTTGAGAAATGCTAGCAGCGAATTCGATCACTTCGTCAAGTCTCAAATAACGCTGATCAGAGACGATTATCGAGACGTTTTCACGGACATAAACATAGTGTGGTCGCATTTTATGGACTTGTTTATGACTGTAGATGGCCTGCTTACGTACGTACCGGTATTTGAACGCTACTTCTACCAAGTTTTGCAAGAATTTTACGACGATAACGTCATGTACTTGGAATTTCGTAGCACATTGCCGACTCTGTATGATTTGAACGGAAATACGTATGGGCCTCTTGTCGTAGCGAGTATCTACGAAGAGACGCTAAAGCAGTTTATGGATACACATGAAGATTTCTTGGGCGCAAAATTGATTTACGCGCCTGTGAGGAAGGTGGACAATGCGACGATGGATGAATACGTCGAAACAGCGATTGCGTTGCAGAAAAACTTTCCGAATTTCCTGGCAGGTTTTGATCTCGTCGGCCAAGAAGACCTTGGGTATCCATTAGTCGACTTCGTAAATCAACTTTTAGATTTGAAAGGTCAAATGCGATTTTTCTTCCATTCCGGGGAAACCAACTGGTCGGGGACGTCCACCGATTTGAACTTGGTGGACGCGGTGCTATTGGGAACGGAGCGGATCGGCCACGGTTACGCCCTATTCAAGCATCCCGACGTCATGCAGGCGGTAAAAGAGAAGAAAATTGGCGTGGAAGTGTGTCCCATTTCGAATCAAGTCCTTATGCTGATCGGCGACGCGCGGAATCATCCGGCAAATTATTTCATCGCCAACGATTTCCCAGTGGTTATTTGCAACGACGACCCCAGTTTTTGGGGGACCAAGGCGTCCAGCCACGATTGGTACATAGCGTATATGGGGATGGCCGCTAGGAATGCCGATTTGAGATTACTTAAGCAACTGGCGATGAATTCCCTGGAGTACAGTTCTCTAGATGACAAAGTTTCGGCTAAAGAGAAATGGGAAGAAAAATGGAATAATTTTATTGATGAAATGATTTTGAAGCACATGCCTTTAACGTTCGAGTATTATCATGAAAATGTTATATTATTTGATTAATGTGAGTATATTTATATGATAATATCAAGTGATTTATAGATGTGTCAAAGTTAATGAAAAAGAAATAAATTACATACTATAAGTTTTAATTTTAGAAATAGATTCTAATCAAATGTTATACCTGTCAGACAAGTTGTTGTGATAATTCTTATTGCAAAATAAAATAAAGAATAATTGTCAACTATTTTCCTTATAGCGAATAAAAACAAAGATAAAACATAGTACTCAAATAGGGGAAACAATAATTATAATTTAAACACACCTATTAAAATTACGTAAATGTTAATATAAAATAAAAACAAAAATTTACTTGTTAACTTACTTAATATAATTGTTATTGTACCTCCATCTCTGGAATCACGTTCATAAGTAAGGGAACATGATAATAAAACTACATTTCTATGTATCATCCTTAAGAAACCAGGTACGAGGTACGGGATCGATATTAAAATACAACAATTCAATTCGCTTCTACCAGATTTGTCTTTGGATTTAAAAATTCGATTTAGGGATGATTTTTTTTCAATAAACGCAAATACGTATTAATTTGCATTCAAAAATATTTCTTTAAATTTTTTGTCAGAACAGTACTCCATTTCAGTAAGTAGTAAGTTCCACTAGATGACTACGTAAATGATGATCGTCCAGGCACTTGGCATGAAAGAATAAATTTCATAAAAATAATATGTGGCCAGCTATTAAACTGTTGTTTATAAACTGAAAATATTACAAACAAAATTTATTCGAATTAATTTATTCGAATTAATAAGTTTGGTTCGAAATCTAAGTTAACTAAGAAATAATCTCTTCTCAAACCGTACTCAAAGTGGGCGAAGATAATAACCTGAACAAGTTGACAAATTCAAGGGTTTCACTTTCACTCTCCAATATACTTACTTACACAATGACAGTGAAATGTAACTCAAAGGGATTGCCCTTTGAGTTACATTGAAAAAAAAATCAAAGACATTAAAATTCGTATGTTTTACGCACATAGTGGTGTAAAACGTTTCAAAAAGCTTAAGTAAGCCCTTAATATAATTTTAGAACCAACGCAAAAACTACAATTATCAAGATTAAAATATAAATACGAATCAAACAAATGGTCAATATCCAGTCGTAGCTCTTTCAAATAACCTATACCAGTCAATTGTAAAAGTCCGGAACATAAATGGTACAACCATTTCAAATATAAAAAATATAGCCATTGCTTCAAGTGCAAAAATAATAGCACAGAAAATATGACTATTATTTTTTTCCTAATGTAAAACTGTAAAACTTAAACGTTGTCTTAATTTTTATCTAAGAATTTTTTTTTTATGTAATATTCTAACAATTCTAGTTTTCGTTTATGAAGTTATTTTTCTTTTCCTGTTAAACCAGTATTTTCATCGAGAACATATTTCCGTTCCAAGTTTTTTAAGCACTGCTCCTTATGGTGGTTGCTTATTGTTGTTAAACATTTTACTTTTAAAAAATGCAAATAACCCCCGAAGAAGTTGCGGAGGCGATGGCTTTAGTGGCAGATGATCGAAGTGTTCGATATGCTGCTCTTGCTATTGGAAAACCGGAGACAACTGTACGTCGAGTACTGCAGAGGTACCGCGAGACACAGAAGAACACCCGACCGTGGTCGGACTGGCTCAGAGGCTCGGAAATGTGCGTGGAACAGACGATAGGTAGCGACTGATTTGAATGCATAGGCCGAATCGAGTACCTAGACTTACACGACATCAAAAGCAACGCAGATTAGAGATTAGTAGAAGACATAAAAATTGGGAAGAACGTGAAGTTCTCTTCTCGGATGAGTAACGATTTTTTTTTGAGATAACCGGATGGACGCCATAGAGTCTGGAGAAGACAAGGGGAGCCACCGTCGTTCAACATGAAATTTTTTTGGGGAGGGTCTGTTATGGTTTGGGCGGGCATTTCGTTAGATGCAAAAACTGAGCTTTTCATTCTTCAACAACGATCGTTAAATGCAAACAATTACATTAGGAATATTCTTGCAGACTACGTTCCTTTTTCACCATTTGTAGTTCTTGTTAATGCAGGATAATGCAAAACCCCACACCGCTAGGTGCATCATGCGGTATCTACAGAAGTAGGACTTAGAATTTTGGAATTGCCTGCGATGAGTCCTGACATGAATCCCACGTTTGGGGTGAGTTGGGAAGGCGTATTAGAGCTCGTCCGGTGCGTGCAGAAAAACTACAAGAATTAAGAGTGGCACTTGTAGAATAATGGGATGGCATTGATCAAAATCTGATTAGACACTTAATTCAAGGTATGCCTCGACGAATTCAGACATTGCTGGATTTCGGGGAGGTAACACTCGTTACTGATACCAGAAAACCTTAGTTAATTTAAGATAATCTCTTCTTGCGTTTTTCATTTATTGTTCGTTTTTTCTGTATTCTGTGTTTTTCATATTTCTACTTGTTATTAAAACCTTTTTCGGTACAGGTTGTAATTTGTTGACCAGTTAAACCAATTAAGTAAAGAAATATTTGTTTTCAATAAATTAAATAGGTGATTTTTTAGGCACTGTGTTATGCTTTAGAAGCGATGCTATCATTTAAAGTGATATGTATGGGCTAGGGAATAATAGCGTTACGTCGAAAGATATGAGCCTGTCCTCCGGTTTGATATTTTGTAGTTTTGAAATTAAATTGGACACAGTTAGATCCTCTTAAAAATTTGTATTTACTGGTCAAATATGGATAAATTACACATAAAAAACCGTGATATGTCAAAATCCGCAATAGCCGAACAATTAAATACATTAAAAATTAAACTGAACAACTATTTTAATTGCGATCTTAACCCAGCTAGCTAATTGCTAGTAACCGGACTATCATTATCAATAAATATAAATATAGTAAGCCAACCTTTGGTTAAAATTTGACAATCGTTTTTGAAGAGCTTTGGCAGCAATCGCATTAGTGCGCCATCGTCGATTTGGCAGCGATTTTAGGGCCATTGCTTGCCGTTATTTCTATCAAGGCGCCACTGGCAAATTTTAACTCAACGTTAAATAACTTAATTAATGGTGTGAATCTTTACTATTTACAGATCACTAATGCCATTACGTTATCATGCACTTAATTAATTAATGAATATGAGATATTAAAAAATAATGATAAACATGAAAATTGATGTATAGCTTAAAATAACATTTTCCAACAGTATCATTTACAAATATATAATAAAAATTTTACAAATAACATTTACTGGTGGGGTTTATCGTGAATATTTATTTATTTGTTACAATCAAGTGTAAAAATAAGAATTTAATTTTGCTGATTTTAAATGTTTAAATTTAAATGCAATTATAAATTTACAGCACTGTTTATATATGTATGTATCATAGTTTGATAACGGGATGACCGATTCTAACTAGCAAAAAATTACCAACTCGACCAAGTAAGTTGTGGATTGCACTTCAGGCAATACAATTCATTCTAATTTTGTCGTTTCAAATTCGATTGGGCGATTGTTTTTCCGTATTTCGTTTTTGTAGTGATATCTACATTAACCGGTCTCCCGCTTTGACGCCGAAGAATATATTATTACTTCTTTATACTTTATGTATGTAATTATGAAAAAATTCGACCTCGACATTTTAACTGATATACTCGTTTCGAGGTCCCCTGAATCGATCCTGATTATTTTTGGAATCTATCCCCCGTTTACCCATTAGATGCATCTCCACACAAGTGCGCGAAGTTTGAATAGAAGTTTTCTATTGGTGGAATTTCTCAATCCCAAAACAGGCAACTACAAAATCCGACAATCGTGATTGCGTGCCGGTGTTTTTTAATTTGTGTCTAGCGTGTGAATCTGGCTGTTGACGCCGAGACCACGACTTTTCTGCATCTGTTCGTTAAACGAGATATAGGGTCCAAACCATTGAAGCCACCACTATGAAATTGTAAACTTAAGATTTGTATACAGCAGGAAAGAAAACGTCATATTTTTAAAGCAATTGCTGAATCGAAAGTGATGGTTTACTCTTATCACCTTTTTCGGTATCTCGAAAACGGTATCGGAGTTATAGAAAAAAATGTTCTTATGAAAGTTAATGATATTGTAATTTTAAACAACTTTCATTTGAAAGGCTTTTTCGGAAAATGGAAAATTTTGAATTTCAAATATTTCGAATTTAAAAATTTGTATAACTGAGTATAAGGAAGTTCAGTGCGGACCACTGCAGATGTTTTCTGACTGCACTCACGACGATGAAACGATATTATGCAAAATTATTTATTAGTCTAAAAATTATGCAAATAATTAATTTCTTTTGTAAAATTTATATTATTTGCCACTCTTGACACGTATACATAGATGTACTATAGTAAAGTAAGACAACACATTGAAAGATGTACAATTAAAGACATTTCAAATTTAAAGGAATGGTATTTAACTTAATTTTATTTTAAATTGCCAAATGTTACCGTTTGTTAAGCAGAAGAAAAATACGTAGAACAGATAGAAAGCGATGCATACAACTGTATGTTAATTGTACCAAGAAGAGATCAAACTTTGATCTCTTCTTGTGGTTTTTACTGCCTTCAGTAAGTAGCCCTCCATAGTGGCAAAACCACATCTCCGGTAGATTCATTCAATTTCAATTTCATTCAAATTTAATGTACTCTAGGGTGTTGGTTTACCTAAGTCTCATCTAAGTAAATAATACATTCGGCTAGCAATGGATGTCAAATACGTTTTAGAATTCTATAGAATGAATTACCTCATTGTTTTCGATTTGTAGTGACTTTGTGTTCGTTTTCATATGTCTTCAACTAACGTAATAATTAATCATACTTTCTAAAAAATGTGTGATTTTTGCTTCTGTTTTTGTTGCGCCTCTATGTGTTCAGGGTCTATATATTGAAGTCCTCATTTGGGTATAAAATTACCTGCAACACATCTGCTTGTGCAGATGTTGTGGAGAGCTTCGGTTCGTTTTTCATACTTCCTGGAACACATGATAGACCCAAGTGAATTTCACTTATGAAACCAATCTATATTCATCTATGACATGAAGTTTCCCGGAAATACACTGCTTACTGTGTTCATGTTGAAGCTTCAGAGACAATTGCAAAAGACTATGTGACCTGTGTTTACTTGTCCCGGAATTGAAACGTTTAAACATTTAAATTAACCTATTCGAAACGAAATCCTCTAACAGTAAAATAGGATAGGATAATTGCTCTTTGTCCGACGATTCCATTGTAACAATATTCATATATTCAATGAAGAAGAAGAATTTTCCATTGCATATCTGTTTCTCTTTTTCTTGAGTCTTAATAATGAAATTGGCACATTTTGCAAGAAGTGAGAATATTAGCGACATTTTCGCATAATATGAGGGTGTGAAACACTTGTGGATGAGTGCAACATATTAACAACCTAATAGTAAAAATTATTTCTTCACACTAAATTGACACCAATTAAGTGTGGTGGAGAAACAGAAGGAAACGCTTAGTACACGTGACGACGCCCAACGATTGCCAGCAACATGGAAACCAGTACTGAAACAATGTAGCACATCAGTACACAGAGGACAGCGCCAAAGGAACCGCCAAAACTCATCACACAACCAAAAGGCCATTATCCAGGTGCCTAATTTTCTAACTCGAGATTTGATTGGAAATACGCGTTTTCAACTTCAATTAACCTGTGCTGGCTATTTCTGTGTATGGTCGGGTGTCTATGCACGCTCTAGTGTCAAGCTATTGAAGAAATATGATGGAACTTTAAACATAAGATTTGTATATATCGAGTAAGAAATCCTACTGCTTAGAAAGCAACCGGAAGTGTACTGATGGTGTACTCCTGTCCCGTTTTCCTACCTCGAAAGTTATCGAAAAAATGGTTATAAAAGTTAACGAAAGATAACGGCGCCAGTTTGCTAGAAATTTATCTAAGAATAAGAATTTTAATAAATGTTGTCCATTAGCTCTTGATAATTTCGTATTGAATTTTGCACTGCCACCTTCATTTAAATACTTTGAATCCACTTTCTACCACAGATCTCACAAGTCGAAATGTTCGACGAATTACTTAATAAGTTTTGTCGTCAGGTGGAATAATTTCGAACGAAATTGAAACGTTTTTTTTGTTTTATCTGTGCACCTTAGATTAGATTAGATGCATATTTTGCTGCAAAGTGAGGCCAGGAAGGCAACATATCGATTTCATAATGCGGAGATGCAAAGGCCGCAGACATTGGCCTTCATGCGGAACAGGCTGTCGCCCGACATTGAAGCGGATGACATCCTGGGGATGAGGGCTGATACAATGTCTACAATATACAGCTTCGGACTGCCCTACAAAGTCATATTTCCATCTCGTGACCAATGGGAGCGTAACCAAGTCGCCCTGTTACAGGCAGATTCGAGCTGGTTCTCGGATGGCTCCAGAACAACTGAAGGTGCAGGAGCTGGAGTGTTCTGCCGCAAACCAAGAACTGGATTAGAGTTCAGTCTTGGTAGGTATGCATCGATCCAACAGGCAGAGGTCTATGCCATTGAAATGTGCGCACGAGAGCTATTAAAAAGCCCTCGGCAGCACAGGACGATAAAAAATTTTTCTGACAGCAGAACAGCACTGCAAGTCCTTGCCGACAATCAGTGTACACTGATGTCGGTCAGGGACTGCCGCGCAGTACTCTCTCAAGTAGGGAGAGTCAACAAGGTTAGCCTGGTCTGGATACCCGGACACGCTGGAATAGAGGGAAACGAAGCCGCCGATTCCCTGGCAAAGAGCGGGGCTAACCAAAAATTTATTGGTCCAGAACCGGCTCTTGGGATTACAAGAGCCCTGGCCAGAAGCTCGAATAAGAGCTGGATGGAGCACAAGGTACTAAAAAACTGGCAGGAATGCCAGGGAATGAGACATTCCAAGTTAGTGCTAAAGGGCCCATCTGCGGCACGAACCAGGATACTGTTAGGTTTGGGCAGGAAAGATCTGCGAACTCTGACAGCCCTGGTTACCGGACACAGCCGACTAAGGCATCATATGCATAGGCTGGGAGTGGCTGAGACCACTGAGTGCAGACTATGCTGTGAAACGGAAGAAACAGCGGAGCACGTGATGTGTGCCTGCCCCGCTGGGGACAAAATCAGGTTCACAGTCTTTGGTAAGATAAAACTGGAGCTGGGAGAACTTGACAAAATCTCACCCACTAAAATCCTACTCTATTTAAAGAGAATGGGCATGGAGGGTGAACTATAATTAGTTGTGAGCCACAATAGACCCTTGCGGTCGCAGTGGAGGGGCGACAAACGCCCCACTCAATTATAACTAAACTAAACTAGATTAGATTAACAAACATTTAGATTGTGGTTTAGATAAAGTTACTGAATCTTCACAAACGGTTAATTTAAGAAATATGTTTCATTCGGGACAAGTATATTGGCAAAGTTTTATATAACAAAATATTTGTTTACAAAACACTTCTAGTAATCCGTTTTCGGGCGGGTCTCGACCCAATCCTTAATCGCCGGAATTTCAAAAACGTTATCCTTGACGGCTTTCAAGGACGGCCGGCCTTCCAAAATATCAGAACCGGTCACAAAATTAACGGTTTCAACTATCGATGAGAAGTAAATATCCGCCCAAGTGAGCTGAAACAGAAATCGTAAAATCGGCCGAAGACGCAAGCCACACCAACAACTAACCTTCCCGATCGCTAAATGATCATTATTTTTCTTGGCGATCTCGTCCAGGCGGTCCAAATAGTACGGAAAAGTCTCCTCTAAGAGAGTCACTTTAAGAGCTTTTTGCTGATTCTCGTCTTTTTCGGCGGCCATTTTGGAAATTTCTGAAAATCAATGAAATAAAATGATCTTGAGGCTGGGGCAAACTTATTACTTGTGTTTAGGTCGGATATGGTGTCGACGATGGCGTCGATTTCCAAATTTTCCCAGTCATTTTTTCCGACCAATTTCACTTTCTTGGCAAGGTAGCGCGCGATTGCGAGGCTTTGGAAGGCGATTTTTCCGTTCTCCTCGTAAGTAGGAACCTGTCCAAACGGCGTTGCTGAAATTTGAATAGAAAGAATAATGGGTTTCGAGATATTAATAAAAATGATCTAGCTACGCAAAATAATGTCCTGCCTCTGGTCGAACTCGTCCCAATGGCCTTGAAAAGTCGTACTGATCGTTCCGAAAAAATAACTACGCGTTGAATTCACATCGTAGATATCGCGCGTTATTACCATGAATTATCAAGCAAATGACACTTGATATGCGTAATTAAATTTTGTAGAAACGAAACTTACTTTCTTTAATTGTTGGCCAGTCTTCGTGATTGATGCGGACGTCCTCGAATTCGATGCTGCCGTACTTTAGGAGCATTCGGATTGATTCGGCGAGGGCACGCACATTGAAGTAAGTTACTTTAATCGTCGGAGACATATCGGACATCGGACATGTCGGAAACATAAATGCGTTGTACGGATTGTGGTTAATATACCTGCAAGCTTGTAGTTCGTTACAACTGCGCGTAAGAGTACAACACACCTGCTGGGCTGTGATGCTGCGAGAGTGAATCTCAAAATTACCGGTTTAGTTATATAGAACCGAAAAATTAAATCGGACGTGTGCACGTGTAGATTATCGGGTGTCATCGGCAAGTGGACATTACATACTCGGAATATGTATCAGTGTTGATCAGTGTGATCAGTGTTTTATCACGTACTGGAAATGTTTTATATATACTCAGTGACATATAAACTGCACCACCTAGAAGGGGTGGGAATTTTTGGACCAAATTTGGCAGAAACGTTGGACTAGTCTAAGGTAACAATTGATTAAAATTTGATAAAGAAAACACTTCAACTTTTTTATTTTTCTTTAATAATGTGTTGGTCCGCCCCTATTTCTGATACACTCATTGACCCGCCTTGGCATTGATTCCAGCAGGTGATCAATGCCTTCTTGGGGTATGGCATCCCAAGCAGCCTGTATTTCATGCCCTAGAGCTTCCATTGTCAACGGCGGGTTCGGTAGATTCCTCAATCTTCTACCCATTATGTCGCACACGTGCTCAATGGGCGACAAATCGGGTGATCTTAGTGGCCAAGGCAAAAGATTAACATTGGCCTCTTCAAAGAAGTCAAGAGAAACCCTTGCTACGTGAGGTCGTGCATTATCTTGCTGGAAAAGTGGGTCTTCCAACCCTCGAAGATATGAAAGAACATACTGCCTACTACTGCCGTAAGTAATAGCACCCCACACCATCAACCCCACAGTTCGGTGAACATGCCTCGCAATCGAAAAATCAGGATTGCGCCTTTCTCCACGTCTTCGTCTAACAGTCAACCATCCGACCATCATGCATTCCTAAACAAAATCGCGATTCGTCACTAAAGACAACTCTATGCCACTGCAAGTTCCACTGTAGTCTTTTCGTGCACCAGGCCAAACGTTCCTGGCGATGTTCTTATTCGACGATAAACTGTTCGCAAGCCTATCGGACGACCTTGTTCACCTAACCATTGATCAGCTATTGATCTAGTTGTAGAGAATCGGTCTCTCAAGGCCATTAGTCTTAAGCGGCGATCTTGACATTCATTGGTTCGTCTTTGAGCCCCAGTGCCTCTTCTCCGACGTTCAACCCCATGTTCACACCACGCTTGATAAACACGCATTATTGTTGAGTGGTGCCGTCCCAAACGGTTGCCGATTTCTCTAAACGATTTCTATTTCGATTACTTAATTAATATTAATAATCAAATGGTTGTAACAGAATAATTGTCAACTCACTGTTTATCATCAATTTCATATCATCATCGATAAAGAGCATCAGAGAGCCTTTGTCATGTTTTCAGCTTTGGACAGATTTACCGTGATCCAGATATCTTCTATCTGAAATTATGTATTTACGTGACTCGGCGATTACAGGATAAACAATGAATCCCAACCGCATGTCATGCCCAGGAATCGTACGTCGGCATTGCTCGGCAAGCATTGGATATTAACATACCTTGCCTTCTGGACATACGATTTCCGAATCACTGTCACCCTTTCAGGGACAGGTTAGGGCTTCCCGATAATCACTCGTCCTTAAAATCCGAAAAGGATAAGGTTTTTTGAAATTTCAGCGATTAAATTTTGAGTCCAACCTTAAAGATTTAAATCATCACGTTAATATTGTCGCTTTTGATTCATCGATAAAATTGCCAAGGAATTTAATCTGATCGTAGCTAATTTTAGAGTACTATTAATCGTTGCGTAAATACAAAAGAATTTAGATTATTTTTTATATGACACTACAATACATAATACACACACAGATTTCGCCTCGGGATTTGGGGAAAGATTTCTCTCGCAGGCTAATGGTATCGAATAATTATCTGAGACTGAGAGAAACTGGCAATCAGGAAAATCGTTCGCAATATGTTGATCGTTGCTTCAGTAGTAGTACTAGACATCTCCACAACATAACTAAATTTGAGAAGGAAAAATGGACTTGAGAAATCTATATGAATTTGTTCGCATGTATTTGTTAACCAAAATATTGTAGATACATTTGTTTCATTTTCACAATGCACCAGTGACCAAAATGAAGTAATTCCAACTTTTGAACTTTTAACCCATTTGAAGGGAATACCCTTTTTGAATAGCAGTTACAATGGGGAGTTGACTGCATCAACTTCTGAGTCAGGGGATCGTATACCATCTTGATCACATACCTCAAGTATTCAACTTCTTTATGGGAAAATGTGTACAGTGTATGCCATTTTCTTGAGCCCCTTGAAAAGTTCGTTCACTGTTTCAAAATGCTCAGCTTCGTCCCTTCCAGTAACTATAATGTCGCCCAAGTCCGAGTTCGGCTCTGTTGCGCAGTTGCTCAATGAAGCACTGGAAAATGGCTGGAGCACTTGCGGTTTCAAATGCCAATCTGTGGTACTGGAAGAGTCCTTGAACCGCGTTGATCAACGCTAGCTTCTTCCTTCCTGTATCAACCAGTTCAATTTGCAATGAATCGGATAATTCAATCGTCAAAATCCTTTGTCAATTCTTTAATTTCTGGAACAACACGTCTGAAAGAGAGTACTGCTCAACAGGTAGCTGCGGGTTTATAGTGACCTTGAAATCTTCGCATATTCGTATTGTACTATTCGGTTTGGATCAAATCACTTTGAGGATTACCATCGAACTGATGTGTTCAATTTCTTTCTTTACTGCCTCCATGAAACGTGACGAGGTTTGTGTAACTTCGTTAATTAGGAAATGTGACAACATTAGCTTAAGTAAAATTTTTTAATTATAAGAGTAAAAGGTCAATACAGCCACTTGACGCGAAAATAAAATGACACTATCGTTAGTATCAAATTCGTTGGAATATTTGTAAGTAAATTCCTCTAAACTTGAACAAATGTCGAGAGCCTCTAACGAAATAATTCATCAACTAAGTTAAAGTATAAATTATGAAGTATTGCGGGCCACATTTACAGTTATCTTATTTTTGTATAAAGATAACAGTAAATTATTTTGTAGAAATGCTGAAAAAAAGAGGCGATAAGACACCGATCAAACTCTATGATAATTACAAGTACAAATACCTAGTACAAAACACTTTTCGCAGTAGGCAACTATAAGTCTAAACACCTAATGTGAGGACCAAGAACTGGAAACAACGAAGGGAAAGGAACTCGCAAAAACAATGTCAGCTTGGTATAGTTCTGCAACATTGTATTTGTTATTCGATGTACATTTCGACCATGAAACTTTCAAGAATAGCAATCGTTTTGGGGAAAGTCAATTACTACAATAAAGTTATAGAATATTTTTCTGGAGTCTCAACCCCATTGTAGCTGCTACTCAAAAAGGGTATTCCTTTCAAATGGGTCAAAAGTTCAAAAGTTGAAGAATCGAATCATAGAGGCTACGAAGCTGAAACATTTCGAAAATGGCATTCCCTTACGGAATCAATGCTATCTTAACTCACCGATACCCATATGAGTCCGAGCACCCTATAGCATTTACCTCGAAGACAATGAGTCCAAATTCAATCGAATCAAGAAGCTCCCAATAACGACACTCGTTGACTGAAACGTGCAGCAATTATGCTGGTGGCTTAGGCCAGTTGGAGATTATAATTTTTTGATACAACTGCCTGTTCAAAGTCAACGAAAATACTGTGAAATGGACAATTTTCCAATGGAAGTTCAGAGAATCCGAATTTGTGCCAAAGGTGATGATGAACTACGAAGGACTTTTACTGCGTTTTCAATTGTTTGCCAGAGATATTACCGCAGGAGCACGAAGCTCTCAAGCCATATCTCGAGCGATGAACATCGCTATCCTTATGCAAAGGAGTGATCGTCTGGCAAAGCCAACACTATCGTGTAGTCCTAGATCACTACAAAAAGTCTAGTACTACTGCTGAAGCCACGATCAATAACGATTTTCCTGATAGAAGGATTAACCGTTTCACTCCGTCTCAGATAATTATGAACTGTTCACTGCTGTTAAACCAGAGATACAAGAAGAAAGCACTACGAGGGCAGACCATTATTTAGCGTTCCTGACATAGTAGGCGTTGATTGACGTTGAATAAATTTGACACATTAAAGTATTAATCATTTGTTGTTACGTTGGTTCAATTGTAGTTTTGTCACTTGTTACCTGTTCAAATAATTTTGAATTTAACTAGACAAGTTTAAAGAAATTCTAAAAATGGAAAAATCAAAGGTTCGTGCAGTTATAAAATACTTGCAAAAGAAAGGGTTGTTGCCAAAAGAAATTCATGAAGATATGGTATGGTTTCTGGTGGTGGTGAAAAATATTTGTCTCAAGAATTTAAATGGGGAAGACATTGAACATGCGAAGGGTGCTGTACAACCAGTGACTGTGACCAGGAAAATGTTAATCGTATACACGTTGTGGTAATGACAGATAGATGACTGACTATTCGCCGGATACCTGAAATTGCGAATTTTTCTTATGGTACTATAGAAAATATTTTAACAAATATTTTAGGGCTAAAAAAGTGGTCTGCACGTTAGGTCCCACGAATGTTGACACCTGATCAGAAACGTTCTAGAGTATTGCATTCTGAAGCCAGTTTGGCAAAGTTTAAAGCAGATCTGGATGAATTTCTTTCTCGATTCGGCACTGTTTGAAACGTGGGGTCACCACTTCGATCCTGAGTCCAAGAAAGAAAGTATGGAAGTACTCCAGGACAATTATTACAAGTTAACATATACACTCCTGAGTTTAACATTTTCTCTATTTTATCTTTATTATTTTTAATATGTTGCCCTAGTGAAAAATTCGTTTTGAATGGTACTTCTATGTTATTATTAATTTTCTGACACGTTTTTTTTCATTTTTAGTGAATGTATACCTATGTAAGTTAGGCAGGAAAATGTTTTGGGTGTGTTGTCTTTGACTGTGGGGTATATTAGTGTAGGTATTTTATCTTTGCGTTTTTTTGACTAAAATATTGTCTATAGTAGCTCTGTCATAACACTTATTGGAAGCTATGTTATAAATGTAATTAAGTTCGATATCGACGTCAATGGTAGACAAGGGGATGTTAATAAGCTGCTAATTTGTGATTGATAGAGTAGAATGTTTTAGCGTGTATACAGTGTCGGTATGTGAAAAATACTAAATACATCGGTACCTTTGCTATTTTATCTAAGGTAAATGTAATTTTTGGGTGGAGGGGGTGAATATAAGTATGAAATGATTGGAATTGTCTATATGTTCATTTAAAACAAACTAGGATATCATCAACATATCTAAATCAATATAGGCAGTTTTTAATTATAGTGTTTTTTTATATCAATTTCAATTTTAATATAAGGGATGGTTGAGACCATTACTATGTGGTAATCCATATTAATAACGAATAAAAACAAATGCGTTTTTACCACAAAATTTTTCTTTCTGTTAGAAATATATTACTAAAAAATATATATTAACAAACACACGACTTAAGTTTCGATTTTTTAGGGTCATTGTCAAGTGTCTACAAAGTAACACAAAATTTTACATAAAAAGGAGTAAGGGTAATTTGGCGCATAACATATATTCTACAGGTATTTAAAAGGGGATGATTTGTATCGTGGTAAATCCTGTTGCTCGTTCAACAGATTTACTACAGGATTACGTTGAGTTTTTTGAATTGTGGTTGCTTCTAACAAATTAAGCTGTGTGCCCTTTTTGCCGTTATGTAATATTTTAAATTTATTACCTTTAGGAATAATATTATTACATTTTATAAGATGATTTGCAAATGAACTCATATCGTGATTTAATCTAAATAGCTCTAAGATGTTCATTATATCGTGTTTCAAAACTTCGTCCAGTTTGGCCTACATGCGTACTATTGCATTCGGAACACGAGATTTCATAAACACCAGATTTCTTTAAAGGATTGATTTTATCTTTAGCATTAATTATTATGTTTGACAATTTGCAACTTGATCTAAACGCGATTTGTTGATTTTGTTTTTGAGGAACGTGCGAAAATAGGTTAATGTTGTAAATGAGTCTTTCAATTTAAAAATTTAGGGTAAATGTGAGAAATTGTGTTTTGGTATCGTTTTTTATTAATCACTGACTGGAAAACCATTCATATTTCCTATGGATATAATTTTATTCAGTTCTACATTAAGGTTTTGATGTGACAATGGAATTGAGAAGGCTCGATGTGCCATAGCATCATAAGCTGTTAGTTTATGTGACATGGGATGATTGGATTTGAAGGGAATTGTATAATTGATGTTGGTCGGTTTTGGGAATATATTGAATTCTATTTTGTTATTTTTGTGAATTAAGGTCTAAGAAATCATTTTTCTCTATTTCAAGTGTAAATTTAATTTTGGGGTGTATACTGTTTATTCATACCAACTATCGAAACACCAGAAAATTCAGTAAACTCAATAGATCCAATAAATTCATTTCCAACATCAACCTTACGGATACAACATTCAGTGCGTCAGAGCAATCTTTTTTATCCCAAAATCCTAATTGCAGTCCTTATGATAGTAACAGAGCCGATAAAACAAAAATAGCAGTAGAATCTGAAATCGCATTAAGAAAAATTAAAGAGCATCTTCTTCCGCAAGCATTAATTTAAAAAATTATAAAATCACATTCTTAACATTCCCCAGAAGATTCTTTAATTATAAAATCAATGAACTCTAAAATTTCAAATAATGAACTAACGCTCACAAAAGCAGACAAATCCAATTCAATATATTTTTAAAAAATAATCAATATTTTAGCAAAGTAAATACGTTTATTACAACAGCAAATTTAACACTCTTAAAGAAAGACCCAACAACGCCATATCAATCAAAAATTAAAGACTTGCTAGAAAGCAAGTTTTCAAATATCCTAACAAGTGAATACCTTAACATTACTCCGCATATATTAGACAAAACAGTCAAAGACCCTACTACACATTCAGAACTTTATAATGCATTTGAAACGTGTTAACCCAAAATTACACTCAGTTACAGAAGCAGAGAAAAATGATCAAATAAATTTCTTAGACTTAACCTCAATTCACAAAATAAACAAAATAGAATTCAATATATTCCGAAAACCGACCAACGTCAATTCTACAAATTTCCTTCAAATCCAACCATCCCATGTCACATAAACTAGCAGCTTATCATGCTATGGCACATCGAACCTTTTCAATTCCATGCTCACATCAAACCCTTAATGTAGAACTGAATAAAATTATATCCCTAGGAAATATGAATAATCTTCTCTCTACAAAACGTAATTAATTAATTAATTAAAACGATACCAAAACACAATTTCTCACATTTATCCAAAAGTTTCAAATTTATATAAAGCTCCAGTTACAACATTAACCTATTTTGGAAAAAACAAAACGCACATTCTCCGAAACACAAAATCAACAAATCGCTTTGAGACCAAGTTACAAATTTTCAAAAAATGCTAAAGATAAAATCAATCCTTTAAAGAAATATGGTGTTTATGAAATCTCGTGTTCCGAATGGAATAGTGTATATGTAGGCGAAACTGGACGAAGTTTTGAAACACGATATAATGAACATTTTTCATTTCATTTGCAAATCATCTTATAAAATATTATCATATTTTTCCCCAAGGTAATAAACTTAAAATATTACAGAACGGTAAAAAGGGCACAATGCTTATTCTGTTAGAAGCAACCCAAATTCAAAAACCTAACATAATCCTGTAGTAAATCTGTTGAACGACTAACAGTATTTGCTGCGATACAAATCACCCTCCTTTTAAATACCTACGGAACATATATTATGCGCCAAATTCCCCTTACTATCAGTTGTTTTTATTTCGTTATAAATTTCAATTTTATTCATGAAAATTTCGGCCAGTATCGGGCTTAGTGGGTTTCCCAACGCTAATCCTTCGGTTTGTTCGTAAAACTTGTTGTCGTATTGACAATAATTTTGTTTAAGGCACGTTTTTAAAGTATTTAAGATTTCTGTCGACATTATCGAATTAGGTATTGTAGGTAAATAGTCTGAGATTATATTAATTACCTCTTTAGGCGGTATACTGCTAAACAAATTAGTTAGCTCAAATGAGACAAGTTTGCCATTAGGGGAATTGTTACGTGGGAGATTTTTTGAACTAGATCTGAAGACTTTTTTACACTGAACTTAGATTTAAAATTGGTATATTGTAGGATGATATTAATAAGATATTTGGCTAAATTTCTACAAGCGGCTTGGATGTATGCTACTACTGGTCTAATAGGTATGTTGTTTTTATGAAGCTTAATTAAACCTTATAATTTCGGAGCTTCAGTATTCATGGGAATCTTTCATTTTTTTTTAATTGTTTCATTAAATAGTGCCTGTATATTATTAATAACCTGTTTTAATTTTTTATGGATGGCCACGGTGGGATTTTTATTAAGTTTTCAAAATGAGTTTTTATTTAGGAAATCCTCGATTTTATCGTCATAATAAATTTTTGCAGCTATTACCGTGTTCCCTTTGTCAGTTTTATATGACCAATTATTTTATTACGCTTTTTGTTTAATAGATTTCACAGTTAGTAAAATATTATTAGTCTTACTTATTTTTGTATTCACGATGGTATTTTTTAAAGAAATTTTGTTCCCTAATTCATCGTACGGGTTAGTGGAGGCCATTTCTGTTTCAATGCCTAGATTTTCTAAATGTTTATTATTGATATTAGGTTTAATGTTAAATTTGAATCCTGTAGCCAGTAAGTCTAATTCGTTATGACTAAACTGAACCTCGGTAAGGTTGTTAAATTTTTCGTAAAAATTTACTTTTCATGTATTTGATGGGTTTTTTGGGCTACTAGTTTGTTTTTATTTTTAATTGAATTAGAAATTTTATTATTTTGAGTAACACATTTTCTATGAACGATAGGTTTAATTTTATCTTTAATATTATTATAAAGATTGTCAAACTCCAGGGGGTGAACGTTATATGTTAACTCAGAATGTATTACCTTGAGATACGTTGAGATACTTAATAAGAAAGTTTCCACGTCGATATACAAGTATATTGAAATTATTTATGGGATATAATAAAGAGTATTTTGATATAATATAATAGCATGAGAAGGGTATATAATAAATAGAAACTAAACGTGTCATACTGAAAAGAAAACACAGATGACAAACATGTGATTTAATTAATCATTTCTGTAAATTATATCAGTTCAAAAAGATAAAATTTCGAAAACTAATTACGCCCATACGAAGCACTTACTCAAATCGTGTCTCAAACATAACTTACAAATAAATGCAATAATCAAAACTGTGAAACTTAATTAAAAAGAAAATCTATGTGCATTTGACCCAATTTTGTGTTTACATTACGAATTAAAATAAATCCGAATCCGACTCCAAATCGTCAATTTATAAAATCTCTATTTTCGTGATTTTAAATAATCATTTGCATAAAATTTCCGAATAATAAAAACAAAATTCTCTTTCAAATCAAGTCAGCAGTAAAAATTAAGCAATGATGTCGAATACCGAAAAATAAATTTGTAATTTATGTTTATATTTGCACGGTGACGATTACTCCAGTCGGTCTGTTTGTATATGAAATATGCTATCACGATTTATCGTTACGAAAGCATCCAAAGAAATAAAAATGTAATCACATGAATTTAATCATGAGTGCATGAGTGATGAAGACCGAGTTGCGGGCCGAGTAAGATCAGTTCGTTAGTCGGCGTAATCGCACCGAGTCGTCACTTCGACAGGTAGCTTCCTCGTAAATAAATTTCATCACCCGACAATGTGGTTTTTTAACACTTTATTTTCAATCTACTTAACAATTAGTGTCGTTAATTGTGATTATTGGGCGGAGAGGGACGAATTTATCAAAAATGAGGAAGCTAAAGCAATCGGCGGCTCGTTGGTGTTATCCGAAAAAGAAAAAATAGTAAACGACGTTCTCATGAAGAAAAAGTTGAAGGAATACGACGCCGGCTTTTCAGACCCCAGTACTTTTTTGCCGGCGTATCATCTGTTCGACACGCTGGAGCAGATCGAAGAGTCGGAAGTGTTCCAGTTTATTAAATCTCTGCCCAAAGGGGGGATGTTGCACGGCCACGACACCGCGCTGGCATCGGCTGAATTCGTCTTCAATTTAACCTACAGTGGTAACTTGTATGCGTGCGTCGTAAATTCCCGTTTGGCTTTTCACTTTTTCCAAGAACCGATCGCCGATGTATCTTGCGAATGGAAGTCGGTGGACGTGTTGAGAAATGCCAGCAGCGAATTCGATCAATTCGTCAAGTCTCAAATAACGCTGATCAGAGACGATTATCGAGACGTTTTCACGGACATAAACATAGTGTGGTCGCATTTTATGGACTTGTTTATGACTGTAGATGGCCTGCTTACGTACGTACCGGTATTTGAACGCTACTTCTACCAAGTTTTGCAAGAATTATACGACGATAACGTCATGTACTTGGAATTTCGTAGCACATTGCCGACTCTTTACGATTTGAACGGAAATACGTATGGGCCTCTTGTCGTGGCGAGTATCTACGAAGAGACGCTAAAGCGGTTTATGGATACACATGAAGATTTCTTGGGCGCGAAATTGATTTACGCGCCTGTGAGGAAGGTGGACAATGCTACGATGGATGAATACGTCGAAACAGCGATTGCGTTGCAGCAAAACTTTCCGAATTTCCTGGCAGGTTTTGATCTGGTCGGCCAAGAAGACCTTGGGTATCCATTAGTCGACTTCGTAAATCAACTTTTAGATTTGAAAGGTCAAATGCGATTTTTCTTCCATTCCGGGGAAACCAACTGGTCGGGGACGTCCACCGATTTGAACTTGGTGGACGCGGTGCTATTGGGAACGGAGCGGATCGGCCACGGTTACGCCCTATTCAAGCATCCCGACGTCATGCAGGCGGTAAAAGAGAAGAAAATTGGCGTGGAAGTGTGTCCCATTTCGAATCAAGTCCTTATGCTGATCGGCGACGCGCGGAATCATCCGGCAAATTATTTCATCGCCAACGATTTCCCAGTGGTTATTTGCAACGACGACCCCAGTTTTTGGGGGACCAAGGCGTCCAGCCACGATTGGTACATAGCGTATATGGGGATGGCCGCTAGGAATGCCGATTTGAGATTACTTAAGCAACTGGCGATGAATTCCCTGGAGTACAGTTCTCTAGATGACAAAGTTTCCGCTAAAGAGAAATGGGAAGAAAAATGGAATAATTTTATTGATGATATGATTTTGAAGCACATGCCTTTAACGATCGAGTATTATCATGAAAATGTTATATTATTTGATTAATGTGAGTATTTTTATATGATAATGTCAAGTAATTGATAGATGCGTCAAAGTTATTGAAAAAAATAAATTACATACCAGAAGTTTTAATTTTAGAATAGATTCTAATCAGATGTTATACCTGTCAGATAAGTTGTGATAATGCTTATTATAAAATAAAATAAAGAATAATTGTAAAGGAATGCTAAGGTGTCAACTATTTTCCTTATATGTAAAAAGCGAATAAATAATAATAAAGATACAATATAATGATCAAATAGGGGAAACAATAATTATACTTTAAACACACACACATATTAAAAGTACGTAAATGTTAATGCAAAAATAAAAACAAAAATTTGCTTGTTAACTTACTTAATATTATTATCATTGTATCTCCATCTCTGGAATCACGTTCATAAGTAGGGGAACATGATAATAATACTACATTTGTATGTATCATCTTTAAGAAACCAGTTACCGGGGATCGATCTTAAAATACAACAATTTAGTTGGCTTCTACCCGATTTGTCTTTGGATTTAAAAATTCGATTTATGGATAATTGTATTTCAATAAACGCAAATACGTATTAATTTGCATTCAAAAATATTTCTTTAAATTTTTTGTCAGAACAGTACTCCATTTGAGTAAGTAGTAAGTTCCACGAGATGACTACGTAAATGATAATCATCCAGGCACTTGGCATGAAGTGGTTAATACCAACTAAAATCAAATGCAGGTTGATTTTAATTTGCATTAAAGAGTAAATTTCATAAAAAGAATCTGTGGCCAGCTATCAAACTGTTGTTTATAAACTGAAAATATTACAAACAAAATAACTAAGTTAACTAAGAAATAATCTCTTCTCAAACCGTACTCAAAGTAAAAACTACAATTATCAAGATTAAAATATAAATACAAATTAAACAAATCGTCAATATCCAGTCGAAGCTCTTTCAAATAACCTATACCAGTCAATTGTAAAGGTACGGACCATAAATGGCGCAACCATTTCAAATATAAAAAATATAGTATTTGCTTCAAGTGCAAAAATAATAGCACAGAAATATGACACGCGCACAATGATTGTATGCAACTATTAATTTTTTCCTAATGTAAAACTGTAAAAACTGTAAAACTTAAAAGTTGTCTTAATTTTTATCTAAGAATGTTTTATTTTAACATGTGTTCTGCTTGAATTTATTTATTAATGTGAGAGATTAGTTTGCACTTGTTTTTCGTCCACATGTAATTAATTTATAATATTTTGTGTAGTTCATAACTTTCTTAGTAAATATTTCAATATTTCTGCTGACAAAATTGTTGTTGTTATTTTTGTATTGTAATTTTAATTTGAGTTCTTGAAAAAGATTTAATTAATAAATCGAAACGTTGACTTGGGAAAAATTTGACCGCAACACATCAGCTATCCATGTACATGTCGCACATTCTAAGTAATGTAACCTCAGAATATAAGTTCATTGTAAAAAAAAAACTCATACCAATTCGTCGAATCTATTAATGGGTTTAAACTACCGCAAAATGCATACTAATTTCTCGTGATATTAAGTCAATATTTACGAACATACTGGGAGACCTAATTATGGAATTAATCAAAGAAATCATCAATAGCAGATTTTACAACGATGGGTAAGGCAAACTTCAGTAAAATAATGAAATTCTAGTTATTTTAATTACCAAGATAAATACTACAAACAATTATTCATCAATCGGACAACCGATATCACTGGGATTGTCATCAGTGGTAATCAACCAACTTTTAATAATCCCATCTCCAATTTACTTTAGAAGTAGAGAAGGATAACAACATTTCCTCGACACTACTTTAAAAAATCACATGATGGTGTACTGATGACTAATTGGTTCATGAAAGAGAGTAGTTCATGTAGACTTATAAACTACAATTCTCAACATAAGTTTGCACAAAAAATTAATACGATTATGATAACTTAGTTTCCACAAAAGAACATCAATAATACGAGGGGAGATCATTATTTAGCGTCCCTGACATAGTAGCGTTGAGTGACTTGTTACATGTTCAAATAATTTTGAATTTAAGTAGACAAGTTTATAGAAATTCTAAAAATGGAAAAATCAGAGGTTCGTGCTGTTATAAAATAGAATATACTGGGAAGACAAACATGTGAACATGCGAAGGGTGCTGGACGACCAGTGACTGTCACTGCAGAAGAAAATGTTAATCGTATACACGATATGGTAATGACAGATATACGACTGACCATTCGCCGGATAGCTGAAATTACGAATTTTTCTTATGGTACTATAGAAAATATTTTAACAAATATTTTGGGGCTAAAAAAGTTGTATGCACGTTATGTCCCACGAATGTTGACACCTGGACACAATCGTTTTAGAGTATTGCATTCTGAAGCCAGTTTGGCAAAGTTTAAAACAGATCCGGATGACTTTCTTTCTCGATTCGTCACTGTTGATGAAACGTGGGTTCGCCACTTCGATCCCACCCCGCAAATTTCGTGTTTTGCCATCCGCTGGTAAAGTTATGGCCACAATTTTTTCGGACGCAGACGGAATTTTGATGATTTTTTGGAACGTGGACATACAATAACATTCTCCTACTATGCCAAACTTAATTTCAAGATTGCGCGATTATGTCAAGGAAAAAGACGGGGAAAATTGAGCAATGGAATCCTGTTTCATCAAGACAACGCTCCTGTCCACAAAACCCATGTTGCCATGAGCGCTATTCTGAATGCAGGATTTGAATAGTTTGAACATCCCGCATATTCATCAGACATGGTCCTAGTAATTTCTTTTTATTTCAAAAATAGAAAGAATATCTTCGGGGGACCAGATATTATGACAATAATGAAGTGATGACGGCCGTAAACGGCTGGTTGGAAGAGCAACCGAAAGATTTTTTTCTATTCAGGGAGATTATGTAGAAAAATAAACGTTTGATATTTCTTCAATTTGTTCACTTCTATGTTAGGGGCCGTAAATACCGATCCCCTCGTTTTAATACGAAATAGAAATATTATTAATTCCGGCCCAGCTTACATACATTGTTTTTATGTGCGGGCGCGTTTTGAAATAAGCTAACAAATGCTTCTTGAAAGAAAATCGAGCGCGATAAGCCAAAATATAAACGAAATGAATTATGCCCTGTTATATCTGGGTGGCCCCCGGACGCTGAATTTGTGTCTTTGAAGAGAATTATTATATTTTCAATCGTGCTCATTGTTCGACAGAATGTGGGTATTCATTTAAGAAATTGATTAGCTTAATTAAATTGCCGGCAATTACGGTCCCAGCGAAGTGAGCAAAATTAAGAAACGGCGATAATCACGTATGGTGCGGGCGTGACAAAAACGAAATATTAATGCGATAATATTCAAATCTTGTGTGGTTTCCCCTCTTCGAGAAAAAAAGATTATTGAAAATATGATTTTAAGACGAATGGTGAACGAAAGACAGTTCAGTGCTTGACGAGCTCCAACAGGAAGCAGGGAGTTCGTTGATGAGCTCTGCCGCGAAATCAAGTCTAGAATAACATCTCAGAAAAATAATCGGTATCGTTTAAAGTCAAAAACGTGTAGAAAAGTAAACTATTCTATTATTAGAATTTAAATAGATTTGGTTTTTTTTATGAATTTCGATTAAAATTATGTTGTGCAAGAAGAAGCTTAAACAGAGACGAATTATCACTCATCCGATCTATTATTTTTGGAGTTATAGGATCAAGAGGAAATGTAAGATTTTTTATTAGTAACAAGTGCGAAATTGTGCGAGTTCTAGTAGTTTCTATTTTTGTTTGATAAATTACATTTATTAGGGGAACCTGCAAGGACAAGTTTTCTTTCCTTCCTCTAAAGATTAAAATTAAAACGTGTAAAGGTTTTATTGATGGTCGTTTTTTTTATATACGTTGATTACAAGTTCGTTCGTCGCTACTCTTAACATATATTTTATCGTGATGCTTATTTTAATTTCATTAAATCTTTTTTTTTCTTTTATAATAACGTTAATTAAACTATACTTTTATTTTTATTAATTAACTAACCCCAAATTGAGACAGACATGTTAAAAGAGACCTAACTCTAATTTGACGGAAACAGTCGTCTATATGTTTGCTGGTGGCAGCATTAAAAAATAAATTTTCACACAAGTGGATTGATTATCCGCGAGAACAGGAAAATCGGGATAGTAGAAAAATCTTGAAATAGGCCATGCTACCCCACGGGACAAAAGATTCCTACGCTCCGAAGGAAGCCCTTTTGGTGACCGAGTTCCTGGAACTTTTCCAGGTTGGTTTGGCGACTGGACACTAATTCCCGCCGGGTCTACCTTTTAACCTGCAACTGCACAGCTGCCAAAGATGGTCGGACTGTCGCACGCTGCTCAACGCGGCATTCATAGTTAGTGGACACATGTCACTGTAGACAATAACATGGCATTGAGTCATTACATTTTCTAAATGCCTCAAACAGCAAGAACCTATTTTTTGCGATCACCTGGAAGCAATATTTTCGTCTCACACATACATATTAACTTTATTGTCATGGAAATTCATGGAATAAGGTAAGGCTTTTTGTAAATAAAAAGAAAAGGCAAAGTATTTATTGGGATTTTCGATGGAAATTTATCTTCTTGTAATGCTTTTCTGGCTAATTCAGCATCTTGCAAGTGAACATCTTGTTTTTGTACAAGAAATTGTACAAATTTCATGTTCAAGAAATCGCATTTTTCACGAGGTATCTTTACGTGGCAAATGGAAATGCAACTTGAAATCTCGTTTAAAGATTTTTCTGTACGTCCATTCATTAACTGAACAAACATAAAAAAAAATGCTGGCATATTTTCCATTCAATGTGTTTCCGACTGGCCTGATTTACTTCACTGCTATCAATAATACATTTCAAACTATTGGCAACATCAAAAGGTTCAGTTTTTGATCCCCCCGGCACGGGGGGGGGGGGCGAATTACGGCGCCCGGAAGGTAATCATTTATTAATAAAGTTAAATAAACCAACCAACCAATAAACCACCAGCATTGAGAAGAAAGTAAAAGAACTGTCACCAGCATTGAGAAGAAAGTAAAAGAACTACTGAACAAATATAAAGGCCATATACAGGAAAAAACTTACTGGAAATTAAACCCCCACCACATCTCCACGGACTACCGAAAATTCACAAAGAAGGAGCGCCGTTCGATTTTTTACATAGGCTAGGTCTTGCACAAATTATTAATACTCCAACTAGATTCACAAGAACCTCTCAAACTTGTTGACTCGTTTATAATTACAAACAAAGATAATTCCATATTTGACTCCGGCATGCGCAGTTTGAACTTGTCGATCACGAGCTAATATTTCGTAAAATATCTCAAACTGTACCAAATCCTTGTTTTTTTTTATAGAGATATCAAACATATCGATTTTAATAGTTTGTACCATGATTCGCGTTGTTGTTCTTTGCATCAGATATTTTACATAAAAAATATCGACAATAAGTTAGATTTTTCTCAACTCAAAATACTTTTAAATCGATATGCCCCGGTTAAAATAAATCAGTTTAAGAGACGATCTTTCCCACCCTGGCTGAGCGATGACATTAAATATTTGATAAACTTACGAGACAAAGCTTACAAATCCTTCAAAAAGTCTAAAAATGGACATAAATGGGAATATTACAAATTACGTAATTTCTGTACAAGTTTCAAAATTCTAGCGTAAGAGATATGTGGAAGGAGTTACGCTAATCTAATATCTATAATAAAGGCTCTACATCTGTCCCTGAGCATCTCAGTAATCCGAATGACATAAATAACTTTTTTATCAACAGCATATGCAGAAGTACGGGCAGTAATGTTGATTTTACATTTTTACTTACATCATAAACATCTTAATATAAGTGAAAATTTTCAATTTCAAAACTTAAATGAATTCGATATTGTTAAGTAATTAATAAAATATTATTCTTCTGGTGTTAATATTAATATTACCCTAATAACAATGTGTGTCCGCATATAATTCCCTTTATAACTCATATCAATGTTTGCATTATTGATGAGGTTTTTCCTGCTTGCTGGAAACTTGCTCTAATTACTTCTATCCGTAAGTGTAATGATATAAACTTTAAAGATTTGTGACCGATCAGCATTCTCCTGACACTATCCAGTTCTTGAGAGAGTAGTAGTAAGCAGTTACGGCAATCCTATTCCTAATTTCAGTTATAAATAATATCGTATGGACTCTTAAAACGCCTCTAGGAACACGATCAAATTCGGAAAAGTGTGTCGACCTTAATACGTACATTTATGAAGAGTGCAGGATTTACCGATTCAATTAAGAAAATCGTTAAATCAATTGCGAGAGTACAGGATTTAAATATTATTTATAAACATGTTTTATTTATAAAATTGAAGCTACATAAAGACTTTTTGGGAGAATTCTACAATCCAAAACTTGACAATGCTTCAAATAAAGTAAAGGCAATATGGCATTTGTAAACTCGGAAATGGGTAAGTCAAAAAGGCAAGAATCTTTTTCGCTTGTCTACGATGGTAAGGAAATAGATGACCCAGTATGCATTAGTAATATTTTCGGAGAATATTTCGCGACAATTGCTAGCAGAAAACTCAGCGACCATTTTCCTGAAGGATTTTCCAAGATATGTACAACAGGTTTAATGTGCAACAAAACGATGTTCCATTCTGAAATCGTCGCAGTGATAAACAGCATGGCCAGCAAGAAGAGTTGCGGTTTCGATGAAATACCAACTTCACTTATAAAAAGTGCTTGTGAGGAGAGCATATACTAAATGTATCTATTTTGAAAGGTAAGTTCCCGGACTTGTTAAAGCAAAAAATAGCGATCATTGTAACGTGGAGGACTTTCGCCCAATATCTTTGCTGAGCATATTCTCTAAAATTTTTGAAAAGATTATATGTAACAGGATGACATGTGCTATTTGTTGACCCAATTTTGCCTCTAATTACACTTTTTAAACAAAATTATTTATCAGTTATTAAGAATGTTAATTCTAATTATTGATTATCTTTAAAGCTATGTCTCATTGATTGGTTATATTCTAATGAATTGCTATTTATTGTCTAAGGTCACAACACAAGGTGTGTTGGCAGATCAGGTGGTTGATACTCTCTGAAATTACACCTTGAGATTTCCGCTATATATATTGTGTATATTATCCATTTGTATGTTGTTTTTTATGGAAATAAATTTATTTAAAAATTAATATTTTAATTCATTCCTCCCCGTATGGTTACATACATAAGTTTGTGTATTAAAAGAGTTAAAAGAGCTGGGTTTCAGAATTTTATAAATTTAAGATATTTTTTGAATTTGCTAAATAGTTTAACGCGCGAGGCCAGGTTTCGGACGTTTCGCGTTGAACTAAAATGTAATTTTCCGTTGCACAAGTAAAGAACCTGGGAAACTTTAAACCCCGAGTGAACGGACTTTTTGGATGCCAACGTCGATCTTACATCCAACTGGAGCCAGGCCGAGGTGAAGAGGCTATGGGGTGAGCTTTTCAATTTCTTAAATTGCGGACTTTGCATGCACGATGGCGGTGCAAATCAATTTACCCTACATTCAGGTAGCCAGATGGGTATTTACTGGAATGTTACGACATTGTTATTATCATAGAAATTCCAGAAATGCTTAATACGGTCCTACTTAAGATAATGCACCCCATCCGTCTATTTTTATTTATGGTTTGCCATCGCTCACGGTTTAAGTGCATATATATATGTGGCGTGAAACTGCCATAAAATTTTACAAAAAAATATTCTTTATTTTTATTGTTGACAAACATTGTTAATTTCAATCCTAGTTTTTCGATCGCCTCAGAAAAGTGTGTATTGTTATACGTATTTGCGAATGTTCTTACTTTTGTTGTTGAATAAAATCTGTTATTTGTGTCTTATTGTATTAAGTCATTTTAAAAATGCACACTACAAAAACCTTCAATAAGCAAACAATCGCGAGCACTAAAACAAGATACTAAACAACATGAACGGAGTATCGAATAACATTTTTCATAAATTGTGAAGATCCGAAACCTACTAAAAAATAAAACACATATAGCAAGAATACTATACATCTGTTTCATTATATTATATTTCAAAACAATTCACAAAATATCTACAGTATTATAACCCCAAGCGAATAGGAGTTTCTAATGGGGACGCTAAGCACCACAACGTCAGCAGCCATGGATCTTCCTCCTTTGTATATTTTGCTGCAAAGTGAGACCAGGAAGGCAACACATTGTTTTCACAATGCGGCTATGCAAAGGCCGCAGATATTGGCCTCTAATAGAACAGGCTGTCGACCGACATTGAAACGCATGACATCCTGGGTATGAGGGCTGACACAATGTCTAGTCTATGAGAGTTATTAAAAAACCCTCGGCAGCATAAGACGATAAAAATTTCTGACAGCAGAACAGCACTGCAAGTCCTTGCTGACAATCAATGTATGTCGATGTCAACCATACAGTGTTGTCTCAATTAGGGACAACCAACAAGGTTAGCCTGGTCTGGATAACCAGACACACTGGAATAAAGGGAAATGAAGCAGCCGATTCTTTGGCAAAGAGCGGAGCTAACCGTGAATTTATTATTTCATTAAAATTCTTAACAATCATTTAAATAAAGCCGATAAAAATACAGCATCGACTAATCTATTTTAACAACATACTTATCGTACGACATAATCCTTTGGTAGATCAATTACTTTCGGAAATTCCTTCACTTCTTCCGTGGAATAGTGATCCAAACGTTTCGGAATCGCTCTTATCTGTCTGATTTGATTGGAAACGTTTTTCATGAGTTCAGAAGGAACGTTCGCATCCGGGAAAATATGCAGCCTTTGCATCGTGTACCGCCTCTGCAGATTGCCATCCATACTGTTGTACACGGCTTTTTTTAACACCTAACAAAAAAGAAATTGGGGATAAATTAACAAATACAACTCGACAATCACCATCGTTGGATCCTTGCTATGCAATTCCCATGCCAAAGTCCACGTGGCACCCCGGGGATACCCAGTGTGATGAAAATATACACGTTTCTTCCATTCGTCACCTGGTAGAGCTATCTCGGAACTATTTATCACAATTACGTGATCTCCACAATCATCTGTAAATAAAAATACTTAAAAATTAATTTTCGATGACTTACTGAATACAAGTGCTTTAATTTCGTCATTTGAGGACGTACTCATAGGATGGTAGATGGGTTTGTGCAAACCCATTAGATATTTTTTTAGAAGTGAAGCCGATTCGAAAGGGTTTTGCCATGTCGCGTCGTATATATGCCATACTCTTGCAAAAGTCGCCCATTGCTGAAACATGCAAGTTCAATGTTTGCCATTTTCAGCTAAATCATTACCTACTTGCACACGTTTAAGGACTGACATTAATTTTATGGTAAACTCAATTTGAAAATCCGTAACTTTAAGGTTATGCAGAACATGTACTGAACAGTATAGCCAACATCGCAACATCCCTAATTGAACCATAATTAAGAACACCCTAATAATAGTTTTCATTTCAAAAGACTACTGTGGTATAATTTAATTTAAAATGAAGCATAATAGTAAATTGGAGACTGTCGTTGGCAAATTCATTGAAACTACACTGCTGAAGATGACAAATTAGTTGTCGAAATGTACATCTAGTGTTAATAAAATACTGTATGGTATGGGTAAGTTTGTTTCAATTTAAAATGAAACGTTTGAAATGCTGCACTAGTTAGTGACTTCAATCGGCTTTTTATGGGAATAAACAATCGACGAAGAGACAATCTTCTAATCACTCGATAATTACTCCCCCCACCAATTCAAAGATATCCTTATTTGCATCAAAAAAGCGATTATCCAGTCGCCGGTGACTCTTAATTGCGACTCGTTTGTTCTTTCTTTTTCAAACGGACGGTGCCAGGCTTCGGACGTTTCGCGTTGAACTGAAATATAATTTTCCGCTGCGCCGGTAAAGAACCTGGGAAACTTTAAACCACTAGTGAAAGGACTTTTTGGATGGCGGCGTCGATCTTACATCCAACTGGAGCCGGGCCGAGACGAGGCTGTGGGGTGAGCTTTTCAATTTCTTAAATTGCGTACTTTGCATGCACAATGGCGGTGCAAATCGGATCTGAATTGCGTGTCATGGAAAAATCGACCTGTTTCATTCCGTAATACGAAATCTATTAAATTAATTGCGAATTTGTGCGTTTGTAATCTTGTATACGTTCAAAAATTTCCTTAATCGATTCAAACGTAAAGTAAAAATGTTCGTACAACTTATATGACGCGCACATAGTAATTTGCACATAAGCAACCCATGAAAAGACAATCGTAACTTCCAATTGTTGCCGGCCGGCGTTGCCGTGGGCTGAACGTGCCCAATGCAGGCTATGGGGTGAGCTTTTCAATTTGTTAAATCGCGTGTACGCGGCAATTTACGTCGCGTGATGGCGCCGAAATAATCGACACCGAAAAATGGCGGTGCAAATCGGAATAAAATTAAATTAATAAATGGCACATATGTCATAGTAAAGTTCGAAACTTACGTATTCAGGATTTTTAAGATCTACCACTTGTCATTTCTTTAAATAGTTCGTCGTTGGTTTTGTTAATTTAAGTTCTGATTGAATTTGCGATGAAATCCGACCAAGCCAAGGAAACCTTTGATTCGTTTAGTCGTCGTAGGTAGTTTGGAACTTTGTGTAATGGAAATTTTATCCGGCTGAAGTGTGTCAGGATTTTTCGATCTTAATTGAGACCTGATGGGTTCTTTTAACCCAAATAACAGAGCTTTCAATAGCATAAGTAGTTTATACACAATACACGTGGTGTTTCAAGTTCAGTCGGTTTACAACAAACACATTTTTTCCCAGTACATTAAAATATTAATTTGTTAAATGTTTGTTTCAGATGCTGGTGTACGACGAAAAAAAGATAAAAACGCTCATAATTGTAACGTCATTTTATTTGTAAGAAAGCAACATAAGTGTTTTCACACGTCGTGTAATTAAGGGGGCTTACTTGGAAGTCGACTGTTACCCGCACGACGGTACGACTCGTCATTCGCAAGCGTTAGGTAGGATGCTGTATCCACCCTGGGCATCTGTTAGTCCCGTGTGAAGCTTGCACACACGGGGTGTTGTCCACACCAAAAGGGTCAGGTATAACAAGTGCTGCGCGTATGTTTGCCTCATCAGCGAGATCATCGTAAACATGATCAGGGGAAATAGCTGTGGTCCTAGGATCTGCTATCAAAGAACCGAAGAGTATGCCTCCTACACGGCGCGTGTTGCATTTATTTGCTACATCAGAATTTGCTAATAGTGTCGATGTAAAATCGATGGCGTTTTTATTTTTTTGAGCGCCGGCGGGCCGAGTATGGGTGGAGCCGGACCGACTTCCAGAAGGTAAGCTTGTGAGATTTTAACTTTTATAATACGTTGCGTTTCAAGTTCAGTCGGTTTACAACAAACACATTTCCCAGTGTACATTAAAATATTAAATTCGTTAAATGTTTGTTTCAGATGGTGGTGTACGATGAAAAAAAGATAAAAACGCTTATAGTCATTTTATTTGCAAAGCAACATAAATGTTTCACTGTCATGTATCGTTTTGATGGGGCTAACTCTTGGCGGTCTACTTTTAACCCGCACAAAGCACGAAACGTCATCTGCATGGTGACAGTATCCACTCTGGGTATCGCTAATTCGCGTCTACAAAGCGTGTCGTTATCCGTTACGGGTGAGGTATATGCAGTGCCACGTGTGGGCTATAAAGGAAACTGCTTTGGGTGTGCCCCTTAACTGCATAATGTGCTACATTTAAATTTGCTAATAGTATATTTTGCATTATTTAAATAATGGCGTTTTTATTTTTTTGTGAGCACCCGTAAGCAGGATATGGGTAGAGGTGCGAGGATTTCGAGGATTTCCAGCAACAACAACGGCAACATCTACATATACTGTTGAGATTAAAAGAGGTAAGCTTGAGATTATAACTTTTACAATTAATAGCGTTTTGTTGTAAGCTGGTGCTAAAGATGAATTTGGTTTCAAAAAAATTGTGTCCTATTTCTTGTCTGATCCTCTACACGAGATAACTGGGTATGTTCTTAGGGATAGCATAAGTAATCTATACACAACACATTGTGTTTCAAGTTCAGTCGGTTTACAATAAACACGCTTTTATCCAACAGCGATACCATGGCTGTAAATATATCGAAATTAGTCGAAATTAAATTCAATGAAAAAATTACCCGCATAAATTCTTCCTCCGCATCGGCGATATGGGTGAAGACGGCGTGCACCGGCGTGCGGGGCCAAATGCGTCATGTACATAAACATGGGATGCTTCACGTCGTGTTCCTCTATGACTCTTACGGCCTGTGTGGTGAAAATCGTGCTAGAGTATTTACCCTTCGCGTCCCAATCCACGGTCATGTTCCTCCTCATATCATAATCGACTTTGTTGGTGTACTACGAAAAATCGATTAGCTTTTATATACACTCAACACTTACGGTCGCTGTCGTCGTGTGATCTAAGTAATCCTGGTGACCCTGCCAGTAACCGTAGTGGGTGTGGGTCCTGTAGCCGTGTTTCTTCAGCTGCTGTGGTAAAATCGTTTCGTTCAGCGGCAGCCCCCACGGTTCGGGTTCAAGGATCGCTAGGTGCTGCATGCCTGAAACCGTCGCATTTATATGGAATCTGCATTAACGGATCGGACTCGAGGATGAAAGTGAAACGCGTTAAACGGAGCATTACGAAGTGGTGTCGTGGGCGGTGGCAGGTTAAGGACGCGGCGATGGAATTCCACCTACGAGGGCGTCGTGTTCGGAGTGGGTATCTCGTTGCTTCCGTGTAAACCAACATCGTTCCAACCCTTAAAAAATTTAATAATCTAATACGTGGACACGACATTGAAAAATATGTTACAGTTACATTTTTAGAAAAACGTTTCATATGAATAAAAAAGTTAGAATGAACTTTGGCACAAATGAATTTTTGAACTATTTTTGAAACTATTTCCTTATAAAATTTAAAAAATATATATCCCTCGTTTAGTGTAACTATGAAGGCGTCACTCTCCATAATTCGATTATTGTTATTTGCGTATTAACTTGCGTTTCATAATATCATCTTCGACATCGTGTGCGCCATGTAACATATCATCGACATATGATTGTGTCGTATATCTCGTCAGCCCCTCTAAAACGATGTAATTGGGTTAGCATAAATAATCTATACACAATACGTTTTGTTTCAACTTCAGTCAGTTTACAATAAACGCATTTCTCAATATACTTCAAAATATTAAATTAAATGTTTGTTTCAGATGCTGGTGTACAACGAACGAAAAATAAAAACTCTCATAGTCATTTATTTGTAAAGCAACATAAATGTCTCACTGTCATGTATCGTTTGATGGGGCTAACTCGTGGCGGTCGACTTTTAACCCGCAGGGTGCACGAATCGTCATCTGCATGGTGACAGTATCCACTCTGGGTATCCCTAATCCGCGTCTACAAAGCGTGTCGTTATCCGTTACGGGTGAGGTATATACAGTGTTCATCAGGCGATAATTGTTGAGTCTGCTCGGGTGTGCCCCTTAACTGCATAATGTGCTACATTTAAATTTGCTAATGAAAGTGGAATAGGCCTCTTGGGGATACCACTATAAAAAAAACGCGCCAAGCGCTTTACCTCTGGGGTGGTGTGGAAAAAAGCAAATGAAATAACTAAATCAGAAACGCAAATTAAAACACAATTACTTTGTTAAATATCACGTATATTTCGACCGTTCGTCAATGACCAAGTTGGTTGAAACCGCGGTCACGGAGTGTCGAAATATACGTGATATTTAACAAAGTAATTGTGTCTTAATTTGAGTTTAATTATGGAATATCACAAAGTAACGGCTTACAACATCAATTATTTAAATCAGAAACTATAATAAATTCAAATATAGAGTAGTATATTGGCTCTTATGGCTCTTATACTGCATAATGTGCTACATTTAAATTTGCTAATAGTATATTTTGCTTATTTAAATAATGGCGTTTTTATTTTTTTGTGACCGCCCGTAAGCAGGATATGCATAGAGGTGCAAGGATTTTTAACAACAACAACGGCAACACCTACATATACCGTTGATATTAAAAAGGTAGACTTGAGATTATAATTATTTATAACTACATACACATAGATTTCATATTTGCACTTGTTAGGTTGGGTTGGATTGGTGTATGTAAATTAGACACAATAATATATTCTAATATAGGATACTAAATTTCAGATGATGGTATGTGAAGAAAGGAAGATGTGAAAGTGGAATAGGCCTCTTGGGGATACCGCTATTAAAAAAACGCGCCAAGTGCTTTACCTCTAGGGTGGTGTGGAAAAACGCAAATGATATAACTAAATTTGAAACTATAATAAATTCAAATATAGAGTACTTTTATATTTCAATTAAATTTAATAATATCCGAGTAGGGAATTAAATGAAATAGGGCGGGGCCATACGACAGTTGGCATTATTCGCATTTACCACAATGTGCCATTAGACACAAAAATGTCATAACTTTGCGAACACCGAAGCAAACGTTTCCGAGAAATAATTTTCATACCGTTGGACTTGTAACGACTCCTACAACATAATAAAACAGGTATTTAGCCGTTCCGTGACGATTTTTTGGCCATGAATGTTTATCTTCCGGGGGCCGTAATTCGCCCCCCCCCCCGTGCCGACCGACAAAAAATTTCAACGGATTCTCATTTCTACACCTTTAATTAGCCCCCAAACAAAAAAACATTCAAATCGGTGACTACACCATATTCGCTAATCCCCTTGAATTTTCTTCCACAGAAAGAATGGAGACTGATATAAATGATTCCAAGTACAGGATCATCGAAGTGAAATCTGAATCACTAGATTGTCCAACCTTATTTCCAACGCTGAGGTCTTATGGATATTCTCATTTTGAAAGTGACCAGAAAAAAGCAGAATGTGCTGTCGCCATAAAAGAAGAGAAATATGAAGATACTTGTTTACCGATAAAGGCGGTAAAATTAGATACCATTAATGTGGTGCTGAATGTTTCAAACAGTGGAATTGCACCCAAGGATATTAAAATTAAGTTGGATCACAGTGATGACGATTTATTGAACTTTTGCAGCAACAATTTGCCAGGTGAACAAGGTAATGCAGTTGAAAGCGTTGAATCAGGCAACATGAAGCACAAGATAACAAATTGTGACATTTACACAAAAAATGATGAGATGAACAATATTTTGAAATACAAGACAGAATGCAGCAACGAGAAATACAAGTGCAAACTTTGCTGCAGAGATTTCAAAACAAGAGAACATGTGAAAGTTCATATGAAAATACACACCGATGGTAAAAACTTCGACTGTGATGTTTGCAAGAAGTGTTTCACGAGGAAAGGAAACATGATGGAACACATGAAAAAACACGGTAGTGAAAAAAATTACAAATGTGAAATTTGCAACAAATCCTTCACGACAAATCAATGTAAGTTACGGCACATGCGAGCGCACACCAGTGAGAAAAAACATAAATGTGATATTTGCGAAAAATGTTTCTCGTTGAAAAGTTATCTGTCGACGCATGTGAAAATACATACCGGTGAAAAAAATTATCAATGTGAATTGTGCGAGAAACGGTTCATAACGAAACAAAATATGGCTGTGCACATGAAACGGCACACCGGCGAGAGAAATTACAAATGTCAAATTTGCACGAATTGCTTCGTAACGAAAGAAAGTCTATCGAAACACGTAGAAACGCACACTGGCAAAGGAAATTTTAAATGTAAAATTTGCCAAAAATGTTTCACTACGAACCAAACTATGTTGCAGCACATGAAGACGCACACCGTCGAAAGGAACTACAAGTGCGAAAATTGCAGCAAATGCTTCACAACGAAGCAATATATGTCACAACACATGAAAACGCACGTCGACGAACAAAATAACAAATGCGAAATTTGTAACAAACGCTTCGCAACGAAATCCTATATGTTGAAACATATGGAGGTACACACCGGGAAAACGAATCATAGATGCGAAATTTGCGACAAATGCTTCACAACGAAACCACATCTATCGAGACACGTCAAAACGCACAGCGGAGAAAGAAATTTTAAATGTGACGTCTGCGACAAATGGTTCCGCACGAAATATTACATGTTGGAACACGTGAAAGGGCACACGAGTAAACGAAATTACGAATGTGAAACCTGCAACAAGTGCTTCACAACGAAACGCTACATGTTGGAACACATGAAGGCGCACACTGGAGAAAAAAACTTTAAATGTGAAATTTGCAATAGGTGTTTCATAATGAAAAGAATTCTCGCCGTTCACGTCAAAAGGCACCGACAAAGCACCACCGAAAAGAACCATCAATGCGAAATCTGCACCAAATCCTTCGCGACGCAACAGAATCTATCGAGACACGTCAAGTCGCACACCGGAGAAAGGAACTTCAAATGCGACATTTGCGACAAACGCTTTCGAACGAAGTACTACATGTTGCAGCACATGAAAACGCACACCGACAAAAGAAATTTTAAATGTAAAATTTGCAATAAATCCTTCATGACGAACGAACACCTATCGCGACATGTCAAGCGACACGCTGGGGAACGAAATCATAAATGTGAAATTTGCGCCAGGTGCTTCACGTCGAAACGTTACATGCTGCAGCACGCGAAAGCGCACACCGGAAAGACAAATTATAGATGCGAAGTTTGCGGCAAATGCTTCATAACGAGGGAACATCTGGCGAAACACGTCAAAACGCACACCGGAGAAAGAAATTTTGGATGCACTATTTGCGACAAATTCTTCGTGACGAAAGACAATATGTTGAATCACGTGAGAACTCACAACCGTGAAAAAAATTACAAATGCAAAATCTGCAAGAAGTTCATCTCGACGAAACGATATTTGTCGCAGCACATGAAGAGGCACGCCGGCGAAAGGAACTACATATGTAAAATTTGCAGCCGGTATTTCAGGAAAAGAAAAATGTTTTTGGAACATTTGAAAACACACCCTGAGGGAAGCAGGGAATCTCTTAGTAATTTCCCCTGTATTGTACCAAAAATGACCACAGAAGAAGTTAGCAAGATTGATGTATCATTGATTAAGGAAGAGAGTGGTACGTTCCTTAAGAAAGACAATTTGGAGACCAACAATGGTAAGATTTACACATTTAATTTCACTGTTTCTACCTCAGTAATATTCAAGTAGCTAACATATATAATTATATTTGACATACACTGATCGCCAAAAAAAACCAGAGCACCCAAAAGGGACGATCGTACAAACTTGAAATTTTTGTGACAATTTGAGATTGAGTAAGACAATGAATGTTAACAATTTCAAGAAAATGTGTATATAAGAACAATGTTAAAAAATTAATAATGCGTGGTATCTCCTCCGAAACGAATGCATTCATTTAAGTCCCAGGGCATACTTAAAATTAAATGATCAATTTCTGCTTGTGGTATTTCATCCCAAGCTCTTTGAATTTGAACTCGAAGTTCAGCCAAAGTGTCTATGGGCGCTGGAAAATCTTCGACTTGCCGATCATGTCCCATACATGTTCAGTCCGATAAATCTGGGGACCTTGTAGGCCATGGCAGTAAATTGAGATAATTGTCATTAAAAACTCTCTGCGTTACTCTTGCAATATGTGGCCTAGTGTTGTCTTGCTGGCAAAACACTGTTGGGATGTCTTTGAAGGTATGGCTCCAAAACTTCGTTGATGTAGTGGGCCGCATTCAGACTTCCTTGAATGAAGACTGGAGTTGACCAGCTTCCAAATTGTATTACACCCCAAACCATAACACCCGGTGTTAAACCAGAATGGCTAAATGCAAATTGCATATTTACTCTTTGTCCTCTAGGTCTTCTGACACGTAACCGTCCATCAGATTGCCTTAGGCAAAATCGAGATTCATCACTGAAGACGATTTGATGCAATTCATCAACCCAATGCTCCCTCAGCCTACACCACTGGAGCCTGGCAACTCGATGCTTTGGGGTTGAAGGAAGCCGAACAATTGGTCGATATGACTCTAAGCCATACAAACGAATTCTGCGATAAATTGTTCGCATAGACACCTGTCTTTCCACAACAGCTCTCCAAGTAGCCCCCACCGACAGAGTTGTCTGAAACGGGTTAATTGAGGCCAGTCGCCGAAGACGCCTTTCTCGACATTCATTCGTAATTCGTGGTCGACCACTACCTCTCCTGCGTATTTCTGAGCCTTCGTTGGACCAAGCTCTCCATGCTCGAATTATTGTAGAGTCACTTCGACCCAATCTTCTGGCAATGGGACATAACAATGACACATGTACGGTAAATAAACATTTAAACTGTCACTAATCATTAAGTTAGCTGGTCATGATGAAATTTTAATCATTTATTCTTTCCTTGAAGTGTATATACCACCAAAATTTCTAGTCCGTATGATCGTCCCTTCTGGGTGCTCTGTTTTTTTTTTGGCGCTCAGTGTATAGTAGGTGTTTTCCTGTTAGTACTGATTTCTGTTTGGTTTACAGATAATATAGACAGAAAACCGTCAAAGGCTACAAATGAAAATTTTATTTGTAGTACCTTTAAGGAAGATGAACTCAAATCAATGGAAACTTTAAATATATGGCAGGAAACACTCCACAATGAGATTATAATTAAGGACGAGTGTGTAATGGATTAGTTATTAATGAATGCATGCAATAAATCTAAAATTATTGATCTAAAACAAAATGTGAAATGTCCAATCAGCGTTAGCAATGTATTCAGCACCTCTCCAACCTTCATCTATGTTAGTAAATTCAAATTGATATAAACACTCTGCTGTCTTATTTTCAATAAATGAAGTTTTTAAACCAACATATGCTCTTTTAAGTAACTTTCTTTTACCTATTCATATATGGTACTTGTTCCCAATGTGTACGATTATTATTTTATGTTGCATCTATCCCATGCATATGCTCTTGAGACTCATGTGCCGACTGTGTACTATAAATACTTGAAACAGAGTTCAGACGGCACACAAACATGATTATGTAATGGAGTGTGTCTTGTAGTCTGTTAAGCATGTCTTAGACCATGCAATACTGCACAATAAAAGTGTTTGGTGCTGTAATTCCGGTTCATTTTTATAATTGAATGAAGGTTATTGCTCTAAATTCGAATTTAGAGTCCTCATTTCATCCCATCTCATTGCACGGACAGGCGCGAGCCATCATAATATTTACAATTTTCACCAAATCATCCAACACAATCTTCATTGTTGTTAACACACCACGCACAGCTATGCGATGGATGCTTCAGTCTGTCAGTTTAACGTTGACATTCCCCCGAGCCCTATTTGTACCAATCTATTTTATTTTGAATAACAGTTATTTGCAAGTTTGAAAAAGAACTTCTGCAGTTGTGCATGTCTGGAGGGATTTGCAAAACAAGAAATCATCTATGACACTTTTATTGTGCAAGTATTTAACAAATGCTCATCTGCATTTTCATAACATTTACAGCAGGTACAAGTCTGCCCAGTTGTGTGAGCCTGTACTTTTTTAGCAACCAGTAAAGATAGTTCATAGGATGCTAATACAGCCCAGTACTTTATGTTTGAAAAACTCGATAGATTTATTTATTACAGAACTATGTTTAGTTACAAAATGTTGTCGAAATTTTCATGCACTTATTTGTTGAAGCTTCACTGCATAAAACATTGCCATGTGTCATCAATAACTGCAAAACTAATATTTGAAGGATCACATTTTTTTCACCAATTGGCATTTTTAAAGAGCCGGATTTCAGCTAAAAATTCATTATAAAACTATTCACATGTAACTGAATTGATTACAACGACGCAACTAATGTTAAGCTCTGGTTTCCTAGGGTAGCGATACTGTCATGTAGCGGTGTCATGTTACGACACCGTAATATGACGATGAACTACATCCATAGTGTTGACCGAAAAGATGGTAGTTGTGGCGGTAAACTAGAAGGTGTCCGTGCGTTAATTTAAAACGTATTTTCGTATTTTATTTGGAGTTTTATTTTATTACTGAATAACTGTCTAAAAAATGACAGCAAATCAGACCTATTTTTTGCTGCATCACCACTTGAACCACCTGGTTTTCCTCTTCGAATTATGTAGTAGTCCCTCATATAAGCCCACCTTTTGCTGCAGTCGACAGCTACTAGCAGTAGTTTGTTTTTTATTTAACAGCCTAACTTTTTTTCAAAAACATATACACATAAAGGCACCCATAAACAGTGGCTCCATGTGCTTCAATTAGAAGGAGTTTTATTCAACAGTTATGCTAGCAATTGTGGATGCAGAATGCAAATTTTTAGCAGTAGATATAGGTTCTTACGGTAGAGACGAAGATGCAGGAATTTACTTGCAGAGTACATTCTTAATAACACATTTAATATTCCTCGACCACAAACACTACCGGGAACAGCTGATGTGATACCACATGTGATTGTTGGCGATGAGGCTTTTGCTTTACGTGAATATTTGATGAAACCTTATCCGAGAAGGCAATCACTAATTGATCCATTCGAAGCTGTATATAACAATTGACTATCCTGGGCAAGGAGAACAACTGAAAATACTTTTGGTATATTATGTGGCTATTTTTTTTTATTTAATTCTTCAATGTTCAACGCAAACCCCTGAGGGTCCATCGACCACAAGTTGAAAACCACCGCTGTATTAGATGAAAAATATAGTTTTTGACATATTTAAAAGGTGTGAACAACTTTCTACCTGTGTGTATTAATAAACTTATTAAGAACTTTTTAATTTACTAACAAAAAAAACATCTAATATGGAATACATCGTTCATAAGCTAAAATAAAGACAAATATTTCTTAACTAGTACTTTTAATAATGCTAATCTGCAGCATATAATAAACAATGTTAACGAAGAAAAATAATACAAATTTTACTTATAAATAAACAAAATAAAATTCAAAACATATATCAATCGTGTTTAATGTTAATTGATCAGTACACTATAATGTCTGAACTCTGGTGTCGTCTAGTTGTGGCTGAAGATTCAGAATTCTGCCAATTCAAAATGATGATAACTAAGGAAGTGACTTAAAAGTTTTTGGGACTTCAATTTCATGTCTACAACTCTGCGATGTACTTGTGCTATTCAGAACCAATGGGGTTTTGACATTGCCTGGAGACAATTGAACTTGAACTATTGATTTTCAATTTGTTCTCCTTGAATAGTATCGTTCTTAGATCAGTCAAACACTTCAATTTCTGGTTGTAGTTCATTAAATTTGTCCCATGCAAACAAACTAGAAATTCTTATTAGCTTTCATTTTCGTTCTTCATCTTTGTAGGTAACAATTTTTATTGAATACATCAACTATGTTTGATTTAGAAGTGTTTATCCGTTAATAATGTAGTATCCATTATGTGTTCTTCCTTAATTAAAATCTGGTGCGTTTGGTGAAAATTGAAAATTTCCATGGAACTGAGTTTATCATCCTTAATGGCAATATCAACACGACTTTTATTTGCAACTGTTGATGGTTTTCTTTCTTTAGTGTCTGTAAATAAAAAAGAAAGTATGATTATAAAAGTCTGAGAGTTACATTTTAATTATACTGGTTGTGTACTGACATTAGTAACTTTTACATTATTCAGAACCAAAATTAATGTGAACGATATACGTGTTAGTCCAGGCCAAGCCAAGGAAACGTTTCTAACATGTTCTTAAAACAGGTTATACTTTTTGAGGAAGATCTAGTTTAGTGATCCTACCGCATGGATACATAAACCGTGAACGTCCTTAGGACTTAAATGAGGTTGTTTAAAAAGCCTTTACATTTCAAAAGGGAGCAGCATCAACAAGGCCATATTTTGTTCACGATGACACCCGTGCTCAGTTTGGAAATGGGATAATTTTTCGCTGAAGTATCTCAGTTGTCAGACTTAATACAACGAGATGCATTGATTTGGGCAAATGCGGATATTTTGTGAATTATATCACAAAATTAGCGAATGAAGATGCAGCATAAGCTTTTTTAAACTTGAACAACTATGCTCGCTTATTTCAATTTTATTTATTTATTTAAAGTTGGGGATTCAGACGGTTGTAAATAAATTGCCACCACTTGGAAACTAATTATTTCTAATCAGAATTTAGATTTTTGAATAAAAAGCGCTCTCGTAATTATCTTGTGATGTATATAATTGGGCGATAACAGCTGGCGTAAGTTTTTGTGATAATTTTTTGTATCGTAACATTGGGCGAAGGAATCAAATGCAGGCAAAAAATACTGGTACATTTTCCATTCAGTTTGTTTCCGATTGGCATGATTTACTTCACTGCTATTGAATAAAACATTTCAAACTACTAGCGACATCTAAAGGATTAGTTGACTGCTTAAAACTTACCATTAGTCTCCAAATTCTCTTTCTTCAGGAACGTATCAACCTCTTCTTTAATCAACAATTCATTAATCCCTTTAATTTCTCCTCTTGTAGTTTTCGGTACAATACGTGGAAAATTTTGGTGTTCGTCTGGGTGTGTTGTCAAATGTTCCAAAAACATTTTTCTTTTTCTAAAACCCCGATTGCAAATTTCACATTTATAGTTTTTTCCCCCGCTGTGTGTTTCCATGTGCTGCAACAAATATCCTTTTGTCATGAAAGATTTAATGCAAATTTTGCATTTAAAAATTCTTTTTCCGCTATGCCTCTTGACGTGTCGTGATAGATGTGGCTTTGTTGTGAACCATTTAGCGCAAATTTCACATTTATAATTTCGTTTACCCGCGTGCCTTTGCACGTGTACCAACATCGTGTATTTCGTCGCGAAACGCTTCTTGCAAACTTCACATTCGTAATTTCGTTCCCCGGCGTGCCTCTTCACGTGCATAGCGAGATTGGTTTTTGTGGTGAAGCGTTTGGCACAAATTTCGCATTTGTAGTTTGGTACGTCGGTGTGCGTTTTAGTGTGTTCCCGCATGTAATACTTCGTCGAGAAGCATCTGTCGCAAATTTCACATTTGTAACCTTTTTCGCCGGCATGCCTTTTCATGTGAGCGGTGAGATTTGATTTTATCGTGAAGCATTTGTTGCAAATGCCGCATTTATAGCTCTGCACGTCGGAGTGCGCTTTCACGTGTTGCAACATATATTGCTTCGTTGTGAAGCGCTTGGTGCATATTTTACACGAGTAATTCCGATCACCGGTGTGCCGCTTCATATGCATGGCGAGATTTGTTTTCGTGGCGAAACATTTGTTGCAGATCTCGCAGTTGTGGTTTTGTTCGTCGGTGTGGGCCTCCAAGTGCTGCAACATGTACTGTTTCGATGTGAAACGTTTATGACAAATTTCGCATTTGTAGTTACGTTCGCCGGTGTGCCTCTTCACGTGCGCCGCGAGGTTCGTTTTCGTTTTGAAGCATTTGGCGCAAGCTTCGCATTTGTGATTTCTTTCACCGGCGTGACCTTTCACATGTTCCAGCATGTATTGTTTCGTTGAGAAGCGGTTGTTGCAAATTTCGCATTTATGGTTCCTTTGGCCGGAGTGTCTTTTCATGTGGACAGCGAGATTTGGTTTCGTTGTGAACGATTTGTCGCAAACGCCGCATTTATAGTTTCGTTCACCGGTGTGCCTCTCCACGTGGACCGACAACGTATATTTTGTAGCGAAGCGCTTGCTGCAGATTTCGCATTTATAATTTCTTTCGCCAGTGTGTGTTCGTAAATGCACGTCAAGGTTTGTTTTCGCCACGAAGCACTTGTTGCAAGTTACGCATTTATAATTCGTTTTGCCGGTGTGAGCTTTCAAATGACGCACCATATATTGTTTCGTAGTAAAGCGTTTGTTGCATATCTCGCAGCTGTAGTTTTGTTCGTCGGTGTGCGCCTTCGCGTGCAGCAACATATATTGTTTAGTTTTGAACCCCTTGTTGCATATTTCACATTTGTAACTTTGCTCGTCGGTGTGCCCTTTCACGTGTTGCAACATATATCGTTTCGTGGTGAAACGTTTATTGCAAATTTCACACGCGTAGTTTTGTTCACTGGTGTGAGCTTTCAAATGCCGCAATAGGGATTGGTTCGTTGCAAAACGTTTGTCGCAAATTTCGCATTTGTAATTTCTTTCGCTCGAGTGCGCCGTAACGTGTTCCTTCATGTAACGTTTCGTCGTGAAGGATTTGTTGCAAATTTCACATTTGTGGTTTCGCGGTTCGGTGTGTATTTTCAAGTGTCCCAGCATGCTTTTCTTCGTTTTGAAGCATTTGTTGCAAATTTCACATCTGTTATTTCTTACGTCTACATGTGTTTTCATGTGCCTAAAAAGATTCGCCGCTGTTGCGAATAACTTTGTGCAAATATCACATTTGCAGTTTCCTTCGTTCGTCTGTGTATAACCAATTTTGTCATCGATTTCTTTAACATGTAATTCGATGTGTTCCACTACAAGTTTTCTAGTTTTAAAATGTCCGGAGCAAATTTTGCATTTGTAATTTTCGTTTCCATGTATTGTTGTATATTTCAAAACACTGTTCGCGGTGCAACTTTCTGCATAAATATCACAGTGGTTCATTTTGTTATACTTCATTAAATTACATTCGTCGTTTTTTCCAGTTTGCTCCTCGTGAACTCGTTTATTCAACAAATCATCATCTTTACTAAGATCCAACTTAATTTTGACATTAGATGGAATTTTATTTTGTTCAACACCAACGCTATCCAGAGTTATTTCAGTCGTTGGTACATAAGCATCTCTGTATTCCTCTTCCTTTATGGTAACAGCACATTGTGATTTTGAAATTTCGACATTAGAATATCCATAGCTGTACTGTAGTTTTGGGAATTCAGGTTTAACTTCGATGAGCGGGAAATCTTTTATATCAGTTTCCATCCTACCTGCAAAAATTAAAATACATATAAAAACCAAATGACATTGTACTATTGGACAAGAAGTTCCATGAATTTTTGTTATGTATAAATTACAATGTACAATAATAAATAATGTAAAAATTATCACAAATACACTACGTATATTTAAACGTGTTTACTAACCTGAATTTTCTTTCCTTAGCACTGTTGTATTTACACAAACAGTAGTGATTAGTGACAGGCTGAATAATTTCACGAATCAGTGTTGCCAGGTATTTGTGAAGAAATTGAAATATTTCTTCGCAAAACGAAACGATAAATCTTGTAGAAATCGAAAAAGATAATTTTTTTAAATTAGAACTAGATAATTACGACAAAATAACTCGTTTTACCCAAAAATGTAATTAAGAACAAAATTTTTAATTTTAATAACCATGCGATAGTTCAACAATCCAGAAATGAAAGAGGTTTAGTAAATGTAGCCGGAACACTTATTAAAGGAATAACAGGTAATCTCGACGCAAATGACGGCGATAGAATTAATAACATTTTAAAACATTTACAATACAATCAACACAACCTTCAGGACCAACTCAAGTTACAATATTCAGTAAGCACACAAATTATTGAAAAATTTTATAATACTGTGTGACATTCAGCGTGCAAATACATTCCATTATCCTTTTTGTTACTCAGTCTAGAGCTAGATTCCTAATTGTACACAGATAATTGTTAACTTGAAACAAAATAAAAAGTTTTTAAAAACAAGTTTTGTATCTCCAATGAGATTTTTTTATATATATATAAGGAATCGGAAGAGATCATTCAAAACTATCCACCAAATATTGAATAGCATTTACTTTCGATAAACATAACAAATGATCATAAAACGAACAAGTACCGATTATTCTATCCCCATTGAATTCGTACTTCTTGACGTGCTCGTCACTTAAGTAACACCAATCCGCCCCGTAGACAATATTTTTGTGTTCGTGGTAGCTTCCCACAACTTCCATGCCCTCAAAATCATTTACTTTAACAACGTGTGCACCGCCTAACATGCAAGCCGCTAGCAAAGAATTGCAATCGAACGGGTCCCACTTTAACCTCCACAACGTCCCAGGTAGTTGCAACTCATTGGTTGGAGTCTTCATGTGGCGCACATCCCACGTTCGCAAAAACGAATCATAACTGAAATCACCAATTAAAAGACTACCGCTTTAACTTAAATCTAATCTCACCTGCCGGTTGCTATTAAAAATTCCTTTTTGCGGTTGGAATGGATCGACGTAACGCCGGCTTGATGGGACTTATTCCTCAGAACGGGTATATTTCCCACTCGCTTGTCAAATTTCAACAGAACCGAGTCGTCCCCACCTAATCACTTAATTCCGTAACATTTACATTTTCGTAGTTAAAGCGACTGACCTGTAAATGTTATCCGCGTATCCCAGTAATAAAACGCCGAAATCCACGATTCGAACTCATGCGCGTGCCAAGTATCGTCCAAGATTAACTTATTGGTATCGAACGTAAACCGGTGTATGTTTCCTTTCGAATCGCTGCACACAATTTCCGGCGTCGAGCATTCGTATTTACCCGTAGACCAATCTAACGACAGAATTAAAACTTCCGTTTCCGTGCTGGTCAGGGTGAAATTTGTTACCATATGCAACTCGATGCTGCAATCGACCTTCTTGATTAGTTTATAGACCTCGATAGTTTTCTTAGCGTTTACTACGGCCAATATAGAATTACCGTCGATTTGATTGTGACACCATTTTTGATCCAATACAGCCGCCGTGTCTATCGTTTGAAGTAGTTCCAAACCGGTTTCTGGGTGCATTGAACAAAGTAAAATACGACCCAAACGTGTATCTAAAACGTTAAAATTATGATATTGTGCGAGTTCACAGTTTAAACGTACTGTTTCCCGGATTTTCTTCTTGAACCAACTGGTAAGTTGCGCAAACGAAAATGCTTTGAAACGGTATGTGGGGACACCATTCTATTGAATCGGCGCTGTAGATTGTGTCGTGGGAATATAACGTGTTTATATTATTGGAGCTGGGGTCTTTTTCAATCACTTCACCCATTTTTTCTTTTTGCCAAGTTTAAATCACGTTATAACTAACTATACATATCAGATAATCGAGCACCATCGCCAACCTTGCAACTTCATATTATGGATCCAAATACCACATGAAAATAAACATTATAAACAAGCTACATAGCTTTCAAAAGAAATGTTTTTAATTCGAAAGATTTGATACATTTACATAAACAGACAAAACGAACCTACGGTAAAAAGCAAAAAAATAAATGTATCATTTAAAAATTTAAGTGATATTTCTTTTTAACCAACATAACATTTTTGCAGGTGTGAACTTCACACCATTGTAGTTGGTTCTAAATTTCAATTATTCTAAACAAGAAAATATTGCCTTATTATTTGCAACGATATTTCTTAACGTGAATGTAATATAGGAGCTTGTAGGCCAAAAACGTTTAAGGTTTCTTTATTTATTTACCTATTCGTGGTCGTTGAAATAATAATAATAAAGTTTATTTTCATTAGATCTATTACACAGATATCGACCTTAACTATAGCATAATGTACACTCACATACAAAAAAACGGGTAATTTTTTATTTAAGTACTTTGAATAAAACTTTAATGCCAGGTTTCACAAACGATTGTCAAATGGTGAATTAGTTAACAAGCCTTTAAAGACTAGTTACTGTTTGTGAAATTCAAAACAATGGTAATTTTGCTTTTAATGGTTCGTCAAGGTAATCAGTCAAATATTTGACGATTGATTAAAGACTCGTTAACGAATCGTCAAACTTTTGATTATTCGTTAACAAGGCGTTAACGACCGATTAGCGTTTGTAAACCGGGCATTAGTGTTTTACAATCAAAGAGACCATCAGGATGTAGAAAAAAACAACATATGGTACTTATCAGTTTATTTAATGAACATTAATATGGGAAAACGATAATGTACAGGAAAGAAAATGCATTTCTCCAAAATAAACTTAACAGAGATTAATAATGAAAATTTCACTAATGAGCTCACGAATATCATTTTGTGGAATATTCTGCCATTCTTCCTGAAGTGCCACACGAAGCTCGATTATTGTGGTTGGTGCAACTGCACGTCCTCTAACATGCCTGCCCAGCATGTCCCAAACATGTTCTATAGGATTTCCATCTGAGGTACATGCAGGCCAGTTGAATTTTCTTATTCCAACTGGATCCAAGTATTCTGTGACGCACCTCGCAGAATGCGGTCTTGCATTATCCTGCATCAGAATAAAGCCATCGCCGATAAATATATATATATATGAAGCAGAATTTATTATATTTTTGGATAATCCTAGTAGTTTATACATAATACTATGTTAAATATGTGATGGTTCAGGTTTCACTTTGCAAATAATAAATTTGCAATCATTTACATTTATGTTCTTTGTGGAATTGTTTTCAATTTCCCCTGTAAATAAAAATTTAATAATTAAAAAAACGTTTCGATGTTCAACTTATTACATGTGATAAGAGAAACAAATTCAATTTTGTAAATTAAACCAAAAAATCCTTACCACTTGCAATATCCATCTCCCATATTTCTTCCTTCATGTTCAAATTACACTCTTCCATAAGTAACTGCTTTCCATCTTCGCCGCGATCAGACAAGATGCATGGCAGTCTCTCAAAACGTTTCCCGCAGCCTTGTTCCATATAATCCTTCAACTGTTCTTTTGCGTCAGTGCGTGTGTGCAATTTCATATGTTTCAACAAATAGTTCCTCAGTTTAAACATCTTGTCGCAGACACTGCATTTGTGAGTTTTTTCATCCACGTGAAGCACCATGTGTTTAATGATACAGCGACGCGTTTTAAAACCCTTTCTGCAAATATGGCACCGATAAGTGTTCCCGTCGATGTGTCGTCTCATGTGATACGACATATTGCACCTAGTTTTAAAACTCATGCCGCATATGTCGCATTTGTGATTTTTTTCATCAGAGTGCCGTTGCACGTGCTTCACCATGCAGCGTCTGGTTTTGAAACTCTTTGCGCACACTACACATTTGTGGTTGCGCTCGTCGGTGTGACGTTCCATGTGCTTCACCACGTAACGTCTAGTTTTAAAACTCTTGTTGCAAATGTCGCATTGGTGATTCGTTTTGTCCATGTGACATTTCATGTGATTCAGGAGGATGTTTCTCGTTTTCAGGCTCTTCTTGCAAATATCGCACTTGTAATATCTTTTTTCGGCGTGCGACTGTACGTGTCGCAACATAGGTTGCCTCCTTTTGAAACTCCTGGCGCAAATGTCGCATTTGTGGTTTCTCACGTTGTTATGAACGTTCACGTGGTTCGACAGGCTTGCCTTCATTTTGAAACTCTTGCTGCACAGATTGCACTTGTAATTTGTTTTGTTAGTTTCAGCTGTCGTTTCACCTTCGTCATTTTTAATGTCGCTTAACGGGTTACATGAATGGTTCTCGCTGTTTATATTCGAATGAGCATCGTGGTTCATAATGGCGTTTTCAGGAACAAAAACTACGTTTCCATCTTTTATTGTAACGGCGCTTTCGGGTGACGATGGTTCTTTTTTGTATGCACTAAAGACCAAATTTCCACTCTCCCATTCACCCGCATTAGGCCATTCACAAGTTGCACAATGATGCAGCATCGAGTTGAAAATTTCAGTCGGTTCTGTTTTCACCTCTAAAAACACACCATTTGACTTGTTTCCATTTACATCAGTTTCGGAAAAGTTTTCCATGTTGCCTGCGACAGAATTAAAATATTATTCTATACTCAAATCGATAACTATATTATATTCAAACTATTAATAATAACTAATTCTACCGTTGGGTACGTCAAAAATCATTTATATTACCATTCTAGTGAGGTTTTAACATATGCTCAATCGCAATTCAATTTTTCGATATTTCTAGACAACATATTTAAACTAGTTATGTTCCATTTAAAAATGAAGAAAGGTTTATCCATTTATTGAGCTCTAGTGAATCACATTACACTACAATTTTCGTATGAACAAAAAATATTCTTTTAATGTAATTTTTCAGTTTTGACCTGGCAACAAGGTTTTTATATTAACAATATGATTCATTTACCTATGTGATTGTCCTGTTTAACGAACATACCGTTTTCTTGCATTACAACAATCGAATTACATTTCAGACAATTCACACCATATGATTGTTGCCTTAAAATTAAATAAGCTAGACAGTTACGTTCGGCTTTTATTTCTGTGTATATTGCACGAGATACATACTTTTGCTCTTTACGATCACAATTTGCAGTTATTCGTTTTAAATTAGGTCAAGAAATCGTGCAATGTTTGAACAACTTTCTATTGCATTTTTGCAATCGTCGTATATCATAAATAGAGTGAAGTTTCGCACTTTGATGAACAGAATAGCCAACACAGACTGAAGTGACTGCGAACCGATCCGACAAAAATTCCCTTCGAATGAAGTAAACTTTCCTTTTCTGAAAGTAGATATTTCGCTAAGATTATTCCTACATACACTAATGACACATTTATAGTAGTGAACATATACTTTCTTATCGTTTTTTAGTCGGTTAAGTAGGTCATAAGTTCGTAATTGCAAATTGTAATGTTGCGGTACTATCTAGTGATATTTCTGTGATAACTTCTTATCGTTGGAAGCAGTTCTTTGTACACGGGTCAACAAATGTCATCAAATCGTTAATATAGGGCGCGATATGTCGTATTTCAGATTTCCATATCCATCGCCAGAAGAGATTCTGTAACTGTGCAGGCCCGGACTAGACCCAGAGCCCCTAGGCACTTGACATTTTGGCCCCCCACCATATCGAAGCTATTTTGGAAATTTAGCAAATGTAAATGCACTAGTGCAGAACATCAGAATAATCTATGTTACTATAATTACTTTATTCTATAAAATTTATAGAACATCAGAATAATCTATGTTACTATAATTACGTTATTCTATAAAATTTATAGATTCATACGACAAACTTTCGTTGTGCAAAAGAACAAATGACGTTATCATAGTCAATTGACTGCATTCTTTCTGACTCTATGTACATTACAGAGAGTGAATTGAGTCTGTTCTCTCCTATGTTAGATCTAATCTAAGTAATTCTTTACTCTCTTTAGCGCTGATACCGACCATTCTGCTGAGGAGTTTGACGCTGGTGTACACAACAGCGTTCTGAGCGCAATTCCTATGTTTGGATAAATGTCCAAAAAGCCTTTTTCCGATAAGTATTTGTATAGCTTCAGTAACTCCATAACTTCATCATTCGACGACAAATGAGCTTGCAGGTGCAGACACTCGTTTTCCAAAGTCCTATCCAAATCCCCCAGATAAAAAGTTATAAGGTTTCTGGCTCCTTCACTGATATCTCTAGATTCCAAACGATTTAGGAGATCCGCGTTTCCGCAGTTCTGTAATTAGTCTATCTATAATGATGTTAAAAATGGTAAGTCTGAATCTGTCCCTGTTCGGTCTCGTTTCCTTTTACTTTGCATGTCATATGCATAGCTATTTTCACCGGTTTTTTTCAATAACTTTCGACTCATAATGATCAAAGGTACTGGGTTTCCTTAAGTGTTCTAGGTATGTTACCAAAGACCGATACAGTTCAACGATCGTACCCATGTCGATGTTAACAGATTGGAGAGATTTGCATACTTTGTTGAACCTTTCCAAGATGTAATTCCAGAGAAGTGACAAAAAGCAAGTTTCCACCGAGTCTAATGAATTCAGAAGACCTGAAGCCTCAGAACGCGTAGATGGTTTTTCATGTGCATCATTGGCAATTATCTGAAGAGCTACCATGATATCTTTCCATGAGCAACATAGACTTCGGCAGGCGTCAACTCGACCAGACCATCTTGTCTGAACTTGTCTCTTCACGACTGTTGAATTTGTCTTCAGTCTCGACAGCAAAAATTCCTGTCTGAGTGTTGATATCGAAAAAGAATTATACAATGACTGCAAAATGCCGAAGAAAGATACAGCAGCTTGACAACAAGGATCCAACAAGGTTCGGTGAGTGAGCCGAACAGGTAACGAAATCTATCAGAGGGTTCACTTGTTTTATTCTCGTTTGAAGACCAGAATATACACCCTACATATTGCTCGCATTGTTGTAAGACTGCCAATTAGCGATATCCAAGTCGTGATTTTTCAATGTCTCTAGGATGAGTATAGCTAGGTCTTCCGCTTCATGGCAACGATTTGGAATGAATATCAAAAATCGTTCGACAGGACATCCATCTATGAAAGAAAGTTGATCTACATGAGAAATGTCCAGAGTAGAGTCCACAGAGATAGAGAAATATTTGGTATCTCAGTCACGATTGTATTTATTACCTTTTCTGCCATGACATTGATCATTTCATCGGATATTTTTGACGAAAGATATGATATCCTTTGTTACCGTGGCGTTTTATGTGTAAGTCCACAAAAGGATCGAACTCGGCCAAAAGTTCTAGGGTCATAACATAGTTCCCACTGTTTTTTGATCCAAATCTCTCATAGGAACTTCTAAACGGCAATACGCGTGCAGAAAGTGACCTCACAACAGCCACAATGCGCCTCAACACTTCAGGCCAGTATTTTATTTCTTCTCCCGTTTGAAGAACAAGACTCTTGTCAACTCCATCAACTCCACTGCCAGCTTTCTTTTCTTTCAGCTAGTTAATAGAGTCGAAAGTGCTGTCCTGTGTTAAAAGTTACACCAATACCTGGTTTCATCTGCATACTGACGCCTTGAAGAAGAAAAGTCGGCATCAATATTTTGCTTCGCGCCATTTTGAACAAGGTACTCCAATGTAACTTCGTTTAGCATCCACTCAGCAGGATCGTCACTTAAAGAAGAATTAGATTCAGGATTTTCTAAAGAATCGTTTTTTGTAGCTGTTACGGGGTTTTCAAAAATAATATTTCAGGTAGCTCGTTGGAGTTGCCTGTTGACGGTGGATCAACAGCATCACTGCAACTGCCACTGGCTAATGCACTAGTACTATTGGTACTAGTACAGTAATAGTTCTGGCTCTAGTCCTAGTACTGTACTAGGACTAGAGCCAGCACTAGGTCTAGACGTAGACGAGACGAAAAATGTGTTTAACTTAGGAACATTACGAAGAAGCTCTTTTTCTTTTTTGATTTTTTCTTCATTCTGTTTTCTTTTCTGGAACACGATTAGTTTTTTATTGAAGTCAGACATCGGTAATTTCTAACGAATATAAAGGGAAAGCTGGAAAGGGTCATTAAACAATAGGAGCTTTGTTTAATTATTTGCAATAATGTTTTTATGTTTCAATTTGTTGTTTATTTGTTAATTTGTTCAAGACAATTTCGGGTTTCCTCAAATTTTCTTAATTCAAGAATTTTTCTCTTGGCTCAAGTAAATCTTTTTTTTCTGTGCATACTTACATATCGACATACAAGCATACCGAAGAGGGAAACGAAGAGGCCTAATTCTAGCTTTGTTGCGCACAGGGCCGTAAGTTATATTATGAGCGCCTTATTTGACAAAATGTAGTAAAAATATATATTAAAATATTATTTTCGATAAAGCTTTTTGATAATACAAGCCAGGCTATTGAGTTTATGTAAAGATTCCGCCACTGGGCCCCCGAGACTGGGTGGGCCCCTATGCCGGGACCTTGTAGGCCTAGACAGAAATCCGGCACTGAGTGGTGTGCTTAAGGTCATGTGTAAGAATATTGCAATTATTATGTGTTCATGTATAATTATTTGCTAATATGACTAAATAAGACTTTAAGAGTTCACTTTGAAGTTGCGATTGTGACAACGCTAAAATAATGACAGATAAAAGCCATTGTATACGTGTTTTTGAAACAACCTGGAGAATGAATTTGTTCATTGAAACCGACTAGTTCTGATTTTTGTAGCATTTTGCCAGCATTATTTATTACCTTGTATGAATGTATGAAGTAATAAATACAACCACCGGATGTAATTTGAAAACACACTTTAGAATTTATCGTTGATTGAAATCATCTGATAGGAAACTTGCAGCAGAATTTTGTGCCATATAGTAATGTTATATACATAAATAAATATAAGTATAATAAATTTTCTTGCTATTAAGATCCGTTTACACATTAGGTATTATCATCCGCCTCCCCACTACAGTGTCTATATACAAGTATATAGACACTGTACTCCCCACACAAGTGCGCTGTGTTTGAATAGAAGTTAATTATTGGTGGAATTTCTCAATACCAAAACACGCAAGTACGGAATTCGGCAATCGTTATTGCGTTTCGGTATTTTTAAATTTGTATGTGGTGTGTGAAACTGGCAGTTGACACCCATAACGTCAGGGACCACGCCTTTTTTACATCTGTTCGTTAAAGGGACTCTAGTTGGTTCTTGGAAAATAAAATACATGCTTCCTAGTTACTTTTACATTTTGCAAGAAGTGTGGTTGGCGCCTATGGTTGTTTTTTTTTATTCATTGATTTACACGGCGTAGGTTCATCAATTGTAATCAGAGTTGGCGACATTTGTTATGAAACTTGTGTGTGACGCAACATAGTGTCAACATTGTAATTAAAAAAAAATTGTCAATTAAAAGAGTGAACGAAGGTCAATATGTTAGATAACACACCCAAAACAAATGGTATAAATTCTGCAGCTGGTTCGGTATGTTTAAATCCTAAACACATTGTCTGTTATAATTATAATGCCCACCGGTGGAAAAATGCAAACTCCTTTAGTTGGTGCCATAGACGAAGGAACTTCGAGTGCGCGTTTTATAATATTTAGAGCAGGAACAAGCGAAGTTGTTGCTTCACATCAGGAAGAATTAGCGAAAAAATTCCCTAAAGAAGGATGGGTCGAGCAAGATCCCATGGAAATATTGAATGTCGTGCACACCTGCATACAACGTACCGTTGAGAAATTAGAAGCGTCGGGTGGAAGTGTAGCCGACATTGTTGCCATCGGTGTTGCGAATCAACGGGAGTCAACAATCCTTTGGGATAAGACAACAGGCGAACCGTTACATAACTCCATCGTATGGTCAGACATGCGAACTGCGTCCACGGTCGACCAATTATTGGACACAGTTCCCAACAAAAGTCGAAATAAAAATTACTTGCAGCCGTTATGCGGGCTACCATTGTCCCCGTATTTTAGTGCCGTCAAAGTCAGGTGGTTGCAAGAAAACGTTCCTCGAATAAAAAAGGCAATGGACGAAGACCGTTGCCTCTTTGGTACCGTCGATAGTTGGATCATATGGAATTTAACGGGCGGCAAAAATAGTGGAGTTCACGTGACAGACGTTTCGAATGCCTCTCGCACCATGCTAATGAATATCGAGTCGTTGAAATGGGACCCAGTGCTCATAAAATTCTTCAACACACCCAAATCCATTTTACCGACGATTAAATCAAGCTCGGAAATTTACGGTTACATAAGTGATGGGCCATTAAAAGGGATACCACTTTCCGGATGTCTCGGTGATCAACAGTCTGCACTTGTTGGACAACAATGTCTCAACCGAGGCCAGGTTTGAATTGTTCTATATTTACGCGAGTAATGTAAATAGGAAATTATTTCAGGCAAAGGCTACATATGGAACTGGTTGTTTTCTTCTATACAACACTGGTAATATTAAAGTGTTCAGTTCGCATGGTTTGTTAACTACCGTAGCTTATCAATTCGGCCCGAAAACACCACCGGTTTATGCTTTAGAAGGCTCGGTGGCAATTGCAGGAGCCGCTATGAATTGGTTAAGGGACAACCTCAAAATTTTACCTGCATTTTCAGACGCACAAGAGATTGCGGATAAAGCAGAACTACTCGATGTTGGAGATGTATATTTTGTACCCGCTTTTAGTGGGCTTTACGCACCTTATTGGCGACAGGATGCTAGAGGGTAAATTAGTATATTTGTAATTACAACTTCTCTTATCGACTAATGTTATAATTTCTACATTGTGTCATTTCTCTTTCTTTTGCCTAGTCCATCTCTGATTTTCCATCCTTAACTTGCTGTTCTAGTTTTTTGACTTAATGTTTTATAGCTTTTCTAATAAGATATATAGAAATTATAACATTAGTAGAGATGTAGTTGTACATTGTACAAAACCAGAAAATAAATTGGAAAATTTACACCAAAACATTTTGTGTGCTTGCAAGTGGAGTGGAGGCGAGTGTGACTATTATTGATATTAAAATTAAAGCACGACTTTCATGGATACATTAAATGATTTATAGAGAAATCCATACATACATACAATTGCTTGTGTTAGTTAATTGTATAAAATAACATAGTTTGATGCTATAATCATAAACAGTTTACAACATCGTTTGTGTTGATTTTGATATTAGCAGAAATATGTTATATAAATGGAGCAGTAAACTGCAGCAGAAATATGCTGCTATAATATAATCTCAGAAAAGTTATTGATGATTTTTCCATCTTAGTGTGATTTGTGGCATTACTCAAGACACCGAATCCAGTCATATAGTAAGAGCAACATTGGATGCAGTTTGTTTTCAAGTGAGGGATGTGTTGGAAGCGATGAACAAAGATTATGGTTCGAATATTCAAAAACTACAGGTAATAATTTTATATCACCTACATTGGCCCTTGTATAACTTTAAGGAGAAACTATTAATGGTTTTTTTTACTTTTCAGGTCGATGGTGGCATGACAGCCAGTCCATCGTTAATGCAGCTTCAATCGGACTTAACAGGAGTTTCGATTATCAAACCGAAAATGGCCGAGTGTACGGCTCTTGGTGCAGCAATGGCTGCAGGCGCAGCAGTCGGCCATTGGGATGTAAAGGGAGCACCGCTTGAAATCCCTGTTAATACGTGGTCGCCGAAATTTACAGAAAACGAGAGAGATATGCGGTATTCAAAGTGGAAGGAAGCCATTGAACGTTCAATGGGATGGGATAAATGAAACTGTGCCTTATGTAATATTTATGATATGGGTTTGGAATGTAACTGTAAGATAATCTTTAAATATGTAAATTGTACATTAAAGTTTTATAAAAGATTAAAATTTTGAAATAAATATGTATGGTTTTATTTCATCATAGGTCTAGTATAGTTAAACTCTTGAACTTCTGGAGAAGGCTAATGGTAGATAAAACATATCTAAAGATGAAGCAATTTATTTTTTACATGTTCCCTGGTTTGTCCTACAAATGCTTTTTTCAAGAACTTGCCAAGGTGAAGAAAAACGAGTGGATGACCTTTAAAAACGTTATCTAGTGATTTTAGTGATTTTGTCGTTGGCATACGTGAACCATATGCGTCAACTTGTAAGGTTGTTGGTTATCATGTACACTTGTTACTGGTGGAGGGTATAAAATCCACCTATTACTGACATACCTACAAGACACTTTCGGGCTCACAAATATTGTGAGTAAAAAAATATTAACTGGAATTAGAACAAAAATATTATTGTCAAAAAAATGAAACGTTAAATTAAATAGGAAAAATGTCTCAAATCTCGCTTAATGACTGAGTTAGCATTGCTAATTGCATATTACATTTGCTTGTACACTACGAGAAACATTTATTTAAATACTTTCCTCAGATAAAATGGAGATTGGTGTAAATGATTCCAACTCGGTTAACGAAGTAAAATCCGAAATGATGGAATGCACAACTTTATTTCCAAAGCCGCAGTCTTGCTATGGATATTCTTCTATTGATGACCACGAGAAAGTGGAATGTTTTGATACCTTAAAGGCAGAGAAATATGATGTTTCCAACACTGAAATTTCACCTAATGATATAAAAATTAAGTTGGACCTCCATAACGACGATGATTTGCTAAAGTCCAAAATAGGAAAAATTCACATCAAATTACGAACTGAAAACTTTGTAGAAAAAGATTTTAGACGTCCAAATGAAGGAAATTACAAATGTGATATTTGCACAAAATCATTTGCAAAGAAAATAATACTTAAGACACACATGAAAAGACACATCGATAAAGCTGATCACAAATGTGAAATTTGTAGCAATTGCTCCACAAGCAAACAACATTTATCACAGCACATCAAAACACACAACAGCGAAATGAATTATCAATGTCAAGTTTGTAACAAGTGCTTTACAATAAAACGGTATCTATCAAGACACGTCAAAACACACAACACAGAAAGAAACTATAAATGTGATGTTTGTGACAAATGCTTCTCAACACAACAACATCTATCTCGACACGTTGAGACACACAAAGGAAAAAGAAATAAATGCGAACTTTGCAACAAACGCTTCACAACTAAACGATATCTATCACGACACGTCGAAACACACAAAGAAAAAAATTATAAATGTGAAATTTGCAACAAGTGCTTCACAACAAAACGATATCTTTTGGGACACGTCGAAACACACACCAGCGAAGCAAATTATAAATGCGAAGTCTGCAACAAGTGCTTCACGACAAAACGATATTTATTGGGACACGTCACAACACACAACAGGGAAGCAAATTATAAATGCGAAGTTTGCAACAAATGCTTCACAAGAAAACGATGCCTATTGGGACATATTGAAACACACAAGAGCGAATCAAATTATAAATGTGACCTTTGCGACAAACGCTTCACGACGAAACAATCTCTATTGGTACATCTCAAAACGCACACTAGAGAGAGAAGTCATAATTGCAAAGTCTGCAACAAATGCTTCACTACAAAACAACATCTATTAGGACACGTCAGAACACACACTGGGGAAAGAAATTTTAAATGTGAAATTTGCAACAAATGTTTCTTAACGAAAAAAGATGTATCGCGACACGTCAAAACGCACACTGGAGAAAGAAATAGTAAATGTGAAATTTGCAACAAATGCTTCTTAATGAAACAAGATCTATCACGACACGTGAAAATACACATTATAGAAAGAAATTATAAATGTGAAAATTGCAAGAAATGCTTCACGACAAAACGAAATCTGTCAAGACACCTAATAACACATTCAAATAGAAAAGCAAAAGAAAGCAAGAATGAAGAGACTGTTCGATGTATCATGTCAATATCTACAACAGAGGAAACTAGTGATATTAACAAACAGCTCATTAAGACGGAGAGTGGTACATTCCTGAATAAAGATAATTTGGAGAAGAACTGTGGTAAGCTTTGTTTATATGAATATAATCACAACGTTCTACTCGAAGGTGTAGGGCCTAAAAATTTAACTGTTAATGAAAATCTTCCAATCCACTTTGTTTTGTATGAGTATCTACCCCTCTATCCATATCTCCTGCAGTATTTTTTGTATTATATTATCCCATGTCTTCCCAAATTTGTTTGTTCGATAAATTATCATCCTCTGCATGTGACCCCACCATCCCCACTATGATATCCAGTTCCTGTCTAATTTGCTCATTTCTCCTGTCTCTTCTGGTAACTCCTTGTAACACCCTTGTCAGATATTTCATTTGTGCTGTTCAAATTTTACTCATTTCTTTTGATGTTTTGTTCAACAGCAAATTACTTTATTATTGGTTTATCTGTATGATCTTTGTTAATTTTCATTTGCTACATAATAAAATTCCATTTGGTTTACAGATGCTACAGAAAGAAAATCAGCAATTACTACAAATGAAAATTGCATTAACCCTGCCATAATGGCAGATGACCTTAAATCACTCCACAGTGAGATTGTAGTCAAAGAAGAATACATAATTAATACACATTAGCTGGTGTAAAGTAAAGATCGAAGCTATGATTGCAAGTGACATTAATTAAGCCACAGCTTCATTCGTGGTTAGATTGGTGTCTTTCAAAAATGATCTCCTTGAAATGCTTGAAATGAAATTCTCCGTTGATTCATCGATTACTACTATCGTGCGACCAAAGTATGTTTCGCAACCAAATCAAATGTCATACAGAACATCGATCCTCTTGACTCTAATATCCATGTTGCCAAAATTAACAACATAAAAAATTGTGGTATATTGGTCGTTGCGGAACAAAGGAAGGTAATGCGAAATTTAAATCACTAGTGGCCGCAAACCTTTCCAACTCATACGATGTGAATGAGGTCAGAGGAATCAGTCCTAGGGTCCGTATGGTGGGTTTCTCTGAGAACTTTCATGAACATGAGCTTGTGGAGTACGTAATGAAGATGAATGCACAATGCTTTGATAGTAATTCTGTTTGCAAAATAATAAAAATTTAGAATATGCAAATATGGTGTTTGTTTAAGCAGAAAATGTTTAGAGGTGAATGGTGGTATTTTTGAACATTTATTATTAGAACGCTATGATTACCAAAACGTTAATAATAAGAAATTTTGTATATTTTTAATTACGCTATAACTTGAAAACAAATAAAAATCATATAACAAAATTGAGTTTTTTACATTATTTTCACGTGTACAATACACTCCTGGAGTTTGGTCCGTTCCTCCCTACTCACCCTGTATACTCTCCACCCTCGTTTTCTGTCCCCGAGTATGAGCAATTCCTGAAATGCGCTTGCAATTTGGACTCCATCAAGGAAACGCCTTATCTACTGGCAAATGTAAGGCTCTAGCACAATGGGCTACTAGACCTATTGTTTGCTAACAATGTGGGTATAGTTCATAAGTCTGTTGATCATTTAGTTAGACTAGATACCTATCATTATTATCATCACCGTTAACCATTGCATTTGGTGTCGCTATTGTGTCGAGCAGAATAAGCTGCCCTATAAACTGCAAAGCCTTTAATTTAATTTTCTGCGAAACTTTATTGACATTAACGGTGCTGTCAATGCATTCTACGATAAATTAAATATCATCTTTGGTCTATGCATTCCTAAAGCATCACCTCCATGCAGAAATCAGTATCCACCATACTATAATTATAGTAGGGTGGATACTATATAGATTGAAAGATAATGTGGAATCTTACAATAAATTTTCTTACTTAAGGCAATCGGTTAAATCAAAAATCATCCATTAACTACATGAATAAAATAGAATCCTCTATCAACGATAATCCCAAAAGCTTTTGGGGTTATATAAACAGCAAAAAGAATAGTAATAGCGTTTCCAATGAGTTTTACTATGAAGATCCGACCCTCAAGCTATTGTAAACGCTTTTGCACATTTCTTTTAAATCTGCTATACCACTTCTTCTCAAGCGGCTAGTATCCACAGTTAATTCACAAACACAATATTCGTGAATCTGACATCCCTGAGAAATCTGAAACCAAAAATGACCGCGGGGCCAGACCTTATTCCCACGTTTCTTTTAAATGACTGTACAGATGCCTTGGCCTATCCTCTGTGCTACATTTTTAACCTCTCTGTTAGTACTGCTAGCTTCCCGGACGTCTGGAGATCTGCCAGGCTAACCCCAGTTTTCTAGAAGGGTGCAAGAAATAATATCTCAAACTATCAACCAATAGCTTGTGTGTGTTTCGGTCACTGTCAGAACGGTTCGGGGTTGGTATGTCTCGTTCGTTGCTCGTTGAGCCGATGCTGGCGGTTAACTGCTTCTGAATATAGAAGAATATAAGAAATATAAGTTTCCAAAAACAGAACAAGATTGGAGAATAATAGCGAGAAAATTTGAGCAGAAGTGGTTCTTTCCTCACTGTTTAGGTGCCATTGATGGCACGATTTCAACATATCGTGCCTCCAAGCAACAGTGGCCCATTTTATTATAACTATAAGCATAGACACAGTATGGTATTGATGGCAATCGTTGATGCAGAATACAGATTCCAGTTAGTTGATTTTGGAACAAAGAGTTTCTAATGGTGGAGTATTGTTGAAATTGTATGAAAAACTTGAAAGAAATACGTTAAATATTTCTACAGTAGAAAGGTTGCATAATAGTCCACGAATATGACGCGTTTCCTTTAACAAAGGACACGATGAAACCATTTCGTCAAAATGACTTAGATAGAATTAAGAGGATATATAATCATCAGACATCGCGAGCACGCCGTATAGTCGAAAACGCATTTGGCATGCTCGTGACGAGGGTCAGAATTTACAGAACACAAATTTATCTGTCACCTGAAACTATTGGGTCAGTCGTAAGAGCAACTTGTGCTTTACATAATCATTTGATGTCATCATTCATTCGCTCCTTCAGAATGTTTCGATAGTGAAAATTTTGAAGAAGGTATCATAACGTCAGGACTCACAGCAAGAGAGTCAACACTTGAACCATTACAAAGAATTGTACAAGGCCCTGCACTTCGAACAGTATATCAGATAAGAAGTCAATTTATGACGTATTTTGTAAGTGAAGGAAAAGTTTCTTGGCAAGACAATTTCATCCATTAATGTCTAGCAAAAATGCAGACCTTGTATTAAAGTACAATAAAGCAATAAATAATTTCTGAGAAATAAAAGCTTACCTCATTTTCGTCAATTTTTTTTTCATTCATTTAAGAACATGATTTAATTAACGTTAATGAAAATCGAGTAAAAAAAAATCACATTTAATTCTAAAAATAACAATTTACAATGGTCCACACAATTCCATTAATTTATAGGGATTCGAGGCGCTAAGAAATGTGAGTTCCTCATCAAGACCAGCTATGGGCTGCACCCATCGTCTTTCCCGATAATAATCCATACAGCTTGTAAACTCTTTAGGTGAATACCCGGGTACCGATATTGGAATGAAGGGATCTAGATGTTCAAAGCCGTCGTGTCCCAGCAAATACCTAACGAAAAGATAAAGAATGAACAATATCTTTTCATATTGAAATAATCACCTTGGCAAATGAGATATTTGATCTTCGTTTTTAATGGCAATTTCATCAACGGTAAGCACACAAACTGCATTATTCCAATCAGTTTTCGTCAAACTGATGAACGCTTCTGTTAAAGTGACCTTCGATGGATGCACCACTTCTTTTTTCTCGGTATAAACTCGAGTGTTGGGGTAAAAAAAAGCGTTGTAACCGTCTATGGCGATCAAAGTTTTACATTTCGATTCTTTCGACAATCTTTTAATTTCTTCTGCGAGGAACACGACACAATCGGACGCGTATTTTATCCTCGCAATGCCGTGATCGATCATTTCCAACAGTGGCGCGTCCTTCTGCGTAACTTCACGCTTACTCCACACGTAATCCTTAGACGTTTTGAAATCTGGACTTTTTAACAAATGAGCGTTTTGATTTTTAAAATGCTTCAGCCAGGCCGCAGCGTCTAGGTTCAAGTCGATGAAACCTTCTTTCGTCGCCGAATTACTGAATTCTTTACATCGGCGCATCCATGATCCTACCCATGGGACATGCACCAATAAATAATTGGACATAAAACAATAATGTAAGACATGAGCCAAGGTTAACGATTTCCCGCTGCCCTTTTTTCCATACAAAACAAATTTTATGACGGGCTTGCCGAAGTCCATCGTTTTTAGGCAGTTAATTATATCGATGGACGGTTCACGAATCATTAGGCAATTTTCAGTAAACGTCTTAATTTGTGTTTCGTATGACTTGGGTATGCCTCCATATAGAAATATGTTTTGCTTAATGCTTGGAGATATTTCATAATACTGTCCTATGTGCTGACTTGTGTGGTTTTGAGGATTAGATTCATTCGTTCGAAAGCTATGTATCTTTGTGTCATGTTCTTGTGCAGTTGTTGCTAAAAAATATTTTCCAACTTTATGCGGAATTGTACGCAGGAATCTTTCTGAATATAACACTTTCAACATTTTCATATATGACCAGATCGAGTATTTGAATCACATAACCTACTTGTTTGCAATGCAGCCAATAGTATCAGTGTTGCCAATCAACTTCGGATATATTATACGCTTTATATGCTTTTAAACTATACCTTGTTTTTAAACTATGCTCTGTTTTTAAACTAGGAGGAGTGATTTAAATTTGCCGCGCTAAAACCTACACCTGTAATTGGCCAAAACCGAGTCTGTTTTACATAATGCTAGGTGGTTGCATTTCAATTAATAGTTTTGTGCTCGTAATTTCTTTATCCGTAATTCCAAAAAAAAGTAGACAAAAACAGTTTCCTGTAATTGATTTTCCTCAAATTGTTGTTATATAAATGTGGCTTTTTAAAATCCCCTTTCCTTCAAACTTTGACAATCTTTCAAAGTTGACATTCATTTTAAAACGAAGTTTGTTTATTCCAATAAAACTTGAATTTTCCCAGTAAGTTTTCTTAATCCACGTGATATTTGATTTATTTATTCAGTAACGGTGGTTCGGGGCTCTAGTTGGGGGTACCTACGCTTACGGCTCATCAGTTCATCAAAATGTCACTGAAATGATAATACCGACGTTTACATGACATTGCTAATATCAAGCAAGTTTGTTCAAGCAGCCGAAAATTGCGTGTCTACTTTTTTTTGCATTCGACTGTAAATAAATCGCGTCTTTTCAGAATTAGCTGCTTCATATCGTTATAACATCGTGTATATTTTTTAGTATATATATTGTATCCCATACACTTTTCGCGTCAATTTTAGTTTCAGTGTAAATATGGCTTTTCCATTTACTCCTAGTTTACAAAACAACGTATAGGAGGAGTAAATTGAAAAGACATATTTACACTGAAACTGAAACTGACGTGAAACTTCTATTGGGCACAATATCCATATTTAAAAATATACACGCTGTTATAACGATATGAAGCAGCTAGTTCAGAAAATAATTGATTTATTTAGCTTTGGAATTAAAGATATTAGGAGCAAAAAACTGTTAACTGAAATGCAATCGCTGATAAGTCGAAACCTAGATAACTTAGTATTATGTAAAACAGATTTGGTTTTCACCAATTACAGGTGCAGCGCGGCAAATTTAAATCACTCCTTCTAGTTTAAAAACAGAGTATAATAATTTAAGAAGCTTAAACGTAAATTCTGAAAAAAATCAATAGATTGCTTACCATGTTGTCAATCGAATTATTGGCGATTTATTTTCACTTTTTCGAAAATTTCAATATCCAAATTGGAGAAAAGGCATTTTGTAAACCACAATTTATAATGATCATTTCAAGTTATTTTCAGAATGTTCAAAAAGATTCAAAAATATTTTTATTAGTGCAATTCAAACATTATATTGACAAAGCATCTTATCATGATTTACATGACATTAGACTCTGCCAATATTGCAATTTTTATTAAAATTGGCGCAAGTTATGGATGAACATGAAAACTACCCATATTTTTTATTCTGCGTGTTTTTGTTTTTTTATAAGTACTTACAATAGTTCCTAGATTCTGGACCAATGAAAATTCTTTATCGGAAGTAATCTGTAATAAAAAATACAAATAAGTCATGTTGAAGTGTTTTCGCAATTTATTATGTACTCAAAATAAAAGTGATTTGAACCAATTAATTCAAAATCGTTTTAACCGCAATTCACTTTTTCAAAAGTGCAGTTTTATCAGATGCCTGCTTATGCATTTTGAGGCTTGAACAAGCACTGTCTTTGTTGTCCATGTTGATTAGCTGACTAATGGCACCCAAATATCAACAAGAAATAAGCTCGTCTAATCGTTTTTCAAAGGTGCTACTATAATAAATAGCTTATTAAAAGTATTCTTCGTAATAATTTCCATATCAAAAAATTATTTAGCGCAGTAGAGTGAATCCCCAAAAAATGTAATTATCGCGCAGGTTTGTACCGACACCTACCTGTTTATCCGTAAAGCGGGAAATTCTCATCTTTAAATTGTGTAAAATAATTATCTAGTTACCACAATGAAGCAAAAGAGGCAGTGGGGCTGGTAGTAATATGCGAAATAGAAAACAGAATAACACATTGGGAGGCGATAAACTCAAGAATAATATATATTGAAATGGATATGGAAGAGAAAATGGCAACAGATATATGCATCAACAGAAGGGGCGGAAGAATGGCAAATGGATGAATTTTACGACTTGCTGCAACAAGTGGTAGACACAGTAACAGGAAGAAATGAGCATACAAGAATAATGTAATAATGGGTGACTGGAATGCGAGAATATGGGAGGATGAGTCGAGATGATTGGGAAGCAGAGGACCATATGGGCAATAAAAAACATTAAATAGAAATGGAAGGAAGATGTTAGATTTATGTATAACGAATGACATGGTAATCGGAAATAGATTTTTCAAACAAAGGGAGGACAGGAGGACAGGCACATATGAAGCAGAGGGGAGTGAGGGAAACAGTATAATTGATTACATAGTATACGTAGTGATAGCAAATACAAAAATAGAAAGACCAAAGATGGTGGAGTTTAGGAAGTATGAAAGGATTGAAATAGAAAAACTAGAAAAATGAGCAAGTAAGGAAAGAGTACCAGGAACTAGTAAATAAAAAACTGGAGAAGGAGGGAAAAGTTTAAAGAGATAAAGAATGGAGATAAAGAAGAAATACAAAGGAATGTTGTGAAAGGGAGAAAAGGCTAACGAGAAAAGAAGTGGAGGAAGCTATAAAGAATATGAAAAATGGAAAAGCAAGTGGAGAGGAGGGAGTAGCGCCAGATATGATCAAATGGGGAGGGGAAGGAGAAAAAGAAGTGGTTGAGGATAATATGCAAGCAAGCAATGGAGGAAGAAGAAACAATACCAACAGTTGGTTGGCTTAGCTCAACACAACCCAAGTTCTAAACTCATAACGTGTTTGAATATTAGAAGAAAGTCGAAAAATCAGAAGTTGCGATCTGTTGAAATTACGATATCAGCTGTTAAATCAAATCTGATGGATGTTCTGCGAAATAGTAAATACGACAGCATTAAATAATTATTTCTAATTACAACAATCAGGACTCCAATTGAAAATGTTGATTAACTCAGTTTCAAGTAAAATATTTAATTGATTAAAATGTTTTCAATAAAACTCTTTTTATGTTTGCTGTTCTTTTTATTTGTATTTCAACTGTCTTGACAGCTTTTCATAAAAAAATGGTAAAAGCACAAAAACTTCGTATACATTTAAGTCAACAGTAAGTTATTGTTATCGTAGAATTTATGTAGACGAATTTAAAAAGTAGAGAAAGATAATATCAAAATAATTAAAATTTATAAATTTAATAAACCCTACCACACTTTTTTAACAACTCTATATGCGTATTTCGCCATCTTTAGTAGAAAGTTAGAAAAATATAAAAAAATCTAAAAAACATAAAAAAACCTAAAACTATCTAGTGAAGAAAATACCTTCAAAGGTAACATCCTATCTAGAAATTAAAAGTTTAACACTTCCCTTTCATTGTTTAGGTTTTTAGGTTTTTTAAAGTTTTTTTTTTTAGATTCTACTGAAGACGGCAACTTAAAATACGTACATAGATTTGTTAAAATCAAGTGTGGTATGTTGTTTTCATATTATTAGTTGCTTCAGCTTTTGAATTAAATTATTACTATAAAATAGAGCAAAATTGATAAATAGAAATGATTTAGACCAAACATGGGTGGCCATGGTCTCCACCGTATGCCGGCCTTATCGGATAACTTCGAAATTATATGTATACCATAATCAATGTAAAATTCAAGTTGCGAAGCACACATATTTATCAAAATATTTGAAAGTAAATTTGATTGGGTGGCCGGGATAGTCGGTTAGAAATTTGAAAACATAATCAAAGGAACATAAAGCAGTATTTTCAGTACAAACCATTTTTTATGCACAGATTATTATTAAAAAAAAATACTACAAACAATGTATTTTTTTTATTCCCAAAAACAACGTCATTTGTTTATTAACCAGTTTTCGCCGTTTCCGTTAGTACAAATTGAATATTTTCGAAACTTCTCATGGTGCGTTTGTTTTGTCCAGTACCCTGAACTCAGCTTTGGCGAAGAAAACATTACTTTTGAGTCTTTAGTGGAATTGATCTCATCAAATTGACCCCAAAATTAAATGGCTTAATTGCCAACTACGCACTACAATCGCGGAAGTATGTTAGCAACTCACAATGTAATTAAGGTCGTAACCCCACTTTAAACTTTGCCCTTTAAATAAAATAATCGAGAAGGTGAATTGACGTGGTGCCATTTTGTCATTATCGCATAACGAAGGGGAACACGTTAAACGGGTACTTGCCTGCTAGCGCATGAACAGTGGACGCGTATGGATTTAACCGCCTAATTTTCGCTGATTGAGCTTCAGCTCATTTAAATCTTTTACTTCTTTTATTATTTTTCGATAATATTATCTGCAAAAAGGTTTGAACGAAGTCTATGCCATTGCTTTACAAAGAACGCAAAATTAAAATAAATTGATTTTAAAATAATTTTTTTCTAAACATGAATAAATATCTTTGTCCAATTAACAATTATAAGTTGATGCAATTCAAATCAAGTTGTCTAGTCCTGCTACTGGTTGCTCCTGCTTTTTTTACAAAACATTATTTTATTTTGTTTGTTGTTTCTATTTCAACTCTTTATGTTCTGGTGAAATTCTCTGGCTTGCTTTCTTCCATATGTGTTTTATATATTTTGTATTTGTTTTCCAAAATGTTGTCGTTTGTTTTTCCTGCACAATTTCTCGGCCACATTTCTATATTTCTCTAGTATTTTTTGCAGTAGTTTCATTCAGGTTTTTTCTCTTTTCAGTATCATGTCGTTACAGTTCCCATCAAACTATGACTTTTTAATTTCTCTAGTTTCTTTGCTTAATAATTTTGCACACTCGCCTATTACACTGGTCAACAAGATTGACTGATGAATGACTTATCTCTCACGATGTTTATGGGCTTACAAAAATTACTTTGGGCACCCACTGGAAATGAAAGATAAGCCTTGGATTCTTCATAAGGTACGCAAAACGTGCGTTGAGTTTCTACGTATATGGACAAATAAAAAAAGAAATAGTTCCCGGTACGTGACCGCTATCATCTAGAATGAACCAGTGAACAACCATGACGATTGCTATTTTTGTTTGGTGAACATAACTGCCATTGACCAAATGGGAATATGACTACATCTGAACCTCAAGCCGATGCTTCACAGGAGGATCCAATTGACAGTAGTATTAGTGACTTTGAATATGACCTGGAAACGTTAAAACCATTCAACCAAGATATTGTAAAGGACCTAATCAGAGATCCAGGACTGTTAAAGTCTGCTTCCGAAATTTTGGCTTCTAGGCTAAAAGAAAGAAACTAAATAAAAGGAACTACAATTTCTTATTACTCGTCAAAACCGAGACTAAATGTGTTCTCTTACACAATGGGAATAAATTATGGTTGTTGCCTATTGCACATTCTACTAAAGTAAAAGAAGAATATACATCTATTGATCTGATTTTGGATAAAATTAAATATGTGGAAAACAAGTGGCTAATCTTGGGGATCTAAGTGAAGAACGGGGCGAGCGATTCCACCAGGACGCTATCAAGGCTACTGGAACGCACACACGATGGCTGATTATTGTTGGGGCATTTAGAACAGCTCTCTGACTCTCTGCAAGGAACATTTTTAAAAGATTTTTTTTTTTAAACATAAGAAGTTAATAAAATAGCATTAACTTTGAACATGTGTTTATTGTAAAACCGCTCATGTGCCATATTTTCTAAACTAGAGCTGATACTGAAATTTCGATCACAGATTTGAAATCGTTATTAAAAATAGAATAGTGTCATGTAACATAACCCAATCATTAGAAATGCTGTTGGGCGGTGTTATCCTTTCAAATTTCTTCCACATTTTCTTCACTTTCTCCATTAATATATTTATTGATTTGTCTTTAGTTTTTTCTTGTCGTGTTATTTTTTAAGTATTTCTATTGAATAACTTGTCCTAGTATTGTTTCTTTTTAACCTTGGAGGGTGGGCTCCTGGACTTTATTCGCACTCTAACAAGTATGTGGTTCGTATCCAAGTCTGCTGCCCGGTAGCTCCTTGCGTTTAATTAATATGTGGTCTATTTGGTTTATTGATCTTTCGTTCGGTGATATCCATGTCCCTTTGTGCATAACTGCATGTTGATAGTTTGTTATCATTATTCTTAAATGTCAATAATTGCAAACTATTATCTTTTTCTCTTGTTATTTTTGGAATTTCATTGTAGACCCTCTTAATGTTCTCGTAAAACTCTTCCTTTTCTTCTTCTGGCTTGTCTTCTGTAGGGCAATGAACGTATTGCTTTTTTATTTTTAGTTTTCACATTCCATTTGATATTGGAGTAAATATATAAAGGCTTTCTTCAGTCTCTTTGTTGACATGAACTATTCTATCGTTAGTTAGTAGTATTTCTTGAACAAATTGTCTATAAGGTCAATTGACTAATTTTTCATGATTTGTGCTACGTTGTGTACGCACCTCTAACATTCCATTTTGCTAGGTGTATTTGTATTTATTAGCTTCAAAATATTTTCGTTCTTTCCTTAGGTCCATTACCAATCGCTCGTCGCCGTTTATTGTTATTCCATTGTAGCCTATTTGTACTTCTTTTCTTTCTTGCCTTTCTTCTTTTGCGAAGATTCTTATTTGTTTTCCCTTTTTCCTTTTGTTCTTTGTCATATCCGAGTTGATAAAAACTTTTTCTCATACGAAACCTTTAATTTTGCTTTATTTGCCATGATTTCTTCATTCTATTTGTATTTCTATTATACACGTTCTGTCTTGGTTACTATTTTAGGTACGATATTTACTTGTAGTTGTTACGTTAAAAATCATTTCATCATTTTAATCCATTTATCATTACATTATTTTTTCTTCTCTCTCGTTCTATTATTTCAATTCTCTTCACATTTCCTGAAATTGGTTTTTATTTTTGCGCTGTCCTTTTTATTTTTTGGGTTTCTTTTCGTAATCCTTCGTTCTAAATCTTTTCATTTCAGGATTTCCTCATTAAACAGGGATTGTTGGACTACAATCTCTTTGATATCATTTTAAAATAATTTAAAATAATTTTACATGTTAAATTCATAGGCTATGAGAAAACTAACTATTATATAATGTCTAAGATCCGCGTTAGATGCAATATAACTACACTCTAGTGCAACCAGCAGAATTAATTACGACTTTATTTGTACGATGTTGAACTTTATTTGACCCCCATTTTACAAAAAAAGTTACATGCTTCTTTCTCCTTTAGATTCTCGCGAATATCTCGAACCCCAAAGCGTATTTATTGTTAGAGAAGAAACCTAACTGGCGGACTATTTTCATATATATTATCTACCCATTATATGTGTGACCCTTTTTTCACTTGTGTCTAGTGTAACGTCTTTGTTTTTTATTACAATTATTTTGGGAATTGTTGAAATAATGGAACATGAGTGGCGTTGTTGTTCAACTCGAATGTTTCAGAAACTTTAAAACCCTGGAATCACACCTACTATTCTTGATTTGTTGAATAGTTATCTTGTAGGTAACATGGCATGTCACAGTTTAGCAAACAAATTAAAAGAAGCGGCAATTTTCTTCAACTGCAAGCAAAAGCAGGAATTATATTTGAGAAATCGTAAATTTATCTTAGTTTTATTTTCACATGATTTTCACATTTCTGTACACTTTGCTGTCACGATAAATCTGGTTTTATGTTATTTTTTATGGGAGCATTTTTTTACTATTGTATATAATAACTATTGAACTGAACTTAACCGTAATATTTACCAAATTATGTAACGATTTTGCATAAGTAATGATTTCTACGAACGATAATTGCCCACACTAACAATTACTGTTGAGGTAAAATCAATTGCACACGAGTGGGCCTCAAATTTAAGTAGCCTGGATGATACAACGCTTTTGAATACCACATGACAAAAATGTAACTGAGAAAATACACGATGATATTACGTATATTAACCCCTAAGTGTGAAAATAAAGAATGTAGGGTTTGTTTGAAGACGAAAAGTGTTGGCGAAACATATGTACTCTACAATATATTTGAAACTAAAAACAATTTGTGTTTATTTTATTTATTGAAATGAAGATTCAACAAGCAACTCCATCAATCAACTCTTTGTTTCAAGATATAATGTTGAATGAAGATGTCGTCATAAATAGCAAAATAAGTAAATGAAAGATACCAGGGAATTTTTATATAGACAAATATTGTCACCAAGGATTCATATACTCATTTCTAAAAGAGTGATATTGGAGATTTTGAAGAGTTAGAAATCAGTGGTAGAAAATTCCACAACCTAAAATACCCAACAATGTGAAGAGAAAATGGGCAGGTTAAAATTTAGGATAACATGTAGCATTTGCGATATTCAGGGCATGTACATTTTTAACATGCATTCTTATATATACTCAGTGACATATAAACTGCACCACCTAGAAGGGGTGGGAATTTTTGGACCAAATTTGGCAGGAATAGTGAACTAGTTCAGGGAAATAGTTGATTAAAATTTGAACCCCAATCATCAAGTAGTCATGGGATTTTTGACGTTTGTGTCATTTTTTAGAGGTGGTGATAGATAAGCAATTATCGAGTAATTTTTTTAATTTGTTCCACTTTTTCGGATCCCGTTCTTTAGTTTAAAGTGTTTAATGATGCCTAGAGGAAGGAAACCTCAAGTTTACCAGCAGTTGAGTGACTTTGACCGAGGGCGGATTGTTGGTTTACGAGAAGCAGGTTTTTCGTTGAGAGAAATCGGGAAGTGTTTGGGACGGCACCACTCAACAATAATGCGTGTTTATCAAGCGTGATCTGAACATGGGATTGAACGTCGGAGAAGAGGCACTGGGGCTCAAAGACGAACCAATGAACGTCAAGATCGCCGCTTAAGACTAATGGCCTTGAGAGACCGATTCTCTACAACTAGATCACTAGCTGATCAATGGTTAGGTGAACAAGGTCGTCCGATAGGCTTGCGAACAGTTTATCGTCGAATAAGAACCTTTAGCTTGCTGTCTTACCGCCCACATCTTGTGGTACCCCTCACTGCTCAACATCGCCAGGAACGTTTGGCCTGGTGCACGGAAAGACTTCAATGGAACTTGGAGTGGCATCGAGTTGTCTTTAGTGACGAATCGCGATTTTGTTTAGGAATGCATGATGGTCGGATGACTGTTAGACGAAGACGTGGAGAAAGGCGCAATCCTGATTTTTCGATTGCGAGGCACGTTCACCGAACTGTGGGGTTGATGGTGTGGGGTGCTATTGCTTACGGCAGTAGGTCACCCTTGCTCTTCATTCGGGGCAGTATGACCGCCCGACGCTACATTGACGAAGTGGTAGAACCACATCTCTTCCATATCTTCGAGGGCTGGAAGACCCACTTTTCCAGCAAGATAATGCACGACCTCACGTAGCAAGGGTTTCTCTGGACTTCTTTGAAGAGGCCAATGCTAATCTTTTGCCTTGGCCGCCAAGATCTCCCGATTTGTCGCCCATTGAGCACGTGTGGAACATGATGGGTAGAAGATTGAGGAATCTGCCGAGCCCACCGTTGACAATAGAAGCTCTACGGCATGAAGTACAGGCTGCTCGGGATGCCGTACCCCAAGAAGACATTGATCACCTGCTGGAATCAATGCCAAGGCGGGTCAATGAGTGTATCAGAAATAGGGGTGGACCAACACATTATTAAAGAAAAATCAAAAAGATGAAGTGTTTTCTTTATCAAATTTTAATCAATTGTTACCTTAGACTAGTCCAATGTTTCTGCCAAATTTGGTCCAAAAATTCCCAACCCTTCTAGGTAGTGCAGTTTATATGTCACTGAGTATATTTGTGAATGTTTAAAAAATCTTTAAAATATAATAGAATGAAAAAGTTTAGTGTTACCCAACATATATTTGAATTTGAATCTGTTATAAGTTTAAATAATTCAAAACTGTTAAAAAATGTATTTTTATTTTTAAGAACAGATTTAATTCAATTAATTCAGATTATTGGCAGATACCGAGATCGCCACTTTATGAATTATTATAGGATAGAATGCTTAACTTATTTTTAACGGTTATTTATTTATTATTTTATACCGTTATTGTTGGTTGGTATTTTTATGTTTATTTTGTTAATATTAGATACCAAAAATTTTCTGATGACAACAACAACAACAACGAGTTGTTGAAATGTGTACACATAAAAACTAATTGATAAATTTGTGGATTAAAGAAGGTATTATTTTTTTGTTTTTTAATGTCTGAGATATAAGCGATTTCTTGTATTTTGAACAATAGAAGTCAAAACAATATAATGTAAACATAAACAAAATCGTAATTAAAAATAATTACAATCACAATTAGCTTATTATTGGCTCCACAAGGTTGAGGAATTTTTATAACAGCAATTCACGTCAATTTACGTATTACCGCAATATTTATAAATATAAATGCAGAGACACCGTATTTTAAATAAAATGCTGTGAATAATAAACGACTTTTCGACTAGTCTATTTTTTTAATATAATATATTATGTTAAATTATTTAAGCCCAGATTTCCCTTAAATTTTAATCTGACCATTTTTTATTTACATCGTCTCATCTTCACAAGGTTCGGTATTTTAGATTGTGGACGTTTCTACCACTGATACCACTCTTCAAAATCTCGAATATCCCTCGTTTAGAAATGAGTATATTTTTGGTGATAATATTTGTCTATATAAAAAGTCCCTGGTATCTTTCATTTACTTATTTTGCTATTTATGACGACTTCTTCCCTTAACATTATATCTTGAAACAAATAGTTGATTGATGGAGTTTCTTGTTGAAACTTCATTTCAATAAATAAAATTTAGCACAAATTGTTTATAGTTTCAAATATATTGTAGGCTACATGTGTATCGCCAATACTTTTCGCCTTGAAACAAATTCTACATTCCTTTATTTACTTAGGGGTTAATATACGTAATATTTTTTTACATTTCAGCTCAATTACATTTTAACAAAATTTTGTCATGCGGTATTCGAAAGCGTTGTATCATCCTGGCTAGTTGAACTTGAGGCCCACTCGTGTGCAATTGATTTTTTAAAAACATCTTACATCAACAGTAATTGTTAGTGTGCGCAATTATCGTTCGTAGAAATCATTACTTATGCAAAATCGTTGCATAATTTTGGTAAACATTACGGTTACGTTCATCAAGTGTTATACAATAGGTTTTATAATTGGACGTGGTGAGATGCTCGTAAAAATACTCACATAAAAATTGACATAGAATCAGATTTATTATTAGAGCAAAGTACTCGGACTATCATGTGGAAATAAAACGAAGCTACACTTACAAGTTCTCAAAATATAATTCCTGCTCTTCCTTGCAGTTGAAAATTCCCGCTTCTTGAAACTTTTCTACAACAGTAACATGTCATGTTATCGACAAGATAATAATTCAACAAAGCAAGAATGGTAGGTGTGATTCCAGGGTTTTAAAATTTCTGAAAGATTTAAGTTGAAGAAGAACGCCACTCATGAGACGTTAAGAAAATAGACACAAGTGAAAAAAAGGGTCACACAATTCATGGGTAGATAATATATATGAAAATAGTCAGCGAGTAAGATTTGTTCTACAGGGTGAGTCGTTAAGAATGGGAAATCCGGAAACTGGGAATAGTAGAGCCTAAAACATGAGAATTGAGCGCAAGATGCTCTATACAAATGTTGCTCGTTTAAGACATACAGGATGTTCAAGTTAATAATTTTATTTCTAAATTTCCCAATAATTCAGCAAGTTTTCATAGAATCAACGTGAAAATTGGTATTACTACGTCTTTGCTCAATAAACGTAGCGGACACAACCACTAGTGAAGAAATATTTTTTTTTTATTATTACAGTCCAAAATTTTGGGAATTTGCATTCGTTATTACATCAGAAAGTATATGTGCTGAAGTGCTTATATGGCATTTGAACAAAATAATTGAAGGCAAGATGCTTAAAATGTTTAAGCGGCATCACTTTCTTGTATAGTTTAAACCGCTTCGCATAACTCATTTGATCTTGTAGTTGATAGCTGCTGACATACATTGTGAACTATATTAAAATTTATACAACTAACATTGACTGAATTATAACTAAAGTGAAAGTTAAATAGCACGAAATGAAGTAAAAGAATACAAATGTAATTAATTAAAAAGAAAATTTATTTCGTGTAGTTTTGTTTATTATTTACTTTAACTTAAGAAGAAGAGACAATTGTAATTTAATTAAGTTTATTTAGCACGAGAGTTATTCAACACAACAAGGCAAGTAGGGATAGGGAACTTAAAAATGTATAAATTTGAAAACTTAAACTTCGTCGCTCATCGTTTTAATATTAAAAATTTCAGATTAGATTAGTTATTCACAATTAATTATTATAAACGATTAGGACAATATGTTTTTCCCTGACCAAAACGAATAAAAACAAATATAACTTGATGTAGCCAATATGCTTCTAATTTGAAAAACATGTACGATTTGTATAAAAATAATTCATTGATTAATCGCTCGAAACAGTCTACGAAGTCATACAATAAATAAAAAAAAACATAATGGAATATAATTAATGGAGAAATTAGCGGGTCCGCATTCAAAAAGAAAAAGGTAAAATATATCGAATGAATCGGAAGAATGAATTACAAATGCATTTAATAGTTTTTTTAATATTCGGGATGACATCCAAATGGATAACACACACATTAGTTCCAATCAACATAATTCTTGGCATCAACTAATGTTGCGATCAGAAAAAAATATTATTGAAATTGCAGCCAAAAAGTAAGACCTCGACCTCGACGATGGTCCTTCTTTTCTTTTCAAATATGTTATTGACTCTATAATTAAACCGTGTGTTTATATAATAAATATGGCAATGACGGGTAGTACATTTCCCTTTAAACTAAAATTAGCAACAAAATATTTCATGTTTCATAAAGGGGAATTGTAAATAATTTCAGTCAATATCACTGTTGAATTTAACTGAAAATATATATATGAAAATGAATGAAAATGTATTAAATAATTGATTGCAATGATTGGAACCATTGGAATATTTATTGATGTTAGTGGCTTTTGATCTTTTAAACAACGACTTGCTATTGCATAAACTGGAATGTCGTTGCATCAAATATATTTAAATCATATCTTCGTAATACGTAGTATTACCGGACAAACAAGCAACTTTATAAAGAAACGACGTACCTCTGAGACAGCTGAAATTAATTGTGAAGTTCCACAGGGGTCAATATTAGGTCCCATATTATTTATAACATACGTTAATAAACTTCAAACCTCATCGAACAATTGTACAATTTCACAATATTATGATGACGTGAATGTGTGCGTGTTCATCCAATACCATCGTGGACACTACGCGAATGTCCTAATTTCTAATACATATGTGTGATTGGTGCAGGAATAATAATGCTAATAAAACAAGGCTGTAAAATTTTTCAAGAAATCGAACAGTTCTGTGATAAACAATTTCGTGTTCGTTGTCTGTTCACGTCAAAAATGGTGTTGAAGAAATCAGTACCTTCCACAGTAATAATAATCGAGTACAAAAAAAGTTCCAAATAAAATGTCAAAATCAAGCGATTTAAAAATCACAATCAAAAATTTGCTAATTGCATCAAGCGTAAATACTAATTGCATGGCATACAAAAAATAATGAGACAAATTTTTGTTCATCCACATAACAGCAAATGCAAAACTATTTTACTATTAAGAAATTGTTTATTTACATCTAGGAAATTATTGTTCAAAGTTGGAACCATTATCAAGAATTTAACACTGAAATTCACACACAATAATTCACAAGCGATTTAAATATCACAGTAACCAAAAATTTGCTTACACACTGATATCGCTAGTAAACATTCTTTCAGGACCATCTAAAAAGTTCTAGAAGTTAATACGTTTAAGGAATTTTCAAATACTGCGCAGTATGTTTAAAAATATGATTCTATTCAAAACATAGGGCCAAACATGATAATGTGTTAAGAAGGGGGATCTGAAAGGGGCATAAAATTGAAAACTCAAATTCTAAGAAAGGCAGTTCCTCACAGAGAGTTCCAGTAGTTTCGGCAGTAACCGAAGAAGAATTTCGATTACATCAGACAGGCTTCAAAAAAAAAAATCAACAAGAAAGCCAACAACAACTAGATCGACACAAGTGAATAAAACCAAGGGCAACTTAAATTTTATTATAAACAATTAAATACGCCACGTTAAGATTATTTGGTGTATTTATATTAATAGTGTGCCCAAATGAAATTAATTAAGAGTTTAATTTATCGTAAAATTCTAATCCGTTTAATGATTTTGAATTAAATGTATTCTTAGACCATTCTAATCAGTCTAATAATTGTGAATTAATTTATTAACCAATAATGTATTACTATGTTGATAACAATATCGATATAAATGTCATATTTTACAGATTAGTCCAACAATTAATGGGGATTTTTATTTAATATATAAATATTTACAAACTATAGCACAACAACCAAGTAGAAACATTTAATTCATATCTAAGACAGAGGCCATTAGAATAGTGAAAAACTATTTATAGGTTTTTGGAAAATTTTCATGACGTTATTTATCATTTGGTTGGTAAATAAAAAATAAGTTTTTATCCTTTTTGCATAACGCAATTTGAGACATTATTCCACGTTAATATTTTTGTGTTATATAAAAAATGGTTACGTCATAAAAATTAACCCAACCCGACTCAACCCAACACAACCCAACACAATCCAAACCAATCCAACTCGATATAATTCGTGTATACCATGGGTTAATGAATTTTTTTGTTCTGTAACTATCATATTTTCATTTTTTTTTATTTAACTTTCAACGTTTTCATTCTTTTGTTGTTATTTCTTTGGCCTATTTTATTTATTTATTTCAACTGTTTCAAAACCCAAAAGAAATAATAAAATATCACTAAGACTCGATTAAAATAAAAATAAGAAATGGAAAACAAAATAAAATGAAAAACATTCGTGAAACAAGCAAATAACCAAAAATTTATCGAAAATTAGGTTTCTTAAAATAGGTTCAAGGTTTGATCCCTATTTTAGCGAATATCTGACTCACCGGAAAATAAAATACACACGGCAACAGAAAATAATAAGTGAAATGTTTATGTGTCGTAAAAAGAATGAAATTTACAAAATAAAAATTAATATCAACAAATTAATTGCAACAAAATGAATATAAATACACTCCAGCAAAATTTCAGAAAGATGTACACTAAATTAAATGAAAATGTATGGTGAGCAGATAAAACGGAATAAAATTGAAAAAATATGATAATCGTTATTCTAAATAATTCATTTGCTAATATTATTGTCTTTGTGAACTAATAATTTACAACTTAATTTTTATAACAAAACAATTTCTGATCCTCATAATATTCTTTCCAGGGCACTACCCTCCGTGCATTGCTGTATTATTTATCATTATAATTAATGGGCTACCGACATATTTACGTTTACATGGTAAATGAAAGATAAAGTGTTTTGAAATGCCATGTGAATCGAATTCGAAAAACTAAAAAGATGTTTATTAATATTGGAAAATTTCTTCCTTTTTTTGGTTGAATGCAACCGCTTGCAAAGTCTTCAAGGTTTTAGTCGTTCCGTTATCGGAAATATCGTGAATCTGTTTGTATTCGGACGTTTTCGCGTACTCTCGTTTATTTGTAGCTATTAAGTATATAATCTGCGAAAGCATATAGATGTATTGTAACAGGCCTGTATAATTGTCTGGGTCTATCATTTCACAATTTAAGGGGTAAAACCACTCTAGGATTTTCAAAAACACTGTCCCCGATTGCAGTGTTTATGGCAAATCGAATAACTACTGTACACTCAATTCATCGTAGACGTACCACTGAAACTAATATCACGAAATAATTACAAAAGTTAGCAACGAACTAATGAAGAAACTTGGAATTAAAGCAAAATAAAACGACAAAATATTAATTTCTCAATGTAAATAAATTCTAAATATTAATTATAAGAAAAGTTTATATTAAAAACAAATCGAGACCATGACAATTCAACATACATCTCTACAATCAACATTTGCACGTACACGCATAACACGAAAATTTATAATAAGGTTCATAAGAAACACTTCCAGCGAATGTATGTCAATATATGTCATACATTAACGAAAAACTGCGCCCTGTCCACTAGTTACTAAATATATAAAATAAATTGTTCGTCTACCTATCAATATATCTATCGAAATTTCATAATCTCTTATCATAGTCAAAATTCGTGTTGACCTATGTAATTAAGGATCATTTCCTAGTAGGGGCTAAAATGAAACAAAGAATATCCATAGTGGCTAGACGACAGAAAAGACCAAGAGATGACAGTGAGGCTAACGTAAAAGAAAAACAGAATAAGATTATCTGCAGAAGAGGAATGAAGCTGTGTGAGTGGCCATAATTACGAGTATAGAAGAAATGGTAGTAGTGGTAGTAGTAAATTATTTATACACGTGTATGAAGATGTACTAGAAGTTAAAAAATGTAAGTATTTAAAAAGACTTGGACTTTATTATTAATTGGTTAACAAATTAAGGACATCCGCTGTGAATTTGAATGCACAAGCTTATTTTGTTGATACGAACTTAGTGAAAAATATCGGATGAATGGACTCCTCGATTCATACAACCTATAAATAAAAAGGCGATAAGGTAGAATGCGGCTTATAAAATTCTATTTGGCCGAATACGTCGAGCAGGTTTCAACACAAAGTAAAATGATATCAATTTTCTTTAAAAGCATTGGAACTATATGACTCCATAAATTTATAGATGTGTGTATGTATGTAAGTACGAGTATGAGTATGTGTTTATGAAGACTCTGTGACTCTGCGCAAAAATTAATTCGTCCACAATTTTCCACTTTGCACAGATGATTAAAAAAAATTAATTCACGCATAATGCATAATTGTTCGAAAAAATATTCCTCGTTTAAATTTCATCTGTTTCTAAATATTGTAATCAAGAACCGATAATCCAATTAAAATAATTGTAATCGTGTTAAGAAAATAAATCGAAAAACTTACCATTAATACTCAGTAAATTTTAATTGAAATTATTTAATTAATTTAAAACATTTTTCATTGTGAATATCATTGCGTATTTTCCTGTTTAAAGCGAATGCCAATAGAATGTTAACGTGCATTATAATTGCCCCGTCCCTAGCGTCTAATTGTATGATGTACAACTATAAATGATCCTGAAAAGTCCCAACGCGGAAGATGGTATGGAATTCAGTCACACTTTTTTGCTCAAGAAATAAAATTATAATTTTCAATTTTTTTAATGTCATAATTGTACTTTTACCGTTCCAAAGCGTATATTTTAGTTTGAGCAGCTTTGACGTCAAACTTAATTTGATATAGTAATTAATTAAAAACATTTTTTATTATCAATATGCTTGGGTATTTTCATGTTTAAAGCGAATCCTTGAAGATAGATCGCGGTTGAGCGATAGTTGGTACTCAATATTTCTTTGTCGATTAACGCTGCCATAAACATCATTGGCATATTTATTTTATAACAAAACGAATCACAGAATGCCGAAAACGGTCAAGTGTCATAGAATATTTCATTAAATTTAATGGGAACCATCACAGTCTCGTTCTGCTATTGAATTACAATCGAAATATTTAATCACCAAGTAATAAGCAGCGATCATAAAAACTTAAAAATTGCGTCCACCGTTCGTTCAGAATCGGATATTTTTTGATAGATTCAATTGGAATAAAAAAAAATGATAATAAACGACTAAAAACAAAACATTTTCATTCCTATAAAATTAATAACAATAATTTGACTATATCATTATTGAATATTATTAAATTATTATAATAAAATTTTGTTTTATGATCTTAGTTCAGATAAATTTCTCAAGCATGTACTTGTCAGGTGACAGCGATGATTCATTTTATCATATTTTACATACATGTGATAATATTAATCAGTGACAAATTTAATGAACCAAAGGTCACTTATTGTAAAGTAATGTGTTCAAAACGAAATATTCAAAAACTTCATAGCACTTTCTTCAAGTTCATATATTATAATAATTCATTACAACTGGCAGATGTACTTTCAAATGCAAACATTAATTATTTGTAGTGAACTAAAATAAAGTCAAAATAACGTTTTTAAATTGTAAATGTAAGTAAGTAAAGGTATTAATTGTCGCAATGTAAACAAATTTTTTTCAATATAATTAAAAATATTTAATATGTAATGTAAATGCATTTGTTGTTATATTAAAGATTTATGTTGAACAATTTACTTTACATCTTTTTACACCGTCACTGGACGCTGCGTTAGTTTTAAAATGGGGGAAGTGAGGCCGGGACGTTTGCCACTGTGCATCTCGCGTATCCGACACGAAATTTGAAACAACGATGTGCAAGGGGAGATCAGTATTTACGGTCCCTAACATAGAAGGAAATAAATTGAATTTATTTTTCTATATAATCTCCCTAAACGTCGATGCATTTGGTCCAACGATGATCCAAACCTTTGATTCCTCTGGAAAAAAATCTTTCGGTTGCTCTAACCCTCACCAGTCCTTTGCGGCCGTCATCAGTTCATTATCGTCGTAATATCTGGTCCCCCGAAGATATTCTTTTAATTTTGGAAATAAAATGAAATCACCAGGGGCCAGGTCTAGTGAATATGCGGGATGTTCAAACAAATTTTAATATGCATAATAATTGCCCACCTCCCTGCTCCTGACATTCGTGACGATGTGACCTTTTTAACTTCTCCCCAAGATTTGATTGTGTCGGGTTGCTTAAGCTTGAACCAAATTGGTTTCTGTCTTTGGTAGCAATATCTTCCCCTTTTAAATTCCACTGCGTTCGACCAATTGAGTTTCAAGATACGTTAAAGTAATTTTGGCAAAAATGCCTATTTTAATGTCGATGGATTCGATGATGACTTCGTCTCCGGATCGCATCATTGTACCAAATTTGACAGTAACTTTGTCAGAATACTTTAATTGTATTAAGCTCGACAATATCCAGTCGAACTTTATAGACAATGCTCGAAACATCGTCATGTTTGTGGTGATTTGATTGAGTGCAAGGAACTTCGAAGTTCATAGGCCCCCTTTTAAGTTGAGATACTACCACAATTGCCTCTATTTACGTGGAATAGACTACACGAAATAAAAAATGATACAAATGAAAAAAAAAAAAACATAAAAATTGCATTCATCATGGTCCATAAGAACCAATATTCAAACATAACGAATAACATAAGGAGACAAATTATAATACAAAATGCAAAGAAAAATTAAAGGATGAGAATGGGTTGGTTGGGTTAGGTTTTGTAAATGTGTGCATGCGTATCTATAACTATACATGTATGTGAAACTACTATGCATCTAACCATCTACGTAGGTATGCATCTATCTATCTACGAGTCTATGAGTTATGAGTGCACGCATCTATGAATCTGTAAATTTATAAATCTAAGCATCTATAAAGCTGTTTATGTATCTGTGACTCTGTGAGTTTAAGATTATGTCCCAATGTATCTATGAATACACGTAATTGTGAAACTACGAGTTTAAGAATCTATCTATGATAAAAATTATCAAAATTACCAAAGCTATTCGAATTGCAAAAAAAGTAAAAATGAAAAAAAATCCTGTGAACTGTCATTTTTTCCACAAATGCAAAGAAAGGGCAGAATTTAATGTAGCAATATTTGTTTGAACCTATTTGTAAATTTATGTTTAAGTTTGGTCAGTGCAAACGTCGAAATGATAAGGATGATTTGAGAGGGATAAGCGATCCCAGACAACGTCTTTGCGTTTATTTGTTGAAAACTATTTTGTCAAAGTCACGCGCTTTTATAATTCATTTACTTCACAGATGCATAATTATACCGATTTGAAATATTGAATTATATTAAACAATTGTTTTTACGATAAAATGATTACATATACTGCAAATATTCGCCGTGCTATATTACTCGCACCAATACCGTTTATACATATTTTCATTACATTTACTCTCGTACGCAATTAAATCAACTAAAATCTTAAATAAACATCGTATTTCATGTCTCCAACCCGAGTACGAACTAAGTAAATAATGATAAAAATAAACGCATACATTAGAAATACACACAATAATTCAAATCCAACCCAACCCAATTCAATGGATTAACTCAACCACGTTTAAATTTGCTCGTAAGCTAAAATCCTATACCGATATTGACAAATAAAACAAAATGGATTAAATGAAATGACTTAAAAAAATTAATATCAATGACTTAAATAAAATCATAGAATACATTAATAATTTATTTTGAAACAAAAAGAAACCCGTACAAAAATGAAATTTTTATTAACCCACACTATCTGATCAAGTCAAATTATTATTTCGTAATAATTTATCCGTCATATCATAAATAATTTATTATTTTTACCTTAGTTCGTTTTTGTTGTGCGAATAACCCCTTAAAGCCGTGTTCTCATTGTAAGTTTGACTATAATAACAGAGTGTATCACAAAACTAAAATATATCTGGAAGAATTTGTATCATCTATACCTCGTGGTGGTGACTAGACATCGATAGACGAGTCAGTTTCGTTTTCCGAAATTAATTAAGTATTCAAGAGCGAGTAATCTGGAGACAATTTGGAGGTAGTTGATTACAATTTTGAATACGTTGATAGGACATACTTAGGCTTGCAAATTAGAAAAAACAAAATTAATTTCAGTTGATATGCGAACACGTATTTTAAGGTAACAGATGCTACTATACATATTTTGTACAAAATTGAAGATTCAAGTCCAAAACCAGACAGGAATGAAAATCTTAAGATTTGCAAGACGTTAATACGCTATGCAGTTCCTATGGATGTGTCTAGTGCAGAAGCCAGCCAGCCGCGGATCCGCAATGCAGCGCAAAATCGTGTAACGACAAACAAGGAACTACGCAAAAGAATAAGGATAACTAGAACTCTCGCCTATTGAATGTTATCCAAATTTTACACGTACGAGTTTTTTACCTAGTTCCTGGCAAGTACGGTCGATTGCCATTGGATTGACATTTTTGCCGAAACTGTGCCGTGCATGGCATTATCTTACGTTGCCTTAAGGTCGAAATTACGGCTTTTGTGTGTATTGTGGAAAAAAAGGTTTTTTATCGGTACGAAAGCCAATGATAGTAGTTTAGAGCAAAAACGGCAATTCTGCGCGAGTCGTTTAACGACAAACAAGGAACTATGCAAATGAATAAGGATAACTAGAACTCTCGCCTATCGAATGCTATCGAAATTTTACAAGTCCGAATTTTTTACCTAGTTCCTGGCAAGTACGTTCGATTGTCATTGGATGGACATTTTTGCCGAAACTTTTTATCGGTACGAAAACCAATGATAGTAATTTAGAGTAAAAAACGGCAATTCTGGGCGAAATCGTTTAACGACAAACAAGGAACTACGCAAATGAATAAGGATAACTAGAACTCTCGCCTATCGAATGCTATCGAAATTTTACACGTACGAGTTTTTTACCTAGTTCCTGGCCAGTACGTTCGATTGTCATTGGATGGATATTTTTGCCGAACCTATGCCGTGCATGGCATTATCTTATGTTGCATTAAGGGCGAAATTACTGCTTTTGTGTGTATTGTCGAAAAAATGTTTTGTATCGGTACGAAAGCCAATGATAGTAATTTAGAGTAAAAAACGGCAATTCTGCGCGAAATCGTTTAACGACAAACAAGGCACTACGCAAAAGAATAAGGATAACTAGAACTCTCGCCTATCGAATGCTATCGAAATTTTACACGTCCGAGTTTTTTTACCTAGTTCCTGGCAAATACGTTCGATTGTCATTGGATGGACATTTTTGGCGAAACTGTGCCGTGCATGGCATTATCTTACGTTGCCTTAAGGTCGAAATTACGGCTTTTGTGTGTATTGTGGAAAAAAAGGTTTTTTTTATCGGTACGAAAGCCAATGATAGTAATTTAGAGTAAAAAACGGCAATTCTGCGCGAAATCGTTTAACGACAAACAAGGAACTACGCAAATGAATAAGGATAACTATAATTCTCGCCTATCGAATGCTATCGAAATTTTACACGTCCGAGTTTTTTACCTAGTTCCTGGCAAGTACGTTCGATTGTCATTGGATGGACATTTTTGGCGAAACTGTGCCGTGCATGGCATTATCTTACGTTGCCATAAGGTCGAAATTACGGCTTTTGTGTGTATTGCGGAAAAAAAGGTTTTTTATCGGTACGAAAACCAATGATAATAATTTAGAGTAAAAAACGGCAATTCTGCGCGAAATCGTTTAACGACAAATAAGGAACTACGCCAAAGACTAAGGATAACTACTAGAACTCTCGCCTATTGAATGTTATCCAAATTTTACACGTACGAGTTTTTTTACCTAGTTCCTGGCCAGTACGTTCGATTGTCATTGGATGGATATTTTTGCAAAACCTATGCCGTGCATGGCATTATCTTATGTTGCATTAAGGTCGAAATTACGGCTTTTGTGTGTATTGTCGAAAAAATGTTTTTTATCGGTACGAAAGCCAATGATAGTAATTTAGAGTAAAAAACGGCAATTCTGCGCGAAATCGGTTGACGACAAACAAGGAACTACGCAAATGAATAAGGATAACTAGAACTCTCGCCTCTTGAATGCTATCGAAATTTTGCACGTACGAGTTTTTTTACCTAGGTCCTGGCAAGTACGTTCGATTGCCCTTGGATGAATATTTTTGCTGAACCCATGCCGTGCATGGCATTATTTTAAGTTGCATTAAGTTCGAAATTCCGGCTTTTGTGTGTATTGTCCAAAATATGTTTTTTATCGGAACTGTAAGAAAGATCAAAAGCAGGATTTTTGATCCTGTACAGATCGGGGATGGTTCTTGGAGAAGAGGAATCAATCATAAACTCAATCATATTACCAGGGGAGCACGGGACATGTGGAGAGTGGACGAGGCAAGAGTTACGAGGAGAACTATCCAGTGGAAACTAGTCGGGTTGCGTTGGGATAATGGTTAAGGAAAGATTTACGAGGGCGGTTATGCAGTTATGCAGTTGGGTTGAGTGGCGTTGGGTTGGGATAATGGATAAGGAAAGAGTTACGAGGATGATTATGCAGTGAAAACCAGTTGGGTTGGGTTGGATTGGGTTGGGTTCGATTGGGTTGGGATAACAGATAAGGAAAGAGTCACGAGGAGAATTATGCAGTGAAGACTAGTTGGGTTGGGTTAGGTTCCGTTGGCGTAATGGATAAGGAAAGAGTTACGAAGATGATTATACAGTGGAAACCAGTTGAGTTGGGTTGGCATAATGGATATGGAAATAGTTACCATGAGGTTTTATGCAGTGGACGCCAGTTGTGTTGGGTTGGGTTGGGTTGGAATAATGGATACGGAAAGTATTACGAAGGTTATGCAGTGGAAAACAGTAATCACCTAAAAGAAGTTAGTTTCACTTGCTATAGACCCGTTCCACGTATACGCTAGGGTATGCCTTTGACACTGGGGATCGATGACGAAGGCTACTCGGGGCGAATCAAAGATTCTTGAAAGCCGTGCGGCTTCCAATGTGCATCCTTGGAGTTACATTATGTTACACAACGACAGTCGACTACAAAGTGTTTATGGGAGTCCAAGAAATTGATTATTTGATTATAATTGATGAAAGAGTAATTGGTCTAAGCTATAAAAACGAGATAATAAGGGAATACTTCTATGACAGCCGCGATGATTTCAAAATCTATTAATGACTTTAATGTACTATGTGAGCTGAAGTCAAAAGTGGACAACGAGATATTGCAAACGAATTAAATACATTTTTTAGGCGACCGACACAAAAAAAATACTATTTTGAAGAAACCATTTTACTCATTTTAATTATTTAACTCTTGATTTCTTGGGTATGTTTTTTGACAACATTTATGCCCAACTAGATACTATTATTATTAATATTGACATTGACATTGATTTTTAGTTGTGCTTTTCCCAAGTAAATCTAAAACAAATGAAATGCAGAACCCAAGCCGATCTCATTCAAATGTTTCAGTGGTTTTTTCGGTTACGTTTTGGGTTGGGTTGGATTGGGTTCTAATCAACTTCTGTTGACTTGAAGCTTGGGTTGGGATAATGGATAAGGAAAGAGTTACGAAGATGTATATGCAGTGGAAACCAGTTGGAATAAGAAAGACGTCGAGGCCGCGAAAACTCTGACTGTATGATGTGATATTAGAATTAGAAGAAGATTACTAGTTTTGAGGTCTCTGTTTATATTTTAAAAATATTAATACATATTGGAATAAATATGTTGCTGTTGTAATGTTCATGTCAACATAAACGTTTTGCTATAAATACCAGTTTTTTTAATCCATTTTAATGAAACCAAGAGCAAAAAACATTTTGATTCTTTTATTTGCCCCTAGCGCCAAATCGGCGTTACATAAAATCGCCACTTGCAATTTTCAGTAGTCCCATCATGGGGTTGCTTGAAAATAACCACTTTAATTTGTTTCGTGAAAGTGGTGGGCTTATTCTAAAGACGTAAGAACTTCCTCAGACGCGAAAGTTTAATTTTGGTATATGAAAAAACTTTAAGATTTGTTGGTAAATCCACCGTCTTTCAAATAAAAGAGACCATCCCGAACTATTGAACGTAGAATGATGAAAATATCTAGTGCACGTAGAAAAACAAATGATTACGATTTGAAGCCAAGTTTGACCATAGTTTCGTTGATTTGTCGCATTTTTTTAGGAGTTTCTTCTTGCTTGTTGCAACTGTTAGGACCATTAGAATGCAACGAGTTCGAACACATGAAAATTTTCATCAAATTATGAACGAGGAAGATTTGTCGGGATGCACGAGGCTGGTTTAACCTACCGTGAGATAGCCAGACGTGTCAATCGGTCACACACAGCACAGTCTTGTACAGGCTGGCAGGAAGAATACCTAGAAGTTCAACGTCAAATTTTGTTCAACGTCGTCATGCGACTTTAACTGCTGGGGTTATGGTAGGGGGGGGGGGGGGCAATACGCTATGGAAGAAGATCTCTGGTATTCATTTCGGGCACAGTAAACGTTGGTCTATGTTGTTATGCCATTACTACAAAACATTCCAAGAGCAGCCTTCCAGCAAGATAATGCGCGGCCTCGTACTGCTCATGTGACGTCAGCCTTCCTAGAAGAAAACAACATCAATATTTTACCCTGGCGTCCAAGATCACCAGACTTATCCCCCATTGAACATATCTGGGACATGATGGGAAGAAGATTGCGGCGTTTACCCCATCCTCCCAATACCTTAAAGGAGTTTCGTCAACAGTTACAGATAGCCTAGGATGAGGTACCTCAAGAGGATATCAATAATCTAATTTCCAGTATGCCCAGAAGGGTTGCTGAGTGCATAAGAATACGTGGGGATGTAACTCATTATCAACTTTTTACTCATTAAATGTTATCAATTTTTCTTAAAAATGTAATGATTTGTTTTCCTACGTGCACTAGATATGTTCACCAAGTTTCACCATTCTACGTTCAGTGGTTCGGGGTGGGCTATTTTATTTGAAAGGTACTGTATAAAGTTCCATAAAGTTTTACAGTACAAAATTCCATGACCATTTTTCTAGAAAAATGTCATGTAATTGGATTGGATTGGTAGTAAAACGTTCTATTTTGAGGGCACTAAAATGTGCAGTTTACTGTTTGAAAAACAAAAGTTGACAGCATATTTGATTATACCGGTAAAATTTTGTTCTTTTATTTTTATCGGATGTCACCATACACGTATAAAAAAATTGTTGATTTGTTTTTAACATAATAAATAACATGTTTCGGTGAAATTATGTATGATAACGATTATTTTTATAAACATGAAACGTTGCGTTTTTGTACGACGATTATCAATAATTGATCATATAAGTAGTTTCGAAAACCAATATCTCAATGTCAAACTATAAAAAAACAAACTAAATTGCAGTAAATTGTAGCGGTTATAGCAAACCGAATCCGGCGGGCGTTCGTGCAGGTTTCACTTGTGCGTCGAACGACGCAATTAGGACACGCAATTGTACGTCGGGAAAAACAACCAACTAATGAAAAAAGGCACACAACGACAATTGCAGGAGGGATATTATATTATCAAACATTGAAGTAATGAATGTCCTGATATGTTTTGGTCGGGAGCCTTGCGCATGATCTTTTTCAGTGGGGGGACGCTCCGAATAAAACAGAACAGAGTTCGGAATCCCCGCCAGTGGATTTCCACTATCTTTGCTGCGCTCGCTTGTGTTGTGGGTTTATTTATAAACAAAGTCGCTCAGCTGATCGTCGAAAAAGGTGAGTTATTTTCGAATGGATTTTTTTCGATTTGTTTGCCGTCGTCTTTGTTGCGTTTCGACGGCGTTTCAGTGGAAATTTCCGTTGTTAATAATTTTTGTTTTTCCGAGTTTTATTTGAAAAGTAAATGAAATTTATTTTGCGGTGCGACACATAAATGAAATGTTTTTTTTTGCACGTTCAAATCAAGTGATACGGTGTAAAGGTTGTGAATGCATACGCAGAATAACAGCACGTGTTTGCAGTAGTTTGTTTTTGTTTAATTTCAAATATAAAATCAACAACCAGATTAATGTCTGTTGCCAGTTATTTATTCTGGGTTCCTGGCTTTTCTCGATGTGTTACCTATAGGACATTTTATCAAAGTTACTTAAGACAACGAATTAATTTTTTTTTAATTTTTATTACACTATGTAAAATTATTTGGTGACAAATGATCTAAAATACAAGACGCGCAGTTTAGTATTTTGTTGCCGAGAACCATGACTGTTACATTCCAATTTTTGATGTAATTGTACATGACGTTTCGTCAGAAAAGAAATCAATACTGAAAAAGCAACATTAAAAAACAATGGCAATATAACATTGAATAACGAGTAACATTTTACAAATCGGGGAAGTAACAACAAACAATGTTTGTTATCAGGTGCATTGTGTTTATGTACACATATTAGATCCAGAGCATGATTTTTATTCTTTCTCCGAATTGTTTTTGTTTAAGAAATTGTGTTCGGGGAAAAATAAATTTATTGCAACTATGGCTGTGTGGAAATAAAATCTATTTATTGAGACAATAAAATATGAACTCTTAAACTTAATAAAAGCGAACGAGAAATCTAAATCAATCCGATCCTGAATATTTCTGGATGCAATAAATTCACTGACTTCGTAAATACGATGTATGGATTCGCTGACGTTTTGGTATTTTTATGATAAATCCAATTAAACTTCACATTGTTCACCTCTGCACTCTACAGTTCTAATTGAGTCATAATTGAGTCTTATAATAGCAAACTGTGTACATGTGTTTGATTTATAGCTCCACCTTGACATGTTAATTGTATCGTTTCAATTGTAACAACGATCACTTTAATTTACAACTTGTGTTATTAAAATTAAAAAAAGTAAATTGTCATATATATATTATTTTTTAAATTTAATTATATGAAGTATAAAATATGCAAATTATATTTATTAAACGGGTTGAATTTGTAAAAATAATACAACCACTTTACCGTGACCTTTACGACATAATTATATCGAACTAGTAGCAATAGATAGATCAATTATTTTGATTTATATCTTGGATTTATATTCAGTGTATATTGCAGCATTGGACAAGCGCAGACATAATTTTGATTTATGACGAAAATATTTACAAACTGACTTTTAAGTAATCTTGGATCATATCGACTATCCCTTTTACTTTCACCACAATGGAGAAATACAATACAGTTTGTTGGATAGGATTTTCAAATTTGCGTTGGGACCATTTTAAAAATTAATTGCATAATTATTTATTTAAACATTGAGGATTTTACACCGTTCCAATATCTTTATAAAAATCGAATGCGATATCAAACTAAGAATGTTTTCAACTATTTAAATATCAAAATTACCTAGGATTGATATATTAAAAGTTATACTTTTACAATTTCTATAATAGCTTGTAACATAAAATTAAGCAAATCATGTTTGATCGTCAATTCGTTGTTTAAACCTATTAATCAGTTTGTCTTTATCGCCTGATATTTTCCTGGTTTGATAAAACTTTGATACGCTTTTGTTACCTATTTAAATTTTCAAGGAATACAAAGTACTTACGTCTCTATGAAATTTCTCACATCAACTATGTGTTGTCATTTGTCTTACATGACGTCATTATGTCGACGAACTAATTGAAATAATTAAATATGATTAGATCCCTATTAGATACAACGAAATTTTTGCAATTTTTTAATTAGAATTAGAGTAATATCTAATTCGTTATCTTGTATTATTTATTCGAAAAAATCTAATTATTTCCGTTGTTTTAACTTTTATGCTTACGTCATTATTTTTAACTATAAATCACTTTTCACTGAAATTTTATCTTACAGTCGCTATAAAGTGTATATAGTTATGTATTAATTCAGATAATTTTTGTTTTTATTATTTTTAAATTATCGAACGCACTGTTGTGATATCTTAAACAACTTTCATTTAACTAATTTGCAATTTTTTCTTACATAAACTAAGTATATTGTTACGTGGTGCCTTGACGAAAAAACTACAAATCTTTAATTTAATCGACTTCCTAGGTTCGATAATAACGTTGTTATTAAATAACTTAAAAGTTTAACTAGTATTTCGTCGCCGACTAACAACTTTGGTTCCACTTATTCCCCATGTCAATAAACTTGCCTATAAGTTAAAAATTAAAAATAATTCAATGCGAAATTATCATTTGTTTGCATTTACTTTCAAGGCACACTTGTTTTATACGCAATAAATGTACAAGCTGGCGAACATGTCAACCAGTGGATAAATATCAAAGTTAGATGTATGAGTCTTCATTACAAAAATAAGTGAACTGCACGAACTAAAAATGTATTAATTATTTAATAAACGATGGGAACTTTATTTCTCTTTGTCATTTTTAAATAACAATAGGTGTCTGCTATATGTATAGTATGTCAAGTGATATTTAAGCGTCGGTTGTAAATATTTATTGTCTAGACATTCTTATTATCAAATTACGAGATAAAAATTGTATCTCGAGTGTGAACATCGTTTGCGTCATAGGCATCAAAAAATATGTTGTTTCGACAAACAATCAAATTTGCTTTATTTCCGAGACAATTAATATTACTAAGATTTATCGACAGACTAAGGTCGTGTAGTACAACCTTTGTAGACGTCAAAATTTATATTTTGGACAGGCGTTGCAATTGTATTGGTCTCAATACTTGCTTAATAAACGAACCTGGAATAGTAACAAATCGCAATCAAACCGTAATTATTTCACGTCTTGGAACTATATCAAGAATTTATGTTCTTGATCAAGACACACACGATGTTTGTCAATGTACGATGTTTACGCACAGAGTTCAATATACGAGTCAAGTGTTTTTTTTTTACGATGCAGCCAATGACAATGTACACCCTCAAGTTTACTTAATTTAATGGAAGGCAAGTAATTCCACTTCTACGACTTCAAATTAATTTGCTTGTTTGCTTCGGCCTCTTCGTGTGTTTAGTCGCTCGCATCGGTCTGAATGAAATTGTACATACATAGGTTGCGCCCCGTAATTTAACGGAAGGGTGATTCTGCAGGCGTGCATATTGAAACATTGTATGAAAATTGGCGCTCGAGACCATGACCGGAGAGCTTTTGCTACATCAACTAACACGAAGATCCTTTCATGGGTTGAATGCACTTTTATTTAAGATACGTTTATAATTAGAAATATTGGTACTCTATGTATATAAATTAATATTATTCGATGTAGGAAACTCACAATTTTTGTCTCTTAGGACAACCAATGAATCTTTTAATGGGAGTAGTTCTTGCCGGGTCGGTTTTTTATGAATAAATTTGTAAATTACTGACTGAATAAGTGGAAAACCAAAATGATACTTCATATTTTTATTTTGATTATACCGTACTTTTTTTGAAAATTTTATGTTCTTTATACGAGGGAATATTTACGGTCCCTAACATGGAAGGAAACAAATTGATGAAATATTTTATAACTAACGAACCTCTGATTTTTCCATTTTTAGAATTTCTCTACTTAAATTCTAAATTATTTGAAAACTACAATTGAACCAACGTAACAACAAATGATTAATACTTTAATGTGTCAAATTGATCAACGTGACGTTGAATCAACGCCTAATATGTCAGGGACGATAAATAATGATCTCCCCTTGTATATCTATGAACATTTTCAGAAAACCAAAATGATGTCAAAAAGTAGAAAAGTAATAGGAGTTATAATGAAAGCTCAATGTTGATAAGTTAAGTTTGGGTAGGTGGCAACTTAAGCCTGGTAACAAAACTGTGTCAAAAGTAGTCTTAGGTCAAGCAAGTATTTCTCCCAGGACGATATTATAGTAAAAGCTTCCCATCTTTGTTATGTATGGGTGTGAGTGTTCTGATAACTCATGATACCGATTCCTTCTGCAAATGAAGAAAATTGCGTTATTAACTGCAAAATTTAGTTTAGTTTTTTTTTATATACACATGAATATGACAGACAGACATAAGTGCAGAGTGGATAGGGCTGGCTTGATGTGGAAATCTTAATGAAAAACGATGAAATCAATCGAAACCCCAATCTTATGGCCCATTTGACTGTGAATTCTCGGCTCTGATGGCTCGAAATTCTAGCGACACAATCAAAAGTCTAAAATTTTAACTAACTAAACACTAAATTTAAGAAAACACGTCTAATTTAAAATATAATTGATCTATTGTGGGGTTGCTGCAAAAACCGAGTCTAATTTGAAAATTTCAATTGCTAGTGCTCAAACACAACTTTAAACAATATTAACAGCTAAATAATATAATAGATTGTAAAAGTTTTAGCAGTGACCATGCGATGCACAAATACACTCAATATGGTTTGACAGAAAACTGTAGCTGTGTGATTGAAGATATACTTGGGTGCATATGTATATCCGATGCACAGTCTAGTTTTACAGCTCATCGTAGTAAAATTTTAATTATACGTCGAAATAACCTACGTTGAAGTTCGATAAAATATGTATAAATTCAATCGATATGTTTAATTTTAGATTACGTAATATATATATATATTGAAAATGCGTCGTGTCAAATTTGACAGAAAAATGTAAAATTTACATGAAAGATGGTCTAATCTTACACCTCAATGGTGTAGTGATATATATATATATATATATATATATATATATATATATATATATATAATATATATATATATATATATATCTTGATACGTTCAAGATATACATCAATCATTAGATTTTGTTCATGTCAATTATAAGTAAATTTGAACAATTTTAATATTTTTGAAATTGATATTTTTTATGATTTTTATCAATGAGACTTCCATGCAGCTATGCTATGAAGAAGCAGTGTTACATTAACGTCGATACAGACTACTGAGATCTTCTTTTCGTGCTCATTATAAATTCTTAATCTAAGAACTTAGCTTTAGTTAACTAAAGTTAACTTCAGAAATTTTGTGAAACGTCAGACGTAAAAAAGAATACTACTCAACCCGGAAGTATCAATTAATTTAATTTGATTGCATAATAGACAAAAATAAAATTTCATTGAAAATGAATTATCATGAAAGTGTTACCACACCACACATTAATACTGTGCGTTATGTTAATTTTCATTTCTGTTTTCTTTTTAATTAGTCGGTGTCCAAGTACCACATTGGAAATTATTTTTAGGGTACTGATATTCAATTTGATTCTTCAACGGGTTGGGCTAGGTTGGGTGCACACTGACTGCTATTATGATAAATCATTTGAATAGTTCTAATTTTGAATAAGAAGGAAAAAATAAAGGATAGCTAAGTTCTTATAGGTTTCGCATACTGGGAATTGAAAGTAGATCGTGGCTACTTTAGGTAGTTATCTGAAAGGGAGCCGTAGTTCGTACTTATTCACTAATATATAACTTATTCGGATCTTTGATCGAATTATTTATCTTCAACAAATAAATTACCAATTATACTATGAATGGTTAGAAGGATTGGGTTGAATCTCAACAAAAACAAAACAAAAGTTATGGTGTTTAGAAAAGGAGCATGGAAGTACAGGAGAAATGAAAAGGGGAAATAATAGAATATGAGAAGGAATGTATGCATGGATGTATTTAGGGTATGCAGTGACGGAGAACAATAGCAGCGAAGTGCACATGAAACATATGGGCATAAAAGCGAAGATACCGGAGGAAGCATTAAGGAGAAGCCTGTTGCGAAATAGGAAAGGGAAATTCGAGGAAAGACAGGAGACAGGGAGCGAAAGGGCATAGAGGTGGGGAAAAGAGCGGTGGTGTACAAAAAACCGAGCGGGGGAACAGAACAGAGTCAAGTGAAAATGGTATTGGAGGAGTTAAAGAAAAGTGAGAACAAGAAAAGTGACACATGCAAATGGGAATAAAGTTGAATACAACTGGATGAGAAGGCAGCGTTATCAGTAGAAGCAGCGATAAGGACGAGAAGTGAAGATATTTAAGGGGAGAAGGCTAACAAATGCATGGAAGATAGATTTAAGTTGGGATGAATGGGAACATTGATTGGGAGATTGTGAAGAGATGAACTTGAAAGAAATCGAAAAGAAGAAAGCAAAAGACTTGAGAAGAAGTTTGGGAGAGAACGGGGACCGGCTAGAAATCGTAGGGAAAATAAAAGAGGAAAACGAAACAACTGACGGAGAAAAAATACTGAAATGAGAAGGATGAAATGGAAGAAGAAAGGCGACGAGCCGAAAGGGGGTGTGAGAGGGAAATGTAGTGTTTTTTAACCTTTTTGAATATGCGACCCCTTTACAAGTTGAAAAATTCTGGCGACCCCCAGGGCCATAATAAATCAATGTCAGTGATTTTAAAGGCTGTACAGTTGGGGTATAAGTATTGCGCAACAGTTTTACAGTCAACATCTACATCTGCAAGGCGGTCAAGTTTCCGTCATGTGTTCGATTGCGCCAAAGAGTACGGACGTGATTGTTTTGTCTTTGCGTGTTGTTCCACCCGCGCATAAAATGGATGAGTTTCTCAAAAAATCGCAGCCTTCCACATCTGGTATAAGTGGCAGTGGCGTCAAGTGAATCAAAACCGAAAATATTACGACGACAATTACTTGAAATACCGGTTTACTGTCATGTTTTATCACGTGAGGGTCATATAAAACCATCAAAGTTTATGTGTCACCTCTCAACCAAACATTCTAAAGAAGCTGATGAACCGATGGATTTCTTTGAACGAAAACTGAAAACCCTTAACCAGTAGCAACATACTATGATTGAGGTAATTTGGTGATTACAAAGAATATTTTTATTTCTAAATTTTTTATTTGTTTTTCTTATGTTTTTGTATGAAAACGCATTATTAGCTAGCTACCGAGTCGCTAAAGCAGGGAAGCCGCATTCAGCGGCCGAAAATTTTATTTCAGCAGCCCTAGATATATAAGCAGGGGAGGGAAGCAAGCTAAAAAGCATACCACTTTTTGAAAATACTATTGAACGCAGAATAGTCGATATGGTCAGTGACATTCGAGAACAAGTAGTCGACAAATTAAAGAGCCCACATTTTGCTTTGCAGTTTGATGAATCTACTGTTGTTTCATATTGTCACAGAAGACATTTTATTTTGTAACGCACTTCCTAAAAATACTACAGGCCAGTGCTTTGCAAACTCTACTATTCAGAATCGTTTCTAAAGTCGTCGGTTAGCTCCATCAAAATCTCCTTTACCATACACAGGTCAGGTGGCTAACTAAAGGAAATTTATTGACAAGAGTTCTAGAACTGAAAGCTGAATTATTAATGTTCTCACAAGATGCATATGCGAATTATTTTTGTGACCACTTCAAAACATTAAACAAGAGCCTCCAAGGGAGAGAAGAAAACAGCTAAGGATAAAATCAAAGGATTCCTCGCAAAAGTTCGTTTGTGGCCAATGTCTTTGCAAAAAAATATATATGAGCCTTTCCCTTGTGTTCAGAAGATTGTCGAAGAAACTGCAACGGACTAATCGTTCGTAGTAAGTTTTCACATTTCTTGCATGACACAGGGCATAATTTGGAAGAGAAACTTTTAACTTACTTTCCAGAACTGGCTGACTATGGGCGTATATTGTTACTAAATCCCTTCTTGAATATGTCACTACAACTGGTTGATCTAACAACGCAGATGAATGAAAATCTTTTAGCTGCTGACAGCATGCTTAGAATTTAATTTTATTCGCAAAATATTGACGTCTTCTGGATGAAGAGAAAACAAGAAGATCAAGAGCTGGTGAGGGAAGGTTTAAAGTTATTACTGCCATTCTAACTAACGTTCTCTTCAATGGTAAACATTAGAACTAAAAAGAGAAATGGCCCAAATTAGAAAATGAGTTGGTAATTTGCGTCTCAAAAATAGAACTACATTTAGACAAATTAATAAAAATTAAACAGGTACAGCCTTCTCATTGAAATTGTAGTTTTTTCATTGTAGTGTAGGACCTGCAATCTCTTGCCTTTTTCCTTTACCCGCGACCCCCCGAGTAAGGATTTGCAACCCCCAAGTTGAAAACCACTGATTTGTTATAAAGGCTTTTGCCAATAAAAGTTTTTATTTAACTTCGAATGCAGACGCATATAATCTCGAACTAAATCTATACTCACGACCACAAAGATTATAACGCGAAATTCTTCTATTTCCACATGCTTTCTGTTGGCAAGTTTTATAAATATGTCAAATTTTAGCTACACATTACAAGCATATTTATATACTGTACACCAACGAAATATACATCAATGGATTCGTCGTTCTTTCCAGTGCATAATACTTTTATATAACGCTAGATTATTTATTCAGAAATTACTTACTTTGTTCATATTTTATATTATTCTAACGTAATCCGTAAATGAATATTATTCATCTGAGTTATTAATGATATGTTGATCACCTTGTAAATAATAATATTAACTATAATAAAGATGCATAAACAAACCGTGCTATATAAAAAATATGACACATTAAAACCAACGACCATTTAAAATATAAAATAAAATAATCGCAATGTTTTGACGACACGAAAATGCGCGACTTTGTTCCGTAAAATAATAACGTACGTACATTTGGACTTTAATATAGAGTTGAGAGGTCACACGATGTAAACGACATACACGGAACTGCGTTTGGGTAAATAAACAATAATCCATCACATGGAGATATGAAACGACTTAGTATCTCCGACGCCGACGGTTAAAAATAATACAACACTTTGTGTAAATAAAGGATTTAAAGGCGCAAATAGCATTTAAAAAATGCGACCTTGCTAACTGCAATTTATTAAATACTTTGCGATAATAATGTCTACGTTTACTTTCGATTGTAAATTATATTAACTTGTTTAAAAGCCAATGACATTTTAACAAATGACAAATACCTTTTTTTTTAATTGTGTCTCAGGTTCTATTTCGTCCCCACACGCATTATTAGATCGATTATGATCTAAATTCTTGGCAACATATTTATAATAACGTATTAACTGAAGTAAAGAATAATCTTGTACGAAATTATCGATAAAATTGATAACTCGGTACCATTGATGAAATTAGAATGAATTTGATAATAAATTGTAATTCTTCATTATTTGTAATATTTGTAATTTCACGAAACAAAGTTTTTGAGAATTTCATTGAAAATTAATTTTAATACAAATTCTTTTAACCCGTCACTAAGATATATTTATGACATATATGTTTTTTGTATAAAAATTTGTTATTTTTATGTTATTGTTTTTTTTAAATTTAATTCGTATATTTTTTGTTATTTCGCGGCTATTCATTTTCATGTTTCTAACACTATGGTGTGGTGTAATAAACGCGCAAAATTGCAGAAACGTTTCAATATTTAAAGATTTGGACGTTGAACCTTGTATTGTTTTGGAATTTCAGATAAACGTTCAGACATAATATCATTCCCGAACTCGTGATCGCCATTGTAATTACATTATCTCAATGAATGTGTTCTTTTAATAATTAATATCAGTTTCATGTACTTGATCCGCAAAAATCCGGAATAAATGTACAATCTGTTGTACGAACGTAATATAGGCCGAGAAGGTCAACAAATGGAGCAGGAATATATAACGTGATCATTGATAATTGATAATACATATATATTTTTTTATTATTGTTCCTTAATTTCACTTAATTGTTTTGGACTAAAATATAGTTTTCATTGACGTGCTTTCGCTGTTCAAGTTTAGGGTTAATATAATATATATGTTTCGATTCGTAAGTTAAAGAAATTGTGGATTTTTTGGAATTTGTTTAACAAATTTTTACACCCACATATGTTTCTTTTATCATGTCCCCATGTTATTCTTCTGGAATTACTGAAAAATGCATTCTCGGATGTCTGTTTACCGTCGTCTATATTAGGTTCACTCAAATACACAAATCTGTCGCTATAAACAATATTTATTTTTCAATGTAATACGTAAATTTTATTGGCAAATACACATAAAAATATTTATAAAACGTCATGTTTAATGGCCGAAAAAGAGATGACTCGCGAAAACTTGACAAAACCGTTAATTTGTTTAATTGCTGAATTAAATAATCACTACTTATATAATTTTGTAAATTAAAACATGTTACACATCCAGCATTATAAAAAAAATATCAAAGTATTTAAATTAATTAGTTATTTTAATTAAATTAAGTTGTCTTTGCATACAAACTATTGCAGAAAAATTTTGTTTAAATTAACCTAAAATTAATCAAATAAAATACGATATGATTTGTCTTACAAATTTTGCAAGCGGAAAGTTTAAACAAACATAAGCAATTACACACAAATATGTAAATTATTGTAAATGTACATAATTAAGTGTTCTACTGATTGTTTTCTTGTTTTAGATAAGATCGTAGATTGTCGATAATTAAGGTAAGGAATTTTAATTAAATTTTAATGTTAATGTATATAATGAAGTATTAAATGTTTTAAGGCGAATTTCGATGCGATTTTGAGTCCAAATCATTTTGTTGAAGCGCGGATAGTTTTTGTGTAATCAGGTTTTGAAATATAGTCACTTATAAGGAAATGATTTTATTTATTGTATGTGCGTCATATTTTCAATGCGTGTTCCATATTATAATTACCCCCCCCCCCCCCATTTGTGGATCTAAATTCTTCACCGTTGCCATAAAATCCCCATTTTACTGCATAGGACAATTGGCGCTTTTTTTTTTAATATTTTACGTATGCTTCTGGTTTATACGATAGAATGATTGCTTTATGACCTTTGTACGTTACTTTTAAGCGGAATGGAATGCAATAGTTAGATGGTGGAGAATTTCGAATTTTCTAGACAGCTCGACGACAAATGGGCACAATAATTTATTTTTGCATTTAATTTTCGTGTTATTATATGTGATATTTGTACCTTTAATTGTTCGTTTTGCATTTTACAAGTTTACATTTCTTATTTCTTACGTTTAAATTATTTCAGTGCAATTTTTTCATTTATTTGAATTTAAAGAAAATCAATAAATTATCTAGTTATAATATAATATTCGCAACTGATAATTATTTGCCGTTGACGTAGCTTCTATATATATTTATAAATTTCCAGATGACGGGCAGTTTTTTTAATTGTCTTTTAATTTTAGAAGTTTCAAAATAATTCTCAAAGAATATCATAAACATGTTGGATTATCATCGGGCATTTTAGATGAAACAATTTAAATATTTGCTTAATTTATTGATCGTTAATAATAACGACCCCAAAAGTAATGCATATGATTTTAAAATTTTATGAATACAATCCAGGACCATGCGAACTAGAAATCGTTTATGGACTATGCTGTTGCGAGCACTGAACTAAACACTTAAAGTGTCAAGCCAATGTATAAATCAAAATTTGTTTGCACTAATAAATCATTTGTATCGTGTCTTTGCATTTAAGATAATCCTAATGTGTTTATAATTAAATACGTACCTTACGTTTATATATGTCTTATCAACAGTTGTTTTTCTATTGGCAGCAAGGATTGCATAATGACAACTGTAAGTATAACTGTAGCAATGGATTTTGTAAAGAAGGCTATGGTACAACTTAAAGTAGTTAATAATTATTCAAAATTCTAATACTAAGTTTAAAAAAATGCTAGCATTCGCCAGAATTAGTACTATCCTAGCCCTTCAGAAGCTTTCTTTCGTAATTTTTTATTCTATTCAGTTCCACACATGTTAACTGAAATCGGCGATTTATTCGTAGTTTATATTTATTTAATTTAAATTTTGTTTAATTTACCTGCCTTTAGTAAAATGTTTGTTAAATTGCCATTTAATCATATAATTAATTCTTTCTGTCGTTTATAATAAGCTACAATATGATCCCAATTGTATCAATTCGTATTTTCTCTATATTTCATATTGTCATGATCTATTTATATATATTTCCTATTTGTCATCTCTAATGATTGGCAAATATATGATAATGATATGGAACGCCACGCAATCACTCAACATATTAAAATTTATCAGAAAAACTGTTCACTTCGTGGAATATGTAGTCATAGACCTCCTGAATCGATAGTTCATTGAATTGTTACAAAATTTCAAACATATCAGTAATTGTTCAACCAATACCGACAATGACATCGTTATCCTCGTGTTGATGTAAAAGTGTAATGCTCCAGCTCTGACTGACGAATTTTTGGAGCGATAATCACTAGGTATGCTACGTAACGTAACAATGAAAAACAAATTATAAATGAAAGCCAAATTTAACCCAAAAAAGTTCACGATAAATAAAAAGTACAATAACAAATATAAAAGCTCTACCACAAAGTTGCGAATAAACTTTTTTTTGTTGGTGGAACATCCTTTATGGACACCATGAGCCGTCTGGTAGCGTAGGATTTCTACCTGTCCTACCTTATTGTTTGTTGCCTGTATTATCGTTTCCCACCGTTCGCAATGAAATACTGTGTGTTCTGCAGTGTCTATACTCCATATCGTCTAATTATATGATCTGAGCACCTCATGACCAGTCAGGACTTGCGTGAGGTAATAGTATACCCTCCTATGTTGACATACAGTTTGTGTTTATATCTGGCATTAGTTGTTTGGTCCATTGTTCAGTAACTGTATTATCTTGCCATCTTACCTGCCACATGGCTAGAGTCCTGGTTTTCGCTGTTTCTTTTTTTTCATCACATGTACATAGATACCCTTTCTGTTGTGTGCAATAAGATCAATAGGTGGGATCCCCGTAATAGACTGCAGAGCCACGGTGGGAGCGACCTTATAGTAAACTATTAATAATCACGCTGTAGCTTTCGCAGTGACAGCAATTTTCGTCTGACTCTCAGCGCTCCCTCCCCTATTGGCGCTCCATAAAGTGATATGGAATGAACCACCGCAGCAAGCACTGCTCTCTTTGAACTTGGTGATCCACCGATATTTGGTAACAGCCTGGTAATTTTTCCCAACTTGTCCTCTGCCTTTTCAGTTGCTTTCCTAATATGATCTCTAAAACTGCCTCCCGTATCAAAGTAGACCCCCAACTATTTTTCCGCACTATATTTGCATTGTCTATCTTGAAGCTTAAGCTGTCTCGTTTCGGGTTATAGTAGGCGTTTCTGTTCTCTCCGGTGCAGGTTTTAGTTCGTTTTCCTTAATCCATTTCTGAATACGTTTAAGATTTTCATTTCTATTCTTGGTGAGGTCTGCTTTATTATCCTTACTATCCGCTGTCACTATTAATGTCAGATCATCGGCAAATGCAATACATTTAGCCCGACCCAGCAGCACAATTTCTAATATCGTCATATAAGGCATTCCATTAAGTAGGTCCTAAAACAGAACTCTGGGGCGCCCCTGTCTGAATTTTCTCTGTATCCTTCTTCGTTACTTGAACACATCTTTTTGCAAGTAATCATCTACGATATTGATGATACGCAGATATTTTCCTTTTCTGCAATTTTCCCAGAATTGAGTTCCAACTGGCTGTATTGAAGGCATTTCGAACGTTTAGTGTTACTGAACCGTTCACACTTCATTCCATTCCTCTGAGTTGCATTTTTAATTACTTCCAATGCTTGTAGCGTCGATCATCCTTTTGCTAAATCCATATTGATTTTTCGCCAGGCCTCCTTTTCTTTCTATTACTCCTCATCCAGCCTATAACCACATATTGCATCATTGCTCAGCGTATTTATTAGACAAATTGGTCTGTAAGAGCTCGGTTGCCCCGGTTTACTTTCCAGTATAACTTTCGCCACTTTCTATTTGACTGGGAATTTTAGTGTTTTTAGGAGCTGATTTAGCACTTCCGAGAGCCACCCACAGTTTGGAGCTTTCCTGATTTCATCTTCTTTATGCTATCTTTTAATTCTATTGGAGTGAATGCTGGGACTGTATTTGCTCTCATTCTATACTCTTGTGCGTCTATTTTTGAACACGGAAAGAGATTTTTTACAATTTACTCTCTCTCTCTCTCTCTTTATTCGATATATCATAAGGCATAAGGTTCTCCCCAGATGTCTGTGACCAATTTCTTGCACCAATGTTCTCTTTTGGATAATTTAATTCGCTTCCGAAGTTTTTTGTTGCCTTCCTTATATACTTCGTTTGTTCGCAGTCTCTCCTCTTCTCCCGCATCCCTTTGGGACATTTTGGTGTACCATCTCCTAATTACCGTGTATTTTTTCGTGTATTTCTTCATTCCACCAATTCCAAAACATACTTCTCTGTCTTCGACCTTCGGATAGTGCTGTTTAAGTATGCTTCTTTTATAATCATACATTTCTGTTTACCAGACAGTTTCTGTGGGGCTTTATCGACTTTATCTCTCTTTCTATGACTAATAAGGGATTCTCACAGGTGCGATTTGGCATTTATATCACCAGCAGCAACAGCTTCTCTCTTTCCAGATCTCACATAATTTGCTATTTAGCCCACCTTTTCTTTGTATTCGTCCGTATTTATATTTCGTGATATGCAGCAGCAGTAGATCCCATCTTCCAAAATTAATGATTATGCAACATTTCCCCAGTTTTCTACCTGTTACCTGACGTTTCTTATTTACGTATAATACAGCCACATCTTCCCTTTCGTCCGTTATCCTTTTGGCTATTTTTCCCTATTCGCATTTACATTATTTTTTTCTTTACTTCCTATTACCACATTCTTGCCTTCAGCCTCCCTAATATGTTCAACCCACTCCTGACTCACTTAAACATCTCATCCAATCTTAACTCTTCTCTCTCTCCTTATCCAGACCTATATCCTCACATTGCTCCATCCAGTACTTCCAACCATCCACATCTTATACATAAAATTTAATTATTCTTCATCCATCCTGTATGTTTTCATTTTCTCCATAATTCTTTTATCCTCACCCGTTCTTCCTCCTCTCAAACTCTCGGGCTCCTTCCATACATGCAGATACCGCTGTACCTTGCGTTGTACCTTGCCACTATTATTCTACTGCCTGTCTCCTATGCATCTGCCTGCATCACCTACTTACACCGCTCCACAATTTCCAGATCCACATATTTCCTCTCACTTCTCTTCCTCTCTGCTACTCTCACTGATACCATTGCCTTCCTTTCGTTCCCCGTCTTTTGCAGCACTATATATTCTGACGTTGATATCTCTATTTTCAATTGTGTCTTCAACTCTTCCTAAAGCATTCGCTGTCACCTTTACTCCTCTTTTCACTCCCTACACTTCGGCTCAATACTTAAATATGCTCCGCACAGACGTCTTCCACACTACCATCCTTTCTTCGAATTTACGCTCCCTCTTACTCATCCTCATCCCTTCTTCTGTTTTTGAGCTTTCTCGCATATATACTGCATATGTTCCTCATAGTTATTACTCTCTCTCTCTCAACACCTACCTAACATCTATTCCTTCACTCCATCAATAATCTCGCCATTACATTCGGCACTCACACCTCTTTGACTGCCACCTCCTTTTTGGAACGTCAAAATTGTTGGTCTTCTTATGCAGATTTATTTGCAGCATTCTTTTGCCCAAGAAATTTTTCGCCTATATCGTCCGCGAATGTTAGTGATCATATTCGTGTATTTCCAACTTTAGCTCAACCATCATGACCTTTTCTAAGTACCTCCCCCAGTTCAGATTAATATGTGCTAAATAGTAGGGGGGCCAGCGAACAATCTTGCATAAGTTCTCTTGTAGTTTTGAAATTCATTAATAGAACATCCCCAAACCTTACCTTGCACAATGCCTCTTCATATACCTCTGGCGTCGTTTCCACCAAATGCCCTGATGGGTACACTCGCCTCATTATTTCTATCAGTACTTTCCTGCCTACTATGTCAAGCTGCCTTTAGATCCATAAACATAGCATAAGTTTCCTTTTCATCTTCACCCTTTCGCGCTTTAAGTACGTGTGAGTTGTTCCTAGTCCCCAGCTCGTGCTTCTGGTATCGGTATCGGTCTATGGTTGCCCCTAGCGATTGCTTCAACCGCATTAGAAATCACTGCGACCCCAATGAACGTTGGATGATTATTTTAATGATATTTCAAATATTATAGTGGGAAGATTTATTCACAATCTTCTGCACAAAGTGCAAATTTCGTCACATGTTCTAAATTAGCAATGACGTTGTCGAAATCACCGTTTTCATTTTCTGATTCAAATGCTACGGTCGTAAAACCTGTGCTTCTGCTTTCAGTTACAAAATGAAACTACTGGTGTATTTTATGCGCTTATGGAAGAGCGATTAATTTCCTTGAACTCGGACGTTATGCGAGTACGGCGAAATAGCAACCTTTCTATAGAAATTTCACAAACTGAGTTTAGACTATGTGATCTTTAGGTTTCACATTTAACAAATTTATGGCGCCAAAATATATGAATTTCGAAATTTCTGTTTTTCGTCTGCCACAGTGTATTATTTTTATAATTTGACTAATAATTGTTCTGCAATAAAAATCCAGACTATGACGCAAAACAGTGGCCCACGCGGCACACTTTGTAAACAAAAATATTTTGTTAACTACAAATAAAATTAGAGTAAAAAAATGAAAGTGGAAGAGGACAAAATCGGCAGCTTTAGCAATTATTTTGCAAACTTAAAAAGTAGAAAACTGTGCCACTCCTGCGCGCTATTTCCGCCCGAACGTAACAGAAACATTTCAATAATAGTGTGAAAGCAAACATTCGTTCCAATTTTAATATGTTGACCGACCTGTGGGCGCGTGCTACATTTTAAGTCGCGTAACCAATCAATAAATCAATACCATAAAAATATTACCTAATAATAAAAAATAAATTATCGCGCGAACCGTGTAAACATATATTTATGCGAATTGCAACACGCTTCCTTGTAAATAATAAACAGCTGTAGTCACCTTGACTCATGCCGCCGCGTCGACTTGCTCGTTTCCCGTTTCGGAGCTTTGCCAAGTCGATTATTCGACTGAGATCCAAACACAACGGCGCGACGGGACGCCAGAGGTCCTGTTTTTCACGTGCTTCGAGGCTCACGAGGTCAGTGCGCGCTGCGCGCACACCTCAACGCACTCTGTTGTTGTGCCCACGCGAGTACATTGACTCACCGTATGGATTTGGTGGTTGGCGGCGCTGGCAATCGTCCACCCCGTTCGCGGAACCGTGCGTTCCTTTAAAAATGTTATTAATAAAGTTGTTTATGAAAAGCAGACTTTGTATGTGAATTCGACATAAAGGATAATATGTTAAATTCCAGACATATGGAAAACAGCTGACTAAAGGTACGCATAATTAATATATTTGTTAATAAGTATAATAAATAAGACATTTTTTAATTTAACAATGCGTGTATATATATAATGCGCCGATTATGTATCGATTAATTACATAGGCGTAGGGATTATAACGATTATATAAAATAATGTATTATAGGTCACTGGGTTAATAGTACTATGATACCTATGATAATTTTTGTCATTTTTAGGGCACCTAGTCATAAATTCACCATGTATTTTATTTTAAATAAATAAATTATGGACACAACATAATTAATTAATTTTTTGTTTGTTTCATTATAAATAAATTAGTAGTATGGAAGTAACAAAATGTGAAATTTTAACGCTTGAGTTAATTAATAACTCTTAATTTTCAAATTTGAATTATAACTAGATTATTTGAAGGACGATTAAAACAATGTTTTAATTTATTAAGAACCCTTTGGGTCTATAGACAAGTTTACATACAGAAAGACGAATAATCGTGTAGGTTAATCTGTTGGAACAGTCTTTGCTCTATTACGATATTATTCATTCCAATAGATATTTTCTAAGGTTGACTTTGATCTGTATTCTACGTGACGTTTAGTCGACTTAAATATTGGTCGACGTTGTTTCTCATTATTTTCATGTCCCGTTTTATGGGTTTATGGGGACGCCCACATGCGCGCTCGGATGATTTCGCATCCCGTCATCGTCGAATTATAATATCTAACGTTGATACTTTGATTGATAATCATTTTAATTTAATTTTACGATCTGGTGATTACAATCGAACAAAGCATTTACATATCAAACTCGCGCAATAACTTACGAGTAGTCTAAGATAGTAAAGATTTGGGGATTTAGTTATAGTTTGGCTCTGACTGAATCATTTTAAATTGATATATTGAAGTTGTCAATTTCGTTGAGTAATATTTGGGCTCACTAAGCTCAACCTAGCTTATTGCTTGTGCTAACAGAATATTTACGATGTGTAGTGGCTGTGATAACAAAAATAACGCACACATTGATTTCATAATTCCATGGTTGTCTCGACCTACTTAACCTACGTTCCTTAACTATAATTAGTATAAATATAAAAATTAATATTTATGTTCACTGTTTTAACTGGTTGCGATTTTGAAGTATTGTTGTATTTTGTGGGATTTTAATTGCGATTTTGTTCCCACATTTTATAATCTTATTTTTGATAATAATTCATTTGTTTGAATTAAAAATCGGAAAAAAAATAATATAAATATCTAAGAATGTATTCTACATAATTGTCGTTACAATAGTAGCATAGAAACAACACATATTCTCTACTAGGTCCTTTAAAACAAGACTACAGAATACTATGAATTAATGATTTATGACTTTTCTTAGAAAGAAAAATAATTGAATTTAAGTAACAAGCAAGGATATAACCACGAGAGAATTTTCTGTTGATTAAGTATATTGTCTTTTACGAACAAATTTTCGTAAACAACTCGAAGCAGTAAATTCCAGACAGATGTTCGATTAAAAAAAAATCTTTATGAAAGTTTGTTGTAATTTAGAATAAATGCTTAAAAAATATTTCCAAGCAAACGGAATCATTTTATCGGAGATTTAGTATTTCGTTTACAATATTAAAAATTGCAAATTATAAACTATGTAAGAGTTTTAAATATTTATAACATTTTAAATATGTATCCAACTTAAAACTTTCTAATCCTTTAACATTTAAAAAATATAAAATCTCAGTTGGATAATTTAATAATCATATAACATTAAAAAAATCTTTCCCAGTTTCATTCTACTACTACATTCAAAGCATCATAATTAGACTCAAGTTATGAGTATATGTTCATTCTTTGCGATAGGCGGGGTGAAGCATCATTTCGTCGTACAATAGAGTTGTTACGAATGATTGACGCGCACAGTAAAAAATGTACTACTTTAATTAGTGTCCTTAGTTTAGTGAGATTCGTATTCATTTACGCACAGGTACTCAACAGTCAATTCGATGTGGCACATTAATTACCGTGATAAATAATACCCTTAAATATGTATGTGTATAGTCGACTGGTTTCCATAGATGCTATTTACCATGATATCGAGTTTTAGAAAGTTCTTGGGGCTGTACAATCTGCTCTTGTGTATTTTGTTTTCAATTCCTGTGGACCCGCAGCATTTATTTCTGGTTGGGTAAACAATAATATATTGTACTTTTTAATATTATTTTATCGAAAGAATACATTGCTTTTATAAATGTTGAAGCAACTTAATTTTGGTTTATAGTTGGCTGAAATCGCCATCCGCTATTTTCGAACAATACAGCTGGCAGGAGTGATAGACGCATGCACTATAATTTAACAGCCTAAATATCTGTAAATAATAGAACATTTACTTTGATTTAAAACCTGGCTTCTCAGGTTAATTGTGATATAATTTATATTATAATTTATATATTTAAACATTAATAAGTTAGGGAATAACTATAAAGGAAATAATAGGCTTTTTTGGAGTTACATAAAAACTTTAAAAGGGGAGAAAAGGAATTTAAGGGGTGATAAGAAAAACAAACAACAGAAATACTTGAAGCATGGAGGGGATATTTTAAGGAAAAGTTTAAAGAGAGAAAGAAACATAAAGGAATGCTATGAAAGTGGGAAAAATGCTAAAGCATTTTAACGATATAAGCAAAAAAAGAAGTAGAGGACGCTATGAAGATTATGAGAAATGGAAAAGCAAGTAGAGAGGACGGATTAGCGCCAGAGATGATCAACTGGGGAGGAAAAGGAGTAAAAGAGTAGTTGAGGATAATATGCAAGGAAGCAATGAAGGAAGAAACAATACTAACAGATTGGAAAAGAAACATAATAGCACTGTATAAAAAGGGGGCAAGGACGGATAGGGAAAACTACAGGGCGATATGCTTTTGTCAGTGGCGTTTAAAATATACGCAAGAATAATAGAGCGAAGATTAAGGAAAGAACTGCAAGGAACACCACGTATAGGGAGTAGAGACAAATACAAGACCATATAAGGATCTTAAGAAACATACTGGAAAAAAGAAGATCTATATATGGCTTTCATAGACTTAAACAACTTTTGACACTGTAAAGAGAGAGGAAGTTTGAAAAGGGAAAAGGGGGCTGTAGGAAAAAATTATAAATGTAATAAGATGCATATTTATAACAGTGATTGAAGCAGTAAGAATGGAGGGAGGGAAATCCATTGAATTTGAAATGCAAAGAGGATTGAAACAGGGGGATAGTTTAAGCCCACTACTTTTTATAGTATATATGGACGATATAATAAGGGAATGCGAAAAAGAAGCGCCGAGTATATGCGTAGGGTACAGAAATATGAAACCGGTATATATACAGAGCATGGAAAATAATAAACGTATGGATAAAAGAATTAGAGAAAAATGAAATGGAAATAAATGTGGGGAAAAGCAAAGTGATGAAAATAAAGGGAAAGAGAGAAGCTTTGGAAATATATAGGAGATATATTTTGCAGTGAAGAAAGACTACAAGAAGTAACATTTGAATACCTGGGAACAACAATAACTAATGACGGAAAATTAGATTTTGAAACAGGATAAGGAAGGCAACAAGAGCATACTACCAGATGAACAAGACAATTTTTGGAAAAAGAGGAATAAATTATATAACATATTAATGCTACCAATGATATTGCAACAACAAACAGGGACAGGAAGAGAAATGAATGGATACTTGAAACACTGGAGCAGGATAAAATAACAAGGAAACTAGAAGAGAAACAATTAGGATGGTTTGGGCACGTAATGCGAATGGGAGAGGACAGAACAGTACGAAGGGTAATGGAAGCAAGAAGAGAGGGAAAAAGAAAGGTTGAGACCACGAAGGAAATGGAAGGATAGAATAAGGGAAACAGGAATAAGAAATCAATGGAGGAAATGAAGGGGATGATAAAGAATAGAGACGAATGGAGGACACTTTATGCAAATTATAAACGAAGTGCACGTTTACACTCTTATCGTTTATGAAACACTTCTTTAAGTCAAAGTCAATCCGATCCAATTATTGCTCAAGGAACTAATCTTTGATTGCTGTTGTCCTTTTGATTATACGAAAATTCAACTCGGCTCTTCTGGAATATCGAACCTGAATTCTTTCTGAAAACAAATCTGTGAAAAATGACATTCTTGTCCTAAGCTGGATATACTTAGTTTGTAGAAACTCGTACTCGTATTTGGTATTATCACAAACGATTCGTGATACACTCAAATTTCCTTGGCTTTTGCGACTTAAACAGCAGAATAGTTTTGAAACCATTTTAATTTTTACTTGGCATGTATTATATGCCTCCTTTTATCTCTCACAATAAATATAACAGCTATATTGGTTGTAATAAAAAAAATCATTTTAATGACTTTTTACATTTGGTAATTTTAAATGCGGAATTTGAAAGCGTAAGTTTGCACCCACTGGGGGCAGCGATGTTGGCAATCCAAATTATTCGTGGATTAATTTGTTATCAAATGAGTGAGTCCTTCCGCGAAAATAGGTCGTAGCTTGATAAAGTTAAAAAATCGTCTAATAATTCGTATTCTTAGCCGTCCGTGCGTATGCAATCTAAAATATTCCGAAAAACAATCTTATTTACCAAGCATTTGTCATATCCACAATCGATTAATGAAACCAACTAATGAAGTGCAGATAGTAATCAACTTTTTTCCGTGTATCAACAGACTTGCGTAATAAGTATGACCCAATTTGTTATACGAGGAACGTTGAGAAAGAAACAATCGGTTGTTTGAACTTTTGTTTGATCGGTTTCAACATTCATTCGTTGTTTTTTTGAAAAAACGAGTTGCATCGTGAAAATCAAAACAACAAGTTATTCATTTTTAATGTACCAATTATTAATAATTGTTGTAAAATTGTGCATGTACTGGAAATAGCCTGATTGCGCAATGTTTTGTACATATTACAAAAATACATCTGTGTTGGTTGTAAACAACATTTCAAAATAATTAAAACGTAATGATCTGTTTGCTTTGAAGGAAAAATAATTGTATTGAAACTGTAACAAATATGATAACTGACGATTCCGAATGGATTAAACGAACACGCATTCAAAGGGTTGAGCACCTATTTGGGAAGGTTATGTTTGTTGTCAAATTCACGTGAACTTAAATAATTGAAAAAGCCATGATCCTGAATATTGTTAAAGAATCCTGAAAAGAAACTACAATTTTGCCAATTTTCTGTTCATATTTCTTGGCATCGTTAGTGATTTTTGCCAATTTACCTTTTTAGACGTAGATTGCAGTTATTGAATTTTCTGCGCCCTCTCCATTGGTGCTCGAAAATTGCATTTGAGAGACAATGTCAGGAAAGATTTGCGGAAACCCATATTTTTCTGGACTTTTAGGACTGAACTACGTCCAATAATATAAACGTGTGTAACTACTTTGATTTATTGAATTTAACATTTAATTTTATACATAAGTGACATACGCAACTGGTTTCTAATTCAATATGAAAATGCAAATATAATTTAGGGTTACAATGAAGTTTAGTTCAATAAGTTTACAAATATACAGAATGCAAATAAAAATCAAAACTGGTATCAAATAAAAATATAAACAAAAATATTCAAAATAGTTCCACGCAGTGTAGTCCAGATATGAGCGACTAGATTAGCTGACGCATGTTCATATTCAATAATAACCTCCAGTGTTCTGCTTAAAAATTATGAAATACAAATTAGAACATTAAAATTCAAACATAAAAAATATAATATTTATGTGCAGGTAGATTTTAAATAGTTTAAATTTCGCTGTGGTGCGATGTCTCGGTGAATGTGGGAGGCGCATGTACATCAGGTGTGAATGGTAGCTCGATATGGATGAGTTTAACGAGCAAGGAGTGGTTGCAAGGGAGGGAAAGGGGTTAGAGGTACTGGACGAAGGAAGAGATTATGGCATGTAATTGTACAGGAAAATGCAATCGAAAAGGACACAGAAAAAGAAGACTAGACAATATTCTCAAAGGAGAAGAAACATAGTTGCAAAAAATCAAAAGTGAAATTGAAGGAAGAAGAAGAGAAAACAAAAAATGAAGATGGAATAAAAGCACGAACCAAACAATGAGAAGACGTCGCGAAAACAACAAAACTGAAGAAATAAAAGTAGAACAAACATCAACATCAAAAAATGAATAGGACGAAGATAAAGACAAACAAATAAATTATCATTGAAATGAGATGGAATTTAATACAACATTTAAAACACGTAACTAAAACCTGCTTAAAGTGAGGCGTAATAATGGATATAAAAATGCAGAGGAAAAAAAACGAGTTCTAACCAAACCAAAACAAAATGTAACAAAATCAAGAAGAGAAAAAGAAAATGACAATAATGTCAAATAATCTTATTTTCCAAACGTAAATAGCCTGCCTCAAGAGTACAATAAATGATTACTCGTTTTCAAATATAAGTATGCGTAATGGTGGCTCTTCATTACCTACAGATTCAATGACTGATTTGACGTGACGTGTCAAATACATTTGGAAACAAGAATAAATCAAAACGGATTATTCCTACAGTGTTATTAATTAAATAAGATACTAAAAATTAACCCAAAATTAGTCATATTCTTCTCTATTGTTATGTGCAAGTGAGCCGTAAGGGTAAAGGAAAAGTGGGTACATCACAAAAATATTGTACCGGGTCTAATGTGCAGTAACTAGTTCAGTTTCATATACCTATATGAATAATGCGCGATATGTAATAACTAATCGCATGGGTCGATAGCGACGAATAGTTTTTTACGACGACGAATTTCAACAAACATACAAGGGGTGAATAATCGCCAACGAAGATTCGTGTGCCCAGGTTAGAATTTTATTTTATTTTAAAGTTTCATCGGCAATATTTAGGATAGTATTGACTTTAACCAGTCCGAAAATAGTCATAAACATAAATTTGTATGTTTTGTTCAAATTTCTGACATAACAAGACACAACTTTGTTCGCCTCCATTTTTTCTCTCTAAAAAGTATTTAGTTAGTATGCTATGGCACCCAAACATCAAATTGCCTATGTATTTTACAGTATTTAACGTAATTGTTTTCCTAAACAATTTTATACAAACTGATTTTTTTAAATAAAATTTAAATGCTTGCAAAGTGCAAGGAAATAATTATCGATTCGTGTATGTTAAGTACAAATTGGTTGTGTAGATTTTCACATCAATTGACAGTTAATGAATTACCGTAATTAATTACATCTTAAGTAATAATTTCCCAGATTTTTTCTACAAACAAAATATATTAAATAACCAATAATTCATGCTTAGCCATTAAAATTAGAAAATAGAAATAAAGCGTAAATGATTGTAACTTTCTCCACTTGCTCTTCAAATTACCAGTAGATAATTTAGATCTATGGTAATCTTAATGTCCGCCTGTATTACTTTACAACGCAGGACGATAACAACGCGATAGAGATAAATACAAGCGTGTTATTGAAGCACGTGTCTAAGAGCTTATCACTAATGTAGTGCTTTGACTTACGCATCAAGTAATTCGTAATGTACTATTAATTCATTAAACGATTATATCGTACGCCATTAAGTTACGTCCATAGGCCATTATTCAGTCAGATTGCGTTAACAATACAATTTTTATAAGTCATCATTAATTACGTAATTTTAATCGCTCGTTTCCACTGAAGTTGTTTTGCTTTATTTCTGCTATGATTTTTTGCTCGTTGACCTAATTAATTATCAGTAGCACTTAAAATACATCACGATATGCATTGCAGTTTTATCGACTTTGAAACGAATACTCTAGGCCTAGTTGCGATCGCATGAATCGTTTTGACTTCTCGGGAATATTACATTAGTGTAATTAAATTAACTAAATTCGTTTGTGTTTTAATATCCGTAATATATATGCTTAACAAACTATTATTTTAAAAATAAAATTTTAAACCTATCTCGAGTGTAATAGAGCCATGCATGATTGATGCGTGCAATTGATGACATAATTGGACAAAATGTTAAATTGTTTTCATTTCGTTTGATTTTTTTATGTGTCGCCCAACTATAATCAAAATAGCAAACACAAATTACGAACCTCGAAGTAAGAAATTTTAACGCGTTATTAATATTAGAATAATTTTCTATAAATATTTTTGATCTATGGCACACGTGTTATTTAAACCGACCTGCAAACAATCTTGGATCGAAATGAAATACTTTTTATAAATTATGAACTGATGTTCTTTGATAAATTATATTTTTTTATTAGAAATCAAAGTATTAATTATTTTCATGTTTAACATTCATATAGGAGTCGTAGGTTCTTTCTGGATTTGCGTTCTTGGATTATCTTCGCGTGCCATTGTTTCTGAAGCTGAGTTGTCAATATCAGACAAATTGACTTAGGAATTCCAGGTTCATTTTGACAAGTTTATGGTCGCTTCCATATTTTAGACTTGTTTTTGACAGAAGAATTTTATAGTTTGCATTTTCCTGAAATAATTCAAAGAGGATATTTTACGATTTGTAACTTCACATAATTGTAGCCTGCAGAAGTCGCTAAATAAATAGCTTTCATGTTCGATGGATTTTGTAAACCCCCATGCAATTGTTACGTTAAACTTTATCCAAATTACCCCAAACCGTATTCAGACATGCGGTTTATTTGCTTATCTGGCACTGATTAATATAATTATTTACGATTATTACATGGATTATTTACAATTGTTTGCATATTTGGGGACTGTGTGGTGAATATCATATTGGTTTAAACCAGGGGTTCCCAAAATGCGGCACGCGGGCTAAATACGGCCCGCAAAGCCTGTGAATTTGGCCAGCGATATCGATACGATATATTATATTGTTTAGTTTATATTTAAAAAAATATTGTTGTATGTCTAGTCTAGTTATTACACATTTGTACAGAAATATAATATAGTAGTCTCAAATAGATACAGAACTGTTAATCATTTCTTGCGTATCTAATGCAACACAATTTATATTAGTAAAGAAAAATACTGAGGCATCAGTTATTCTTCAATCGAAAAAGTATTACAAAATCATACAGAGTTTGTTAGAAACACGCGTTAGAAGTCACGCGGACAACTACATTTTATTTTCAGATCCATTTTCTTGCAATCCGCGTGACGCTACTGAATTTGAATTCATAGAATTACAGGAAAATATCGTTGCTAAGAATTCTTATAGGAACAATTCCTTAATTGATGTTCAACATACGAAAACATGCTCAACAAATGTTCCCATTATTTGGGAAAAAAAATTTTCAATTATGAGCATAAATAAGTCGAAATTAAGATCAAAATTGAGTGATAATCATTTACAAGCAGTATTAAGAATACATTCGACGGACACACAAGCAAAGTTTAATGACATGATTAAAATAAAACAACTACACAAGTCGCACAATATAAATGAATAAATTTATTACAAGTTTTTATATTCACATTATTTTTGTTAGTGTTAATTATTAATAGTACTAGTTTGTAATCCTTGTTGCAATGATTAAAGATTTATATTTATAATTATAAGTTTAGTTCCAGTTACATTTGTTTTTGTTAATAAATAATAGATTATTAGTTTGTAATACTTGTTGCTATAGTTTTAGTTCGGGTTTACAATAAGAGTGATTTTACTTTCGTGTTAATAAATTGTGTGATTTTATAACAATTTATTGTTGTTACAGTTAAAGATTTATATTATATAATAAGATGGATTTCAGTTATTTTTTGTTTTAATAAATATATAATTAAAGATTTATATTTATATTAAATTTAGTATACTAATAAAAAGAATAAGAAATAGTTAAATATATTTAAAACAAAAAAATCGTGGTTATTGTTTTGATTTTATGCTCGCCAAAAAATTCGGTAATATTAAATTGGCCCGCCTAAGAAAAATTTTGGGAACCCCTGGTTTAAGCCAATGGTGTAACACAATGTTGAGAGTGTAAATTGTCGAAAGGGAAAATATAACCTGGGGCAAAAATTATGAGTGAGAACATAATAACCAACTTACGAAAAATGCTGGTTCTTAAGTTTACCTTTATTGCATTATTTAATTCCCCTATAAATTTTCTAAAATTGTAAAATGATTGGTTTGACTGCACTGCTATTAAGCTATTTATATCAAATGATACATTGGGGGAATTTAAACACGAACACGAATTTTAACAGATTGGCATCCGCACAAACATCTGAGAAATTGTATTATCGTTGCCATATGCAATTTGAAAAATGCATATTTTTAGCATTAAATCACTTTAAAATAAAAATATGAAGTTAAAATTTGATTGCAAATTTTATACCACCACATTTTATTGACGCCTAAAATTGATACCAATTTCAATGATACTTATTTTTTTTATGAAAATGCCCCACGTTGGGCGTTGACATTATTATGATATTGAATGTTATACAAAGGTTGTTTCATAAATATATAGTTAATGCTCCTAATACGTTATCTGTATTTACCATCAATTTTGTAATTTTCCGTATCATATTTCAATAAGTTGACAAAGGTTTATTTAATATGATGTGTTGGTTGTCTAAATGTTTGTATTTCGTGCTGCGGAGCTCAGAATGAGAATTAAACGTTAAAAAATAGTTCCCTATGCAAATTATCAACTAAATTTATTCCCAAAATGTATGTTTTAAAATGAAATATCAATCTTCTACAATAGCGCATGCCCAGCCCTCGCCACTATACTGAATATTGGAAATAATAAAAAAAACTTAACGTGGTCATTGTCTTTGTATTTTATATTCCAGTTGCCATGTTCTTAGGTAGGTGATTCTTTAGACGTGGATTCTAACTGATCGTTAGGTGTCCTGGTAGTGTTTTCATTGTTCGCTGCCCAAGTCTTTTCAAACTTGTACAGGACTCTTCTGGAAATGTCTACCAGAAGTTTGGTGAATAACTATTCCATTGAATTGATTGCATTAAAGCCAAGAAAACTCTTCCCAAACTTATCGTCAAGATAAACTCGCCAACCGGGAATCTTCGAGGAGTTCTAGAATTTCGTTGTCTTGGATTGGTTAGTACATATCATGGGATGTTTGCTCGGTTATGTGCATTTTACTTTTCACAAAATAATGGATCAGAAAATTTATGCTTCTTCACCCACATTTATCTTGACTTTTACGACTTAATTATATTTTGCAATAGCTTTACTGATGGAGACTCATATAACCAACTGGTTTACATAAATTATGCACATCTGCAAAGATTTAGTTTTTAACTCGTACCAAGCACCTTAGGTTGTTAAAAACGCAGTTATATGTAGTATTTGATTCTCAAAACTCATAGTCCGGACCTATTCATTTTACACGTACCATCTGATGGAAGCGCACTTTAACAATATATATATTTTTTGGTATTGGATGGTTCAGTCACGATATTACATATTTTAACCGACGACATATGCAAGAAAATGAAACACGTAAGTCACTAGAAGTTTGATTTCAAACAAAAATTGGTGAACTCTCCTGTACTTACTGGCAACTGCTCATCTTCAAAGCAATGATGGTGTGAAGTTAAATTGGGGACCAACAAGTGCCATTATTGAAAGCTGTAAGAAGTTGCAAAAATAACTCTTAATAAGACATCCTAGTGATAATTTTCTTTCAATTATTGATATCAGGGAAGATGGTAAAATTACTTTGGACCATTACGAAGACTGTTCCGAGAATGCTAATAAAATACTTGAGTATTAGTCTTTAGACTTTGTCGTCTGATCACGAATTAAAACGACGAGTGAAAATGGGAAAATGGAACCCATTATGGACCAGACTTTGCTTTGTGCATTTGTCAGCTTCGTACTCTGGTTTTTCGATTATAAATGTTTGGCATCGTTTGTGGTTGAACTGATAAATCGTGGCCACATGCAAAATTTCAGTAGTGCAGTCAAATGTAAATTTTTAATGATAATTCTGTAATTGTGCATGAGACTTGGCAAATTTATTGCAGTCATGTGCTTACCAACGTCATGGACAAAATAAACCATGCATGAAACATCACATTTTCACAATCTTTATTACAATAAAATCAATGCCACAGTTTCTAAAACGAGCGTATATTTTACTCAACTCTTCCATTTTAGTTCTGAATTAAGTTAAAATTGGAGCTGACCTACATTTTTTATTTTAATTTGTTCCGTTTTCATGATGGTTTCATTATTTTCAATTGTTATTTCATTCGTTATTCCACGTATGTACGTTGCACTAATGACATCTGTCGATCTCCGCTCGATTTATTGATCGTCAAAAGTGCCCTCGGTTTGGCTCAATACCATTCATAATTGACGTGTGTAATAACGAAATCTGAAGATGCTTCTTCTAAAGCTAACCTCTTGGTTCTCACGTGAGTGCAAACAATTATACAAGTAACTAACTATTATTTTACATTATGATTTACAGTGAATAGACATCCACTAATAGAAAACGATGCTCGTAAAATTTGTATCTTGTATCTCCGCTTTGTGTAAACAACAAATGTCTCTAAGATTTTATAGATAATAAGAATAATAATATAGAAACAAATGTACGTTTAATTTCATATTTTGGAGCTTTACATTATTCTACACCTATTTAAATGAAAGAAAAAAATGGAAGCAATTCGATAGAAACTGTTCCATTAATTGAGTATTTATTTACGAACGATATCAAATGACAAAATCGACATGGAATTTTAATTGCGTTACATTTTCGTGGTTTTAAACCATACAATCGTTCGTGTCGTAAAAAAATGTCCATGGCAATGGTGACTTTCCAGCAGGTGCTTTAATTGAAATTGTTATGCCGTAGATTTTTACGATTACCATAAAAGTCACCTGATTTGTACACCTAATGAATATTCAATGTTCGAGTGCATCAAAATTATCGAAAACAAGTTTCCTCCATCCTGCCGGGAGAGAAAGTTGAATTAAATGGTTCACGATATCTGACCTTCGGCGATAAGTGGAAGGTACTAGGCATTTATTTAATCGTTGTCATAAATACATATTAAATAATCCTTGATTGAAATTATATGGTACTGGAATTCATTACGTAATTAAAATTCCGCATTGTTTCCATTTCACCGGACTCATTTGTATGTTTTATTGCGGAAATGTCTGCGATAATAATCGTAACTTGGTAAATTGCCACTGTTGTTGACATTGCGATCGAATAAATCGACCAAATGATTATATTGATTACGATCCCGAAGGTTTACGCGGTCGGTTATTCTTTTTGTGCGTTTCGTGTTGCCATGGCGTGCTTTCAATTTGTACAATTTTTCTAACATGAATTTATTGGTGAAGATCATCAGGTCAGTGCTCGTGAAGTTCATGGTTCAATTTTCGGTTGTGATAATTCTTACGAACGAATTTAATGTGAAATAAATGAATTTAACACTGACCGCTTGCAATATACGACATTTCCCCGATTATTTCTTGTTATTGCGTATTCAATTTTGCTGTAAAAATCGATGCACTTAGTAAACAAAGTTACCTGTAGTATAAATATGGGTGAATGGATGTCGTTTAAATGAAAGTATTAATTTAAATATCCTGTCAATTTATATTTGTTTTATACACAGTCCTTACGTATTGTCCTTATGGAAAATAACCAACAGTTTGAAATTTCCCTTGGCGAACGTTCATTGTTTCGTAATGTTAGAGTGCTGATTTCACGAAACTTTCCTATACTTATTTTAGTAAGCTGATCAAGGAAAGTTCGAATCTCCACGTTTATTTTCGTGATGTGCTTAAATTTATTATTACTGCTTAATTAAGCTTTTCCATGAACTTTTAATTGATGCATAATAATATAATAAAGTACATAAGTTGGCGGACCTTTAAATAGTTTAAAATTTGCCCCAGTCAAGTGTTTCTAAATAAAAGCCAATAACGTTGAGTTTAAAGTTGAATTAGCAGATCAAAATGAATAAATTTTACTTTTATTTAATCAAAAATTAGAAATGATCATCTCGGAACACTATTTTCAATATTGGTTTGTTTACTTATAACTTCTAACAGGTTTTAACAGATACATAATAAAACGACATCTACAAATAATTCGTTTATGTTGATTACGTAATAAATTAAAATTGCAAAATAATGCAATTAGTATCTCATTTAACATTCTACAATTTTCTACGCTACGAACCATACGACAGCACATCGGCGTACAGCTGCGCTGCCGGGTCAAAGAGATACCTTTATTACATTGATTAAGAACAAGTAGTAGAACAAAAATTAAATAATTCTATCATTACAATTGTTCAAAAAAATTAAACTAAAAAAATTGACAAAATTACAACTGTCTCGTGTTGCGGTCCGTAGTTTGTGCCACTACGCCAGGATTATCAACTACTACGTTTTCCTTTACTTGCTTTATGCTGTCAAGTTATTTCTTCTGGAATCTGATCGAAGATTTTTGATATTACGACAGACATTATTTTGGATTTATAAGTGTCATGTTATAAAAATTATTCATAATAACTCTATATTTATTATTTTCTGATATTTAGAATGTTTATAATTATGTTATACATTTCATCAGGTCTTGTTCCTGCTGAGACCATGTGTTTTACAATTCTGTCTTGTAGGGCGTGTATACGAGCTATATGATATTTTGATCCAGTTCCCATACTGTTATCGCATAACCTATCATCGATTCCACCAGTGCGTGATAAATCAACTTCATGGTACCCTTGGGTATCAAGTTACGTAAATAGGAAAAACATCCAGCATAAGTAACTTAGTCGCTTTACCAAATTATTTATGTTTAGAATTGCAGGTGGAGATACACGCAGATGCTTTGTCTTTCCTCCATTTATTACAAGTTTCTTGACATGAGCCCACCTTTGGAAATTAATAAACTCATTTTGCAGATTTCCATCTGCTATACTTCGGTCCTTATTTATCGAAACAATTACAGTGTCATCCGAATAAAACCTATATTAATTTTTTTTAAATACTGTCCAATGTCATTAACGTACATTTAGTACAGCGTTGGACCTAATTTACTGAGGGACCCCTCTCTGCTCATAACGTTTATTCTTAAGATCGTCCTCATACCATTCTTATCCGCTTTATGAGTCTTATCGTTTCCAAAATCTTTAAGAGCTTCTCGTGATTAATAATGATAGCCTTACTAAAATCATCAAACATGTCAATAAAAGATAATGTACATGCATTTTCTCATTTAGTTTTAAGTTTATTGTAGGTGCAGAATTCTCTAATAACGTGATTGTTCCCTTGTTTGTCTTATATCCAAATTGTGTTTCATCAACTATATGGTATTTATTCAGATAACACCATGTTTCCTCTTAAATGTGCCTTTCCATTGCTTTTCTCTAGGAAGAAAAGATTGATATTGGTCTATAATTATTATATTTATTATGGTGTCGCTCTTTGAATATCGGTCTCATGAAAGCTTTATCAATGTCGTTGGGAATACTGTGATGATTTCTTCTATAACCATTGACTGTATTTGCCTCGGTTTCGTGCTTTTAAATAGCTATGAACGATCTCATCGACCTGCCTATTAAATTCGTCTCCTTCTCTGTAAACTTCATGTATTTTATGATTCTTTCATCTGCAGTTTTCTTGTTAGTTCTTCCTAGTATTTCGTTCATATTTCTGCTGGTCTTTTTCATATCAAATTTGTAGTTTTCTAATAGCTTAGCATTATATTGCTTTGTTTCATTATATATTTTAAGTCTTGCAGTGTTGTAGTGGATTTTCAATTTTTCTCTGTGCTCTTTATTGTTTTGTGTTTGGAAAATTGTGTCCCTGTCTTTTATATTGTACCGGATTTTTTGTGTTATCCACGGTTTAAGAGGACGTCACAAATTAAAATTTTAAATTAAAATATAAAATTTTTCAATTGTCAATGCAAAAATTATTCGCCAATTTTCACTTTTATCTCAATTATACCTTGAACCAAAAGTTTAAATCGATCAAATTGATATTATTTCTTTCTTTTTGTGTTTTACAGTCTCGTTCCAAATAAGCAATTCCAATTTCGGTGTCGTTGGTTTACCGACGTATTTTGATTAACTAGGTTGACAAAATACATTTGAGCTTGACAGGCGATTTAAGTAGAACATTTTTATTTGGTTTGATAATGTTAAATGTAATACATGCAATCTAGTCGCCAACCTAGAAACATAAAAAAAATATTCCGCTCGCATCATCGCACAGTCAATTACAGCCTAACCCAACGCAACCCAACCCAACACAGCCCTTCTTGATTTAAGGGATTTTATACCAAATCTATCCGGCGTTATATTTTACTTAAATTGTAAACAAAATACTTAATGAAAGTAAACTTTCCCTATCACATTGATAAATAGAATAGCATAATATTCCAACTTAGAACGGACAAAACAATAGTACACATTCGTTAAACAAGTTTGTCACATAATGAATATGACAAGAGAAGTTTAATGACGAATCAAAGTAAACATCCAAATCCTTGACATTGTCATACCTAGCCACAAGTGCAAAATCTTCAAAAAAAAAAAAAATCGTGCTGAATGTTCCTTTTTTGTAAAATCCCTAGTGCTTGGTTGCATTTAAATTAAGTTTGTTCCAACCACCTTTTTCTAATACCATCAAGATTATTCACATTTCAATTTCACATTTCAAAATCTTCACAGATCATCAACAACTTATTGCTCTTCACAGGTTACGGCAAATCAACGACAATAAACGTAGGAAAAAACTTTGGCCCAATGTGAGACTCCTGGAGAACACCAGATAATTATGGCATGTGATAAACGACCATAATTCGAAGCACAACCCCAAACCGATATGGCATAACACATAATGGATTCAACGAGAGCATACTATACAATCTTTAAAAGTTCTGCAGTTATTATCTCTCTCAGGTAGTAAAATCTCCCGGCGAGGAGGCTTATCCTTTTTACCAGAGTGTTTATATTAGTAGTTAGTAGTTTCCATTGCAAGTTTTTATCGATAATGACCCCAAGATATTTGTGGATTGACACCTCATCAATCAGTGTACTACAACCGCAGTTAATTCCGATGACACATTTTTTGTCGTGTAGACATTTCATTGAATGGTAAACAATTTGAATAAGCCTGTTGTTTGATAGTTTTGGTGGGGAGACATGCATAAGTTTAGTTTTACTGCCGTTAATCACCAATTCTTTGTCGTGGGCCCACTTCTGGAACCTGATAAATTCGTTTTGGAGCATTTCTTCCGCTATTTCCAGATCTTTGTGAATAGATAAAATCGCAATGTCATCAGCATACAACCAGTACTTACAAAGATCGAAGCATATACCAACATCATTGACGTACAGTAAGAACAGCATTGGACCCAGGATGCTCCCCTGCGGGACCCCTCTCTTCACGCCCAATTTCCTTCCAACAGTCGATCCTATCTTGACGGCAAAAAACCTATTCTTTAAGTAATCCTCATACCAGCCGAGAACGTTGCCTCTCACTCCACATCGTTCTAAGACCTTCAGAAGCTTGGCGTGGTTTATGGTATCAAACGTCTTGGATAGGTCAACAAACATACATATAATGTGCTTCCTCTCGTTTAGTTTCGTATTAAGAGTATGCGTGAAAATTTCCAGGAGCGTTATTGTACCCTTCCTCTTCTGAAATCCATGCTGGTTTTGGTCCACAAGTTTTTCGAGATGTGACCAAATTTGTTTCGCAATATAACTTTCCATGATTTTTTCCAGCATAGGTAGTAAAGAAATCGGTCTGTAGTTGGAGTATTCTTTATGCGTCCCATGTTTGTATATAGGACGAACGTGGCTATCTTCATATTCATTGGCACTCTGCCCAATACGGAACGACGGAATTTTTAATATCAAGTGGTCTTATGCCATCCATCCCAGCTGACTTCTTGTCTTCCATCCCCATAACTATGTCTTCAACCTCGTCCAGGGAAATCTCCCCTATCATCATCGAGTGCGATTACCTTCTGTTGTCCATCGGTGATAAAGTCTGTGGACAGTGATGTACAATGTCATCCACCTGATTGGTAAATACATTCGCGAAGTCGTCCGCAATCACATTCTCAGATTTCCTTATATTTTTTATTAAGAAGTCGTCTCCCCGACTTGGTTTTTTCCTACCTAAGATATCATTAATGGTTGACCAAGTTGTCCTTAGTGGAATTATTCAATAGCTTAAATAACTTTGAGAGATTCAACGTGGAATCAATGCAACCACAATCACCTAGCTTATTAAGGATAATGTAATGATCTCTATGGTTAAATACTTTCTGTATGTCAGTATATATGTCGTGAACTTCAGTCTGCTTGCTGATAACTTCAGATTACTATGAAAATAGTTCTAACTTCGTTACGGTCGATCGATCCATTAATGAAAGAAGATGAATTTGAGTATATACTTATTTATACTATCTTTGTGTTATTTTCTATAAGCCCCTATGCCATATTTTAATGCTGAAGCTTTGCTTATCAGTGTGCTGTAATAAAATTAATTGCATGAGTAGCGCGGCAAAAGTTAGCTCAGCAGTAGTGACTGAGGGTCACACTTCTCGAACTAAAGAGAAATCCATGGTTGACCAACGAAATCGAACTGGGACAGATTTAGATTGGAAATAAATGGTAAAATTGAGCTTAAAGTCCCATTCAAATCATGGTTTCACCATGGGAAGGAATGAGGTTGAGACCTGTAACCAAATTCCTCCCCATGGTGACTCATTGGGACCTTGAAAAAGAGATAACCAATAGTAAAAGAAGAAGAAATATAAATATTACTGGAATCTCCATACTAAATTGAAGAAACATCGATATTAAACTTTAGAAAAGCTCCCGGATTTGATATTATAACCGATCAAGTTATAAAGGAATTGCCCAGAAAGGGCTAATGTTGGTTGTAGATATTTTCAACCCTGTGCTTGCATACTTCCCAGCTCATTCCAAGGTATAATTATTTACACCAGTTCCCAATATTAGCAAAACGTCTAATGAAATGATTGCAAAAAAACATGTGGAACACTAATAGGCGGCTCCACCATACACCAAACAAGGCAAAGCTTTCGACAAAAGCTCGAAGTACAACACGTGTACATTAAATGTTCATTTTGAAGTCACATCCGCGTGAAATAATCTGGAAAGTAGAATTTCAGAGATTACTCCATTCATAATTGGGTACCGTAGTATTGTGCACTGGAACCTAGATATTTAATTTATACTGCAAACCTCCCCCATCTACTTCTTTGTAAACCTAGATCCATTTGAGTCAAATCGGCTATTGAAAAATAATTTAACTAATTTGCGTTGACTTGATCACAACGAATCAATAATATATTTTGACGCTTAAATATTGTATTAGTTGCCTATTAGTTGAAAACATCTGATATATTCTGTATAAAATTTTATTTGATTTCCAAATAAAAGTAATCGGTATTTTTAGCCCATAATGAACCGAAAACAATTTTTGGATTTTGACCATGGTTTTCACGTCACGTATAATCAAACAATGGAAGTGTAACGATCCGTATTTTTGCAGAGAACGTGACGAATTGGGACTTTGAACCTTTGTTCGAGTATAAAGAAATGGCACGAAAAATAATACGTTGAACCACAAATATGCACTCAACGGCCAGTAAATATCCCAACGTGACTTGCATTAATATGCCAATTAGCCTACCTATCTTATTGACCTTGTACTTTTATCTTTACACTATCCCATCTATTGAAACACTACTTTGTATCACAATGTAAATATATCACAATGCATATGGTGTGGGTCAATGCACGCGAATTCTATAAATATGTTGTCAAAATTTTACAAAAAAAATACGTTTAGTAGAACGGTGATGATTTTAGACGGTGTATATAGTTTTACAATGTTAACTAATGTAAAATGATAAATACACAAAAGGGGCACACTATATTTAATTATTGATCGTTTATTATATTCCATAACAATAATAGTTCAACATGAATGTACTTAACAGTTTCACGTTTCACACTGCAATATGCTACCCTCGATAAGGGGCGCATGATATCAGTTGCTTTCCCTTTCACTCATGCAATGCAAGTGTTTGTTTACGTTACCAAATCTTCGTCCTTGCGGAGGATGTCTAGAGAATAATGCTTTCACATAGACGTGCATACGGGCAACCAAATTATACCACAAACAACATGAATAAACAGTAATGAGAGATTATGAATACCGACCTTAATTGGTATTAATATACAGGGCGCTTCCAGAACCCTAGCTCCATTGGCAATTTCTCGTTCACTCAGTTCGCATTAATACCTCCCATTAATCACCCACAGTATTACCAGTAACTGTTTCCACAAATAACCACAATAATAATGACTAAAATGATAAGTGACTATGCACGCTACTACGTGAGCACCAATTTGTATACGACCGTCGTTGGTAGTTGTTCGTTCTAAACTGTTTTCGTAACCAACCCCAAAAGTGAAGTGGGAAAGTACATCAAAATAACCCAGACTATTTTTGCCATAAGTAAATAAAAATTAAAAAGGTAATATTTTATATAGCATAATATTGTCAATAAAATTCACGTTGTGCCCAACATTTAATGGCACAATGCTAATTTGAAATCTTGAATCTAAAAACACATATCGAACATTATTAGTTATGCGTTCATGGTTGTTTGTAAATATTGATCCCTATTGTTTTTCATCGTAATATGTGGTGATATTAATATACAAATCTAAATAATGTGTCAACATGTGTTATCGTTTTAATAAATGTAGTTATCTCCTATTTACATCGTACGAGGCTGATGCACCTATTAATTTTTGTTCAAGGTTTTTTTAGTCTGCTTGAAATGGTAATATTATTGTTATTATTATTAGCTCAGTCTTTAGTGTTTCGGTGCAACACTTAAACACCAATTGAGTTAATAATAAATACAATTGGTTAACTTATCTTTGCTGACTTTTGCTTTTATTCATAGTAGTTTGTTCTTGGTTTTGTTGGATGTTGGGCGGTGGCTGTATCATGTATCCTGTTATAGTAGGGTACCACTAAGAAAATATATTGCTATTAGAGCAACGTTTGTAGAACCATAACATTGCGTCGTGCGATCTTTACTGGTATAGCTCGTATCAGACTCCGATGGAGTCGATATTATACGAGTGTGCTATGATCAGCATCATTAACGTTGTTGGGGTTATTATTGTTTGAACATACTATTTCTTAACCAACTTTCTATATACTTTACGTGAAACCATTCCCATTTTGTAGAAATCTACTTTAATAGTTTGGTTTGTGATGTTGTGTTGTGTAGTTGGATATCGATATTGTAGTTGAAATAGGAAATTGATCTTTTCTTGCATCCCTAAAGTTTTGTTTAAACTGTTACTGTCATCGTTAGATCTTTGTTGAAACGGCTAAAAGTCGGAAATGGAAATATATTACATATATTATTACCAGTTTGTTGAAAACCGGAGTTGGTTATTTGTAATATCTTAAAAGTTTGATAATAAAACCACCATTAGATTTATGTTAACTGTTAATTTTATCAGCGTTTTGCTTACGTGTAATGCAAGTGTGTGTTTAAACGTTTACTACCATAATAAAACCACCATTAAATATTAATTGAAACTCGTTTGCCTGAAATTTACGATAACTTTAGGCCTTTGCATAGAGTATAGTTTTACATAGCGAAAAGCCATTAGGTTGTTTTCAATGATTTTTTACAAATAAACTATCAAGCCATGAAACATATAATAAACACACACAAACTACGAATTCCCATCAATTGAAAAATGGGAATAGTAAAGTTATGAATTTCTATCTAAAATGATTGACATAAGAAAATTTTAAATCCAAAACTGCAAATATTTCGTTATTAATTATATTTATATATACTATTTTATATATATATATATATATATATATATATATATATATATATATATATATATATATACTATTTATATATACTATAGGCTTAAGTATTTTAGGCATTTTACATTTTTATACCGTTTTGTTATTTCTTCTCTCCTTGTTATTATAATAATTTTCTAAAATCACTTGATTCCCATGTCGTGTAGCAATTCAGAAAGAGTTATGAAATCAGTTAACAAAAAAAGGTTATTTATGAAGTATATGGGAAACATATGCTAGTTTATTTTTATTATGTCCTTTGTCGGTGAAATATTTTTATCCTTAAAAAATACTATGACGCGATATTAAGATAACAATTTTTATTTTTTTAACCGTTCTTGCAAAGTTTTGACAATTCCGTCAATTGAGATATTTTTTTCGCTATTTTACATTTTTCGCGTTACGTTTAGGCTATTTATAAATTTTATATTTTCTTGTTTTTGTTTAATATTATTTCTTCTCTCCCTCTATATTATAAAATTATTTGATTGCCATCTCGTGTCGCAATTCAGGAAGAGTTATGAACCACTTTTAACAAAGACAAGATTATTTGTATGAGGTATATGAGAAACATTATTCGTAGTTTATTTTTATCGTATATGAGTATGTCCTTTTTATATATTTTTTTCTTTACCATGACGCGATTTTACAACAATGTTTACCTTTTAAATCAAACTTGAAAAGTTTTGACAATTTTGACAATCAAAAATTTTTTTTTAATATTTTGCATTAAAACGACAATGTCTCTAGTAGCTATCCTTGAATCGGTCATGTTATCAGCTTGGGACACCTTTAGCATTTGTTGGATATCTTGCCTGAAATATTAAGTACTTGCCGTACTAGGCGCTCAACCCGCGGAGTTTCAGGTGAACCAGTGGTCGTCAGACCCCACGCCGTGCTCGGCAGGCAACTTTGGATATTAGCATACCTTGCCTTCTGGGACATGTGGGGCTCCTCGATAACCCTGTTATCGATCACACATGTGACGGCTCGCGTCACCGTACAGGTGACGGCCTCACAACATTGCATATAACAATTAAACAGGTACCACATAATACATAGATAATATACAGACAACTCTGTCTTACCAACGCTACTACTCTCTAACATATGCATCGTCCTTCAACACAACTCACAACACTATACGAAGTTACACACAACTCTATGTTCACAACTTTATAATACACCATTTTGCACGCCACTGCACTGGCATTTTTTGTATTTAATATGATTTCTTCTCTCCTTCTATCTTACAAAATTATTTGAATTTCATCTCATGTCATAATTCATAAAAAGTTATCAACTACGTTTAACAAAAACAAATTATTTGTAAATGTGAAACATTTTTATTATGTTCACGTTTCTATGTTTAATACTTTTGCTCAATCAGTGGCGTAAGAAAAAATGTATCAGCTGCGCCAAAAGAACTTTAATAGCTTGCCTTGAAATGAAATCCAATATGTCAAAGTCTTCAACTCTTTGGTCGACTTATTGAAAGTTGAAATCTACCCTCTATAATGGTAAATAACGACGTATACATTAGTGATTACTCGAAAGTTATTGCGTATTTGAAGAATAAAGCAATTGGACACAAACTCAAAAAGTCCAAAATATTTTAGACTTTTTGATATTGTTGCAACCAACAGACAATCACTTATGCAAACTAGTAATTTAAGTTCTTCGTAATTTCAAATCAATATTGATCAAAACTGTACCTTTAACATTACTATTAACAAATTAAAATGAAAATGAAAGTGTCATCGAATTTATTCAAAGCAAATGACGTACAAAAAAAATGTACGAAACGCGTGAGTAAAGCATCGTTTTTCACTCGTAAAATTTGGGCAAAATTTGGACAAACTACTCGTGAAAAAGTATTACTTTCTCACTTGATACATAAATAACTATTGTAGACCGAACGGAAACATGCCATGCAGACTGTCGAATTTTGTGAAATAGTGTCATCGAATGGATAATTTTTAGATTCCATGGCGAATTCGTCCTAGCGATTCTGCATCGCCCAATTATATACTGGCTGATTCCTCTGGTTGCAAAGGGTGCTAATGCAATTAATAAAAGCTCGCAAATCTACTCTTGGAACGTTCCATTGATTTAGTAAACGAAAAATATCCAGTGAATGTTTCAATTGCTGCATTATATTATCTTTCAAGATAGGTTTCCAAAATCTGCTTCAGCAATTAGACTTTAATTAATAAAATGTACAAATATCTAGTTAATTAGTTGTTTCCTTAGCCATTTAGACATAGTCTCGTAAACCATTGCTATCGGTTTTTTCTAAATCACCCCTTCCAAAGGAGTTTAAGTTTATATCTCTGGAGTTCTAAATGTTTCACTTGTAGATCTAGCTTCTGACTCTGCAATGCGTTTTTCCTTCACGATTAATGTATGCCTTGGAACAACTTGTGATAAATCTCATATTTTTTCTTTAAGTTTTGTTGTTTCTTTTAAGTTGAGTGTCAAACTCCACGAGTATTGTGTGCATTCAGCTACGATCATCTCCATAATCAAATCACTTGATCCCTTGGACGAAAGGTTAATCTAAGGATTAACCCAACCCAACCCAACTCAACTATTTCAAATTCAACATCATCGAATACATAGTCAACCATTCAAAACGTAACCTCAATGTTTGTAACAGGCTAGTTATAAATGGACGCTATACGTGTAAAAAAGTTACAATTGTCAATTAATTTTAGAATGAGATCTACTTACGTAACTTGTTAAAAAGTTATTTTTTAACAAACACGACCCAGGTATGACAGATCAAGTCATCCTAAACTAAAATTTAGGGATAATAAACTATTAATTACGTTCAGTTATTTTACAACCATGACGCGATTTCACAATAACTTTTAAGCGATTTAAGCTAAATTTAAATTAAAAAAAAAAAATTGTACAATGCCTTTGAAATTATACCTTAACTTAATAAAATTGATGACACACATAATCCACAGCGACTGTCTCAAACTAATACAACGTATGCTAGTGGAATTTTAAATTTGTTAACCAAATTAAAAGTCGGTGGAAGTTTACTCAAATATCGTTTTATACCAATACCGCTGATTCGTGTAGTAGTTCGTTGAAATTCGTTCTTCGTTATGATAGACTCACATATTCATGTGAGGTTATCGTACCTGAACAAATAATTAGAGCTAAATTTAGCACAGAGCTAAATTACAGTTTCGGAGTAGAGTTGAAACTTGTTTGGAGAAAGACAATTTAATAAAAAAGATTTTCCAAACTGTGGTCGGAATACATTGACTTTTCATTCGTAATTTCATACGATGGGTTGACTTGAGCTAAGTTTAACGAGTTAAAAAGTAAATTTTTGTAATGGTCATAGTAGAGCCAACACTTCCAAACACTATAGATCTTGGTGATCAGCATTTCAGCTTACGTTCCAGGGTGTTATGCATACTTTAAATTTTATTGCATATAAGTTACTTTCTCAGTTAATTCCATCTACAAATCAGCCATCCGCGGCCATCCAATATTTTCTTTGCGTTCGAAGGACCAATCACACTTATGTGTTCTATTTTTTTCTCCTTGATTACTCTTACCATTATCCTTTTCTTCAGAAGCTGACTGTGTAGACGATGTGTGTCGCTAGATAGTCGGTTTCAATCAGCGAAGCGAGAAGTGTCTCTGAACGTGTGCATACGCATGTGAGTCAATACACATTGCCCATATATTACGTTGCAAAGGGAGTCATATCCAAAAGAGCAAAATTTAGCATTCTTTACACAGCACTTTTCCACTACCGTTTCACCATTTTTATCGACCATTCTAATGATATTAATAATCATTATCTCGATTATTCGTAATCATTTATTTATTATTTAATTTATTTACATTCCTTTGTATAATTACACCTTGGCGAATTAGTAATTCTTGACGTAGACACGGTAACATAAAAGCATCGTGAAATATTGTGGGCTTCTAGACATTTTAATAACATACAGATGCCCAATTTAAAATAACGATGTTGGAATTATAATTTGTATGCAATATCTTGATTGGAAATTAAACCGAGGATATCACAATTATTACATAATTAAAGTTGCGGCGAGCATCCAAAAGAAATTAACGTTGGCTGATAAACGATACGGAAAATAAATAACTTCAAGATAAGCACCCGTGTTGCCAGCACGCCGATATCAATTTCATAAAACGTGTAAAGCGTACAGCGTTTGAATTATTGCGGATCGTGGAAATGAAGAATTCAATGTTTACGTCAAAATGAGCTCGTAGGTCACGACTTCGCATATATGTTCCAGATAATATAAATTTCATTACATAAATATAAACGTTGGTAGTATATGGGGGGTTACAATCATTGCGTCGAGTTATTTATAGCTAATAGTTTGGATTGACTTGTTTTGGCAACTGGACGATGGAATTTTCCCAAATGTAACTATTAGTGTTTGTTAAATATATATGTAATCATCTCGGTCTTAAAATAAAAAATTAAATCGCTGCCGCTACGATTGTCCAATAATTAGAAAATAAATAACCATCATCATCTCTTTTAATTTAATTGTAAAACTGGTTTTCGTTATTTCAGCAATACATGTTTTATATAATTTATAAATGTTACAACTTTTGTTGATAAGAAAACTTGACATTCCACGTCGAACATGTGATGATGATCTTTTCATAGTATTGCCACTCCTCAGGTCGGAGCATTAATTATTGACGCAGGTTCTAACCAGAAATTTTTTAAAGTTTGGCGATTCTTATAGGATAGGAAGTGGTAAACATTGTCTGTGATTCCAAACTTTCTTTAGTTAAATAAAAGCCAAATATGTATTTTATATTATTGACTTAAATAATTAATTGTCTAGTCTCTACAAAGTTAATATTTGAGAATTTTTTCAAGCCAACAATTTTATTTCGTTTCTAACTCTCTAACAGCTAATTATAACTTGAAATAACTTAGAACATTTCTAAATATAATTTAACTACAATTACATTTAAGCCCAGCGTAGATTTTTATTAGATATTTTATTATCAACGCTTTTTGTATAACTTAGAATATTAAGACAGAATTATAAAGAATAATGAATAAGGTTATTCGGGTCAAGGGTTAAGAAGTCACGATGAATTTGAAAAGAATGATAGGATAACGTATGGACGATGATAACAGAAAGTCGGCAAAAGCGTAATATATGACCATTTTTCGAATAATAGGAAAGATCTCGAGCCATGTTTTATACGAATTCGAAAAGAGAATACTATGACAAATCTTTCCATATATAAATCATTAGAGAACTCGATGAAAAGGAACAGTGAACCATCCACAAAGTCTAGAAAGACTACGCCTCGTGATTTATATTTACAACGTGTAGTTTGTTGGCATCGGAGTTATATGATGAAAAATAGAAAATAAATTAAAAACACGTGTTTTGATATTAAATATTGATGTGCAGATTAAATAAATTTTACTAAAGTAGAGAATTCATGTGGAATATCAGAACCGAATAAATTGCAGTTAATATAGGGAATTATTTGAAGTGCTAACGTGTGTGAAGTAAAATAAGAATAAGTTTTGTATACGCGAAGGAATTATGCGAAAATCGTGTAAATTAAGTAAGTGCGAGGTGTGGCAATCGAACATAACCTCCTGAGAAATAGAGCAAGATAAAACAAGTAGTAACATAGCCAAGGGAAATAATAAATGCGTTTAAAGACATAAACGTTACATTTCATGATACATGCGTGTTATAACTTGTGATAAATAAAATTATTGAATATTTGACAGTATATAGCATTAATGCGCACATTGGCTTTCATTTCTGCTAAGGTATACAGATTGCACGCCCTACATCAAAAATTGTATCGTAATTTATGAAATCTCCAAAAAGGACGTATTAAAAAATTATTAACTATTTGAGAAAATGATTGTTATACATATACTAACAGAATTTTATATTTTGTGTCTGCACATTATATTTATTCAAAAATTATAAAAATTGTTGCAGATGACAATGTCGATATATAATAAAAAAAGGTGTCAATATTTAGTAAAAAACAAGAAAATCATTATATTATAATCATTTTGTTAGTGAAAAATGTGGGAGCATCAATAACAGGTTGTTTCAATAAAACTTGCAAACTTACATCAATTCTCTATTAGAGAATCGCCCATAAATATATTTAATGAGTATATTAATAAAAATTATTATTATTAACATTAAAGTTATGCGAAAGTAGACGTAACAGGTACGCGTATAGTACTTACCTTTTCTGAAAGCAACAGTATGCATGCTGACCTTCTTAAGGAAAGGTTATTTATGTTACAAAGAGTGTTGCATTATAGCAAAGAAACAAGAAATTGCTATAATTAGTTATTACTAATGAAACGTGATTTATTTTACACAACTTATTAGTTGTGTAAAATAAATCACGTTTCATTAATGATACATTTCCCACAAAGTTCGTTGTATGTTTACGTATTAAATGTTGCTTAATTTTAGTTGATACGTGTTTGATGCAATTAAAAACTTATTAAACTTAATCTTTATTTAAAGTTTGTAGTTGGATTTGGTGGGGTGGTGTGATTTTTTAGTGTGGAATTTAAAATCATTTAAAAATCCAACCCAACCCCAAACCTTAAATAATTTTATATATCGATTAGAAATTTTATTTTAATAATTTACAAAGTAAAAATTCGACTAATTCACTTAGAAATGTCTTTACTAAAAGATACAAAAACGATTTTATCTTTATTTTAACAACATTTGAATAAAATGTAACGTTTTCAAATAATTATTTCAAATATCTTTTAAACAATAAATTTTTAATTTAAGATCATTGGACGAAAAAAGAGAAGGGGCTTTTATTCTTACTGCATTAACAACATTTCGTACCGTTTGATGTGCTTTTTTCCACGGATTTATTTAAACCAATAAATTTCAATTTCTTTTTTGTTTTTTATTTTTTTCTAAATATTTTGTGTGCGGTATCATTTCATTGAAAATGCAAATGAAATCGTCCAATCCAATGTGTTATTGCATTAATTTGTTTTGTATTTGTTTTTAAACAATTAAAAATATTAAATACTTTTTAATACGAGTTGGAAATATGCAAGTATAAAAAACCTTTATTGGCATCTTTGTACGTAACATAATATTTACTCTCTAAATTTACTTTCCCATTTCTCCCCTTGCCTATGTGATTTTTCCTGTTTCCCTTCTATGTTTCGTCCTCCTTCATTTCTGCCTTTTATCTTTACTTCTTTGCGCTCTCCTTTCCGACTACCCCTCTCTCTATCTTCTTCGTCATAACCTATAACAATTATATTTCATTAATTGTCTTCATCCTCCTTCCGTCCCACCTTCTCTCGTCTCCTTTAGTTTTCCAGTGAATCCACTCCCATACCCTTCTCTCCCAACACCTTCCTTTATTCTCTTCTTCTATCTTTCTCCTGCTTGCTCCATCCCGTCTCTTCTCCTCCCATCAATGTTTCCACTCATTCCTTCCTTTACCATATCTGGGCCCTTTTGTACTCCTCCGCCATCCAATCTTTGTTCTTCATCTGCCGAAACTAGCATCTGTACCTTGCTATATATTCCAGATATTTCGGTCTCCTCCCGAATACTCTTATTTCCTTACATTTTTCATGATATTTTGAATTTCTTACCATCCAGGCTCTTTCCTGCGCTTCCACATGTTTCAGCCTCTACGCCACTGCCCTCCCTCCTCCATCTTTCTACCTCCTCTATGGTCGGACCCGCTTTTTCGTACATTTTTCTTCTGATTTCTTCCCAGTTTGATGATTCCTTCCCCTGTCTTCTGTGCCCCTCTATCTCTTCATCACTCTTTTCCCCAAATTATTACCTTTCTATCCATTTAATTCTTCTTCATACTTTACTAGCACCCTCGCCGCCTCTAAGTCCAATATGTCCCTTCCTGCCTCCTGTCTCACGATGTAATTCGGTGTCGACTTTTCTAGATGTAGGGTTCTCTTCATATGACCAAAATATGCTTTTTGATCCCCATATTTGTACCCAATACATCAGTATGCTCCTGCGCAGCTGTCCCAAATTTTCTTTGTTTCCACGATTCCCCCTTTCCCAATTCAACCCCTCTTCCGGTCTCATCACCTTATTGCGTACATGAATGAAGTGCTCTTCCCAAGTATTATTCTCACTCAACACCACTCCCAAGTACGTCCATTCTCTTACCTGTTCTATAACTCCTCATTTGCCCCTCCTTTCTTTTCCTCCCTCCTTTCTTGAATAACATTACTTTCATCTTCCTCGTGTAGTGCCAACCCTGTTTTTAACAACCCTTCCAGCCTACGTGCCATTTCCCTAATCTCTGACTAAATTCTGCCCTTCTCCAAACTCATCCCCCCGTCTTGTACATTTCTCAACACCTTCCAACTTCGCAATGTAAATATTGAACAATTGAGGGTTTAAGCGGGTGGGTTGGGTTAGGTAGTGTACGATTGGATTGGGTTGGGATGGGTCGATTAATTAAAAAGAATATTAAAAGATGATAATATAATAAAATATATGCAATTATTTAGAAAATGTTAGTTGTTGGGTTGAGTTTGGATTCGAGTTCGGGACAAGTATTTGCTTAATATTAGTTTTTAAATTTCTTTGAATTATATTTTTTAAAACCTTTCATGCCGCATAATTGTATTAAGAATTAATTGTATACATTATTTCCTTAAATATGTGACCACAATAATAATTTTATTCTGCAGACTGAAGTTGTCGTTTTCTTTTATATAATCAAATAAAGAAAATAACAATGAATCGGTTAAAAACAAATATAAAACTTGATGATAACGAAATCGAAATCACGCCGGTCTAAAACTCCCGGATTTCCCGGACTCCTCCTTGTTTTCACAAGCGCCCTCCAGTGCGAAACCCACGCTGACGAATAAATATAATGAATATGCGAGAAGCTTTTCGCCAAAACTTACAAGTCAAATAACGAAGCTTTCGAACTACTGTGGAGGTATTTGTAAAATATGATAATCAAGATAAGCTGAAGGTAATGGTGATTTGGATAATATTTTGTGGTTGGGTAGGGCTAGATTGGGTCGCTTTGGGTTGGGTTGGGTTGTATTGATTATCTGAATCCAAAAATTACCCCAGATTTTCTCTATCATGCCAAATTTTTACACTATAGTGCCATCTCTTTTGCCACAAAATCATAAAACATCAATATTTTATTCATGTAAAGGATATATATTATTACTGTAAATTAAACTCCGGACACGTTACTCAACAACAATCATCAGCGACCTTGATAACATGCCTACGTGATATTGAAATCTTCGTGGAATTGTTCTCCTTGCTCATTACTGACTGCACTGAGGTTTTTTGCGAAGTCAGCAAGGTGGTTATGCAGAAAATGCACCTTGCACCTGTGCAATTTTGTGCTCGTTTTCATGAAAGTTGACAGGGTTTTTGAATGACAAGTAAGCAATCTTTTGGGGCCCTGCCATTGTCCTGATGAAATGTTTATTATTAATGAGGATTGTGGACCGTCAATTCCAAGTGCCTTCTTATTTTTAAACAAAAGGGTAGGAAATGCAGAAATAAGGTACGTCAAATACTTCTCTTCAGTTGGCAAAGCTTTGGCGAATTGATTCATGAGACCCAGTTTTATGTGCAGAGTTGTGAATATAATGTTATTTCTGTCGACAAGTGGCCAATATAGAATCTTCGGATCAAAGGTTTGGGGTCAGATTTTAGAGGCCAATTCAATTGCACCCAAAGCTTTTCACTAGCTCTGCTAGGGGGGGTACACACTTTAAGTTCTGTTTTGAGCTGTCGATAAGCAGTCACCATTTAGTTGCGATATCGGGTGGAATTTCCAAAATCTCTATTAGAGCATATATGTGGAAAGCAACCGTAACTTCAAAAGTACTGCAGAAAGTACCTTCGCTCCTTTTTCAACTAAGATTTTTACGTTTAGTCGTGATGCTAGGAGTGCTGAAGCCTTTTTCGATAATCCCAAATGTCATGCAAAATCATTCAAATGGGTGATCGTTAATTTCGAAATATTTGTCGTTGCTATCACATTGTTCTTCACTAGACTCCTGTTTTTCTGAAGAGGGTGGTTCAAGGAAAACTGGCACTGGAATTTCAATTAAATGAGGTCCAGCTGATGATGAGGTATAACAAATGGCAATATATCACGTTCTTCGTCTGGATCCGAAAGTCCTCGACACAGTGCTTGTACACGTGGTGTGAGGGGCAATGCTTATCTTGATCACCAATTTTTACTTGAAAATTAATATAATGAATGAGTTCCATTAGTTGTTCGACGTACTATTAACTTCACGTGCCATTAACTTAAATGCAAGCTGACGTTGATTTATTTCTTGTCACCTTAAATGTTTCATTTCTTATTATATATGAAGTACGTTGTGTTATAGAAAAAAATACCTTTCACTCTAATATAATAAAGATTGGGAACTCAAACACAAACTTTTCGATTTTGGTTTACAAATTGTAACGATTTTTACGATTGCTTTCTCATTCTGCATGTATTTTCATTGGTCATAGACATAAACGGAATTTCTGAAAGACGTATTTCTATAAAAAGTATGAGTTTCGTAATTCATTTATCGTTGTGGTTGTTGTTGAAATAAATGTATATGACGTCCAGAATGTATGCCAATGAAACAATCAGTGTTGCTGTTGATCGTAATTGGAAAATATTATTTTCAAAATATTCGCGGATGAGCGTAACGCATTAATTGAATGACGTGTATTATCATAAAAAAATATTTGTCATTGCGCGTTTAATTTCCCGTGCCAGATGAAACTAATTATTGTTTTAGTAATGAAACCGCGCATAATTTTAATTGCAGCAATAATACGTTACCAAGATAAAATTTGTTTACAAGCTAAAGGGAAATGTATCACGTGACAATCACGACTTGTTCGTGTGACCGGAGAAGGCACAATGGAAAATGTGCACATCGCTTTCGACGCGCATCGGCGCAGCGTGAAAAAATGAATTAAGTGGGTGTAGGTGCCAAAGTGTCTGGCGAGTTCGGAAATTATCGTTATTCAACGCGTAAATTTAACTTATCGCACAAGCGATAATCTAAAAATATATGCATCTGTGGCTAATGACGATTCACTATCAAGTCCTGTGACGTACCTTATCAGCAAATAAAGTCGTTACTTTCGATGGCTAATTGGCATGATGGATTGGATTATGTGTGTGTGTGGCCGATTTTTAACCTTTGTTTGTTATTGAAAAGACGACCATTCGAGAAAAATTCGCGCAGATTGGAGAGTTATAAATTGGTAAATTTTGCAATGTGACAAATTGGCGCTCGTTTGATATAATGGCCGATAACATTTACTCCTGCTGATAAAATAAATTAGCGCACATTAATAATGTGTCACATATTCGTATCGATTTTTAATTTTTCATTGAATCGGTATCATTACATCCTGCTATTTATATATCTGTTTGTGAGATTGCAATTTGAAGATATAATTTGATCAATTCACATTTCGTAATCAATAACCAATTTACACTGGTTAATTATACAGATGTATGTGCGTAGTATCCTGTTGAATATGTCGCAAAAAATATTTCGAGGGAAAAATAATTCCATGGGGTCTAATTAACATCGATAATTATAAATGGAATGGCACCACATAGAATAATTCAATTTCGGTGGGAAGTACTAAAAGCCTTAATTCTTTCACTAAAGATATTGGTGAGGGTAGAATAGTCTGCATTCAATGTTAATATGACTAATTTATCCAATTATTATAAAATATTTGGTTATATAGAACATGGATGCCTACAGTCTGCATCCAAACGTTCGTGGACAAGAAGAATGACTTCCTGAACCTGAACAAAATTATAATTCATATCTATTATGGACATGGAACAAAGTGTGGCAGAAATTGTTTCCTTCTAAAAACACAAGAATTATACGAACTGTCTATGATATAGGACGACACGTTGGGTGGACAAATTTCACAATTCAGCGAATGTCTTCGAATTTTTGCTAAATGATTGTCTTAAGGGGCACAACTTGAATTGTGTTGAGATGGCTCTGAGTTGGTATCTCAGGCTTTGGAATTAATATTATCTCTACCAGCTTCAATTGGACCGAAATGTAATGCGATTATATTTCCATAATTTTTCTAGTTGTTCTTTTATTGTTTTTTATTTCAATTCACTTGATTGTCACGTTGAAAAGGAAATGGTTGCCATTTTCACATCTATTTCATTTTCTCAAATATTTCACTTTTGTTGAATCGGCAAGGATTTATAAGTTGGTTTACAATTGGTGCCAGTAGTACCAGAAGGGTATAAAAGTGTGAAGGAAATGATTGAACCATGATCGAGAAGGCAAAGAGTTGACATTGCTGTGGGTTGGGTTGGGTTGGTTTGGTGGGGTCGGGTTGGGTTGGGTTGGGTTGTGTTGGGTTGGGTTGGGTCGGGTTGTATTGGGTTGGGCGAGAAAGTCATTGTGTAAGTATTTTTGAAAGAGAAAGATAGTAATAGTTATGATGAGTGCATGAATTATATACTTGTGGAAACACGATAGGGATACAGTTCACGAACTAAGTGCAGTCAAAAAAAAATGACATGTATGAGAAGTACATTCCTGAAGTTTAAGTGAGGAACGTCGAAGCACAAGTGAGTAGAAGAACATGAATAGCTTTGAGGGATGGGAAAACATCGAAATATATAACGTTGGAGATATTGGGAAAGTGGAAGCTGTCAAAGCCCTAACAAATGTAGAATGGGTGAGTGGTGCTGGAGGTGCGTGTTTAGAGAAATGTAGCTCTTTGGAAGCGTTGGAGGGTGAAATTTGAGCAGATGGATTTGCGTGACGAAAATAAAAAATGGGAAATTCTGACGAATATGTTTCGTTGTAATTGGATGGGGTGGAGACACTGGGGTACATAAGGAGCTTTCAAGAAAGAGATAAGGCGACGCTTGATAATGTATGGATAGAAGGTTAGAAATATGACCAAAAAATAGCTTTCAGGATCCTTGTATTCAAAAATACGTGTTCTCGATATTATTTTTTTAAATGCTTCTAAATGTAGACACCCTGTTCTTACGATACCAGCAACGACGAAGAAAAAATCGCATGTACATAGATTTTTCTATGACATACATTGTATTGTCGTACTACAGCGAGACAGCTAAACTAATTGACTTCCACGGTGTAGGGATTTCAATATGGATCTCGAGAAAATCCCCAAAATATTCACAAAACACACACACTCACCACCAATGAGCTGGATTGTCAAATTTAAATAACGAAAATAATTGAACTTCACTAAGTTATATAATTTTCACAGATAAATACTTAATATTGTATGACTTTAAATGTTTGCATTTGATATGTCCCTTTCTTTATATCGTTTACCGAGCGATTTGACGTTTAGATTTTGTCCCCACACCCCCTCAAATAACTCGATTCCTTGACTCGTTCAGTTAGACATCAATAGATATTGATTAACGTTAAGTAAATCTTTTATTGCTGCCAGCAGATAAGCGAAGGTGTTAAGATTCTTTCAAACTATACTACGCATACTTATAAGACGAGTAAATTGGCTGTGGGGGGTATGTGGTATTCGGTTGTTAGGTTGCTAGCTTATACGAGGCCTGTTCAAATAATACTGACGTCATAAAACAAAATGTATTTTATTTAGAAGTTATATGTCTGTGTCCCCTCCCTGACGCTCACACTTATCCCAACGGTGTTTCCACTGTTGGAGACAGTCCTGGTATGCTTCTTTTGTGATGCCCTTCAGCTCCTTCGTGGCATTTCCATGAATGTCGGGAATCGTCTCAAATCTTCTTCCTTTCAAAGGTCTTTTAAGTTTGGGGAACAAGAAGAAGTCAGCAGGAGCGAGGTCAGGTGAGTAGGTGGGGAAGAACAGTGATCGAGTGTTTGGTCAAAAACTCACGAGTTCTGAGGGTTGGATGGGATGGAGCGTTATCGTGATGAAAAAACCAGTCACGACTCTTCCACATTTCTGGCCTTTTCCGCCGGATAACGTCCCGCAGACGTTTGAGAAGTTCAATGTAGTAAATCTGGTTTACTGTGGAGCCTTGGGGGCATCAAAGAAAACTGTTTACATCACCTTTACATTTGAACGAACTTGGCGGGCTTTTTTTTTGGGTCAGGGACCCACCCACTGGGCCGATTGAATCTTTGTTTCGATGTCATAACCGTACACCGAAGATTCATCACCAGTTATGATCCTCGACAAGATGTTTTCATTTTCTTCTGAATGTTCGAACAATTCCTGACAAACCTAGACGGGATGGGATTTTTGCTCGTACGTGATCAGGCGTGGAACAAATTTCGCAGCAATTTTTCGGTCAAAGTGTCGTAACATGATCCAACTGATATCCCACACTCTTCAGCAAGCTCTCTGATGGTCAGACTTCGATTTTCCCGAACCATGGTTTCGATTTTGTCGATGTGTGAGTCGTCAGTTGACGTGGAAGGACATCCAGGATGCTCATCATCTTCAATCGACTGACGACCATCTTTAAAACGTCCATGCCACTTAAAACATGTTAGGTCGCCGTACACCTTTTTGAGCATGTCAAAAGTTTCACTTCCTGATTTACCGAGTTTAGCATAAAATTTCACAGCAACTCTTTGCTCCTACAAATCACTCATTCTAAAATCCGGCAAAAAACACACTTGACAAACAACTGCGTACCTAATCAATCAGTAACGCTATTTGAAATCAACAAACTGCCTCGTAAGCTGCTGATCTGTTCGAAAATGGCGACAGCAAGCGGATTTCCCTGAAACCAACTGGGCCCGCGCAATTCAGACAAGCTACGCATTTGTTGAACAGACCTCGTACAAGATAGAAATAAATAATTGGACATTCTCAGTCAACCAAATGGCGTTGAGCCTAGTTATAAAATGAAGTCATACATGGATAGCTTTACACGTCGAGGTTCCCATTTGAATCATTGCATTCAAAATACTTCGAGGAAAGTGTATTTCCCCAGTTGACAAATTTAGATAAGTCAAAGTAATCAAAATTTGTGATATATTCCTCATACATCTTACAAGTTATCAACATATTCTCTTGTTGATTAGGGCACCGAAGCCCACGTAATCCAATCTTTTATTCATGGGGATGGTGATTCTCTCTTCTATTGAAAAGTTTAGTATGTACTAAATTTCTTTAATTAATTTGAAAAAGTACAGTTTTGCATACTTGTTACTGCGGTTGGTTAAATATAATTTTGCAACAAAATAAAAATGCCGCAGTGCATCGAGGAAAGACGAGAGGTAATGAAATAATAATGAATAAGAAATATTTGGTACTAATAACTTTGGTTAACAACTTTCCAATCGCTCATCGTATATTATTTTAAACTTGTTCTTCTGTAACTTCTATAAACTGTGACTGTGGTGTTACGATACATTGAGGGAGGCTGTTAATGAACAATGTGGTAAAAATGGGCTATATTGCATGGCCATTAAAAATGGGATATATTACCCCTTAGTATTATAAGTACATTTAAGAAGCAATAGGAACCTAAAGTGCTCAAGAATTTTGACGCAACTATTCTGACTTTGCCACTCTAAAGCAGTATTTTTACTCCAGCAGTATTTTTTCGTTCTTAACATATATTTTTTAAATATTTTTGGTAGTCACAAAAGGTTCCAGAATTAAAAGTCTCCATTTACCGAATACTTCTCGAGGGTTCTGACTCTCCGCGTGGACGTATTAAATTATACGAGACTGTCTAATTTTAGTTTTTTTAGATCACTTGGCATCGCATCGAAGTGTACTTTATTTACATTTTTATCTACGCGCTCGACCTTTGTTCAATGCGAGTACATATATACGGTATTATTTCACAGTTTAATCTTTAGTTGATTAGAGAGCGTGCAGACTAGTGTTTCGGTGTAATCACTTTCAGTACGTGCGCAGAGAGTTTGGAATTTTGTTAAAATATGGCAATCTAAAAAAGTACACAGCTGTTTAACTCAATCTATATATTTTTTTTTCAAACGCAGTTAGTTGATTTTGAAAGTTCGTTTGCCACAAAGTAAAAGTTATAATTGCCGTAATTATGTGTCGACATGTTTTTAAATACATTTCGTCGCTTAGTTCGCGTTAATGTATTTCTGAATATTTCCATATTTGCGTCACCGTCGTCGATTTAAAATGTACGTGGTGTTAGCTTGCTTGCTTACACGCAGTTTCTTTTGCAGAACGGGATGCCGAACACCACGCTGGAAGCTTCGCCGAACGCGGCGCTGAACAAAAACATTTTGAGTCGATATTTGGAATTGCCAATTCCCGATGGCAAGGTGCAGGCCATGTACGTTTGGATAGATGGCACAGGAGAAAATGTCAGGGCTAAAACGAGAACGTTGGATTTCGTACCTACTGACCCGAAAGGTGAGAAAACGATTTAATTTTGAATTTATTTGATGTGTTTTGACTGGGATTTATCTTGATTCCTCGCTTAGACGTATCGATCAAGTCAATTAAATTAATTAACAAGTGTCGTTGTGTGATTGATTAGTTTTGTGCACGAGGATAGCGCTTTCGGATCAATTATCAGATTCAAAGATTCGTCGTCTCGGTTTGACAAAGAATAATTTAGAAACTACTGTAAGATGAAAGACTAACCAAAATATGACTAGATGACGAATTCTAAATAAGTTGAATTTTAGTGTTCGTTTAGTTATGGAAATATTGTAAAATATACAAAATAAGGTCTGGGTTTTAAACGATATTTTTATTTTGTTAGATTTTCCGAATGTAATGAAACATATTCAGGACGGTGAAATTTTATTTGAATACACAAATGAAATTTTGGATTTAATCAGAGTTCGTTTTGTTGGTTATATAATTTTGTGAGTTTTTGTTGTTGTTCGACTTTTTTAATACTTGCTATCGAAATTTACACTGCATAAAAATTCTAACCCAAACATTTTGCTATCATGGGTACTGTGAAACGTATAATTTGTATGGAATTATACTATCTGCATAATGTGTTCGAGAAACACTACAATATTTTCGAATGACGCCACCTTTTTATTGCTGCTTAGTAGACAGTCTATTCTATTTATAAATTTATATGTTTTATTACATAATGTTTTCTTTTAGAAGAGTCGCTTAAACTTAAGCAAGATTATAAATAAAATATGTATATAATCATTCGTCTCTACTTTCTTAACAACTCGACCTTTAATTCCAATATTATGTGGTAAAATTTTCGTCTTCAATATTATTGCAATAAAATTAATCATGTGCAAGCAAATCAGTTAATTGTTAATTAATTCGAGGGTAGAAATCATCCATTGACCACGTACAGTCCTTACTTCATTGTTGTGGTATCCTGGTAATAATTAATTCTGGTAACAGTTGGTGCTCATGGTACGAATTTCCTCTTCAACCGTAGATCATCATGTATGCATGATCATCCACAATTGTGGCCAAGATGTTAAATTGAACGCGTTGGATGATTTTGGTGTTTGTAGGGCTGGGGTAGCTCCACAGCAGAATACCACATGTCCATACAGGTTTCACGATGCATTCGTGAAGAAGAATCTTGTTCTCTAGATTTGAGTTGAACGTTCGTCCAAGTTCGTCTGTTAAAATTTAAGTTTTATTTGAGTTTTCTTCTAAGTTGTATATGGTTTCCAGGTTAGTTTTCAATCATTTACTTATTTATTCTAACACCTGGGTATTCGTCGTCGAATGTGATCCACGTGTTTGTTTGCATGAATTGATTTCACCTTATTTTGTGTGAATCGCCTCGATATATAATTTTTTCATCAAACGTCATTGGATCCATAGCTTGCGATATCCGCGCAGCACCCAATTCATTATGAACTATAAATAGGTGTGCGAAAAAAATATAAATTTTCTCATAATGCAATTGCACTAAAAAAACGTAAACGTTTCGGAAGCGGTTCATTGTTACATTCCAATTAACTAGTGCAGCTTTGTGGAAAAAACTGACGTAAATTTCATCTAAAAATTGCAATAATGACATCAGAACCTTTTTACGAGTTCATATATGAACTGGGTTAATAATTGGATTAATCAACCTGTGTGAAAAATTGACATCGGTCGTAAAGGTCAAAATAATGTAGTATGACATTGTGATGAGTTTGGCCTAAAGTTGACTTTATTTCAAGTTGGGCCTAAAAGTGATGTTTTTTAAATAATATATACTGTGGAAAGGAGAGGTATCGTTGTGATACATAATCTAATTTATGTTACCACAACTCGTTTTATATTCCGTTGAAGTAATTTTGAATCGATTTATGATCGTACTTATTGAGACTATTTCATTATTTGAATCAAATTGCTTATCATAAATAATAAGCTTCAAAGTATATCAGTTGTAGTCAAATAGCGACAAGGTGCCAATTATGCATTTTAATTTATTGTTTGCGTAGGTATCTGTAATACATTGCCGGAAGTTATAGATATTTATCAGAATGCATTACATCATCGACGCAGCCCAAGCGATAAAATGTACAACATTTTCTAACAGGTTGTACAATGTAAACACTTGATAATTTCTTGGGGAGCATTAAAAGCTCTGTACGAAAAATGCAGTGACGTCAGATAACTGTGCTAGAAATTACTCCATCGTTATTATTGAAAAAGTAAATGTTTAAAATTTTACTAATTTTAATTAAGTTTCATCATAAATATTCGATTGTAATCGTCTGTCATTGTATGCATATAATACAATGCCATAACTTTCTCGTTAATTTTTGAAATATAATTGGTTTTGTATTCATTTTTCATTGTTATTACTCAAATAAATTTTAGCGAAGTTTTCGAACTAGATATTTTTGGGAGAAAATTTGTTATTTTATTTAAACATATTTTCTTTCCTTTTAGTTGTTTTAAATTTGTTTGCATTTTAGCTGCCTTGAATATCTTGTACGTTTTTTGATAGTTTTTCGTGAATTATTACATTTTTGATGTATTCCATCGTCTTGTATTGGCCCATATTTTCGTTTGATTTTATATTATTTTTCTTCTTTATTGCATTTATTTATTTATATTGTTTTTTTAATTTTGATTCACTAAACATTTTTGCGTTTGCTTTTACGTTTTTATTTTATTATACATTTAACTTCATTTGGATCTTATTGTTTGGGAAAATCAATTGCGACGTGTTAATTACTAATTAGTAATTTATTTATCAAAATATAGATACAAACATACGGAAATTCTTAGAATCCCTTGTTTTGTGCAGTATCTCTTTTTGGATCATTTCAATTTTGTTGCATACAGAATTCTATCTTTCTTCAATAGAGTGCACTTAATATTAAAATTGAAATGGGGAACAAATTCTTTAGTTTAGGCGTACAGAGAATTCATTTGGTTAATTTTCACGGCATTAACAATTCATTTCCCATCAATCAAAAATCCTTTATTGGTTTAGCTTTAGCTTGTTTGTTTCCTATAGTGGGGATTAGATTGTATTTGATTTAGACTTCTCACCGAATATAATTTCCTTGTTGTCTTGAAAGCCAAATTTTGACCAAATTCTACACTGGAGTGTCATTGTTAAATTCGTAATTGATTTTATATTTATATCATTTTTTTCTATGTTACTATCGCCATCTAGCACTGAGCGAACTTTATCACCTGTCAAATATCTCTGATGTTAAAATCGGCTTTGATTTGCTAATCATTATAATTAATCCTGAAATGAGACATTTTGGTCTCTCAGTCGTAATGAGCATGCCGGTTGATGTTAATTACTCAAAAAATTGCTTTATATAAATTTCAGTGCACTGCCCAATCATTGCAAATTGACCACAATGGTATTTAATTTATTTATTATCTTTAAATGATCTGGTTGTCGTATTTCCAATAAATTTTCTTTGTAAATCTATTGCCGATATATTTGGTCGCAGATAATTCGAGTTTCGTATCATCCATTTGGTGTTAAAACAGACAATACCAGGTAGTAAACGACGTAAGAATGTTTAGATTTTGATTTCTAAATCACGTTAATTTGTATATTGATAAAAAAGGTCAAACTCTTAGCAAACAACAATTGAATGGTCAATCAACATTGGGTGGAAGGAGAATAATTGTATTTTTTAATATTTTTTTTTCGTCGGTATGTTTTAAATAAAGAGTTTTAGGGAATGTCTCCGTCCCTGATGCAAAGTTGTAAAATGAATTCAGATCAAACCTGTTCCAGATGATTTTGTCATCAAGACTAGTCGCGATTGAAATCTTAATACATAAAAACATGTTAATTGTTAAATAAAATATCCCATTGATATTGTAGTACCTTCCATAACAAGCTTTTAATCTTTCATGCAATTCAGACTACAAAACGTTAATTATATCTGCGTCTCGGTGTTCACGAATATTTGAGGAGTACATTCCTAAGCTTTTTCATAATCTTAATCATAATCATAATCGTTATTGGCGCTTGTGATACTTTTTTGAGATTACTTGTCATGTTATACTCCTAAGAACATAGTTGTTTGGTCCTTATTACTTTTCTTTGTTTCCAAGACTATTCTTGTGTTGTTTCAATATTTAAATAAGCTAAACGATTCTCGTGTTTCATGCATGTCTTATATTTAAAATTCCCAGATACGTCATTAACGTACATTATAAAGAGAATTTGCTCAAAAACTGATTCTTGTGGTACACCATGAAACATTTCTTTTTCGGCAGAAAATTCTCCATTCCAACCGACTTTCTGATATCTGTTGGTGATACACGATTTAATTAAAGTTTGTGATTTGAATCCACTTCCATAATAGTATAGTTTTTGCAATAATATATCATTGGTTACTTTTCCATTCATATAGTTGGCTGGTATTTAACAATGTCTGATTTTCCAAGTAGATGGTCTTGTCTTACTTGCTGATTCAATCACTTTCGATAATATCGGAAATATGGACACTGGTCTTCAATTTACATATTGTTCTGTGTCTCCATTTTTGTAAATTGTAAATCGGCCTTTTTCAATACGTCTGGAAATGTATTGATTAGTTGCACCATAGTATCAAGAACAATTTCCAGAATTGCTTTCAGTAGCTTTGGTGTCAATCCGCATATATCTTCTGTTGATTTATTTTTAATATTATTTACGATACTAAGGGATATCTAGTATCGTAACCGGGTGTAGAAGAAATGATTCACAATTGTCGTTTGTAGTATGATTGGGGTGTAGTGTTAACCTGTTTAATACTTTTGAGTGCTTCTACGTTTGAGTAACAGTTGTTAAAATCCTCGGGTGAAATGGTGTCATTGCTGTCTATTTTAATATCTTTTCTGGTTTCCCTCTTTATCACATTCCAAATGGATTTATGTTTATTGTCCGCATTTTCAATGCACCGTGCGTTCTCTATTTTTTCTGTTCTTGTATTATCTTTCTATATGTATGTTTTAGATTTGTATGTGTACTACTCATTTAGATACAAAAGACATTGTTTCACGTGCTTCTAGAGTTTTTTTCATACAATAGCGCTCTTAATTCTCTGTCTTGTTAGTTGATTGGTTGATATTGGATTTAATCATTTTGACTTGTTTCGAAAACGATGCAGTAAGCAATCAGCAATTATTTTGTTGAACAATTCGAAACCATAGTTCAACAGCACGCACTATTTCTATGGTAGATATATCTATTCTAATACTTCTATCTACGTATTTTCTAAGAATTTCTAAAAATATGGGACGTATACTGTCTTTCTAGACAATGCCCTCTTCGATAAGGCGCTAACATATTTTTGGTGCAGTATACGCCTGATATTGTACCACCATACCACAATCAGAGGATGTAGTGCAATGGGCAATAACAGGCGTAGCTATATCTTCAAGGATATGATGCGTGACCTTCGATATGAAAAATTGGATTGCACTCTTTAAGCGACACATTTCTTACGCTGGGTTCTTCAGCAGCTTACCGCCCTCGCTGTTCTTCACTCAATTCTCTCCAAATTTGGCGAATGAAACATCATAATCCAACAATGTGCTTTTTCTCAATTGGGGTAGTTCAAATGTATGTTGTGGAAAAAATTTGGGATTCAATTAAATCGTAAGATTTCGTTAATGTAAATGTTAAAGACTTTGTATAATTTCATATTTTATACGGATTTGTTTTATGATGTAATATAGCTGGTCGCTTGATTTAATTACCTCGATGATTTTTCTTGCCTCAGCTGATGAATGGAAGTGGTTTTTCTGAGCTTACTCCAAGGGATTAGTCTGTAAATTGGCTCTACGTTCACTTCAGTGGTGTCCACTATAATTTTGAGCTGTGTTTTAATAACAATTTATAACATGGACGTCGTCACTGTTAAACATAGTTAAACTACAGTAATGTATGGGCTATTTTTCATATATAATTCAAAATCTTAATTTTACACAATCCACCCCAACACAACCCAACCCTTTACATAATCAAACACACACAAAGATGTGTGATTAATATTAACAATTTGTAATCGAAAAAGAATTCTGCATGACAAATTATTGTCGTGACTGACTGCGTATGGCTGATATTTATATGAGCTAGGAGTTGTTGTTCATCCTTATATCCTGTATCCTGACCCTCTTCTAACTTTCAACCATTTTGCGTGAATTTTTGACAAACCATGAATTAAGTAAAATGGTTGTGTGGTCCAATGAACCTCTTTGCCAGCAGTGTACGATGAATCGAAAAGGACAAGTGAAACAAAGTATATTCAATTAAATTGTTTTTATGTAGAATACGATTCTCCGTGTTAGGGAGATGATATTGAGAGCACGGGAAGTAGGATATAAAAGTGAAAAAGTCACTCTTAAACAAGTTAAATAAATGCATACTAGGGCATCGGACCGAACCGCACCATTGCAGAGTCTAAATATTTTAGTAGGATACGTTGTAGGATACGAAGTTGCAATTCGCTTTTATCCTGTGCGACCTTTTAGCACCCTCGTTGAAGTTAACTATTATTATTTCTATTTTAATACGAAGTAATTTGAAAGTTTTCGCTGCACGGGATTTAGTAAAACGATTGTGTTAAATGGACGTTATTTTTTATTAGAATGTTTTATTCGTTTAAACTGGAGGAACAAAGTTGAACAGTTGTATGTCTGTATGGTTTTTGTTTATATACGTACCTTTATTTGTGACCTTCAGATATCGTCACGTGTCCGCGTTTCTGCAGTTGCATGTCTTAAAAACGAGCGCAACTTAATTGCGAGAAGCTATTTCTTTCATGTGTGCGTTCCGGTCTTACACAATAGACTAACATCATTTCAGACTTCAGACAGTTTATATGTATCAAAGCAACTTACAACGAGCTGTAATCGTGATGGATACAATTAGCAGATTTTTCGCGGCTATAAATAACGTCACAAAATATTACAATAAAATTATATCGTTTGGTTGAGTTGGTGTAGGACGCTGCACAGTTACATAAATATACTCAGTGACATATAAACTGCACCACCTAGAAGGGGTGGGAATTTTTGTACCAAATTTGGCAGAAACATTGGACTAGTCTAAGGTAACAATTGAGTAAAATTTGATAAAGAAAACACTTCTTCTTTTTCATTTTTCTTTAATAATGTGTTGGTCCGCCCCTATTTCTGATACACTCATTGACCCGCCTTGGCATTGATTCCAGCAGGTGATCAATGTCTTCTTGGGGAATGGCATCCCAAGCAGCCTGTACTTCATGCCGTAGAGCTTCTATTGTCAACGGTGGGTTCGGTAGATTCCTCAATCTTCTACCCATCATGTCCCACACGTGCTCAATGGGCGACAAATCAGATCTTAGCGGCCAAGGCAAAAGATTAACATTGGCCTCTTCAAAGAAGTCAAGAGAAACCCTTGCTACGTGAGGTCGTGCATTATCTTGCTGGAAAAGTGGGTCTTCCAGCCCTCGAAGATATGGTTCTACCACTTCGTTAATATAGCGTCGGGCGGTCATACTGCCCCGAATGAAGAGCAAGGGTGACCTACTGCCGTAAGCAATAGCACCCAACACCATCAACCCCACAGTTCGGTGAACATGCCTGGCAATCGAAAAATCAGGATTGCGCCTTTCTCCACGTCTTCCTCTAACAGTCATCCGACCATCATGCATTCCAAAACAAAATCGCGATTCGTCACTAAAGACAACTAGATGCCACTCCAAGTTCCATTGAAGTCTTTCCGTGCACCAGGCCAAACGTTCCTGGCGATGTTGAGCAGTGAGGGGTAGCACAAGATGTGGGGGGTAAGATAGCAAGCCAAAGGTTCTTATTCAACGATAAACTGTTCGCAAGCCTATCGGACGACCTTGTTCACCTAACCATTGATCAGCTATTGATCTAGTTGTAGAGAATCGGTCTCTCAAGGCCATTAGTCTTAAGCGGCGATCTTGACGTTCATTGGTTCGTCTTTGAGCCCCAGTGCCTCTTCTCCGACGCTCAACCCCATGTTCAGACCACGCTTGATAAACACGCATTATTGTTGAGTGGTGCCGTCCCAAACGGTTGCCGATTTCTCTAAACGAAAAACCTGCTTCTCGTAAACCAACAATCCGCCCTCGGTCAAAGTCACTCAACTGCTGGTAAACTTGAGGTCTCCTTCCTCTAGGAATCGTTAAACACTCGAAACACTTTAAACTAACGAACGGGATCCGAAAAAGTGGAACAAATTCAAAAAATGACTCGATAATTGCTTGTCTATCACCACCTCTAAAAAATGACACAAACGTCAAAAATCCCATGACTACTTGATGATTGGGTTTCAAATTTTAATCAACTATTTCCCTGGACTAGTCCACTATTCCTGCCAAATTTGGTCCAAAAATTCCCACCTCTTCTAGGTGGTGCAGTTTATATGTCACTGAGTATAATTAACAACACTAGTAAACACAAATAGGGCGATTGGAGCCAATAGTTGATCTAGCAGAAATTAATAAATAACCAAAGGAAATATTTTTTAAAACTCAGACAATAACGATCGACATATTGAGCTTTCAAACTCCAGATCAGAACGTCGATTGAAAATCGATTTAAAATCGCCAGACCCCATTTGTCTGTAGTTGTCATTGTTACATGTATTTAAATGGCTTTTAATTGACTGACTTGGAATAAAACTCGAGCATCTAAACGCGACCTGTCGTGAAAATTCATAAAAAAAATAATTTTCGATAGAAAAATGTGCCTCAATTGTTTTTTCGTTTTCTTGCAGAGTTGCCGGTGTGGAACTACGATGGCAGCTCAACATACCAAGCAGAAGGCGGTAATTCCGACACGTACCTCTACCCGGTTGCTATTTACAACGATCCTTTCCGACGGGGTAACAACAAGCTGATCCTTTGCGATACGTATAAGGCAAACGGAAAAACGACCGGTAAGTTACCTAACGCGTCTAAAGTTTGCGAGCTTATGCCATAATACTTTGAAAGTCATATGCAGTCGAAATGAAGAAAAATTTATGCGCACGTATTAACGTAATTGTACAGATATGCGCTTCTGCATTTAATTATTCGCGACGACGTGTTTACAATTAATATAGGTATTCAACTTAGTTGATTCGCGCGTTTAACGGGGCAATTAATTCGAATGAGAGCTCGTATTCTTTATATGAATATTTTCTTACGATGTTTGCTGGATCCATTTTTATTGCGGTTATTTACGATGCGGGATTTGTGTTAAAGTGTTTTAGCCACTCAGACTTGCCCAATAGGTTTGATTATAGATTACGATAGTTAAAAGTAATTTTATTACGGCGTGCTATGAAAATATAGTCCCAGTGATAAAATGTGTGCGTACATATGTGCAATGTATTAGATTCTTAATACAAACACCGCTAGTTGTTTTAAAAATTGATTCGAGTAAATATTTTCGTTAATTAAAAATAATTTTGTTTTTATTTCTACTATATCAATAATTTAAGTTTCGACGTTTGGAAACGAAAAAGATTATTTTATTTTTCTTATATTTGTTTAATTTTAAATTTAAATTTGAATTAACGAATTGTTAATTGTGTGTTACGATAATTTGTCATGTTTGTGACGCCGTTGTTTTGTTTTCGATTTCCGATTATTTCGACAACGTTTAACCAAAGTGTAATAAAATATTCACAAAATATCGCAAGTGTATTATATCGTTCGCATTGATCAAATGACGTACGCTTACAGATGACAGTACATCCATATCGACGATGACAATTAACGCAATGGAGTCGTTTATTCACGCGTTAATGAATTTTTAAATTGGGATTTCTAATACTCCTAGTGTTTTTTTTTAAATATCTACTGTTAATTTACATAATTGGTTAACAACAGAAAAGCAATACTTTTGTGGTGGAGAAATGATTCCAAGTGACGTATGTTAGTTAGCGGTTCGGCGACATTCGCCGATGTAATAGAACTTGGTGAAGATACGTTCGACGTTAGTGTTGGAGGAAATCGTCAAAGATAGACTACGATACTAATAATACTTCAACGCGTAAATGAGTTGAAGCGTTTGGTTATGTGAAATTGAATTAGTGTTTCTATAAATAAAATATTTGCATGGCTACGACACGGCCAAATGTCTTTTTTCAAAATAATCCATAACAAATTGTGAGAATTCTGGGATAACATATACAAAACTAACAAGAAATAATATGTCATTCATATTTAATTAAATGATATAAAGGAGAGCCTTGCAGTGGGCGAAAGAGCCCATTCATGTTAAGATGAAGATGAACGGTTGGAGGAAACAGTAGTGAACATGCTGTTGCGAGATATAAGTAAAGGCATAGGAGGTTTAAGTTGGAAAAAATATATATGGAAGATTAGGACGCAGGATGTAGTATGTACGAGTGTCGGGACTAATCTGGAGCGAGAAGTGGAGACTTGTGGTTAATGAAGAAGTAACAATGATCAATGTCTAACCCAACCCAACACAACCCAAAACGTAACCCAACCCAACCCAACCCAACCCAAAAAGTTCGATTGCTTTTTTTTGGCTTTTAAATGTTTGTTTTAAATAGGTTTATTATATAAATTTAATTCGCTTGCTATCTATATATGTAAGAGAAATTCATTGCGCTTTATAACTTCTATGTTTATAAAAAAAAGCAGAAATAATACAAGTACGTTAGGTATTTTTTTAAAAAAGGATTGGCCACTAAAAACTAATTTGAAATTGAATTAATTGTTTAAAATTTTATAATCGAAAATTTGTCAAATAAAATCTATATTTTTCGCCACCTGGATAGAATATTTCGTACTGCTTTGTTTTTTATTTTCATTGATCGGTCATGCAATTATTTTTTCTTTAACTCTTATGTTGCTAATATATAGGCTAACGCTGTAATTTTCTAGTAAACTTTTCGATAAATTTTTACACAACCCAATCGAACACAATGAACAATTTAAACAACCTATTGCAACGAAATTAGTTACAGAACCCTGTCAAATACAGTGAGCACCTAATTCATTGCATCCAACATAATGACCAACCTGAACAACCAGGTGGCAAACACAATGAACAACCTAATCCACTTAATCGTACATAATGACTAAACCAAGCAAAGAACAATCTAAACAATCCATTTCAACACAACCCAATAAAGAACCTAACCCGCTTAATCCAACATAATGACCAACCTAATCATCCAAATTCAACACAGGAACAATCTAAACAACCTATTTATTTTGGATGTGAAATAATGCAATTGTCCAACGACATATTCAAAGCCAACCCAACCCAACGATACATATAAACTTAACTAATAAGTAAAATAGAACATTTTTTAAAGGGGCTTCAAGTTGGGCCGAGTTGATTAAGTTGTAAAATTTGCTATATTTACTCTTACTCTTCTATTCCTACTGTGTATCTTGGGACCTTGAAAATGTACCTAACGGAACCTAATTTGAACAGGGCCATCAGGTTGGGTTGGGTTGGGTTTGGTGGGGTATAAATAACTAATAAGTTATAAAACATTTGCCATTGCTCTTGTTTTCTTCCTAATGGGTATTTTATTACTGAAATTAACTACTTTGAAGTGAACTAAAAAAAAACTGCCGAATTAAGCTCCAGGTTGTTATGATGGCTTACTTACGATATTGCATCAAAAATGGCTAATTTGTAAAAAACTAAAATCGTGGTTCAGGTTGTGATTGAGTTTCTTATGTTTTTGTTTCTGCTGGGTTGGGTTTGGTTGGGTTGTTTAAATTCTTCGTTTTGTTGGATTGGATTGTGTCCGTTGCTGATTGGTTTTCAATTCAATCTAATAAAAAATCTACTACCCAACCCGACCCAATCCTAAATAACCCAATCCAAAACATCATTTTTAGGTTTTTCAGTGGGTGCTTAGTGTATTTAGTAACGCTCTTAAATTTAGCCACTGAAAATAAAAAGAGATTCAATTTATATTTTAAAAGAACTCATTGATTGATTTCTTTTCAATAAATGAAAAAATATTGGTTGGGTTGTGTACAAAACTTTCAAGTTTTCCTGTTCCATTTGAATATTAACGTCACCATTTTTCAAAAATTACCAGATTTCAAGATCGAGAGAAGTTTGCCTTTGTTGGAAAGGCAAAATATATTTCAATGAACAACCTAACACAACCCAACCAAATTTTACGCAATTGGGTGGGATTGGTTTGGGTTAATGAATAACCAAACCCAACTCAATAAAGTTGATCGATTTGCTACCTTCCTCGAGATGGTAAATTTTTCGAATTTCGAACCTAACCCAGCCCAACCCAACCCAACCTTACCCAACCTAACTCAACTCAGCTCAACTTAACTCAATCCAACCTAACCCAACCCAACTCAACCCAACCCAACCCAACCCAAGCTAGGTCAACCTATCCCAACCTAACCCAACCAAATTTTATTTATTGAAAAGAAATCAATGAATGAGTTCTTTTAAAATATGGAGACGTTCCCAGCAAATTTTCGGTGAAGGAAAATTCGAACCAATTACTTGAAATCACAGTGACTGGAAATACTTTGATGACTGAAAACTTCAGCTCATGCCGTGGAAGCGAACGATTTCGTATGGGTTCAGCTGCGATTTTTGCGGGCACCGGATACATCGATTGACTAGCGGCGCCGCGTGGTCGAAAGCGTTCCTTGATTAACGTAAATTTTGTTATCTACGTTCTATGTGTAAAGTATGATTACTAATGAACACAGACAGTATTCATAGCCACGTCATTCATAAACACAATATTAGTTTATATCTAACGCATGCAAGTTAAATAAATATTTTTTATCATCGTAGATAATAATCAGTTTGCATATTAGGCATTCAGTTTAAATATTAGATTTATGTACCTTGAGTAAAGTTTTGTTCTTAATTTTCTATTTGCTTTGTTTCGTTCAGATCGGGTAATTAATTAAGCGATTGCTTGATCGTATCCTCCATTCCATAGTTCTTTTCTTATCATCGAATCTGACACATATGTGTAGCACATTCGTTTCTACTTTTGATTGGTGTTTTGTAACTATAGAAATATCAATAATCAAAAATCCCCCCCATTGCGTTAAAGCTTGAGCAAGAGGTTCTGGTAGATTGTGCTGTGTCCAGTTAAATTTATTACCATTAACGCTTACGCAAATACAAATAAATAGAATGACTGTGTGAGTACCGCATGGCAACATGTTAGGGACCTTGTTGTTTATGATCCATGATCTGTATCCAATATATGATTCTAAAATCTGATAAAATTTAAATGGTGATTTATTGAAATACGAAGAAATTGTTCATCATACGAGTTAACGATATCTTATTGTTACAATATTTTAATTACTTCATCGTTAAATCGTTATGACACGTTAGGCGCTACCGGAAATATTTTGTATTAAATTTTATTCAAAATTGTGATCTACAACGTAGAGCTATAAGTACCATTTATTTTGGTATGAGACGTCTGTAGTACAAAACATGAATAAAATATTACATGCAATACAAATTTTTGTTCTGCGTTGGTGTTCAATGATTATAGTACACAATGCAGCTTAGAATAAATATAAAACTGTTTAGTATAATTACCAGTGAATATTTAAATCAAAATTATACAATTGGCCAACTTTACTTATAAAATTGGGAAGATCGACGACAGACGACATCGAATATAGCTCAGGTATTGGTATAATGTGAATAATTTTTTTTAATTCTTTGCTATTTAGAACTACTATAAACTGTATTAATAATTTATTTTATTTTATACTTTGGTCTAATCTCGTCTGTGTTTGAGTCGTATTTTTGTAATTTTAATTTTGACATGCTTTACAAGTACTAACGTTTTAACACTGCATGGTAATTTTTTTAATATTTACACACGTAATATTTACTATTTATTACACAAGGTATTTATTTTTCCGCAGATGAGGATTACCATCATGCCAAAGTGGGTAAGTTATTGCACGGTATAGACTAATTAGGCAATCTATTGCGTATACTTTCATGTCTAGTCTTGTAGTAACACGGTAAGGTGACGTTGGGATGACTTGAATTGCAAGTAGTGCACGCTCTCCCATTTATTGGAAATTTATGGTTTCTGTTTGGCTTTGTAGAACGGCGTTTTCGCAAATCATTATTTTAGAATGCGTTTTTAAATTTGATTGGGAAGGAATGTTAGTTTTCAAAGACGTGGCGTTAAAAGTAGTATCGCCTCTTTTTCCTTTAGTTCCTTCGACGTTTAATGCATTTATAATCATTTGTACAAGTTTGCACCCATTTGAACAAATTTGCACACAATTATTTATTGTTATGATTATTATAATTATTAAATCATGGAATGATGGAACCTATTTTGCAACACTGTTTCAATCATTTTGTTTTCTTTTGTATATCCAAATATAGGTTTTGTCACAAATACTTTTAATGATTTTTTGAAATACCAGGAACAACTTAAAAATCAAAATGCCAAATCTATTAATTTAATAAACAGTGGTAACCATAATAAAATATAAAAGAAAAAAATTTGTTTTTTTTTGACTATTTTTTCAAATGCGTTCATTATTACCAGTGTGTTAAATTATGGCATCGATATCGTTACAGTCCACTGAATTTAGGATTCGCTTACGTGTTTTGTGCACCTTTCAACCCTTTTACATTATATTTTGATTTTTGTTATTGTTATTTTTTCTATATTGAGGTAAGTACAATAAGTACAAACCTATCATATTTGGTGTCAATTTTATCTCATCTTCTCTTATTTTCACTTGGAAGTTAAGGATTTTGATAGCAAAATCAGTAGCATATCGTTGCAGGTGGCAGAAATGTCCCTTCCACACATTTCTGATATAAGAGAGCCCCACAAAGAGAACGTAACAAATCGAAAAAAAAAACAATGAAGTGTTTGTAAAAACGACAGCTGTGGAAATTGAGAGAATAAAATGGAATGATTACTATGGACAAAGGTGGAGCAGAGACGAATGCAATATATCAGTATTCTACTCAAATTATAATTTTCATTTTAAGAACAATTAATTAACATTAACCAAGTTGAGTTTAGCGTAGCACAGTCGCAAATTGTAAGCATCTGCATTCTTTCTATGACCACCATCAACTGACATGGTCTTAAAGTAAATATTGGAAAAAACTTTCCAATACCAGGTTCGAACAAAGTAAAACAAATCTTGTGAAAGTGGCACAAGATTTGTTTTACTTTATTTGCAGTAGCTTATATAGCCTCATTGTTAGTAAATATCTTGCGAATGGTTAACATTAAATCATAAACACGAGTTTACGGCCAATTTCACTCTACCAAATCCTCCATTGCGTAGTTTCTGAGTCAGATTCCAATAAACGTCCTCGAATACCCAAGTCCTCTAGTCATTCAATCAAATTGTAATGATCTATTGTCAGGAGCCTTAGAGAAGTCAGCGAATACACAACACACCATTAAATTTATAAAATTGTCATATTTCGACCGTGTTCTTGGTACAGTACACTGTGTTGATTAAGTTTATATGTTTATGATTTCGCAAATGGTCTCTCGGATTCATCAGCAAATGATAGTGAAAGTGGAGTTGATTTGGGTGATAATTTGGAACAAGAACTTGACAAGTTAATTACTGATACCGATTCTCAGTGGTCTAATGATGTACTACCACTGGCAATATTACTTTGCAATACTGCACTTTAAAGTGGGGGGGTTATGTACACCAAAGCCAAATTAATAGTTTTAAAGAGTCTGACAACAATATTATTCATATAATATTTTTAATTTATTTATATCTGATAATATTGTCAATCATATTTTTTTCGAACGAAATTAAATTATTTATTTATGAGCAGACAAATGTAAATGAAGTAAAAATATTTCTCGGTACTAATTTGGGAATAAAGCACTTCCCTAGCTACACGGATCACTGGTTGACAGCTCCAGACATCCAGATCTCTATATCTCTAATTTTTATCTTTGCGTGAGAATTTGTGATGGTCCTTTTCCAACATTTTTGCTCTGATTTCCTTTTCGCCGTTAATCTACTTTGAAAGCTACAAATTTTGGGTTTTGGATTCGTTTGACGTTTTTTAAAGAATTTTGTAGTTTTCGTGTTCCACAATTGTTATCACTGGCACATATTTCATTAATAATTAGGGACTTGGTCTTCATTGGTTTAAAAGAAGTCAATTATGATATTTCGTATTTTTTTATCATAATTTTTTACTAGGTTTTGTTTAATTATCGTATAATTGAATTCCATTGATTTAATTGGTGGGGATTTAGTCCTTGCAGTGAAAATTTTGGCTTTTATTGCGTTTGATGATTGACGCATTGGTTTCACTTTAATAATAAATAATGACATATTTATTATCTAAATGATGTTTGTTTTCGTAAAACATTTTTTATGTTTACCTCAATTAGTTTACTGTGGTTATCGAATTGTTTACTTACTTTTTAGATCGAACTGAGTGGATCATTTGCACTCCACTCAATCGCTAGGACCCTTTACATTTTGCATTTTTCATCTTTTGCGAATTGATCTGACATCGTGGGTAAAATACACAACAGTCATTATTTTATAAAATTTTGAAAATTTTCGGCGAAAAAATTAAAAGTATTTATATTTTTACATACGTGCGATTGATGGAAACGAATAACATGTGAATAAAAAAATTACAAGTAGTTTGTCGAATTGGTAGTTGGAAATGAATTGAGTGGTTATTTTTGTATTTCTTGTCGACAACTTCAAATAATAGCGAAAGTAACTAAAGTACATTTTACAAATGGCAAATAATTTCTTTTCCTGTCTTAAAAATTATACAACCTGTACCAAGATTAAAATCTTTTGTTGTCATATCGGATTTCTGGTTGATTTCTGCTCCAGGGCGCACCTAAACAACTGTGACTGTGTCGAGTATCTCAGTTGCAATCAATCCTGCGGAAATTGCTGATAATCATTTGTAGTCATATATGAGTTGGTTCTGATGTTCTTTACTTTTACGTCTACCACATGATGCACATTCCATTAGGTGCATTTATATTAATTCTTTTTTCATTTGTTGGATAGGGTAATACCAATTAAAGTGATTTTATACTTGCTCTACAATACTTTCGTTTCACATTCTCAATTTTTCTTCATGTCGAATATAATCGACCAAATTAAGTATCGGTTACTAAAACTCTATATCCCTTCTTCATCTTCATCTTCTTCATCTCTCTGTCATATCAAAATGATCAGAAGTACACCAAAAGACCAAAAGAAAGATTTCAAAGCATAAAACGATTTATTTCATATTACGTCTCCTACAGTCTTTCGCACCTTCTACTGTTATTGATAATTGCAATTTTTGCTGAACCTGTTACCACAGCGCGTGCTCCATCAGTTTCACTTCATCGTTCTTTGATGCCAATCTTTATGAGAGCACCTGTTTTATGTTTTCACCTTCACCTTCAGCAATATCTATGAGTAGCTTTTGCAATCGTGCGGATTTTTTTGATGCGGATTACTTTAAAATTATCATAGACTATAAATCGTCGTTTCAATTTGTTTTGGATTTCTTCGTTTTTCATATTTCTTTCCATTTTTCTTCCTACCAGAAGTCCTTTGTGTGTCGACTACCCTAACTATCTTGCCTACAATGTTTTTTCGTACTGCGATAGTAAATGCTGGTGTATATAGAAGGTCGCCCATGCGACTGCACCATTATTTATTTAATGCTATTTGTCATTTGAACAAAGGGTAAATAGCCTTTAATAGTGCTTTATTCAACGACGCTGTTGAACGTAACAGCAACACACGCAATACTAAACATTGCCTATGCTGGACTGCTGTCACTTTGCATTTTCAATTTTTGCGATTGCATTGTTAAATTGAATTTTCATAGATTTCGATTTATATTTATTTTTACTTAATTATGTGTGGCATTGCGTAGGAATTGAGCTGTGTTGTTTACCGTAGCATGCATTCATTCAGTTCCTCGATCGACGAAATCAATGGTTGTCTGAAATATTCTAATTTGTGGCGACACGTAAAGACGTTGAAATTAACTACAAACATGCGTGTCCAGCTGCAAAATGATCGATCAGCTGAGATATTCTCACATCAATTGCTGGAAATTGGGAACGGAAAGGTGCAGATTGATCTGACCACAGGACGAATTTCATTGCCTCATAACGTTTGCAATTTATTGACGTCAAAAGAAGAATTGGTTGAAAACATATTTCCAAATAAAAAAACCGTTATTGACATAACCCTACTATTTACAATACATTGTTTCAATCCTTCTAGCTCTCTCCGGCCTACCCCTTTCTTTATCCCCCCTTTTTCTCCCCCATTCCCTCCTTCTCCTGTTCGCCTCTTGCAATTGCTTTAGTTTGGCCAAGAATCTCATCCCCTCTCCGTTCTCCCCCATGCTTTTTCTCCAATCTCATCCTTCCCCGTTCTCATCTTCCTCCATCTTCATTTCTTTACACCCTACTATCCAGTGCTCCCATATATCTTCGTCTCCCTCCAGAATTCGCATTTTCGGTATTCTTCATTTAAACAGTACTTATTTTTTATATTTCCCTCGTTCCCACTCCTGTACCTTGCAATATTTCCCAATATTGTAACGCATTGTAAGAATTATCCAACGGAATTTTTTAATTCACTCGATCTGCCAGGGATGCTAGATTATCATGTTGCGAAATGTCAACCAGTCAAAACAATCTTGACAGGACCTTTCAGTGGTGAAGATGTCCTCATTCCTCGTATTCCTCTGGTCCCTACGGATTGCAATTTCAATTTATGAGATCACAATTCCCAATTCGATATTGGTGTTTGCAATCACCATTAACAAAGCTCAATGCCAATCTCTATAATTGTGTGGTTTAGATCTATACACGGATTGTTTCTCGTATGGATATGTTGCGTGTTCTGGAGTCGGCAAACCAGATAAGTTCTATATCTGTACAGACAATGGAAAAACAACAAAAATTGCCGTTTTTTTTCTAAATGCCTCTTCAATGAAAAATAATAATAGCAATGTGTTTTTAAATAAAACATGCTATTACATTTTTTTGATGTCATTTCAATAAAAAAACTGCATGATATTCAACTGCCTTTGATCTAAAAATAAAATGCAAGCAATATTGAGGAATCACGTAGCTAATGCAAATCAAAGTAAGAAATGAACAATTAGAAATCTTTAGGTCTACAAGTCTTCTTTCAGTATTTAAATTGACATTGAAGATTTTGCCATCAAATGAAAAATTAAGTTTAACATCCTATATATGATACACCAACATTTATTAAAAGAAATACGATTATAAAGTCGTCTTCGGACACAAGTAGTGCTTCATGAAAACGAAATATTATTATGTACAAAACAAATAATTGTTTTAAAACTCGGACATCCGGGTCCGAGCTAATGAAAATTAATGTTAAATACGTATACCACTAGTCCCAAATGAAAATGGACAATCTCCAGCCCAGGGTCGAATCGATAAACAAAATGGTCAAAAACACGACCAGATATTAAATTGACATATAAGCTTAAAAACATCAATCATGATAATTGTAAAAATGCACAAATTAAAGGTTAATTTACAACAACGGTTAGGTAAAATAAATGCACTAATTTAATGTAAATTCAACCTGTCAAAAGATTACAGAATTAATTATATGTTACATTAAAGCTCGACTGCTGGTTCGAAGTAATAACATAACGTTCGTAAAAAATCGTCAAATTGAGCACAGTAAATTATATGGCTGATGAACGTAGTTCGCTAAATAATGTTCATTCGGGCCATTTTCGCTTGACAGGCAGAAATGTCAGAGCACCGTCGATCAACATACAATGGACCAAGTGGGTCATTCCGGTGTATGAAAGAAGTTAGTAGCCAAGATAATGAGAATCTGATTGTGCGTAGTGGCGCCTACCAGTCATTTGCATTAATGGACATATAGAGAATATTGAAATGGAAGTCATTTCATGAAAGTCTTCGGAACATAGCATTAGGTTCGCAACTGATGCTCAAACGTAAATTGTCACAACCTCAAAATAGATGAGAAAGTAATAAATTTTATAAAAAATGATACCGTTAGTTACCAGTATAATAAATCGAAGCAGCAGGATTTACTCTTACCAGCTTCAGAATCCCCATTAGGGTGGCTATGTGCAACCCCTGCTGGAGTAGGAATACAAGACGTAGGCAGAGGATCTCAATGATTTATCTCGAGACATATAGTTTTTCAGTTGGGTTTTGTTGTGTATATGTCCGACCAGACCATGATCCCATGCCATAACTTGAGCATCATGATTTCATACCAACCAAAATACCATGTCCACGTTTTTTACATAATGTACACGTCTTTTATGTAAATATCTAGTATAGTTAAAAGTAGCAAAATCTAGTTGTGGAGCAACTAAAACTACGAATTCCTATACCAAAAAGCCGATGGTGGAATAATGGGAATATGGAGAGAATATTTTAAAGAGTTTGTAAATGACGTAGAACACGGAAAATATGACGAAACAATTGGATTACAGCAGAGGAACTAATATTCGACAAATAACTAGAGGAGAAGTTACAGAACCTATCAAGAAACTGAAAACAGGAAAGGCACCTGGAGAAGACCACATCACAACATATGTTAAAATATGACATTTTGACTAAAAGGGAAATAAAGATTGGAATAGGGGAATAATATTACCAGTTTATAAAAAAGGAGACATGAGAAAATGCACAAAGTACCTAGGCATGACACTGACCAGTATCCCTGGGAAACTACTAACAAGGATATTAGAAAATAGCTTAAGGGATATATTAGAACCAACGCAACGTTAGAAGAACACCAACATGGACACATAAGAAGTAGAAGTACCAAAGATCTAATATTCATTGTTAGATAGCTGGGAGAAAAAAATCCTTAAAAAAGGACGAGGAATACACATCTGCTTTATTGATCTACAAAAAAGCATTTTACAAAGTCAGGCGAGAAGACATGAAATCCCTAGAAGAAAGAGGGGTGTTTATATATAGGGAATATGGAAATTAATATGGACAAAACAAAACCATGATATTGGCGATAAATGGAAAAAATAAAATATGGATAGATGGAAGACAATTAGAACAAGTCAAAGCAAGTACCTAGGCACAATCATAGACGAAAATGGTAAAGTAAATAAAGAAGTATCGCACAGAATCTGAAAGGCAGGAAGAATTTACAATATACTGAAAGACATATTCTTCTGGAAAAAGGAAAAATCAAAAGAAATAAAGACGCAGATATGCGAAAAAGTAGTGAGACCTTCGTTACTATATGGCAATGAATCTTGGACGGTTACAGACACACATAAATAATACAAAAGAGAAGATTGAAACCTGTTAAAAAGAGTAATTGAAGAGAGGCAACTTGGGTGGTTAGGGCACCTCCATAGAAAATATAACATCCAAACAAGTATACGAAGCCAGAGTACAGGGAAAGAATAGTTCGACGAGCAGCAGAAAAAACATTAATTAAAAGGTCCATAATTACAAAACGGTGGATGGCTAGACAATAACGTAAATTTGACATTTTTTGACATTTTTGACGAAGTGCGTTCTAATTGTTTTAAAGACTAACTACGGTTTAAAGATTGTATCTCCAAATAATCGCAAAATTATTATAAGCTTTTTGATATATGATTCAATGACATTAATTGAGTTTCTTCAAGTTAGGTTATTTCTAGCTGCAAAGCTCAACACTACTAAAAACTTTATGTCAGCCACAAATATCCACGCCTGAGTCCCTCAAAATATATGAAAAATCATCAAACTTGACCCGGATTTAAGTTAAGAGTCAATTGTCTTCGCTGCACACCAAAACTTTTCTAGATAACGAATTATTTTTTTATGTTTATTCTGATTTAAAATACAGATTTATTTTATATCCGTTTAACGCGGTTCAAATATATATTGTTTCTCTTGTCAATTAAGCAAACCGTGTATTTGTTGAGGGAATTAACGGCCTTAATATGACTGTCGTTGTTGTTTCTGCATGTTCTGTCTGTGGGACGAATACTGTGCACGTTGATACGAACATGTTTTATGCGAGGTTAATATTTGGATACGTTTGGTGGTGCAGCTATCGAATTATAATCTTCACTTAATTTTTTAAAATTATTTTTATAATCTTCCAGGTTTAGAACGTATCAAATTGCGATAAAGCTTACGTTTTTTTAATTTAAAGTTCCTGGCATAGAATTCCAAATTGTCATTATTTCTGCTTCTTTGTAGGATACAGAAGAAGAAACATTTGGAATTCTACGCCTGGAACTGTCATGTAAAATAATATTACTTGCATGGTTCATTTTACTAGATGATTAACTGATACGTGTTATTTCTTCAAATATACCAGAATTTAATCCATCGTAAACCTCTTTAAAACCTGGAACCAGATCAACAAAGTTAAGTAGGGGTTAGTAGTAGTAGGGTAGTAAGGCTTATCTCTTCATCAATATCAACTGTACTGTCGTACAATCTTCTTTGAGCGCGTTGGAGTGCTATCATACGAGATGATTCGGGTTCAGACACCATAGTAATTAACTTTACAAGTCTGAGAACTCGTGAAAAGTTTAAGGACGAGACGACATAGGAACCGAGTCCTGACAATCGAAACGAGTATTGTTAAAAGAGTTCACGGACGAATGTCGTAATTTAATATTTACATTAACGAGTTCCAGTTTTAGTCTTTTTAGTAATAAATAGTTTGATTATTGATTTATTTCATTTGAGTCCGCTACAAAGTTTTACCGGACATGATACCGTAAAGCCTCATTTTCCGGATTGAAATCATTAACTTAAACATGAGTGTTACTATTCAGTTCTGCTCGTTAGAAACTAGGTTTTGATGCCCCCTATCAAACTATACATGTTCTTGTTCTGCTTCGATACTTATTTATGGAGACACTGTGAAATAATTACTATCGGCAGTTTGTAGGCGTTAGTGACTCATCATGACGATGATCATTTTGTGCAGCCTGAAGGTAGGCTTAGTGGCGTTCATTAGAAATACTTGTGAAATGTTATCTTGTCAATTATAGACGAAGGACAATTTGATTTTTGATTTATATAAAGACGTAACGACGAACCCGAAGGTGTTGTGAAAATTCATTGTTGGTTGGCGACCAGCTGTGCGAATGGTAAGTTACTAATAAAATGCATGTGCTCACCAAACTGTTTAACCTTTAGTTCGGTTTACAAAGTCGTGTCGAGGTCGTAAAATGATCGGAATCACTGACCAAGAGTATAAGATATTCTTTTTGAATATTTAACACCAACGCTGATTTTTATAATTAAAAGGTAATGTAAGATTTTCTTAAAAATGTCTCCCATTTGCTTCATTTGCTTCATTAACAGACTAAACAAAATAAGTTAAGGAACATTTCCATTTCGTCTTCGAGCTATGGGGCTCATGTAATACCTTGAAATGTCTAATTCTAACACTATTAAGTGCAACATTAGCACTACTGGTTTGGATTTTGAGTCACGATAACAGGGAGGTGTATTATATGGCACAAAATAAATACCACAATTCGTCCTCATAGACTTGTGCCTTATCTGGCCACTTTTCTTCCATATATTCGACGATTCCTTTATTGGGGACCTCAATGCTAAAATAGGAAAGGAAGAAGTATGTAAGCAAATTGGGGACCTCAATGCTAAAATATGAAAGGAAGAAGTATGTAAGCAAATCATATGAAGCCATAGCAAACACGACAACAGTAATGAAAAAGGGGAAAATCTAATAGAGTTTGCAATAGAACGATATTTAAGAATAATGACAACATACTATCAACATGCAAACAGACACAAAGGGATATCACCGAATGGAAGATTAATAAGCCAAATAGACAACATTTTACTTGAAAGCAAACCCAGAAAATATGTACTAGACGCAAGGATGTACCTGGTAGCAGACATGGATACAGACCACATGTACAAAATAATATATAGCAGGCCACCTCCAAAGTAAAAAAGGACAATATTAGGAGAAGATATTTAATAGAAAAACTTAAAGAAGAAGAGACAAGAAAAAACTTCCAACTTAAAGATATTAAAGGAATAAGTAAAAAAATGTAGAAAAATGGAAACAATTTGAAAAGATAATAGGCAAGGGTGCAAAATTATTAAGCAAAGAAACTAGAGGAACTAAAAAGCCATGGTTTGACGAGTAATGTAAGGACACGATACTAAAAAGAAGAAAAAACGAGAACGAAACTACTGCAAAACACACAAAAGAAAATAAAAACAACACGAAAAATATATAAAGGATGACAAGAAATTTTGCAGGAAAAGCAAAAGAGGGACCAATCACATTTGTAAGAAAGCAAGCCTGAGAATTGTACCACAACATAAAGTGTAGAAGTAGAAACAACCACAAAATAAATTAATATCTTGTAAAAACTAGCAGGAGGAAAGCTTGCAAAGATGGGCAGAGTGTTTCAAGGAATTATATGACATGTGAGAAAATGAGATAACCGACGATGATTACAAAATATTGCTAGAAGATAATGTTCCACAGGAACAACCTAAATAGACTAAATGTAAGACATTATTAAAATGTTCAAAAACAATAAACCTCCAGGAGGATATGGGATAACGGCGAAAAATAGGTGGCGAAAAACTAGAAAGTAACATCTACAATATAATAAACACTATCTGGGAAAAAGAAAACATGCTAATAGATAGAAATAGTCTATAATTTGTCATATGTACAAGAAATGAGGGAAAAAATGGGTGAATGTTGCTGAGGAATCGCGCAATTGGGCAACGTATATAAAATAAATGGCAATTGTAACAAAGAATAGGAATAATAGTATAGCTGCTGTACTATTAACCCTCTCTCTCTCTCGGGGTGTATTGTCTCGTACGTTCCAATTACGGCACGAAATGTACGCTTTCCTTGAAGAAGAAAAAACTCGCATACCTATGTGATATTTTTGTTGAATGCGTTGAATCTGTCCTTACGCAATATGCATATTTTAAAGCAAACAGAAAAGATTTCAGCTTTCAGAAAATAATTACAGCTATGGAAAATAAAAATAAATGAAGAGTGTATCAGTGATTGTTTTCCCTTGTTGCACCAGTTTGTAACCTCCAATGAAATTAATTTGTCACCTATCAGAGCTTATAAAAAAGTTCGAAAAATACTTTGAAGTAGAAAATGATAAATTTACATGGATTCAAGGCCCATTTAGAGCCAATGCTCCATCAGAATTTACTTCTTTAGAAGAAGAATCTCTTATTGACTAGTCTTGCGATAATACTTTAAAGTTAAAATTTGGTAGCATTGAACTTTCCGATTTTTGGATATCAGTAAAAGAGGAATATCCACTGCTTAGTGGTAAAGCTCTACGAATATTGATTCCATTTGCAACATCCTATTTGTGCGAAGCTGGATTCTTGGCGGTCGCAGAAGTAAATATCGCTCAAAAATTAACGTTGAACAAAAAATGAGGGTCGCCATATTCAATTTTATTCCTAGGTTTGAGAACTTGTGTAGTGAACATCAAGCCCGTCCATCCCATTAATAATTTTAATAATGTTAATCATCAATGGACGTTCAATAAATTGTTTGTGAATTTAAAATTCGTGTAATTTATTTTTCAACTGACCTAACCACATGGTGGTGTTTCAGTCTCAATATGGATATAACCGAAACAGTTGAAATTAGACATTCTATATTATCCCAAGGAAAATAATAAGTACTTGTTTTTAATTTTTCGCTGCTAAATGGGTAATCGCTTTTAAAAAGGAAAGTTTTCCAATTGCTCAGTAAAGTAAAAAATTTAGAAGAAAATCTGATGTATTAAGAGCGCCGCGGTAAAAATCTCTGGTATAGCAGGAAACAATGTTCGACCATACCTATGTGGTTTCAAAGAAAATGGCTCAGTCATGGATCAGATATTCATTTCAAAACAGATAATGGATAATAGTATCGAAGAACATTTACCGCCATGATGATATTGACTTTAATCTTCCTGTGAACCTAGCTCACAATCATAAATTAATTGGTGGAAAATTTGGAGCCATCGGATTTTGGCCCATATGTGCGTTTCATGCATACTTGCTCCGTCATTCTCTTATTTATCTTATAGTATTTTATTTATTTCGTGATCTTCTTTCCCACATTTTGCCCTCTTCGCTCTCAAAATGGATACATCTGAGTTTCCCACAAAGAAGCCCATTGTATATCTACTGTATTATCTAAACTTTTAGTTTGGTTATGTTCCAGTCAAGCTATAATTTTTGTCATATATCCTCTTGGATTTTACCGGAAACAAATTCTCAATAGCCTTTTGAGCGGCTTCGCGTATGTGTGGGGCTGTGCACGAAAATTCAGCATTTCTGCCTCCATTTTGCTCACGAATTACAAAAATTATGACGGCTATTAGATTATTTTGAAATTTAATATAAAATATCAGTAAACACAACCTACGCAAAAGTTCCTGGTTTAATACGAAAACTTGAACAGGCGAAATTTAAAAAGTTAGCAAAGCAAAGTAGATAAAGTAGTAATATATTACATTCGTTTAGTAAGGCAATATTGTCGCACTTGGGGTACTCGCAAGCTCGTCCTACCCCAAACCACTCGTGCGACAATATGTTGCCTCACTACACTCGTATAATAATATACTATTATTAAAACTTAAATAAAATAATATGATTTTTAATGAAAATAAAAAATTTTGGGCGACGTACCCGCTTCAACGGGCACTGCAACATTAATATGCTGTAAATTTTACTGTACATTTTACTAAAGGCCTATTTATCAAAAACAATTATCATATACATTAAAACATGAAAAGTGCACCAAAGTTTTATCGCATCTTTATAAACAATGGATCCGTTTTAAGTACCAACAAAAAAACCCGCATGCTTATTTTTTGTCTGATTGTGCAACGAAAGGAATGCATGACGTCATCAGGCGAAGATTATTCACCTAATGTAATAGATGCAAATCACAACACGCTTTAAAAATAACGCACAATTACGCCGGAGTTTTCAACAAAAATTACACAATTACTCTGCGATCGCCGATCCGTCATTTGCCCACCGAATAATCATCAGAATGGGGCAAAAACCTCCATCGCGTAAAATGATAAAATCGACTTACCATTCAACGTCGCACTGCCACCCATCGCCATCAGTCAAACACCACTATAAATATTTACTATCTCGGCGTTGAACGCGTTCAAATTAAATCGCGAAAACTCACACTGCACACACATTTTCGAAAAATGAAATCGCGCGACCGCGGACCGCGTCCGTTCGTCTAACGTCGGTGTTCAGATATTCACGACGATATTCCAGACTCCTAGGCCTACCAACTGAAGATTTCGATGCACTTGCACCGGTACCAATTTACGTAGCTACGCAAAAAACGACCGCTGATAAGCATCGACGCTCCGAAGGTGACGATCGAGTGCCTACAAAGCATTTTTTGTACAAACTTGGGAAAACCTAAAAAATGTTAGTAATATTCGACCAATATTTCACTCAAAATATCACAACTGTATCAATTGCTTTAACGGTCATGAAAATTCACTGATAAATGACTAATATTAGACAGTTGAGAAGTGAAACTCCCATTTTGAAATATCTGGATAATTAATTCGACCTACTATGTTAACTGGTGGTAATGGAAATTGAAAATAAATCCTCACATACCATAGACCCACCATTCAACTATGGAATAGTAAACATAAGCATGCATCAAAATAAAATCAAACGACGGGTTGGAAAATTGTAAAATTCTTTAGGAAGTTTATAGGGTATGTGCAACAAAGTCTCAAAAAGCCGAATCCAGGCATGTAAAATGGATAGTCCGAATCTAAAAGTTTCTTTCTTGACTTGTCTTGGCACTGAGCTATCATTGAATTCTTTGTATGTAGCACTACAGATGTAGCAGCGCAAGGTAAATTTAGTCCCTGTTGCAGCATTACACACTTTTCCATCTACCATTGCGAGCAACATGTTACATTTCATCTCATAATCTCTAGAATCTAGTGTCTGGGTCTTAAGTTATTTGCCGCATTTTCTATATATTGAATTTCTTCATTCGTAACGTCCATTGTTTCTTTAAATATCTAACACGGATAGGTCGGCAGTAATTATGAGATGACGGAGTTGGGTTTTGCCACAGGATCTTATTAGTTCCATATGTTACAAGTAAAGGCACACATGAACTGGGGAAAATGCGCTAGTCTAAGTCTAAGGCACTGTCAGTTACGAATTTTTGTATATATTCTGCCTGTTGCGATCCATCGCAGCCCCATTTGCAAATCATATTAATCGTATTGCGCTCGTCGTCTTTCAAGGTATGTAACACAGAAGAACACTTAAAAGAATGTAAGTGTTCTAAAAGTCTTTCTGCAGTATCATCGATGACGGCTTGCGTGAAATGGCTCTTTAACACATATTTTGTAATACGGAATAACATGGAACGTTGCTTCCCTGATTATTTCATACCGGGCCACTGTTAGATTGGCTTTCACAAACAGTTTGAGAGCTTTTTAATTCCATTTGAGCTGCATAAATTATTTTATCTACAACCACATTATAATTGGACTTTTATCCACACTTATGAAGCATATAAAGTACCACTTTATCCACTAGTGGAATAACGAAATTACTTTATTCCACTAATGGAATAATGAAAATACAATCTTAAATCAATTACATTTATTTATTTATTATTAATATTAACATTAACATTTATATTAATAGACATTCCCTTCTTTATTTTATCATATTTCACTTCGTTTCCATTAATAACAAGCATAGTGCTTGTCGAAGTTTTCGATAAATCTCTAGAAACAATGGATGTCTTCTCTTGTAAGGAACGACTAGTACCAGGAGTACCTTGGATCTTCCTTGCGATATCAAACTTATTAGATATAGAATCCTCAATATAAATTTCAGCTATAGCGGAGCTTCTTCACCCACCATGTCGTTTAATTGTTCTAAGGTCAGTACCTTTATTAGCCAGTAAATGCCCGCTATAAGCTTCTGCCAGATTCCAAAATGAAGGAACTTTCGACAAAGTGTTGAATAACTTCTTCGGACGTAAGGACATGTAGTTTCTAGACGTCTCCACAGTATTGATAGAGAACGCTTCTTCCATAATTGTGAATTTACGTGGAATGCCGGTCTTGGTATCCGGTATCGAAACTAGCAGATATGCGCACTTGTCTTCTACATCACTGATTCTCAAATTCGTCAATTCACCGGAACGACAGCCACCAGACACCCCCATTATTAGTGCAACCTAAAATATTTCAAACTTTATTATCTACAATGTCTAAAAGGTTAAGATATATTACCTTAATCGCAAGCCCTTGTCAAAAATTCTTCCACAGGTGCTCTTTCCAATACCGCAGCTTTCTTCGTCTTGTATATTTTCCAATGTCTATACTTTTCTTCAAATTTAAAAAATTCGATAACAGAACTTATTTATTGTTCTTACCCCTCGTTTTTCCATTCATTAAAATCCGAAAATACTTTTTTATAATGTTGCCTGAACTTCGCAGGCAATAATTGCAGAGTTACTTCTTCAGATTCCTGAAGGATTATCTCAGAAAGAAAATCCGTTTTTTGCATTTTTCACCAACTTCACAAATTGTCACAAATGGAGGCGATAAACAATCGAAACTAAATAGCAACCATTCAACACCTACCACAATTTCTTAAATTAATCTCAATAAATTTTGACGTTAACTGCCGCTGTCACAGCGTTCATTTTTTTATGAAATCGGATTCTAAATGATCGTGATTGTAGATAAAACGTTTTTAGTTACATTTTATCCACTTCGCGTTCGCACTGGCTTTAAAAATTCTTGCGTGGATAAATGCTATCTAAAACACAATAAATAACTATTGTCTACGTTAATAATGGACTGATTATTACATCGAACAATGAATTGTATTATTAAACTACTTTTGGCAATTTTTAATTTGATTATGTTCATGTCACACGCCAAGTTAAACTCCGTGACTCCGTCAAATATGGAAATAAACGTAACCTAACATTTTTGTGTCAATATCAGTGTACCGAACCTACGCAAAAGTTCTTAGTCTAATACGAAAACTTGAACATGCAAAATTTCAAGAATTAGTAAAGCAAAGTAGATAAAATAGTATATTACACTCGTTTAGTAAGGCAATATTGTCGCACTCGTTCTATTCCACTCGTGCGACATATGTTGCCTTACTAAACTCGTATAATAATATACTATAAATGATGCCGATTATTTTTTATTATTATTCGAGCTGTTACTCTAGACTTCGATAATTTAACTTTACACCGCGCGACATCTTCATGTTCGAGGCTGTCAACGACTCCTGCTTCTTTAAGGAAGCCTGTGCACGACTTCTCTTCCCGAAGAAGTCCCGTTAGCGACTTAACTCCTTTTAAGTTCATCTGTCGAAGAATGAGAAATATTTCTATTTCTCCCTTTAATTTTATTTCTATATCGTATGAAATTAGCGACTGTCTACATTTGTTTATTCACTCATCCATCCCTTGCTACACTATGATGATACTTATAATGAAGATAACATAATCTTCATCATAAGTATCATCATAGTGTAGCAAAGTAATGAAATCGAGTTCTTAAATTGTTGTCTAATTTTAATTGTTCAAGTACAGATAGGAGAACATGTTAATAAAGTAGTGATTTATGTACTTTGGGTCCTTGATAATATTTAGCAGTAATGACGATATCTGTTTCCTGTCATCAAGTGATTGGTATTATTCTAGAAAATCTATCATCTTCTCATTCATCTCTTTTCAAATGGATATTATTAGATATTGATCCAAAGCTCCAAAGTTTTCTTCTTTTGGAAATCCTTGTTGTCGAAGACAAATAAATCCCACTGAAAATGTTAGTTGTCAAACATTAATTCACACCTTTTATTGTCTATATTGGTAAGCCATTTAAATCTTTCTGCGAGCAAGCAGTTAAATATGGAAATATGGGGAAATTGTTGTATAACTGCATGGCATGTGTTGGTCAGTGTTTTCCATATTTAAAAAATCCTGCTTGAAGCTGTGTAAAATGAAAACATGACCATCCAGAAGTAAGTACAAATAAGTCTTACACGCATATATTTTGCACTTGCATCATTTTGCACGCGCAAAATTATCCGCAATGCACGTGAATATGACCCTGATATTACTATTACTATTATTAAACTGATATTAAATTTTATTTCCTCAACTTGTCCAATGAATTTTCTAACCCTCTTTGCGTCAATGTATACGACCTTAGTCATACCATGGTTATTAGATTTTTGTTAAGTTGATTAAACATTATATGAATTTATATTTAATACATATTGTTTGCTTAAAAAAATCAAGTGTCCAAAATCAATGGGACTAGTATTGTAACATTTTTATTATTTATTATGAGCATGTTTCAGATTTTATTTTAGCAATATGGCATTTTATGTACTATCTTACTACATTTACGCAATTTTAAATAAATTACATTTGCATATGCAAATCGTCACTTGAATATGTGAAAATCATATGGATTCGTAATCATGACATTTAATATACACACTCGACAGTGTTTATATTATATCCAGTCATCATTTATGCACATATTGATAGATGTTAAAATCTATCTAATTATACGTATATTAGAAATAGTTTTGCACGTTTTGTTCTTGGGAAGGTCATAAAAATATGTATGTTTCGCTGCTGAAGCACGTGCAAATGCCAAAAATGTTGACATTGAATCGAACTTAGCTACACATATTTTCCTCATTGGTTGCGGTATCATCGAATATTTATGTTTCGTTCAAGTTTCTAGCACCAAAGTACTGCAAACAACTACGAGCTATCGGTTGACGCTAATATCGTGGTTACATTTATTTCAGCAACGAATCACAGGAATTCGTGCCTGAAAGCTATGGAAGCTGCCAAGGATCACGTGCCATGGTTTGGAATCGAACAGGAGTACACGCTGTTGGACATGGATCTTAGACCGTTGGGCTGGCCGAAAAATGGATTTCCTGGTCCTCAGGGTCCTTATTATTGCGGCGTCGGTGCCAATAAGGTGTATGCTCGTGATATAGTCGAGGCTCACTATCGAGCTTGTCTGTATGCTGGAATCAGCATTTCTGGTACCAATGCCGAAGTAATGCCTGCTCAGGTATGTAACGCTTTCTACTTAGTTTACCGTACGAAATAATAATTTGTTATTTGCTGAATTATCACAACTAAAATTATTTCGTAAATCGCCAGTTGACAATTATCCTTACAACTCCATCTAAATAGATAATCGATTTACTGTTAAGTTTACCGATAATCACAGTTTGATAAACACTGTATTCCATGCTAAATTATATTTAAGGAATAGCTAGCTTTATAAATAATTTACCAACTAAATTATCAAACACGGTATTCCAAAGTACACTATAAAATAAATACAATGTTAGACTATAGAAAGCTAGTAAAATAAAGACATTTACACGCGAAAAGTATTTCCGGTACAAAAATAATAATTAGTTGTAAATATAGTTGCAGAGGAGGTTATTGTTAGTATTTTTCTTCATATATCTCAACTGCGTGTAGCCATCCTCTAGTTAGAGGTATAATTCGGACTCAAAAGTATATCAGTGTGTACTAGCTGCTGATCAATGATTTCGTTTCAGTGGGAATATCAAATTGGCCCGTGCGTAGGAATCGACATAGGCGATCAACTTTGGATGTCCAGGTTTATCCTTCATCGCGTAGCTGAAGAATTCGGCGTCATAGCGACGCTGGATCCTAAGCCGATGCCAGGGGACTGGAACGGTGCAGGTGCTCACACCAACTTCTCCACGAAAGCCATGAGGGAGGAAAATGGAATTATGTAAGTCTGTTATTTTCATTTGATTTTTGGCAAATATATAAAAAATCATTGCTCGATATGACGTCATACATATCGCATAAGTACTGATTAACTAAATATAATTAAAAAATGACGATTGATTTATATTAGAAAATGTTAGTTTTTGTGAGTTATGTTTTTGAGTATGTGATGGGGGGACAAAGACCATAAACGAGGCATCGGTCGTCAAAAATATCTTATTATCCGGCCGTTTCAGAAGAGATCAAGCGCCACAAAGGTTAAAACTTTGCATACCTAATGCACAGCGCACGTCAAATAGAACTTTTGTGGAAGATGTGTGACTTTTACTCGTTCACTTAATTGTACGGTGCAGTAATATACGTTCGTGCGAATTATACCACAAAAAAATTATGGTATAAATAAATGGGGTTTAAAGAAAATTTCGTATATGGAGATGTACAAAATATTAAAACCAAATAAATTTATGTGCATTGTAATACGAAGAAATTGAGCGTTTGTGACTAATTGGTCAATGTGTATAAACCAACAAAGAACATAATGAAATAATGCGTGGCTATTGGCAATCAGACGCTCAGGTTTACATTTGAAATGTTTCGAGAGCGGCAGTCGACAGGCGTTGTAATGTAATTGTATGTTTATTTTGATGGGGTATATAAAAATTCGTTGTTTACAAGATATTACCGCAAAGGAAGAACTTTTACTGAGTTAATTATTACTATTGATGTTATTAATTCCAAGGTCTTTGATTCAATCATCAAATTGGCATAGGTGAGCGAATTTATACGTATCCCTCAATTTGTGCACAATTTAATTACAATATCAATCATTTCTAGCCTTTCCTCGTCATTATCTATTCTTTGTTTACAAGTCACATACAGTCATCCATCTATTTACGTGGCAACTGTATTCATTTGCTATGTAGTGTAAGCGTGCCACGTTTGCAAATATAGAACGCAATAATACATTGCAGCAAACATTTATAGCATGTTTTATGAAAAGTTACGAATATGTTTCAGTGTCAATTTATATTCTGTTGTTCTGTTATTGTGTTACAGTTCATTCATTATTGTCTATAATTGTATTTAACATTTCAGTTCGAATTATCATATCGAATTGTATTTACTTCATTATCGGCCATTTTGTGCAGTCTTCTAGATAAACGTTAGCTTTATGGCGCACACAAAACTGACACTATATTAATTGTACGTACTACTGTCCCCTTCCTAAATAGAAAAAATGTTTTGATTTGTATCATTCGCGTGTTAAATTTATTTGACAATACATGTTGCTAATTTTGGAATTGATGGGTGGTGCAACCTGGATAGGTACGCACGCTACTTCAGGTAGTCCAATTAGTGATTTGTACAGATTTGTAACTCCATCAGTCTTCAAGAGTCGGATTGAAAATGGAATTTCTAGATCCACGATCCACTTCAGAGTAATACAAATGGAAATACAATCGAAAAGTTTTCGGTATTTTCGGTTTATGTGATACTTTAACGAAAGTTTATTTCCTTATTTAAATTTTGTTCATTAAATTATTGAAAAAAAGCTAGTTCAGGTAGTCTAATTAGTGTTCGCATAGATTTATGAGAACAGTAGCTAGGCTGAAACTTAATGCAGGTCATCAATATTAAATAGTCGGATTGAAAATTGAATTGCTATATCCACGATCCTCTTCAGAGTGTGACTGGAGAAATGGGGGCACTAAGTTTTTAGCTTAGAGACAAGATTTTTAATATAAAAATCTTTCATTAAGAGAAAATAGGAAAATTGGACAAAATAGCATACAACTCAAATAGAAATAAATCGAAAAGTTGTCGATATTTTCGGTTTATGTGATATCTTAACGAAAGTTTATTTCCCCGATTTAAATTTTGGAAGATGCACATTTCCCAGAATAGTTTATCCGTTTCTTTACATACATTTTTCACCACCTGGTGAATTGTTGTATTTGTAATTCCTTATGGGTGGTTAGTTGGGTTGGGTTGAGTTGGGTTGGGTTGGGTTGGATATTAAATATTATATACGGTCGTTCGAAATTCATTTATTAATTAAAGTGCAATTATCAATATGTTTATTTTGTTAATCACTTCTACTTTCGCGAGAAATTGTTTTACCATTGATTTCTTTATAACAATAATGCTATGTAACGATTGTTCTCGTACTTGCGGGATTGTTTCCTAAGGATCACTCCCGTGTTTTTACAAGCATCGAGCCCAACTTCTTTGAAATTTTTGCAATTTCATGAAATTATTCTTGGAATTGGATTGAAAGTGTGCATGTGTTACTTATCGGTACTGATGATGGGATTATTTTTTTCTACGAGTATTTGCTGGCCAGTAGATGTAAGTAAGTGGGCATTATATTTTTGCACCAGTAGATGTCAATTACGTTGTCAATAACGATCGTTGTTTGTAATAAGTGCAGAAATAGCGAAATTTATTTGCAATACTGGAGACAATTATTCCCATTGCTGCTGATACTTGGCTTTGTGAAACTTACATTTGCTTAATTCAGTCTCTGGTCCCATTATAAGGAATGGTATGTTGGGATGATAGAATGAATAATAAAATATCTAAAGGCGATGTACAATTTGAAAGAAGTCGGGCTGGGTACTTTTCGAAAGACGGAAGTGACTCCTGTGACTATATAAAGTAGAAACTTACCCTCTACTTGTATTAAATTTACTATTCATTAGTAAATTGCGTTGATAAATCTGTGGGATATAATTGTTTACGTTGTAATGGCCTACCAGCAATAACTTTTGATGTAACAATAGTCGATTCTACTAAAATGGAGGCTGTATTTGCACGCCCGTTGTATTTGGTTGTCGTAGGATTAAAGTAATTGTATTGTAATATTAAATATCAGTCATGAAAATAATTGGTGATGGATTAAAACGTAGTCACAACTTCGTTTTTTATGTATTTCTTTTTAAATAACATGAAACATGGCCATTTTCTAAAATTTATTCCGATTCTGGTTTTGCTCGTATTGCATAGAACTTTACAAATGTCCATCCGTGTCCACCCCTCTTGCGATCTCAATCTGTTTATATTGGTGCCGAGAAACCGACGAGTTTTCGATCTCACAAGTCACCTCGTTCGTTGGATTCCCATTTGTATCCCAAGTTCGACTGCTTTTTGCGACAATGATGAACGAGAAACGTGAATTGGTGTAATTACGAGATAAGAGAATACATAGCGGTTTCACGGACGCATTTCCTATTTACGTATGAGGGCACCGTAATGAGGATATGATTTGTGTTAAGAGTGAAATTGCGCGGCCTTATTTTTTATAATGCTTTAATTGAACTGCGTTTGTACGCGAATTATGTGATGCCATTGCTATTATAGCTTCCCGTTCATCACTATTATTTTACGTTTTGTTACAGGTGTTTAATAAAAGTATTTTAAATGAATGTTTATAGCGAAACTGTCATTTGTATTTAAATCTCAAAACATTTCCGGTTACAATATAATAATAAATACTTTACAGCAAATTTATTTCAAAGTATGAAATTAAAATGTTTGAAATATGCATTCACCACCCGAGATGCAGAAATGTATGTAATCTAAATTATTCCATAATTTAATTTCAATCATTTTCATTTTGTTTATTTTTATTTTCTAATTAATTCGCATTAGAAGAATTAGAGAAATTGGATTTGTTTGGATGTATCGTATGCGTGATATTGTGACTTTGTGAAATTTCTCGTCGATATCGTAGTAAAAGCACGAAATACACCCTCGTATTTTTAAGCTCGCATGATTCTGACCAACGGATTTTAGTTTGGTACAGGTGACCGGGTACTGTGCAATAGGCCTGTCACGTATGATTGATGCTTGCATCGTCATTGAACATGTTCACGTGATCGTGTGAATTTCATCCAATTGAAAGTTGTATGTACGTGCGCCGGCACATAAAACAGTTTGGGCAGTTATCATCAAGCACAATTTATTAAGGAAATCTCTGGACACATTTTTTTCACATCAGTGTTCTAAGAATACTTGACTTTTAACTTTAAATTTCGGATTTAATTTTCGTATCGCAAATACGCATGTTCGTGAAATGAGATTGACGTTGATTTCTTAATCTTATCTCAATTGTATCAAATTATTTGCACCACGATCTTTATTTTGGACACGTGCTCATTAATACCATAATTAAAGTTACTTTAAGTCTCTCTCGTGCAATCTTGGCAATGAAATATTTTAACGTCTGCCTTAAAATAAGATAATATTGCATAGATCTATTATAAAGATGAGAATGCTTAATTCGCGTGGTTTGTTTTCAAGTCTGGCCTAGTCCCAATCCCTAAATAAGTCTAACTTTTGGGTGAAGGCAATAAAACGTTGTTTACAGGAATTAGCATACTATGTCTTCATTATCCCTAGTTTTTTTTCCATTAACACGTGGAAGTTGGTCCCAGAACAGGACGACTTACACTAATTTTCCAAACAAAATAATGATCAGAGTACATAAATAGAAATGTTTAAACATTGAGAGATTCAAAGAGAGGAATTGGTGATTGGATCCTCGGTGATAGATAAAATTTTACACCAACATATTTCTGTTAAAAACATGTTAAACAAATGGGTTGCACTTATTAACCCTTGAGCAAAAGCTAACATGTAGATTAGTGCAAGTTCGATGGATGAGCTTCATAGCTGGTCTTATACATCACATATTATTATATATTTGAAGGCAAATTCATTTTAAATTGTGTACTAGCCTTCTTAGGCGCTCTCCTGTGGAGTAACAGGAGAACCGGTAACAAATTAAAAATAGAATACATAAAAAAATCATATTTCGAAAAATTATACCACAAACATATCGAGACCTATCTCAGGCCATGTGTCACTTAATCAGCATTATCAGTTAATCCAAGAGCACTATAAATTCTTAAATAAATTGATTTAAAAAATTTAAATATAGATCGTTTAAGTAGTCGCAGTCGGTAGAATACTAGTGACGCGTGATTGATTCAATTCGCCAAAATACCAGTTCGTTTCGACGGTTTACTCCAGTGCCCCGCGTTTAACAAACTCAAGAAACGTCGAAATTGCAAAAAGGGCAACACTATCACAATCGCCAAACGTTGTCTAAGTAGATGTGACTAATATTCTAAATCCAACTCCAATCCAGTACAATACTTCTAAATCCATTTAGCATTATGTTCAAATCGGCAATTTGTAAATACATTTCAATGATGTGGTACACCGAAACAAACATTTTTTACTTTGTAACGTAAAAGTTAGCTTAGTACCAAATTGCATTGAAATAAATCCAAACCAACTTAACAGTTTGATGCAAGCTACACAAAATAACAAGTTCCATGCAACCCAATTTATTTGAGGTTAAATTTGTTCATTTGTTTATTTCTATTTATATTTTCATATGTCGAGCGGTTTAGGCAGCGTTTTGAATAATATGAAGCGGCTCGCTTGTTCTTCACGTAACAAGTAGAATTCGAATGGAATGTGATATTAACTTAGGGGATAAAACTTAGTTCAAAAATTTTTCATTGAAAAAACAACCACTTTAACTCATTAATTTTAGATGACAGATGGGCTGTGCAAAGTTAGCTAAAATTATATGCCCCAACTTAATAGAATTTTAAAAGCATTTGAACATTTATTACACCCAAACCCAAATGAATTTCGTTTGCTTTATTCTGCAAAATGTGCTGTGAACTAAACCCAACCCAACCCAACGCAAGATATTTAAAATATTTAGGTTTGCTTATGTTTTGTGATTTTTTTAAAATTATTAGTTGGGATTAATTGCTTTGATTAAAATAATAAACCCAAACTAATATGAAAATTACATTTGACGTCCATTGATATTTTTGTAACAATGCTAGTCAATAGTCAATCCGATTCCGAATATTAAAAAATTAAATATATTAATTTTTACCTGCCTAAATATTTTTTGAATGTTGGCCACATGTTAAAAAGAAGATTCGTTCGTGGTTGGTTATCGAATTTTTTTATTTTATCTCTATAATTGTGAACGGCAAGGACTAATTAAATGTCTTCTTATATGTGAATGCGTTCATTTTCGATCAAGTACGTGTCGAAGTGAATCCGATTCAGAATAAATTTACAAAAAACTTGAAATTTAACCTGATCAGTTCTTTATAAATGTTGCTTAGTCGTCGCTGTTTTTTGGTGATCTGTTAGGTGGTGGTTTTCGTCGTTGAATTGTCTGCCTCAGATTGTTCGATTCTTTTGCAATTTCAAAGGGACTTTAATGGAAGTTCGTAGATGAAATGATATAAATTTCCTCTGTGGCACTTATTTTTTTGATATGCCATATGATATATGAAGATCCCGTCATTTGGGTTCAGTTAGGTTAGGTCGTGTTGCGTTGGGTTGGGTTGGGTTACGTTTGACTTGTGTTGGGTTGGCATTTCGTCGATAGTAGGTTGTTGGACGCATCATTTTGGTATACGTTAGCTCGTAAATGTATAGTTAGCCCACAAAACAATAGATGCCATAAAAGATTTACGACAGCACCTGACTTTTACGACTTTATTACCTCTTACAATAGAAATAAAATATAATTTTGATTTATAGCTTATGAGTTATTTTAATATAAACACACACATAAAATAGCCATTTGTTCATCGTTTGCAAAATCATTATTACAGTTAACATAATGATTTAATATATAACTCCACGTTAATTGGCTTTCAAATTTGATTTATTTATATTCGTCCGTGCTTAGTGCTCTTAAATCACACATCAATTCAAAAACTTAGAATTACTTGAACATTTTCTGGTGTTTTGCAGGGAATGGGTTGCATTTGTTTGACAATACCTTTGTTGGAAATATTTTTGGTTGATAAATATTATCTAATTCGATTTATTCTTGCAGAGAAATTGAAAAAGCCATCGACAAACTTAGCAGAAATCACCTTAGACACATCCAAGCCTACGATCCTAAAGGAGGAAAAGACAACGAACGTCGTCTTACCGGTAGGCTCGAAACTTCGTCGATCCACGACTTCAGCGCTGGTAAGTTGATATTTAATATCGTTACTTAGATAAGATGAAAAAGGTAGCAAATAATAGGCCATGTTTTATGATGTGGTAAATTCTAGTAAAAAAATATTCGTGATTATTAATTTTATTTTGAGTTCATGTTCGTTTGAGTTACTCTTAATTGATTTCGTTTTTATTTAAAGCATTTAAATTCAAAATCGAAAATTGTTTACTACATTTATGATTTATTATTAATTTTACACCACAAATGTCACTTTTGATAAGGCTTTTATTCTCTGCAATTGCCCAGCATAAATTTGCGTATAATATAATTTGAAGTATCCAATATACTGATAACGCTTGTTCGAAATTGTTCAATAATTTATGTCGTATGATTGTTATATCTAAGCTATTTGCGATTATTATCTCGATTATCTTTCCACATTTGATACTTGAAATTCCTAGTAAGCAGCAACCGCTGTGAGACTGATTGATTGTTGCTCATCAACAGCCTAATTACGATTAAATTTATTGACACAATAACGTCTAAATCTATAACGATAATTATCACTATTGTCGCATTAACCTGTCATCGACCTGAATCCATATAAATATAACGTAACTACCCACTTGAACTTGTATTGGTTATTATCGCTTTGATGTAGTAAAAAAAATGGGTCAATTAATCTACAAATAGACTCAAAATGGAAAAAGTTTCGCCATTGTCCTCATCAGTGCGTAAAACCGTTGAGTGTCTTGTTTATTTATAATAAAACAAATATCTTTAAGTAGGTATGATGGCTTAATTAAACACAACAGCGGATTGTGACTGCTTTCCATAAGATACAGAGCAATAAAATGTGAATTTTTTTCATTTGATGACGAGTTTCCTGCCTTTGACACTACTGGTTATATCCCCAAAATCAAATTCGTTACCGTATGTATATGTGTACGGAGATTCACTTCCGTCTTGTCCTAATACCCGAGGTCAACATCTGGGTCCCTCAAACTCTTTGATAGTTCCTTGGTTTATAATTGTTATTAATAGCAATTGGGTTTATTTATTATTCTTTACACAAGACATATATGCATGCATTTTTCGTTTCTAAATTGAATTTTTATTTTCAGGTATAGCAAATCGTGGCGCAAGTATACGTATTCCTCGCGGTTGTGCCGAAGAAAAGAAGGGTTACTTGGAAGATAGGAGACCGTCGTCAAATTGCGATCCGTACGCGGTGACGGAAGCCCTAGTAAGAACATGTGTATTGAACGAATAAATTAATTTATTGTTCCTCAAATTATTTTAAAGTATGTATAAGAGAAATGTACAACGCATTCGTCATATCACTTTTATTTTTATAGTTATTGACGTCACGTCAAATAGTTAGTCAATTTTATATTATAAATCATTTTAGTGCACGTAATTTATAACGGCCGAGTTTTCTCCGTCGTTTTTCTAACCTTATAAGCTCAACGCGACCACTTGATTATGGGATTAGAAACACAGGTTTTTGCATGTTTATTTGCAACAACGTTAAAATGCCACTGGCGCGATATTAATTGTATTAATGGATTTATTTCAATGGTGTGTTTATTTTTGTAAATCATCCTGCGCTGCTTGCATGTCGAATGATATTATTAGATATATTAAAGGGTGCTCAATTTTAAAATGACCAAAATTGGACCTATTTTCTGGTCCACTTGATTGCCTAGAGTTATGTGGTATTTAGTTCAATTGTTGACCAATACAAATGATTTTAATGTGTTAGTATAGACCATATTGTTTTATGAGATCATGTGGTGAAATCATATCATTACGTATATGGAATTATTATAAGTGTATTTTACACATTTTTATATTCACGTAGTATTTTATAAAAATGTTTTTATTTAATTGTGTAAATGCGTCTAAAGTAAGAGAAAGTAAGCAACATATCTAAGCATAATTAAATGTTAGCATGACATTATAACTTTATTTTATATCAGGTAAGAGGGATGTGTTTGTAATTGCACTCTTTATGTAATAACAGACAACACCATCTGTTGGGCTTGCTGTAGGATCTATATATACACATAAATTAATTAGTTGCATTGTTATTTACATAATTATAAAAAAATATATATTTGTTTATAAAATGTTTGTCTCATTTATTTCAACACCTAATGTAATTACAACCCATTTACGTCGACTGTTCCAGTTTAATCATTTCCAGTATTCCATCGTGCATCTCCTTAACGGCGTCGTATTCAGTCAGGCCCATTCTACGCTTGTTCGATATGTCGTAAATGCCCCCTTTGGCTTCTGAATGTTCTCCGCTCGATCCACGCACTTGCAGGTTATATTTACCGGCTACTGATTCTAGTTGGCTAATGTCTGCGGCCAATTTGGGGAGCTTAATGTGAACTGAAGCTCGCACGGTTGTCCCTAAAATAAAATTTATTTACCATGAAACTAAAAGAGAAAAAATATTGTATTGTTAAAATAGGGTGGAAAAAACTTCGAGCAGAGAAAACGATTGGGGTTTTGGGAACGATGTAATGCTTCAATCCGATTTGAATTTTGCTGTATGATAATGTCAGAAACTTTATTTTCGAAAATCTACATGGTCTTTATAATTTCGAATAAAATTAACAGGTTATATTTCCCGGCTACTGATTCTAGGTGGCTAATGTCTGCGGCCAATTTGGGTAGCTTAATATGAACTGAAGCTCGGACGGTTGTCCATAAAATAAAATTTATTTACCATGAAACTAGAAGAGAAAAAAAATATTGTATTGTTAAAACAGTGTGGAAAAAACTTCGAGCAGAGAAAAGGATTGGGGTTTTTGGAACGATGTAATGCTTCAATCCGATTTGACTTTTGCTGTATGAAAGTGTCAGAAACTTATTTTCGAAAATCTACATGGTCGTTATAATATCGAATAAAATTAACATTGCTTCAATGTATACAAATTGATTATAAAGAACGTAAGAGTAACCCGGCCGTTTGATTGATTCTGTCAAACGTACGTTTTTGAATTTGCCAAGAATATAGGGAAACAGCCACACAAGTGCAGCGGAAGCAGCAAAAACAATTATTGTTGGTAAATTTTATGATCTATGTGCGAGTTCCATACAAATACTGTATTCTAAATATTCGGTGAGAAAATTTTTAATCAATCAATTAATTCGATCGTCGGGCTTTGTTTGAATTCGTCTATAGCTTCGATACATTAACGATCAGAGTTCTCAAAAGTGAAAAAGTCGTATTCGTCAAACGCGTATTTCACGTGCAAAAGTATAGATTAACTTCAGTTTTAGAATATCTGGTGGACTCCATTAGCTAGCGCGTATCGTTTAAGCTGGAAAATATGTAGTTAACGTTTATTTATTAGAGGCTCCTGCCAATGGATCGCGACTGGTTGTAATCCTTTGACCCTTGTGTATTTCGTAGTCCTTTTCATGGACGAATTTTTTAGTTAAATGGATATCGTTGTGTGAAATTTGAGTGAAAATTCAACTAGAATCCAGATACATTGGATTGGGCCAGTTCAGGTCAGTCCGTTTTCTGACTGAGGAATTTTGTAATTGCAGCTGAATGTATTCTGTAGTCCTTTTCATGAACGCTAACGAATTCTTCAGTTATCTTCAGTTAACTGAAGAATTCGTTAGCGAGGGGCTCAAAAATGGATTTTTTCTAACGGCAACGTTTGGGTGATCATCGTGCAATAATTACCGAAGTAACTTAGTTTTGTGTCTGCCACCAGACAATTAAAGTCATTGAGTTTCTGTCCATTGTAATATAAAAATGTTTATTTCAAATAACCTTAATTTAACAAAAATGATGCTAAATCCCACTGGAAATGGAAATAAAATTGGGATGGGTTAATTAACATTTTCGGTATTTTCACATCGATCGAAATAACGAAAGTTTATTTCCTCAATTAAATTGTGACACAGTTTAATTGGCAGTGCGCTTGAAATGGGAACGACGCTTTAAGGGATAATCACTTAAATAGCTGTTTTAGTACGAATTAAAATTAATTAATTAAATTAATTATTAATTAATTAAAAAGATAAAATATTCCTAATCATAAATGATACACAAATGCATATTTAGAACAAAGGGCATACGATAAAGATTACATTCCATGAAACTTTGTCAAAATAACTTAGGTATGTAGATTAAAATATCAAACCATAAAACTTTTGACTTAGTTTGGGTTGGGTCGTGTTGGACATTAACATGTTCTTGCAGCAAAATAACACCTTGACGAATTTCTTTGAATTTAACTCATCTTAATTTGTATTTTTAAGGTTCGTATATGTTCATTTCATTATTGTTTTCTTGGTCTGTACACTCGTGTGTGATGAGCTAAAAAATGTTTTAATCTAAAATTAATTACTCGCAACCGATGCTTGGCGAGATCAGTGTTTATCACTGTCTTAAATTCTGATGAAAATGTTTGCTTAATTTTTGTCTTAATTTTTAAGGTTCGGATATGTTCATTTTGTTGTTGTTTACTTGGTATGTACACTCGTGTTACGATTTAATCTAAAAAATTGTTTACGTGTCGCGTCTACTAAAATTAATTACTCGCCGCCGAGGCTTAACGAATCAGTATTTATCCCCGTCTTCATTTTGTTGTCATGTTTGCGTTAAAATATTTTAAATTTTATTTAGTGATATTTTTTTATTAAAAACGTTCGTAATTCCTTTACTAGTTTGGGGGGGGTTAATACATTTCCATCATCTGAACTAAAAAAAAATTGGGCAAATTAAGAGAAAAAAGAATAAATTTACAATCGAAATAAAGCGACGGGGCCAAAATTTTCATGACCACATAATTTTTCCTATCTTCGTCACCCACTTTTTATGTTTGACCATTTTCCGATCATCTTTCATTACAAGTACTGTATTGTGGTACCGTTTTAAAGGAACTAAACTTGAATTGGGAACGAGGCTTTACGGGATATTCAGACAATCACTAAAAATTGTACAGATTACAGTACAGAATTTCAGCTTCTTTATGAAATAAATTACATAATTTCATAACGTCAGATTTAGTCAAACATACGTTTTTGATTTTGCGAAAACTTCCACATCAATTGTCGCCAGAGCAGGAAACAGAATTTTAATCGTAGTGTTCTCAGCAAACTTCGACTGAAGCGAAAATTTCAAACTTAGTTGAAATTAATTGCCGTTTCAAATTGTTATATGACAGATTAGAACTACAACTTGGTTCAAAAATTAAATCACCACAAAAAGGACTACTCTTAACTTAATGCAATTAATTAATTCGGGTGTAAGCCAATGGCCTCATAATACATGTGAGATGTTAATATAAATTTTCATATAATTATATAATAGTTATTCCACATTCTACCCTAATCTGAAAACTTTTTGATCATACGATACAGGATGGGTGTAAAAAGTTAACTATTTTTTACCCTATTTTTAAATTTTCGATTAAGCTGAGATTTTGCAGTGGCATAGCTGGAATTTAGACTTGACAAATGGGCTATGACAAAATGTCCGCCACCTCGAAACAAAATCGCGGCATTCTTTCTTTCAGGAAAGCCTGCACGGATTAACCTGAAACATCGAAACATTGGGAATAACTGCCGCAAGCAGACTACTCATTCATAGAAATTACCACAAACCGACTACTCGTTCATAAAAATTTAGTTCACATAGTTTAATATATAATAAATAATAATAATAATAAAAAAATTAACGGGTAATCGTCGTTAATGTTGATTGCAACCGATTCACGATGAATTTCTTAGTCTTTATAAAATTTTCGACCCCGACTACTTTTGATATCAATTTGTCATATTGAATTCATTTCTTTTAATTAATATGAAAGAGGTTGTACGGTTGTAAAAATGAAATAAACAACCAGTTATCATTTTTACGTAACATACATAAATTCATTGTTTGTTTAGAAATAATCAACCAGTGCAAGGATTTTAGTGATTTCTAACCAACACTCGCCTTAACAATTTTTTTTCTACTCCATCAACAAAAAATATATAAAACTGCGAGTGGACGTAATCTGATATATTGCACAGGTTGGTCTTTTTACTTCTTACACACTTCATATATTTTAGCTGAAAAGCGTAGTTTTTGTAATCTCCGTTATTTCTGTTAGAAAATATCGCACGAAAGCAAGCTGCAGTTCAATGGAATTCTCAAATTGTGTTAATAGAACACTCGCACGAGCAGCTATGTGTATGAGAGCTAATTTCTTAACATCTCTTCAAAGGTACAGAAAAGTTAGAAGGTGAAAAATAATATTAATTAAGTAAATTGTCGTGGTAAACGTTTGTGTGACTGTTTTAACACAATCTATGATGAAACGGTCCGTCGTCACCTATCACATTCGCTGAAATTAATTTTCAACAAAGAGGTCCCTAGTAACACTGTTTGGAACTTATATTGTGACTATATGCACCTTCAGATAATGTATTTTCCATGGTGTGATGAAATGGTCCGCCACCAAAGTAAATTATATTCAAAGTAATAGGTCTAGTAAAAAGAAATCCATAATTTTTCCAATAGATGGATTTAGTAATGTCTATCTCGCGTTGCATAAGTTCGATCGGGTTACAATTTATGGCGTTAGAAAGATGAGATTTCGTACTAATAAAGCTTTTTTGACTGTTGTGATTAGTTGACTCAGTTGTATTTGAGAACGCGTCAAAGCTGGACACTAACAAAGAGAAAATGCGCTATATTTTACAGTTTATCTTCGATAAAGGCGAAAACGCAAGCCAGGCGGCTGAAAATGTGACTTGTGTTTATGGTCCTGATACTGTAACAGCCAACCACGCGCAATTTTGGTTCCGGTAATTTCGATGTCAAAGATGCACCACGCACTGCAAGGCCAATTGTTGAAACTATCGATAAAATCATGGACATTGTCATGTCCGACCGTAATGTAAGCACTGTTTCGATTGCCCAAGAGCTAAAGATTGCACAAAAAACCGTTAGGAACGATTTGAATAAGGCTGGATACAAAAAGAAGCTCGATGTTTGGGTGCCACACGAGTTAACGCAAAAAAAACATCATGGATCGAATTTCCATCTACGAATCGCTGCTGAATCGCAACAAAATCGGCATATTTCTGAAGCGACTGGTGATGAAAAGTGGATCACTTACTACAACGTCAAGCGAAAACGGTCGTGGTGGAATCGCGGTGAGCCGGCGGAAACGGTGGTCAAGCCAGGATTGACGACTAGGAAGGTTTAGGTGGGATTGGCAGGGAATTATCTACTATGAGCTGCTCCCTTACGGCACAACTCTTAATTCGGACCTGTACTGTCAACAATTGAACCTTCTGAAGGAAGCAATCGCCCAGAAGCGGCAAGCCTCGGTAAATAGGAGAAGAATTGTGTTGCATCAGGACAGCGTCACGCCATACACATCGATAGTGACTTGTCAGAAGCTGCGGGACCTGGGTTAGGAGGTGCTTATGCATCCACCTTATAGTCCGGGCTTGGTACCAAGTGATTACAATCTGTTCCTGTCCATGTCGGACAATTTTGCTGGTGAAAAATTCGCTGCAAGAGAGGTTTGTGAATATCGACTATCGTAATTTTTTGTCAATATGGACGAGGGCTTCTATGAGAGAGGCATAATTAAATTACCTTCAAAATTGCAACAAGTTATCGAACAAAACTGCGCATAGTTGACCTAAATCGGATCATTGTGTGTCTGTCTCTGTGTGTCGCTTTACGGCCCAAACGATTAAAGCTAGAGCTCTGAAACTTTAAACTTAACATTTGTATGTAGCAATGAGGATTTTGAACGCAATCTCTCAACCGGAAGTGATGAAAAAAATATTCTTACATAAATTATAGATATTGATATTTTAAATAACTTTTATTTGAAAAGTTTTTTCGAAAAATGTAGTATAACTGAGTATAAGTACCACTGCAGATTTTATAATATTGCGATCGGGCGACTAAAAGTATGTGTGTATCTGCGCGGTCTAGCGCTCAAACTATTGACGCTTAATTTATGAGACTTTAGATGCGAATATAGAACGGAAGAAAATGTCATATTTTGAAAGCAATATCTAAACCAGAAATAATAGTTTACTCTTATCACATTTGCCATATTTTGAAAACGGTACGAGTTATTTCGGAATCGACAGGACAAACTTTCCAGGAAGTGGGGTAACGTCTAACGTGCATGTGATTGGATCTGTCATCGACGTCGTCCCCGAATTGGTTATAGATCGAAGTGATAGAAGTTGCATTATTTACGTAAATCTAAAGCTTAATTCGGCATGGTTTGCTCGCATTATTCAAATTTTTCACGCCAGGACGTTTTCACGTCGTGTTTTTAACTAAACTAGACCCCCAAGCCCAACAATAAATTTAAAGCTCATGAAACTTTGTCCAAAAAACTTTTTGAATGTTTCTTTTGTACTGCATTGTTGGGAAGTAAGTAACATGACGGTGTTAATTTGAGACTTTGGGCCAAATTGCGACACGAAAAATACAATTCATGTCGAAATAGATCAGGAAGAGCTGATGCTTGAATGTGAACGTATTCTTAAAAAGCTGCACGAGACTGTACAGTCATTCATGGTTTTTCTAAGAGGTCTATATCCAATAAAAACGATTTTTGTGTGTTGTGTAGTGCTGAAAGGTCACGAGTAACTTAAGAGAATCGAAACACATTCGCGTGGTCAATTTGGAAATGTGTATGAAGAGGAACGGAGTGACTTTGATGTTTGGACATATTGTCATCCACATGTGAAAGTTATATTGTATGATTCAAATATTTATAATGAAGCTATGGAATATGGATTTATTTGAAGCAGCAACATTTGTTTCGAAATTGCACGCAGTTCTCTTAGGTTGAAGTGGAAACATAATTATTGTTACCAGGTAAAAACTAAAACTCAATTTCTGTTGAAACTGTCCTGACCATCATTCTAAAAGCACGAGTATTATTGCAGTTTTTTTGTTATAACTGCAATGTATAACTCATATTTTCTATTAATATTATGCATTGCAGCTACAAGGGTTAAACGTGACGAACAAGGAGCATATTGTTATTTTATTGTGTAGGTGATGAGCAAGATTAGTTTGTAGAGAAAATTTACGAAAAAACTTTTGGAGCAATGCAATGTTTCAAAAATTAATTAATTTTCACAAAGAAAATGCGGTCCCCGAATAATAAGACGAAATATGCTAGAAGGTCAGAATGCGGCACAATATCTTCATTGGTAACAGCGTGTGCCGAATAACATGAATTTTCTTAACTAAGTATTTATTATTATTGTTGAAGTTATTTTCGATTTCAAGAATAAAAGTATGTTATGAAATTAATAAATGCTTTTCGTGATGATGAAGATGTCCACTTGTCTAGCAACTTGTGATCAATTTGGTTTAGGGTGGTATAACGCGTTAATTTCACCTAGCAATAGAACTCTCGTACAACAAAAGTAGTCCATATCAGCAAATAAAAATTCTTGGGAAACATGATACAAAAAACGCAAATGATAACTTTTCATTCTTACATCTAATAGTAAACAAATATGAAGTAGCCCGGCCTAATAGTAACAGGTACAGGCTCTACACAAACTGCTATTGATTAATTTTCGTGCAAATTAAAAATAAGTTGGAACAGTTCGACACACAAATCAAAGTTAGTAAGAAGTGAGTTACACAACTACTACAGTACTAATTATCGCTATTTACTTGTTCACCCCTTCCTCTTAGATTTCTAAGAATTGCTCCCGCTTGCATCAAACAAGGTGACAAGGAAGCGGAACTACTCATTGCCTTAGGAACAACGAGTAGTTCGAGAAATTACTAATTATTAATAGTAACCGTTATGAGGTCGTGTGTAGCATGTACATTCTCAAGGACCACATATTTCATATTAAATACTCCAAAAGGCATTTGCAAACGCAACCAACATTTTTAAATAATTGTGGTCATGTAAATGCATTTCAACGCATAATTCATCATTGTCTGAAATAATTAGCTCATCTTGTAATTTAAAAATAAGCACACAATTGATATTCTATATTAAATTCGTCAACATGTTTGAGATTAGAATATTACATCTCAGAATGAAATAAGTAATTAAATTATGACAACTTTAAAAATTTCTTAAGGCTTTTAGACGTTTACTTTTTTAGTAAGACATTGTCATTTATAAGTATTCACCAATTCTCCTTATTAGCAGTTCGATTCGCAAACAAAGCACAAATGAAATAAACAACCTAGTTTAGTTATAAGAAAGTCCAGTGTGGGTCATTTTTAAAAATAACAGCGACATCCCTGTGAGGAAGTTAAGTTTCCCGCAGTCATCACTGTATCACAATGTATCTTGAAATTTGGCATGCGCATTTGAGAACACAAAATGGTTTCAGTTACCCCTGATGACCGTGTCCTTTAGAAGACGAAATCTACTAACATGAAATGGATGCCTTGCAGAACTAAACACTTTCTTACACTGAATTTGATAGAATTTTATTGGTGTTAGGCACAAACATTTGAATTGTCTTGGGTTGGGTTCGTCAACCTGTACATGAATTGGGCTGGCTTCGCCTTATATTTATTTGCATTTAAGGCAACTAATTTAAATTAATCGACTTTTGCATGAATTTTATTGCCTAAAACGAGACAACCAAAATTGAAACCGAATTCAAATTAAATCAACTTTTGAACCCATTTGTGACGAACTCAACCCAAAGTAAAGAAATTTAAATCAAACCCATACGATATTTCCAATATTCAAAATCTGCATCCACCCTAAGCAACTACAAAAAAAAAACAATTAAATTCGACTTTAGTTTATCAATATTTCGTTACATTGCGTTGGGTTCATAAAGTTTCTTACTCCTAGTCGTGTTTTTCAAGAATTTCACTGAATTTATTTGGCTTAATCACACATATAAATGAATTGGATTGGTTTGGGTTAGCCTTAAATTGCGTTGGATTTGCTCAAAGGCGATAAATCTAAGATTAAATGGCTTCTGCTTAAATGTTACCGCCTTTCACGAAGCAACCAAATGTACATTTCAATTAAATTCAAACCCAACTGGGATAAACACAATTCAACTGATCTAGACTCAAGTTCATACTTGGCTTTGCTGCAATCCGCGTTTAGAACTTCAATTTTTCATGGATTCGATAATAATTACTCACCCAAATTCGTTGGACAGAATGTCAAGAATCCCAATCGATTGCTCCTTGAAAACTTAAGTTTTGTCTCGATCTGTTTAACGCCATCCACGAGTCTTCTGTACACCTCTCCTAGGTCCCCACCTTGCTGCATCGATATTATCCGCATGTGGTCCTCTTCATTGACCCAAACCAGAAAAGTCTTCTTGTCGTTATGGAAGATACCACGTCCACTCGGCCAAAACCTATTGGAATTGGCCGCTTCGAGGAATCGATCGCCTTCCTTAAACAAAAAATGATCGTCAATCAAATTTTGCTGCACGTCTTTCGGCATTCCCGTCAACGGAAAGAACGTCCCCTTCAGATCGCCCTTCAAATCTTGCAAGCACGTCGAAATTTTAGCTTCCATTTCTTTGTACTGCTGTTCCGTCAATCTGGGATTGAACGGGTAACCTTCTAAGGAACGCCCGCACCTGACTCTGGTGGATATCACGAACGTCCCAGACGGGTCGACGTTCCCTAACGTCCCGACGTTTCCCCAATCGGATGCCGGGTGCTTATCGGTTTGCTTGAAGCCCAAATGATAATCTTCGATGATCTTGTCAAAAAGTAACTCGAACACTATGTACGCGTCGGCGTCTGCCGCGTAAACACCGATCCCAGAGTCCAAATTAACAACTCCTGCAAAGACCCGTCAATTCGTGCCTGTGTTTACGTCACACGTACCTGATCGAATACAGTCCCACAGCGTGGAGCCAAACGGTGTTTGGTAATTTTTTAATTCGTCGAAAACTTCTTTCGTCAAATACTTTTTCAGCAATGAGTCGTGAGTGGAGCTTTGCAATTTTTCGAACGCTTTCTCCAATTCGTCGAGGATATCTGGCGGGACTTTGCCCTTGCCACATTTTTTATAACACGCGTGGCACCCTTGTGTTGCAGCCGCCATGCTTTACAAATAATTTAGGTGACGATGTCACTGTGACAGAAATATTTAAAAAGGCTCATTCACACGCATTGACATTTCCATTTGTAACTTTGACATTCAACATTTGGTTCTGTGTGACGAGGCGTTGACACTGGAACGCGAAATCAGAAAGAACAGAAAAGTATAGAAGGAATTCACCAAGGACAGCTAAAAAGGGCACTAAACTTGGAGAAGTCAACGCTAACATAATGAGGCAGTAGAGAGGGAGAGAAAGGATTGGTATTGAGGCTGGGAAAAGAGAGGCGAGATACGAAATGACAAGGAGCGGAGGAACAGAACCGAACCTAATTAAAATGGTATTGGAGGAGTTAAAGAAAAGAGGGAACAAGAGAAGTGGCATATCTAAATGGGAAGAAAGTAGGATAAAAGTATATGAAAAGGCAGAGTTATCCGTGAGAGAGGCGGAAAGGAGAAGTGAGGGGAAAGAGGTGGATTGGGAGAATTAAAGCAGACGGAAGGAAGGCAAGATATTTAAGGGGAGCGAGATCTGCAGAAGAAGGGAAAATGTTAGCAAAGTTCATATGTGGAAGTGAGGAGAAAGCCACAAATATTGGATGGAAGAGAAATATAAGAGGTGCGAGTTCTGTGGAAAAGCTTTGGGATGAATGGGAACACTGGCTGGGAGATTATGAAGAGATAGGTGGAAAAAATACGAAAAGCAGAAAGGACACTACTTGAGTAGAATTTAGGGAAAGAACGAAGAAGGGCTACAAATCTTAAGGAAAGTAAAATGGACGAAGGAGGAATGCAGGAAAAAGAGGGAAACGGAGCACTTGAATGAAGAAAAAACACTGAAAAGGGAAGGGGGAGGTATGAGGAAATGGAAGAAGAAAGATGTGGTGAAATTGACGAATTTGAAGATTTTTGTTTGGGAAATAGAAATTTGAAGATCATGTTTTAGTTTTCACGATTCGTGGAATTAAAAGCAAATAGAAACAGCCAGTCAGTTGCACTTTTTGCCCAAGTACCACAAAAACTGCAGATCTATACCGAATATTAAAAGAAACTGTGAGGTTAACAGGATTGCTTATTATTGCAACGATATGGATCAGGGAGCTAGCAACGAGGCTGTTATCAAGCAATTAATGCAACAGACACGGGCAAATTATTTGAAACAATTAAGAGATTTTTATGAGAATTGTTGTGCAATAGTGCACCACTTTTCTTAAAGGGAATGGAATAACATGCACACAAAGCAGCAGCAAAGTGAGTGAAAGTCTACTTTATTCGCTACTCGCTCAATATTTTACACTCTGGCTAATAAAATCGCTGTGCGGTATAATAAGTGGCCGAAAAGCTGATATGGTGACAACGTTATTATGTCAGGAGTGGTTCATCGTAACAAAAGGAAAAGGAAGGTAAAGTTTCGTTGCACAATATTAATACAATTGATAAACTTACAGCATCATCTTCATATAATGATTAAAATTTGTTTCCCTGTAGTATGGAATCTGGGAAATAAAGGAGTTTCAAACAAAAATAATACTGAAGGGTAATTCCTTTGTAAATTATATTTTGTAAAGCAACACCTTTTGCTTCAAAACCAGTGGTAGAGCCAGGATTAGAAAGGTGGGCAAAGGAAGAGACTATATCGAAAAATAAAAAATATAATCCCACTGTAGTTTTACTATAAGGGGGTCAGGGACGCGGCATAGGGGTCCACCCTCGTATATGGAATTTCATCAGCTGCATTACAATTGTAAACTGTTAAGGACTAAGTACTATGAGATCTCTCAAGTGTAGTATGTTATTTAGATAATATTCTGATTACAGCTAGCTCAGAGAAAAATTGTCATGAAATATTGATGACAGTGTTAGGATGACTTGAGAAATAGGTGTATAATAGGGTTAGACTGGACAAATGTATTATTAGAAATCCGTTGCATATTTAGGTCATATTATTGATCAGAGTTACGATTTAATCAATACAATTAAAGAAGCACCAGACCCAACAATAAACATGAGCTAAAGTCACAACTAGGACTGATAAATTATTATAGACATTTTATTGAAATTCAAACATTGAAACCACCATACTTCTCCTCCGTCACTATACATCCCACGAGCTGCATAGCCACCGAGAAAGATGGCTATCCACTTAAATTTTTTAATTAATTTTGTTAAATTTATTAATAGCGTTACATAATATCAGTTCACAATAACATAAGAATGAATTACAAAACTTACACCAAAATGCAATAACAGAGGTGAAAGTATACTAATATAATAAGAAATTTTCTTAATAACAGTACCACTAAGCTGAAGCTTATCAGTGGCAATAGTCAATAGCAACAAACGTGCAGCATCCCGTCCGCAGCAACCAGTTTCTCACCCCTTCCTTAAACATACTCAACTCCTCTAATTTCCCGACTTCTTATGGAATATCATTAAACATTTTGGTATCGCAAACACCATTATCCTCGAACCATATTTGTTTCTGAAACCCGATACTTTATACAGACCATCATCTTGTTCAGAATATTTTGTCCCACATTGATATCCACTATGATTCTTCCCGTCGGTACCATACATTTAATGATCTATCTTGTTTAGCCTGTAGTCAGTCCAGATGATAGTTTGATGCATTACCCCAGACTGAAATAGCTTATGACCAAAGAATGATATATCATTCTCATTACGTTTACCGGTGTCAGTTTCTTTTAAGTAGTAAAAACTACTCGCAAAAAAGTTAATTGCTGTGTCAAGCAATTAATATGAAAGTTCCATTGGAATTGTTATCGACAATAACTTAGAAAACAAGTTGCACAACTAAATCGGAATTATCATCTCTTTAATTTATTGAAAACAAATATTTCTTTACTTAACTGGTGTAATTGGTCAACAAATAAACTAAGAAAGGTTTAAATAACAAGTAGATAAGAAAAACACAGAGGACAGACAAAAAGAACAATAAATGTAAAACGCACGAAGAGTTTATTTTAAATTAACTAAAGTTTTCTGGTATCTCCTTGGTATCAGTAACGAGTGTTACTTCCCTGTACATCGAGCAATGCCTAAATTCGTATACCTTGAATTAAGTGTCTAATCACATTTTGATCAATTCCATCTTATTCTTCTGAAAGTGCCACTTTTCATTCTTGTAGTGTTTCTGGACGCACCTGACAAGCTCTTCCCAACTCATCCCAAACGTGTTCGATGGGATTCATGTCAGGACTCATCGCAGGACATTCCAAAATTCTAAGTCCTACATGGTGTAGATACCGTACGACACGCCTAGCAGTCTGGGGTTTTGCATTATCCTGCATTGACAAGATCTCTTGGCCTACAAATTGTGCAAAAGGAATAACATAGTCTGCAAGAATATCCCTAATGTGATTGTTATCATTTAATGATTGTTATTGAAGAATGAAAAGCTCAGTTTTTGCCTCTAATAAAATGCCCGCCTAAACCATAACGGACCCTCCCCAAAAATTTTCATGTTGAATGACAGTGGCTGAAGAATATCTCTCCCCTTGTCTTCTCCAGACTCTATGACGTCCATCAGGTGATCTCAAAGAAAATTTGTGATTCATCTTGTACTAAACTTCAATCTGCGTTGCTCGTGCTGTCGTGTAAGTCTATGTATTTGATTCGGCCTTTATGCATTCAAACCAGTCGCTACCAATCTTCGTCTAACTGTGTGAGCGCATACAGCTGTCTTGAATACATTTAGGAGACTAATAAGCATTTCAAGTTATAGCTGGAACTTGTGGAGCGTAAAAAACACTTCAGGCGTTTGCACATGCACCATTATTTACTAAAACAGTTATATGTAACATGCACAGAGCAACTGTAGAAAAATCCAGTGTAATCTTGTTCTACATAGTTACATTTTATAATATTACCATTTTTATTAACAATTCTCATAAAATACTACTACAGACTACAAAGTAAAATTCTGTGTAAGCATCAGCCCCAGGAATCACCATATTTATTCGAACGCACTTGCGGCATTTCTGGTTCTGGCGACGATTTTGCTTGCGATGTAGGTTGATGAGGTTTGGGATCAGGTGATCTGAAATTATATGTGTTATATGAAAATTGAAAATTTTTACGTGTGACCAAGTAGGGCCATTAGAAACTTAATTGTTGTGCATTATCACCTGTATGATCCTACTCTTTGTTGCTGATATTCTTCTCTATTCTTCTTCCTGAGTTCATCGTATGATGTTGTAGTCTTCTGAACAGGCGGCATTTCTTCTTCATAAATTGGATCTGTGTACAACATTATTTTATTAGGATATTTAAGTCAGGTGAAAAATTTACACAATAAGGTGAGAATGTTTGTAATATTAAGTTTAATAACTGTTGTGTTCATTAATACTCTCAGTGTCATTTTCAGAGTAAAAAGTCCGTAAGACATTTCATATTTAATGATACTCATCAAATTTGCTATAATTCGTACATAAAAAAATTACCAAAGAATTACTGGGGATCATGTTCATTGAAAAATTTCTTAGATGAAAAAAGTAACCTTTGACTAAAAATTGTTAAATTGACTTACTATCAAGAGATGGTCTATGCGAATCATCCAAACCATCATATTGTGGCCTAGTTGTATCCAGATCAATGCTGTTTGAAGGACCCAAGTCGCTATATTGCTCGCTAGCACTACTGAACGGAGCCAAAGACATGCTAGGACCAAACCCAGGATCCAGGCTGCAAAATTTCCAAAAGGTACATAGCCATTACACACACGCATTTCTCTTACGTCTCTTGTAAGAAACCCTTCCTTCGTTGCCTTAACATTTCCCCGATCTGACTATTGGGCAGCTGCATTAATTTCTCAGCACATTTAGTTTGATACGAGAATTTGCCAACGAAGTAGCCAATTATTACAGAGACCACGACTTTCGGTGCCGCTCCATATTTTGGATTTCGTCGTATATATCCTGAAATGTGCCATAAGTTCACGCAAATGCTATTATTTTAACGAAATACCTGTGTGGACACCTATGTACGCAGCGACACCCAACGCAGTACCTAATGGTAGGCACCGTTTCCAAAAACTCTCCCTGTTACATTCTCGCATAACTCGAAGCTCATCTGGGGAAAATTTATACTGGAAATAACACAATTTCCTTGTATTGGTTACAGTTACCTATAAATATGCAAATATGACTGAACTTACTGCAGCTGAAGGCCTTTGGGGTTTGTTGGGCCCCGGGAATGATTTACCCTCATCATCCCCATCAAAACCTCTCGGATTCATGGATTGCAATACGTATACTATCTCCTGAAATCCATTTGTAGGTTATACTGGATCTGGTTATCAAAAATTTAAAAATTGACTATTTCTATTATTAAATAATCTACTCATGGAATATAACAATGCTAGTTTTACGAGTTTTTATATATTAGTTTTAAATCGCGGTTATTATTATATATACTATTTTAACTATATTTGGAGTATTTAATGTTGCAATGATTATTTCATTTTAAATGTCAAATAATCAGGGTTTCCAAATGTGTGTCGAAAATGTCTCCGATGCCCATTATGACTGTGTTATAACGGGCAAAGATTCAGGGTTGCCAAATGTGTGTCGAAAATGTCTCCGATGCCCATATGACTGTGGAATCAACAACTGGTAGTCAACTAATCCTTTGGATGTCGCTAGTAGTTTGAAATGTACATGGCTTCCTACTATTACTATTATTATTATTATATGGCTATGTCACTGAAAACTAAAAGTTGATTCTGTGACGTTCGCCAGCTAGTGCCATCTGTGAACTGCAGGCTATTTAAATGAAAGCCCGCCAAATACGAATATAAAAAAGCAAGTTAGCTCAAATCACATAAAAAAAAATTTCCACCAGTTTTCAGAATTCAGTAATTATGGTTAAAAATGTACTTTATAATTGGTAATTGTAATGGTAATTTACGGCAATGAGAATAGGCCTCTATTTGAAATTCCTATTGCAATACAACTTCGAATGGTCAATGGTTAGCGATTCTTCAAAAATTTTGGGGTATATTTATAAAAGTTTTGTCACTTAGGGTATTGCAGGTATTGCTAGAATTACGGCTTTTTCCGTGTTTATCGTAAATCATTTTGAGCAAAAAAGATTTGTTTGTTGAATTATAATATTTACATATCAAAATATATTTATACATATTTTTTACGATAGATTTCTAATGAAGAGAATAGTTGTGAATACGCAGTTTCTAACTCAAAAAATATTCAGGTAGATTTAATTGCATTTAACGAATTTAGGAATTTAGAGTATCACAACAAAATTCTTAGTTTTAAATTAAAAAGACTGAAATTCAAAAAATTTACTAGGAATCAAAGATTTAGAGGATGCGGAGAGAAAAAATGCCGAGAAAGTAAAAAAATGATGACATTTGTGAAGATGCAGAGCAATTACCGATCTAATTAAAAATTATGGAAAAAAGCTAACGCCCTTCGTTGGTCAGAAATATCTGTTCGTATGTGTATTGTTTGGAGGTTTCGATCACCCAAAGGTTTCGAACATTTTCGTCATCATCTGCTTCCTGTATCTTCAAAATGAACACTGTTAAGATAACTTTGCACGTCTCATGGATCCGGCGACTTGTGCAGATAACGTTTACTTGTTGAAGCAAATAACTTACAAGCTCCGGTTGAACGTGCGTGCTCATTAATCGTCAATGATATGTCATTAAAAGAAAAAAATCATTATAGTAGGTCAGTAGATCACATTTTCGGCTTAGCTAACACAAAATCTACAATGATTGATGAAGTTCCAGAAGTGGCAAACAAATTAATATGTTATGTGGTGCAGGGTTTATCAACGAAATACGTCATTCCAGTTGGATATTTCTTTCATTCAATTTTAACGACGGGTACGTTTTTTCATTAACTCTCCAATTTAAATGTTTTAACAGAATGTGGCTTCATTGTTTTACGATTGGTAACTGATAATCACGTTGGATTATTTATAAAACTCTCTGGAGACGATCTAAGAAATTTTATTGATCATCCAGTCCAGTCCTCAATCTTAAGACCGATTCCGCTTTTCCTGAGTTTCGATTATTGCCATGCATTGAAAAACGCAAGAAACATATTTCTTAATCATAACATGCAATCTTCACAAAGTCTTATTTCTGCAAAAAAATTTATAAAATTTACAAAAAGGAATGCCCACCAAACCGGTACGATATTTGACGAAGAAACATTTGTGCCCAACAAATTTTGATAAAATAAACGTCTTAGATGCCATCCAAATATTTTCACTAACTATAACAGCCTCGTTGCTCTTTTTAAAAGAAAACGGAGATAAGGATATTCACAATATTGATGGAACGGTGCATGCAGATGATGTACCACTTTTTCAAGTACATAACATCACGAATAACACAGATTATTACAGTTCTTGCAATAGTGCTGTAGCACCCTATGTTGATGTCTCTGATGAACGGCTTCAATGGCTTGAAGAGATATTTCCTTCTTATATTGATGACGTACAGCAAAACACCACTAGTGCTGGTATTCAAGGATTGTCAAATGAAACAGCTCAGGTCTTGAAATTCACTGCAAAAAGTACTTGTTTATGCATCAGATTTCTGCTTCAGCAAGTTGGATTTTACTATGTGCTTACTCGTTCATTCAGTTCGGATGGCGTTCAAGCTATGTTCTCCCACATTCGATTAAAATGTGATTCTAACGACACTACAGACGCTAGAAGTGCAGAATATGCACTACGCCAAATTTTTCAATGTGGAATTGTTAAAACGTCGGACTCTGCAAATATTGTGAAACCTAGTGAGTACACGAGCACAGCAAAACTTACTTCGTCTCCGTCCTACAGTATTGGTACACGGGAACTGTTGTTGCCAATTGAACTTCGATTCAAAATTCAAAATTTACAGCTTGCCGTTCTTGACATCAACATTTACTCAGCTTCTGTGGCTTTTTTGGCTGGTTACGTTATAAAGAGATTAGATGACAAAATTCACTATGATATGTATTTGGAAAAATTACTATCTTTCGAAATTCCTTTACCATCAATGCAAATTATATTATTCCAAGACCGTAGGAACTTAAAATACCCAATTGGTCGCGATGGTTAAGCAAATATCTGAAATACTGCAATTTTGATCATTCCAAGCCTTGTGACTATTTAGCTAATCTTCTCCTTCCTCCTTTCCTATGGAATACATTATTTACCTGCTTGCCCATAGACAGGAAATCTGTGAAATCATCTTGAAACCATTTTCATTTCAGTGAAATAGCCATGTAGTAAAAGTAGTAAGGCATGGAAATGTCACGGCAGATTATATTAATTTAAAGTTATGGCCATTGCAAATTATAGTTATAGGTGATTCTGTAACGAATGCATTGCCCTTAAAAGCGGCATCTTTTAGTACAAGATCTATTTATTAATTTTGTCAGTTTTAAATGTCACTGTCAGTTCTCGACAGAACATAATAACCTACCATTGTAATGGTTGTTTACGAATAATACAAAAATAATATGTACAATTAGATATTTTTGTAGTGGTACTATCAAATTGTGACAAAGTATGATGGTAAAGTACCTAGATCATAATTGATACATTATGAAACAGATAAGTACTAATAAACATAATTTCATAAATGTTGAAGTAAAACAATTTATTCTACTTAACATAAAAATCATATATAAACATTTTGTTACCACACTCACAAATTTTTCTGCTTACTGGTTTATGATTCAGTAAAGTTTTCTTCACCGGATCTATAGATTGAAGACAAATGATATCCATCACCTTAGTCGTGATAACAAAATAACAAATCACACTTTTATGACCTGGACATTAAAAATGGCAGGGCTATCTGCTTAACTAATCCCACAAAACTAGACTTTGGATATGTTAAACTTCCACGATCTTGCAACATTATCATTGCATGAGTAAGGGTCCAGGAAGAATGGTAGACAATAGCGGGGTAAGACAATCATCACAATTATACACTAACTTACAAAAAAGTGGCGCACCGACTAAATCGGAATTATCACCTCTTTAATTTATTGAAAACAAATATTTCTTTACTTAATTGGTTTAATTGGTCAACAAATTATAAACTGTACTGAAAAAGGTTGTAATAAAAAGTAGAAATAAGAAAACACAGAATGCAGAAAAAAAGAACAATAAATTAAAAACGCAAGAAGAGATTATCTTACGTTAACTAAGGTTTTCTGGTAACATCTTGGTATCAGTAACGAGTGTTACCTCCCCGAACATCCAGCAATACCTGAATTAGTCGAGGCATACCTTGCATTAAGTGTATAATCACATTTTGATCAATGCCATCCCATTCTTCTACAAATGGCACTCCTGATTCTTGTAGTGTTTCTGGACCCACCAGACGAGTTCTAACACGTCTTCCCAACTCATCTCAACTCATCCCAAACTCATCGCAGACCATTCCAAAATTTTAAGTCGTACCTATAGATACCACAAGACGGACCTAGCGGTGCGGGGATTTGCATTATCCTGCATTAACAAGAATTCTTGCCCTACAAATGGTGCAAAAGGAACAACAAAGTTTGCAAGAATGTCCCTAATGCAATTGGTTGCATTTAACGATCGTCCTTTAAGAATAAAAAGCTCAGTTGACTCTAACGAAATGCCGGCACGAACCATAACAGGCCCTCCCCAAACATTTTCATGTTGAACGACGGTGACTGAAGAATATCTCTCCCTTTCTCTTCTCCAGAATCTATGGCGTCCACCCGGTGATCTCAAAGAAAATCCTGATTCATCCAAGAGAACTCGTCTCCAATCACGTTCTTCCCAATTTTGATGTATTCTACTAGACTGCAATCCCCCCGCAACGTCTTCGGGACAGAACACAAGTCATTGCCACCTGTGTCAGTATTTGGCTTCATAAGCAAAGAAATACAACACAATGGGGAAAAACTGGAGTGCGCCACTTTTTTGTGTATTTATCATTCATTTTTTTTAATAATGCACCGTGCCAGAAAAGCAACGGTTGCAAAGTAGACACATCTGGTACAATTTCTTTGCGTAAATTTTTAATTTGAATCCTTAATGACAAAGGTAAAATTAAGTCAGGTTTTCTGCACTATTCAAATTGGAACGTTCCTTTGACAAACTAGCAAACTAGCACGACGAAATGTTTGCAGATTTAGAAGCTTTAACAATCCCGCAACGTAAAATTTGTCTTAATGCATACTCTGCTGTGCGGGCATCGGTTGCGTCGTTTGAACCCCCCTTAAGTCTCACATGTGAGGCTTGGCGTCCGAGCTAAATCTACGTGTTAGAACATGATAAAATCCACCTTGACAAAGAATAAATATCACAAAGATTTGGAGCCTTTGGCTGCAAATTTTAGAGCATGTGCTGTTTCTTGGGGCAGTCCACGCATACCAACTCTAGAACAGCTGTTTTGAATATCTTCAATAAAAATTTGAAAAGAGGCATGTAACCAATGCAGTCGTTCATCGCATCATCCATCAACAAATGGTGCAATATCGCTATTTATGACAATATATATTTTCCATAAACACAATTGTAGCATCGATATCATGAAAATTCATATCCCCAGCTTCTGTTAAAAAGCGAAGCCATGCAGTTACAGAGGGAGGAAATATTCATTCATTTTCTCAAAATTATTTGGATACAGATGCATCTTTGTTAAGTATCTCACAGGTTTGATTGGTAATTGGTTTTTGCAGCTCGTACAACGTTTTTAAATATGTTGAAGAGATTATTCCATTTGAGGAGTAGATGTCGTGGTCTATAAATAAATTTCTTCCATTTTTGATAGCATGGCAATAATCGAAAGACAAGAATAATAAATATATGATTCAAAATTTGATGGGGTATATAATTTTGCAGAATTTCACCGGATAACTTTTTGAAAAGGGCAACATTCTCAGAAAAATTGTGGCTAATCTGAGAACAATAAATCCAAATTTAGAATATTCAAGGTTAAACGATAAACACTATCTGTTGTCAACGTTGCATGTAAAAAATAACATATTTATCGACAATCCATGTATCGCGTAGCACAGCATTTTATTTGCAAGTTTAGGCCTTTCGCCGATATTGTTATCTTTTGTATTGTGCAAACCATAAATCCTATCTTCTGATCTACTGTATAACATTTTTTCCTTTATTGACATATCGTCTACTATTAAAGAACAAATACGTTGAGTTGGTACTGTTAATTTTAAAATTTCTGTTCTTTACACAAGTGATTTGAACCTTTAAAATCTCTAAGATACCGTGATATTGTCGCGTTTGAAGATAATTTCTGCAGTACTCATAGCCCTTTGGCTATTGTACAAAGGCTTACTGAAGTTTCGGACCATCTGGGAACTTTATTTGAATATTTTTTTACAAGATCCATTAGAAATAAGGCCTTTTCATCGAATTGTTGGTTTTCAGATATTTTTTCAATATATTCTAAATTTTCGTTATTTGTTTTTTGTTCAATTTCTTGCAACGACATTTTAAATAGCGATCATTAACTCGCTTCAATTTTACAGTGGTATTGAAGGTTCGCAATCTTCTCAGAAGTAATGGTATTCAGTTGAATAAATTTAGAATTTCTTTCCAATAAAGGGGGTTGTTCAGGATCATTCACAGGAAGTTCGAAAGTGAAAACAGTTGGGACAGATCCACTATTAAAACCGCTCTTACTAAAACATTTTTCATAAAAATGGTTCTTACAAACGTAAGAACACTCATTAACTAGATGCATCTGTAACAAAATAAATATTTGCAAAATTTTGGATAGTTTCTTAAATGGTTCGTTCATACCACACCATTCTTCAATCGCCTAAAACCATTTGATTCGTGACGATTGTTCACTAGGAAATTGAAATAATGGTTTCTCTCTTTTGCCACATGCAACGTAGTTCTTGCGAAATACTTGTATTGCGTGACGAAGTGATGTCTTGCGCTGCAGATACATCATTAGCTTAAATTTAATGTCTTCGAATTCAGAAAATACTATTATGTCACCTACTGCTAAAAGATTTTATAAATCTTCCGTAAAATTAAAAAAAAAAAAAACGGCACGCATCAATAAAATTGGGGCAGCTTTCTATAGCGAACAATTAAAATTAGCTAAAAATGTTGAGATTAAATTAGAAAGTTCAGTGTGGAAGAGATGCAACAGTTTTTTATCATAATTGAGAAAGCGAAATGTGCAACCAAAAGGACGCAGATATACTATTGGTGAAAAGATTTTGGCTCTTGCGCTATTTAAATAATCTGACAAACTATGATGGCAATACTTAACAAAATTGAAATTAATGCCGGTTTCAATCAAGTAATTTTTGATTTTGATTTAATTTAAATGATGGTTCAAAATTAAATAATAAATAAAACGTGTGCCCTTATTTTTGATGAAATGTCCATAATGACTCACGTCGATTACGATATACACGCCGATTAATTTTATGGTTTTGCGACTCATGCGACAGATATAAAAATTGTTTTTTATATTTGTGGCATTTTCAAGAAATTGCAACAACCAATATATTTTTCGATTTCTTCATCAAGCACAGTCTCCTATCATCGTCGATTTATTAAAATTATTAGGTGCAGAAGTTCAAAATTGCGGATGAAAAATTGTCGCCACGATTTGTGACCAAGGAGCTCCAAATCAAGCGGCCATAAATACTCTTCTAAAGGAATCGAGATTGATCCATAACAGCGGAAAGTTGCGCATAAAAAGGAGAATTATAGTTCAGGATGAAGAAATTATTCCTTTTTTTGATACTCCACATTTAATAAAAGGAATCAGGCATAATTTACACAAACATATTTAATTTGGGAATCAAATGGAGAAATTATTAAGGCAGAATAGAATCATATATTACAAGTTTATTTGGCAGATCAATCTTGTGAGGAACTGAGAGCGCTTCCACAAAATTAACGATTTACATGTTATTCCAGAAAAAATTCTAAAAATGAAGGTAGGCAATTAAAATATTTTTTTTTATTGTTTTCTAAACATCATCATCTAAACTTCATATCTAAACTTCATAGCATGACTGTAGCAATGTACCTGATGGTTAAAAGTGGTATGTTGCAAGTATGTTATCCTATATAGCGCAAAAGCTATAGGAAACTTTTTTGCAGCTTATCACAACTTAAACGAAGAAGCTCTCGGAACTGCTAAGATAGTCAAGTTCTTTGTTTATTTCAACAAATATTCACAGAAATATAATTGGTTACGGTTCTGGATGGGTTAGGAAAACTTCAAAAAATATATAAACTCATTATCAAAATAAAAACATTTGAAACGAAATATTGCCCAGGCAAATACTGGTGTATTTTCCATTCAGCTTCTTTCCGATTGGCACGTTTTACTTCGTTGCTATTGAATAATACATTTTCATAGATAAAATAAGAAAGTATAGAATGCAAACTCAAGCTTTTTTCGGCTTGAAGCCATCTATCGGTTTGTGGTTGATTCCAAATTTTAAAACTTGCTATGCGATAATTACAATTTCATATCCCATTTCATTTTATCTTTAAATTCAAAAATAGGCAAGAACAACACAATTTCATTTATGATTTTTTACTTTTTATTTCTTTTTGTTACAGCTTCATTACATATTCACCTTTTTCCATATCTCGAAAACGGTACGGGTTATAGAAAAAGTATTGATGTGGATATTTTATCTATAAAAAAATACAAAAAAAAGCAAAATGTTTCAAAACGCAAATTAATCTATTGTCTGCAAGGTGAAAAAATCGTTAACGATAACCGATAACATTTTCAAACAATAGTTTGAAAATGCATAAAAATTATGAATGAAATTTAAAATTGTAGTGAAAATATGTTGCAGAAAATTTTTGAAAGTAAATAGTGGTAAATAATGCAACCAATTGAACTGTGTCGTGTACATCGGTGTATGCTGTACAAATTGTATCATGACTTATGAGCGGCAACCATAATGTTAGATGTGACTCCCGTCTACTAGCCCTACAATTATCATCACCCTATACTTGTGAATTGCTGAGTGACGAACTATGCAAATGCAGATCCAATAAAGTTTCTTTACGTATTTTGTTGTAGTAAATTTTATGAAATTTGTATAATTTTGTTTTTTAATCGTTTATTGTAAATTGTTTCACAATTTTAATTTGGGCATGACTTTTAATAAAATATCAATCGATGCAGCACGAGAACTAATTATACTTCTTTTTGATTTCTATGCTTATAATTTTAGGAGTATTTTCGACGTATTGGATTGTAGGCATATTTGGTCTATTGCATGTTCACCAAATGACTATTCAATCAGGTGGGAAGGATGATTTGCTACTTTTCTTAGTAAATTACGACATAAGCCCTGCAAGATTTTTATTTAAATAACATAAACATTAAATAAAGCGCTTTGTTCTATATTAATAATTGATATATAAAAATAATGTATGTAACCACAACGCAAAAAATACCACGACGTATCTGTATCTTGATGCCATTGTGCCATGGTGATGATTTACAGTGGTACTTCGATATAATAATAAAAAAACAAGTTTCTGCGAAAATTACTCATAAATATTGATATGCGATTATGTTTAATCTTTATTGACGCCAGTTGCTTGTGAAAATTTATAATATTTTTTAATATTTTCATAATTAATCTTTATGAACATATTTAGCTATCGTTATCGATGAGAAATATGAATTTTATTATGTTTACTATAATAAATTAATAGTATGTACCAATTATGTACATTTTAAAAGAAATCTACTATGTGGGTGCCTAGTTTTGATTGACGTTTCATTACATTTCATTTTTCACAATAATTTCATTAGATCGAGCGATGGAATTTCCGCGATCCCTTTCAGTAAAATTTTTCAATATTTAGAATTAAAAGCCCGCGTGCGGATGCAGGTATATTGTTTACGTATGCTTGCGTTGTTCAGAATAAAAACATTGTTTGTAAATGAATATTATTTTAACATGTACAATGGCATCAAATAAATTTCGGCCATCAAATTTCCTGTCATTTTTAAAAATAAAATGTGGTTTAGGCTTTAATGTCATAATTTCTTGCATATTGAAATTATTTTCTCAATACTTCAAAGTAACGTCAGATTAACTGAAATCTGAACATGCCATCAGTATCTGAATTTAACAAATCTAGAGTAATATCTCTCATGCAGACCGGCAGATTCAAGAAATGTTAGGTATACCCAAAAGCACTATTCGCTGCATTATACAGAAATGGAGACAAACTCAAATAATAGAACGTCGGCCAGGGTCCGGAACATCTCGAATTTCAACTGTTGAACAAGATGAAGCCTTGGTTGATGTGTTACTGAATCACCCTTTCAAGAATGCCGTTAACGCAAGAATAATTAGTAACTTTCCTGGTTCAATTTCGACTGCGCGGAATCGTACAAGGGTTAGTAATGTAAAAAACTATGCCGCCGCAAAAAAGTTGGATTAACACCTCAACATAAGGAAGCGCGTGTAGCATTTGCCTTGGAGCATTTGGCTCGTGACGATGACTTCTGGAGGCGAGTTGTATTTTCAGATGAGAAGGTATTTCAATCTTCTCACAATGGCCATATCAGGGTGTATAGACCCAGAACGAAGGGGAAGATTTTCAGTTAATATAAGGGGCTGGATTTCTGCGGTTAGTCCTGGTCTAACAGTAAATGTTGAACATCGTTTAAACAGTGATGTTAGGATCCTGGAACACATCATGCTTCCATCGGTAAGAGGGGTATATCGTAATGACAATTTTATTTTTCAACAAGATAATAATTGTACCGTACATACGGCACGAAGAACTGTTGAGTGGCTCCAGGCCCAAAATATAAATGTTCTAAATTGGCCTAGTAGAAGCCCGGATATCAATCCTATTGAGAATCTGTGGGGACTGTTGCAAAAGAAATTACAAAGCAGGAGGGTATTTTTTCACAATAGGTAGGAGCTGTTGATTGCAATTATGGAAGAATGGCATACAATACCTCAGGACTATTTCCGAAATATATGTCTCTCAATGCCTAGAAGGTTGGAAAATGTGATAGCAGCAAATGGGGCTATGACGAAATATTGATTTTAAGTTTATTTTTATATTTAGTGTAGTAAAGTCAAAAATAATGAATATATATATATATATATATATATATATATATATATATTCATTATTATATTATATATATATATATACACGAAAGATGGTCTAATCTTACACCTCAATGGTGTAGTGAACATTAATTAAAACAGGTCCATGAAGACTAACTGGTGGATCGCTAGACAATATTGTTTCTGGGTTATTACCCTTCGTCAGTAGCGATTACCAAGAACCTTAGTTGTTGAAATACCTTTATATGTAGTGGCCATCAAAACTTCTTGGCGCGAGCCAATCACTCCTAATGAACCACTGACAACAGAACACTGACAAGACGATACCTTGTCTAACACCTCGCGGCGAGTAAACAAGACGACTGTCAAATGTCCAGTGTCAACATGTAAAAGGATTGCTGCAATTAAGTTCAAAAACAATTCAAGAAGTTTTGATGGCCACTACATATAAAGGTATTTCAACAACTAAGGTTCTTGGTAATCGCTACTGACGAAGGGTAATAACCCAGAAACAATATTGTCTAGCGATCCACCAGTTAGTCTTCATGGACCTGTTTTAATTAATGTTCACTACACCATTGAGGTGTAAGATTAGACCATCTTTCGTGTAAATTTTACATTTTTCTGTCATATTTGACAAGACACATTTTCAATTTGAATTGTTTTTGAACTTAATTGCAGCAATCCTTTTACATGTTGACACTGGACATTTGACAGTCGTCTTGTTTACTCGCCGCGAGGTGTTAGACAAGGTATCGTCTTGTCAGTGTTCTGTTGTCAGTGGTTCATTAGGAGTGATTGGCTCGCGCCAAGAAGTTTTGATGGCCACTACATATAAAGGTATTTCAACAACTAAGGTTCTTGGTAATCGCTACTGACGAAGGGTAATAACCCAGAAACAATATTGTCTAGCGATCCACCAGTTAGTCTTCATGGACCTGTTTTAATTAATGTTCACTACACCATTGAGGTGTAAGATTAGACCATCTTTCGTGTAAATTTTACATTTTTCTGTCATATTTGACAAGACACATTTTCAATATATATATATATATATATATATAATTTATGTAGAAATAAGAATTAATCTTTTCCTAAATTTTAGTTGTTATTTTTGTTGAGGAAAGCATGTTTAGTTTTCCAATTCTTCATTCGAGGTTTATTATCTTCTTTCTAAAACATACATATTAAATTATGACATTAAAGCCTAAATCACATTTTATTTTTAAAAATGACAGGAAATTTGATGTCCGAAATTTATTTGATGCAATTGTACATACCTCTTCGTAAAATACATTTTCTTAATTATTTTGAAACATCAAAAAATGTTACCCAAATATTTAAGAAATTTGTGTTCAACCTTCTTTTAAACAAGCAATCGCCAGTTTGTCTAATTTGCTTGGATTGGGTTTGGTGCTCATCTGAGAATGGTTTTCATTGTCAAAAATTTACCATATCCTATACATTATTTGAAAGTCGATTCAATCCAAACGCATTTGTATCATTAGATTGATGACGTTATTTGAAGTGGGTTGGGATTCCTTCATGCAGCCTAAACCCAACTCAATCCAAATGATATATCTTTGTTGTAGTAGTTGGAGACGTTTAAAGACGTCAGTTTGATGAATTCTTTTGGACTGGGTTGGGTTGGGTTAGATTGAGTCTGAGGAAGCGGTTGATGTTTTTGTTGAGTTTCTCGAGTTAGGTTGGTCTTTTTGGTGTCTGAGGTCTTCTGTGTATTTTTGCTCTTGGCAAAAGTTCTAAGTTGTGGGGTTCTAGCTTTAAGTTTTGGTCTGCGCAGTCTTTGAAAATTTGGTTGTTGCTTTTCTTGATTTGGATGTCTCGGCTTTAGTCTGGGATTTTAGATCCTTGGTCTAGGTCATATTGATGATTTTGGTCTTCTCGGCCTTTGAATTAGAGAATTTGATTATTCGTTTTCTTGAGTTGGACTTGTTTGTCTTAGTCACGATTTACTAGCCTTGCTATACGATTCCCTACCCTAGGTCTTCTTTGCCTTGTTTTCCATGATATTAGTCTTTTTGGCCATTGCCTTCGAGAATTTGGTAATTGTTTTTCTTGGTTTATATCTTTCTTAGTATCGCTGAGTTTGTAAAGCTGAGTTGTGCTTTTTAAAGCTATATTATTCACCTTGATTCTAGTACTCTTGTTTATAATCTTGTAGTATCTTGGATTTCTTTTTTCTTTGCTTGTTCTTCTTTTATACATGACATCTTGCTCTATTCTGCCTTAAAGGTTATCTGCATTTATTTTGGGATTTCTTTGCCTTGATGTTTTCTTCCTTAATATTTTAGTCTTCAGTTCTTGTCATTGTTCTTGATCTTGCTCTTCTTAATAAAAAAAAAAACAACCTTTATTTGGCATACTCTCATACAATTTCTCTCCATACATTTCATTCCAAATCTCCCTCCTGTTCTGTTCTCCTCCTCCCTCTCTCTTTCTCGCTCCTATCCTTCCCAGCCGTTCTCTGCCTTCTGCCTCCTCACTTGCCTGCAACATAACAAACTTTAACCCCTTTCCACCCCCTCCTTTTCCTACCCTCTTCTCTCTTTTCCTTTAACTTTCTTAATAGCTCTACTCCTGTTCCTTCCTCTGCCAACATCCTTCTCCAATCTTTTCCCTTCCTCTCTTCCTCCTCTCCCCACTCCATTCCTTCGCATTCTTCCCACCAATGTTTCCACTCGTCCCATTCTTTTCCGCATACTTCACACCTCCTATACACCTCCCCCATCCAATATTTGTTTGCTCTTTCCTCGTTTCCGCATCTATACCTGGCAATCGTCTTCTCTTCTTCTGCTGTTTTGTCTCCTCCTAAATACTTTGGCTTCCTTCCTTTTACTTGCAATTCTTTATATTTTTCATTATATCTGGCCCTTCTTATCTTCTCCTCTCTCTCCTGTGACTCTCTTTGTTTCCATTTCTCTTCCAACTCTCTCTCCACCCACCTCCCCTCTCTTCTCCTGTCTTCTACCTCCCCCACCGTCATCGCCGCCTTCTCATATAGTCTTACTCTTGCCAACTCCCAATCTGATAGATCTCTTCCCCTCCTCTCTCTCCTCTCCATTTCCTCCACTACCCTTTTCCCCAAGCTATTCTCCCTCCCTCCTTTCACTGACATCTCGTATCTTACTGCCCTCTTCCCCGCCTCGATCGCCACCTTCTCTCTCCCAGTCTCCTGTCTCACCACATAGTCTGGTGTCGACCTTTCTAGCTGTAAAGCTCTTTTTATCTGCCCTACTTGTACTCTCTCCACTCTCTTCTGTTCCCTAAAACCCCATATCTCGACCCCATACATCATGATGCTCCTGGCACACACATCCCATATTTTCATCGTCTCTTCGAATTTACCTTTTCTCTTTCCCCATACCATGCTTCTCAGTCCTTCCTCCGCTTTCTTAGCTTTTTTACAAACCTGCTTTATGTGTCCCTCACACGAATTATCTCCAATCTCTTTTTCATCTCTTTCATCCCTTTCTCTGTCTCTGACAGGATGACCACATCATCCGCGAATGCCAGAGACCAGATCTTCTCATTTCCCAGTTTTACTCCCCCATCCTGTCCTCTTTTTAGCGTCTCCTCCAGCTGCGATATATAAATATTGAATAGTTTCGGGCTCAATGGGCACCCCTGTCTCAAACCCCTTGACGTCCTGAATTCCTCCGACAGCTCATCCCCTACTCTCACCCTGCATCGCGTCTCTTCATATATCTGTTCCACCCTGTTCACTATTCCCTTCGATATCCCCACCTTTTCCAGTGTCCTTATCAGTATCCTTCTGTCCACTCGATCAAACGCCGCCTTCAGATCTACGAACAGTGCGTACACCTTGCCCCCCTTCTTTGCCAATTCCCTCTGTATTATAAAATTCAACACATATAAGTTGTCCCTTGTGCCCCTCCCTACCCTAAATCCCGCTTGTCCTTCTGGTAGTATTTCTTTTTCTTCTACTTCCTCTTCCAATCTTGCTGCCACTAGTCCTGTCTATATTTTGTATCCTACATTCAGTAGTGATATCCCCCTGTAATTTTCTTTTTTCTCCTTGTCTCCTTTCTTCCAGATCGGCACCAATAACGCCATCTTCCACCCTCTTGGCATTTCCCTCTTTCCCATCCATATTTCATTTATCCTCTTAAGCAACTGCTTCCACACCTCCTCCGGTGCACTTATCCACCCTTCTGTGTCTACTCCATCTTCCCCGGCTGCCCTTCCTTTTTTCATTCTACTCTTTATCTTCATTATTTCCTCCCATGTAAATTCTTCCATTCCCCTCCCCTCACTCTTCCGTCTACTTTCCTCCTCCTCTTCTTCCTTCTCCCCACCCAGTAGCTGCCTGAAATATCTCCTCCATTCTCTGACTTCAATACCATTCACACTTCCCTTTCCTTTCCTTCTCCTTCTAATGTACTCCCAAATCTCCTTCTCCCCTTTCAGCCCTTGAATTTCTTCCTCCTCTCTTAGCCTCTGTTCCTTCTTTTTCCTCTCCCACATCTCCTTCTGCCTTGCCCTTTCTTCTATATACTTCCCCCATATTCCCTGCCCCTGTCGCGCCTCCTTCAGCATCTCCCTCAGCTTCCGTTTCCCTCTCCTGCATTCCTCGTCGAACCATGACCTTTCGCCTTCCCCTTTTCTAATGTTCTTCGTCTTTGTAGCCTTAATCATCTCCCTAACAATCTCCTCTATACTTTTTACACCTCCCCAATCTACTTCTCTCAATTTATTTTGGTAGTCCCTTCTCGTTTCTTCGTTCCATACATTCACCTGCCTCAGCTCTTCTTCCCCTTCCTTTTGCTTCTTCCTTCCTTCCCCCCATAAGTCCACCTCAATTGGTAAGTGATCTGATTCCGCTCTATTTCCTACCCTAAATCTACACACTTCCCTCTTCACCTCCTCGCTCGTTATTACCAGGTCTATCACTGATCTCCCGTTGGGTCCTACGTAAGTAAATTCCCCTTCTTTATCTCCATTCTCGTGTCCATTGAGTATTTCCCAGTTCCCTTCATCTATCCATTCTAACAGAATCTTCCCTTCCCCATTCACTACCTCATCCTTTGATCTCCTCCCATCTATTTCCTCTCTCTCTCTCCATCCCCTCCATCCTATCACCGTCGTATCTTTTCCTATTCTTGCGTTCATGTCCCCTCCCATCACAACCTCCCCCTCTTCCTGCTCCATTATCTCGTCCATTTCTCCTGTCACCGTCCTGATTTGTTGATTACTGTACACTGTGTAAATTCCCCACTTCTCTCCATCCCTCATTATCATTCTACCCTGGATTGCCTCTGAATCGTACCGCCCCTCTTTAACCTCCTCCCATCTCTCTTTCACTCCTGTTATTATTTCCCCCTTCGCCCTTCGCCCTTCCCCTTTTTCTCTCTCTCGTGGCTGCTCTACACTCCCATCTGTACCCGGCCGGCATGTTTTCTTTATATCTTGCCCACGTCTCCTCCTCTACCCATGTCTCTGTCAGTCCAATGTAATCAAACTCTTCCATGTATTCCCTCAAGTCTCTGTTGACTCCTCCCTCCTCCTTCATCATCCCCTCCTCATCACCCCCTCCTCCCCGTCCCCCCTTACTCCGCTCTCCTCCTGCCCCCTTCATCATTAGTTTTTTGGTCTTAGAGACCCCGTATCCCCCTCCCATACTAGCCATGTATTCTCCACTTTCAACTTCTTATATCCCATTCTTACTCTTACCTTGGTCTCTTTCCTTCTTCGCATACTTCCAGATTTCTCTTTGTACTTCCCTTTCCTTCTCTGTCAGGTCATTGTCTATGTACACTCTCGTTCCTCCTAATTTCGCCTTGTTATTCATAACTTCCTCTTTTTCCCCTTCTGATGCAATTCTCACCAGTACTATCTCCTTTCCATCTCTCCCCCCCAGCTTGTACGCCTCCTCTAGCCCCACATCCACCTGTAATTTTTCTCTTAGCCATTGTTTCACTTGTTCTCTTTCCCTTCCTTTTTCTACTTCTAGTCCCCTTATTACGATATTCTTCCTTTTCTCCTTTTTTTCCATATATTCCACTTTCTCTTCTAGTTTTCTTATTCTTTCTTCTGCCTCCATCCTTTCCTTCTTCCATTCCTGTTCCACTCTCTTTCTCCATTCCCTGTCTTCCTGCCTTTTCTTCTTCATCTCCATTATCTCTTTCTTAGTCTCCTTTACCTCCTTCATCATCTCCTTAATCATCTCCATCAAGTTCTCCATTGTCTTGTCTTTCTCCTCTCCGCTACTTTCCACACTCATCCCCGGTGATCTGCGCGTTCTCCGGCTCCTCGTGAATATATCCGGTTCGTTCCTTTCGCCCCCTTTTTCTTTCCCGCCCGCGTTTGCCATGTTAGATTTCGCGTATTTCCGTTATTATCTTTCCACCTGTATATTATACGCTTTCGCTTCGCGTACTTTTTTTTCTTCCACACACCGCTCGCCCGGTTAAACCTTTCGCGCACAAAAAAGTCTGCAAGAAGTACGGCCGCGCTGCCGTCCGATAACGCGATCGTCCCGTGTCGCACCTCGACTTTCTGTTATGACCGTTTACTCGTCCGCACTTCTTACTACCGCTCTGATTTTTTGACCTTCTATTTCACTATTGTCTATCTACCCGACCGAACCAAATTCACCTACGTCGTATCACTACTTCCCCTATTTAATTTGCTATCTACGGAGCACCGATTACCACGTGTTTCCACTGCAAGAAATCTGCCTATCTTTTCCTCTTCTTAATATTGATCGCTTAGTAGAAATTAAAAGAAAATATGGGCAATAAACTTACCATTAGATGTTGGGAAGTTTCTTCTGCAGTTTGAAAATACATTTGTGTTTACAAAGTTTTGTAAAATGTCCTGCAAGTTAGAATTTCGGAATGGCATTTAAAATTTGGTTGGTCAAATGCCCAAACGTGACATTCTGGCCATTTATAGAAACCAAAATATTTCTAAGACAACAATTTACCGCGTCATTAAGGAATGCGAGGAAGGTGTATGAATCTTCCCAATACGGGTCGCGCTCGAGTTTTGAATCATGCGAAGCTTCAGAACTTCATTGAATCTGCAAGAAATTGAAAATTAATTTCAACGAGAAGATTTCACATTTCCCATATGATAGCCAAGAAAATTTAACAGAAATAATTTAAAATATTGAAAGCGACAAAAATATCCAAAATACAAGGCTGCTCAATTAGAGAGGATTCCAAGATGCTGCAGACAATTAAGATTGGAACATTTCAGAAATAATGCCACGATAGTTTTAGACAAAGAAAAATATTTTACATTATCTAACTCCGAAATAAACGGGAACGTGGGCTATTATACAAACAACATTGAGAACGTTCCTGATGATGTGAGGTATAAGAAAAAAATCAAATTTGAGGACAAGGTGTGGTGTGCCATTACGGAAGGTGGTTTTTCAAGATCTTATATTGGACGAGTTAGGGGCGAAGTTGCAAATGCAGACATTTATGTTCGAAAATGTTCCTCCTAAATTAGTGAATTTTATTCAAACACATCATGTTGATGATAAGATTATGTTCTGGCTGGATCTGGCATCGTGCGATTATGCGATAAGAATTCAAAATGTCCCATGTGTACCCAAAGAGGATAACCCGTCGAATGTTCCACAAGCACGTCCTATATAATAGTTTTGGGGTTTGCTCGGTAGAAAAGTTTACGAACGTCGGTCGGGAAGGCCCACAATGAAGAATTTTAATTTAAGGAACAATTTTGATTTATTTTTGTAGGGGTGTTATTTAATATAATTTGGCAGGATATCCATATTTTTAGGAAAAGGCAAGGAGATGGTAGTCAAAAAGACAAAATAAAAAATGTTCAATAACAGGTCGATATTGGTCAAGAAGTTACGTAACAGCTCGTGAGACATTGAAGGTTTCGTAATAGAGTAGGTAGGGACACGTAATTTCATCATAGGTCACGTGATCCGGGTAGCTTTATTTACTAGAATTATCAATGCTAATTTTAGAAGCAATGAAAAGCTGTGGAACAGTAAAGACCATACACTTTGATAAGGTAAGAAAGTAGTTAGTAGACGTAAGACGTAAAGGAAGAAGAGAAGTAAGGCAAATGAACGAGACAAATACAAGACTATAGTCGCTATAAGAATGCGAGGATGGAAGTTGGGACAAAAATGAATGGAAACTACTTCTAGGGTCAAATAATTTTCTTCAGCCCATGTAAAAAGCTAAGAAGGAAGGAAATTCCAAAACTAATTAATATTAAAAGGGAACATTCTAAAGCAAGAGAATGGACCGATGGAAACAATAGTTCAAGGAACTAACGGAGTTAGAACAGGAAGAGGACGATCAGGGAGAAGAAGTACAAGAAGGAGACGGGGGCGAGACAACCATACAACCAATTACAATAGAAGAAATCATGGCAGCTATCAGTAACATAAAACTAGGTAAAGCCCCAGGTCAGGATGAAATTACAGGAGAAATCTGACATGATGGCATTAAAAAAAGGCGAAGGATTGGAATACTGGAATTACAATGCCACTGTTTAAAAAGAGACCTAAAGATTGCACTAATTGCAGAAGGATCACGTTAACAAGTATTCTGGGCAAGGCATTTACAAGAATATTAGAAAGGAAGGAAAATTGGAATTAACATTAGAACAGTCACAACATGGCTTCAGAAAAGGTAACACGATTTGATATTCATCAAAATTAGGACAAAACTATTAAGAAATTAGACAGAAATCCACATGTAGTACATAAATTAAAAATGCATTCGACAGGCTAAATAGAAAAGATGCATGGAAAACTTTGCAAATGAGAGTAATAGAGACAGGCACGATATAAATTAAAAATAAAAACGACGAATCCGCAGAATTCGAAACAAAGATGGCCCTAAACAATGGGTGCGTACTGAACCCTCTATTGTTCTCAATAGTTCTAGACGAAGCTTTAAAGAGAAGTAAAGAGAAATCTAAAAAGATGAAAATAGGATCATGGGCAATGAAATGTGAACAATAGTAGAATCAAGCCTCGGGGATAACATGACACTGAAATCAGAATCTAAGGAAAAACTGCGACATAACCTCGGAATGTATCAAAAAGATCTCAGGGAAAGAGATATGCAAATAAATACAGCGAAAACAAAGAGAATGATAATCGAAACAGACAAAGGCAACACGAAATTGAAATTCAGTTATCTGGGGACAGTCACAGAAGAGAATGGAAAATAGACCAGGAGATAACAGAGAGAATATAAAAAGCGGAAATGTTAAACAACATTCCTTGACAAAATGGAAATGGCTAAAGTTATAGAAACACAAGTGTACCAGAATGTGTTGGTGGTTCATTTATATACGGCAGTGAATCATGGATATTAATCAACAGAAATAAAAGCAAGCTGACAGCTATAGAAATGGGACTTTTAAGGGATATCAAAGGGGTCACTCGAAGAGATAACGTGAGGGACACGATAGTGAGAGAAGAATTAAATATAAAACCGGTTGAAAGACTAATAGAAGGAAGATACCTGAGCTGACTAGGACACATACACATAACGTAGGAAGAGAGAAAATCAAAATACATTTTCGAAGTAAGAATAGCGGGGACATATAAGGGACATATAAGAAGGGAAGGACAATTAAGAAAAGCTGCAGAAAAACCGAACATCCAATGGAACGCAACTGGTGCAGGTTAGAAAGTTATAGAAATCAAAAGTGTATGAAATACCTGTAAATGTATGTAATGTAAAAAGATAAAATGTGAACATAGCTCGACAGCTAAGGGTAAAAGACCTCAAATTAAATAAGATAAATAAATAAAAACTAATGTCCTTTATTTTAATAAAATTTCCTAACAAACTATGTAAAGTTAAAACACTTTGTTGTAAATATAATTGAAAAATAATGTGAGTTCCTTTTGCAACATCGAGTTGTGTAATCTCCATCTACAGATTCAGAAGACAATTCTTCATCGAGTAAGTGATTTAAAGTAGGCCGTATTTTTCAGCACCAGATCTTTCGAACCGAATGTTTCTTTTATATTTTCGTTTATTGCAGCAACTTGTACTTTGTATCCTTAAGACATAACGTATAATGTGTTAATGTTATGTCTTCGTGCAAGAATTATTTTCAAAATTAAATAATAAACAAACGTATAAGTTTCTGAAAGGGGCAGTAGGTAATTATATTTATATAATACCGTACTTTTCACAATTTGTTAATAAAGCGGATTTACATCTAGACTTGGCATTATATATTTGAGTTGTGATATTCTCGTAACATTGAACGAAACAAGTCAAAGTCCTTGGTAGTCCTTATATTGGCACAAGGCATATAAAATATAATTAAACGTTTTAGTCGCGACCGTAATAATTTCTATTCATCCTCGTGAAATACGTTAATTTCGACATTGTCTGTCGATTATGTAGTTCAAAGACATTTATGTTACGAGCAGGGCTATAAACTCTTTCAATAGTTTGGTATAAATTTACATTGCTGTTCTATTGAGCAGTGTCCACGTTAGTAGACATAATGAAACATTATAATTGGTGTAAATGATAATTTCGTTTGATTTTGAATGTTTGTTCCACGGAAGTTAATTAATAATAATTAATATCAAAGTAATGTTTGAAAATATATTTATTTTCATCCCTTGAACACGTTGTTCAATTATAGCGGTCTATTTTCGAATCACCCAGTATGTACCCAGGATGTACTGGGTGTTGTTATAGCATTCTGTTACAATCATGTTACATCTGAATTTTGATATGTTATCAATGGGCGCCATTGCGCACTGCTGCTATAAATATGACAAGTCGATTATTATCAGAATTACTGAAGAACTAATTTCTATAATTACTTTATAAGTTAACGACGGCTTAATGCAATATAAGGATTTAGTTTACTAAACGTGACCTGTCAGAATAATGGCTGATGACTCCAACAGTCGACTATAACTCCACCTTCGACTGGCAACAAATTGAGTTATCTTGCCCCCTATTGAATTATATTATGGGCCACGTAGAAAATTGTGCAAGAAGGGAACACACGCAGCAATTATTACTAAACTTGGCCTGTGTCGAATTGAACATTTCATAAAATAGGAGTTAGGCATTAGAATTGGTTTGCATATAATTTCGACAACATCAGCTCATTAAGTTGACCAGAGAGAAGAGAGACAGAAGCAAGCATGATTTATTCTAAACACGTATGGACGAAATATCTTCATGCTTCGTTTATTGAAAAAGACACGCAACAATTGGACTGCAAGACAACAAGATAAATTTGCAATTAAAGCCGAGCAAGGTAAGTAAGTCCAAGTCTAGTGCAATTGGCATAGGTGAGTGGGCTTATAATATTAAAAAATCGTATTCACAATAAACAGCATAAGTTCATATGTATCCTTGTGCAGATGTTATCATCACACAAAGGTAATTTAATACTTTTTTCTAATGTAAGATTGATTTCATCTCTAAATAATCAGAAATACTCGGTATTTGTTTACATTTTAAATTCTTTTGGTGACCAAAATTGTGATCTTTTAACGTAAATTATTGTGTGTCAAAGATTTATATCGTACAATGTTGTTTAAGTATTGTCACTGATATTTATATCTTTGCCTCGTCATTTGTCAATATTTCTCGAAATTTTTGAAAGTCATCTACGTACTACGATTCTAGTTGAATTTTTAAATCCCATATGGTGTTTAATCGAGACGAAAGAAAGCTATATTTTTTGTTGATATTGTTGTTGAAATGTAATGTAAATTTTTTTTATCTTATACAATAACGAGCTAGATAAAAATCTTATAATTGTAAGAAACGTCGAGATAAATGTATTGCTTGCAAGTGCATTCAATTCAAAACATTTTTATAATCTATAAAATATGTCATGGTTATTGATTGACTACAGCACAGATTGACGTATCGCAGATAATTGATCAATAATTAATTAATTATCTGTCAATCACCTGCAGGTATTTAGCAGCAAATATTACACTGGGTGTTTGTAAATGATTAGCCATGGTTAGGAACAAGGTGTCGAAGCAAAACGAAAGCAATATGTAAATGAGCAAAAAGTAAATATGTAAATGCAAGGAATATCTGGGATGAGTCAATTGGAGGAAGTAAGAATGGCGAGCAGGAAAAGAAACGAACAGGCACTAGCATATAATACCAACGAGTTGAAAAGTATTTAAAATGGGCACCAGAGAGCGATGATAAACGACCAAAGTAATACAGGCTGATTTGATGGTACTGCAAATGGGAAGAAAATGTATGAAGGACTTGGAAATAAGAGTGAAGCCATACCCACTGAACCATGGAGATCATGTAAGATGCAACTATTAGAAGGACGAGCATGTTGAGTGAATGAATGCACCATTGAAGATGAAGACGGACGAACCTAATAAAGAAGGGTTGAGTAAATAATTAGCTTTGACCACTGCATACACCAACTAGAGAAATATTGGGTTTGGGTGTAGCTGTGTCAACTCATACGGACGCATTAATGTAATTAATGCCCAAAAGATATGCCAAAGTAGTAAAAACTACTGCTAATAATGCATGATATGCAAGGAGAGGTAAAGGAACGAAGAACTACGATCACCTGCCTGATGAATAGTTGTATGTGGTATAGGTTTGGTTTGTAGAAGAAGAAAAGGATAAAGGATAATGAGAGAGTGCAAAGACGATTGTTCGAGGACACGTTGACTTGGGCGAGATTAGGAATGTTGTAATATTGCGAATAGTAATGACAAAATGGTGGAAGAGTTAAGCCATACCCGCTGAACCATGGAGATCATGTAGGATGCAACTGTTGGTAGGACGAGCATGTTGAGTGAAAGAATGCACCATTGAAGATGAAGACAGACGAACCTAATAAAGAGGGGTTGAGTAAATAATTAGCTTTGACCACTGCATACACCAACTAGAGAAATATTGGGTTTGGGTGTAGCTGTGTCAACTCATACGGACGCATTAATGTAATTAATGCCCAAAAGATATGCCAAAATAGTAAAAACTACTGCTAATAATGCATGATATGCAAGGCGAGGTAAAGGAACGAAGAACTACGATCACCTGCCTGATGAATAGTTGTATGTGGTATAGGTTTGGTTTGTAGAAGAAGAAAAGGATAAAGGATAATGAGAGAGTGCAAAGACGATTGTTCGAGGACACGTTGACTTGGGCGAGATTAGGAATGTTGTAATATTGCGAATAGTAATGACAAAATGGTGGAAGAGCAGACAAATTATACATGAAGTGTGGGAGTGTAGAAGAGTTGGAAAGATTGAACAGAGGCCTGTATAAGAGAATGTAAAATGATTCAAAGAAATAGAATTGTATGAAAGGGAAGCAGAGAGAACAAAGGAGAAGAGTCGCATAGAATGAATGAATGAGATATGAATGAGAGTATGAGATTTTCTTAAAAGCTTGTACATATTGTATATCGTATTCTGAAGCGAGTGCAAACGATACATGTAACCAAATTGTTAATATTTTTCACCGTAGAAGGCAGACCGGCAGATGTTGCTATTGGTTCGGTTAAATACGGCATTGGAGTCGATTATGCTCCTTCACCTTCTCATAGTCTTCGATTGCCGAAGATGATATTTTTGCAATTTGATTTAATGCTTGGAAATAATGAATTAATGCGCAAAGACAAATTCTACAAGCCGAGGGAAAGTACATGTGGAACGGCGGAATTTAGTTAATTCGTTGATCGATCGCGATAGCATTTATTTTTTGGTATGCATTTTGATACAGTAGGAATATTGGAAGTATGGGGGGAATATAAGGAGATATAAGATGAAGAAGTAACACAAGGGACAGATATGGCGACGGATAAGAAAAAAGAACAAAATAGACATAATAACGGAAATGGATAATTACATGGTATTTATCTCAATATAATTATACTCAATAGCCATCAATATTTACACTGGCAGACTGGAGATGAGACTAAGGAAGGAATAAAAAAAAAACAATCAAAGTTAGAAGAGGGACAAGAAGCATATAGGGAATGGGTTCAAATACAAGATTACATTAGTAAAACATAATGGATAAAAGAATAGAAAAAGGGGAAGATTCATACATGACACGTATAGACCTAAAGTATTTATGTCTATAAGCTGTTAAGTGAGAAGAGGCATGGAAGAAAAGAAATAACAGGAAGCATATCAGCAGAGGCATTAATCAAGGCAATTTGAATTGGAAAAAGGCCTGAAGCAGATACAATAGTCAAAGTCTTTTTTGCATAGTATATATAGTTGAAATAATAAAAAAATGTAAAAATGAGATACCAATTATGAAACCAGAATTCATAATATGGATAATACGGACGTCATATGTTTCTACCAGATCCAGAAATGAAAATGTAGAAAATAATTAAAGAATAGAGTAGAATATAATAGAATAGACAGAAAAAGGAAAGATACAAGACTAGATGTGATCTATATTAAAGAAAGTATAGAGGAGGTGACAATGTCAAAGTCACCAGGAAAAAATTAAGAGAAATTTCTGAAATAGAAAAACTGCAGCAGGACAAATTAACAACAAAATTGGTAGAGAAATAGTTGGGTTGGGTTGGGCACTCGAAGGATAATGGAAGGTAGATGTGATTGAAGAAAACAACTTTGTAGACCACGAAGAAATGTTTAAGGAAAATATGAGGAAGAGGAAACGAAGCAAATAGGAAAAGATAGCAGCAATTGATGATGTGGATGAAAATGCCAAATATGGTATAAAAAAGACATAAAAAGGAAAGAACGAAACAAGAGTACACACTTAAAATGTTTCTAAATTTTTGTATTTATCTTCAAGTATATTGGTGTAATTAAATTTTATTTTATTGCAGTTGGATTAATAATACGTTATTCGTTCGACAACCTTGTGCAGCTTTTCCTATTTCAATGAAGAAATTTAAAAAATGTTCCATGAGTTTATGTCGATACGGAAATATAGGAAAATTTATCGTTTCTCGCATAATGAATACACAATTGTGAAACAGCATTAATTTTCATTATTTGCTTTTAATTAACCTTAGGGTTGCTTCCAAACTCAGTCAATGAAGTTCATTGTTAACTTTTTTAGAAGTGTGACGGTAAAACGCTTTGACTTTAACCATGAAATAATGACGAGCGATGCATGTAAATGTGTCAATTACACTGCTAATTGATGCATACACATGGAAAGTACCCATAATAATTGTGTTATTAATAGTAATCCATTATTGTATATTAGTGCACGTTGTTTATGACTTTGTACGTTTTTATAACATTTTTATAACAGTGACATTCTACGTCGGAATGCACAATTAACCATTATTTGATTCAGTAAATATGTAATGAATAAAATAAGTTAAAAATTATTAATGCTATATACGGAGACGTGCCATCCAGATTTGTCTTGTGACGAATTGAATTCGTATTTTTGAAATAAATATTGGTAAAATCCTATATATGTAGGCGTAGATAAAAAATGTAGATATCGTAAATCATTAAAAGGTGAGTATGCTACAGACCAAGTAAGTAGGTAATTATGTTGTATGTTGATATAAAATACAAATAAATTGCCTGATTACACGATAAAATCGATTTCAGAATATAAATAATATACCAAATAATATACTCGAAGTTCTGCATTGTCTTACTAAACGAATTTCATGTGCACCCCGATAGCAGGATTTTGTTCATTGACTGAAAGCCCGGTGGACATCTCCATGAGTTTGTTTCAGTTTAGTTTCGTATATTCGTATATTCTCATATACGTTAATCTACCGATATTAGCTATACAAGCTACAATGCTTCTACGCAGAGCTTCAGTATGAATAACAGTTTCGTTGTCCTTAAAATGTATGCAGATTCTTCATGCATTGAAGTTCATTTAGATTTTCGTCTTCGCTCGTCACTTCTTTGTCCAAAAATTGCAAAATGTGATTAAAAAAAAATTTGAATCACAAATTGAAGATTACATTAATTACCACAGACTTTTGCAAATACTGTCAGATTAAATAAATAGCGTAGACTGAAATATTAAAAGAAAAAAATGGAAAAATCATTGTTCGATATGAAATAACGTCGTTTATAAAAATGTGTTAAATAAAATATTTGATTTGAGTTCATTTGGTTTTTGTTCATAATTGTCGTTGTTATAAATAAAGATTGCATTCCTCTCCTGGACGGCTTTTAATCAAAGCCGCAAAATTGGAAATGTGAAATTAAAATTTCTTAAATATAAATTCGGCGTCCATCAGAACTGGTAGTCTCATAACGTGTTGATATTAATTTGAAATGCCCTTTTTTATACTAAGAGGCAATTTCCCTTCTACGAATTTCATGGCAGGATTAATGATCTGAAACAATGATTTTTATAATTTAATTAAAAATTAAATAAATTAGAAATAATGAGGACAAGGAAATAATGGTCTTGGGTTGGACTGGGTTGGGTTGGGTCGAACAAAGAATCGGTAAGGTCCACCAAGACGAAGAAAATGGAATGGAGACAGTAGTTGAAATGGAAGTGCAGACAGAAGAAAAGTAACAGTTTTCGTTTCTTCAAATGATGATGAATTTAAAATTGACGAGAATGATGAAACCTAACAAATAAAATCTGAAAGAACGATGAAGAAAACGGAAACACGAAGAGATAAAAACCATTAATAAAAATTTAACAGACATGATGGAAACAAATAATGAAAAGTTGAGAGTAAACTTCCAGAGGTGAACGAGGAAATTGAACACCTAAAACCAAAAATGTGAGACAAAAGCCAGGCTATCATAAATGAAATGAATCATGAAATCGAAAAAAGTAAAAAAATCAAAGAGATAAAAATTGTTATATCAAAATACAAAGTTCAAGATGAGGTGAATGACGATGTGGCAGAAGTGGTCAATAGTTATGTAGTGTTTTTGTACTAATTTATGTTATAGGAGTGCAGTGAAGTAAAGAGAATCACTAAAATTCTTTAAAACAATATTTAATGAACCATGTTTATTACAAAGATGTGTGAAAGGAGTAAAAGTAAACAAATTAGTATACAAATTATTTATTTATTTATAGATCTCGAGTGTTCGAAGTTCATAGAAAATTAATTCAGTTGCTTAAGCGAATTTCAAAATAACATCAATGCAAAAAGCTCCGAGGGACACTAATGTAAAAAGCTCTCGGTGTACATGAGACAGCTCAATCATCTGGCATGGGGATGAAATTCTGGAATAATTATATTATTTTTGTTTATTAGATCGACTTCGAGCGTGTTTTGAGAAATCTAACCCCCTGTACTACAGAAAATGTATCTGAGAAAATACCAATGTCATCTTAAATGTATAGGTGAGTCGTAGTTGCGGTTCAACGTCTCGAACATCTTAACTTAAAACTTAAATTAGAGTCTATTCTGGAAACTAAAACAAAACCCACCCACCGAAAACAATAACAACCGTTGACGCGCAATGGATTGATAGTTCGGGCTTACATAGTACAACATTGTTTTTTCTTAAACAATTATATGATAAAAGCTAATCCAGTTTGAGTTTAAACCACTTGTATAATAAAAGTGTTGTGTTTGATTTATATCATGATTATCGTGCACTTCTTTATCTAATTTTTATTACATTGAAAATTGTGATATGATTAAAATTTAAAGTAACCTCTTGAAAATCGTATTCGAACATTTTTTTGCCAAACGAATTAACATTTAATAAGTTATTTATCTAATTCTAGGAAACAGTCTACCATCATCCAGTTTAAAGTGCAACTGTTTTACAGTGCCCAGGTGTTATGGATCGATTCGACTAATTTATATGAGGCTACATAAAACAATAATAATCTATTTATTGGTGACAATATTTCCAATAAATATTTTTTTTTGTAACCCGTTTGTACATATTTCATATACGCAATTGCATGACAACGCAGAATTATTTTATATTGGAAATTTAAATATGGTGTGTTATAAGCTAAGCTTATCTCTTTCACTTTCTAATAATAATGGGCCTTCCAAATAAATTGTACACAACATGGGTTCTAAGACAATTCCTTGCGGAATTACTTAAAACATTTCTCACATATTATTTCCTGTTAGTGAGGTCAATAAATATGAGGTTCATTTCCCCTTTACGTATCATATATTTTCGCCACTTATATTTTTCCTTTGTGTCCTCGTTTTATTTTAACTTAAAACATTTCCCCGACAATAATTAGCCCTTTGGAGCAGACCTACCTATTTATCAACTAAATTGAAATCCCATTTAATTATTAATTTAATAATAATTTAAGAATATGTTCGTTAAGAAAATAAGGTGGTAACATTAGGAATGAGCCACCCAATGAGCAATGACCAAACCACGTGTCTAATTAAAACGTCTACATGCATAGATACCGCCGAATGAAACTAAAAGACTTATTAGAACATTCAAAGAACCCATCGTAGCGTCTAAATGTAATTTTATGCTAATTTCTAGAAAAAGGTTAACTCAAAAACATTAATTTTCTGAAATAAAGCGGTAACAAGAAAAATTGTTGCGAATTTAATTTTATTGGGTTCCTTACTTTGAACTGCGAATAATATTATTAAATTATTAATAAATATTTTAATCAAAAAATAATTTACATTTACTAATCAATGTTCTTAAATCTTTTCTACGAATATAAATAATTTATGTTTGAAATCAATTTAGATTTACGACTTGAAGAATTTCTTAAATTTACATTTTTATTTAAATGGAGATATTATTTTAAATCAAGTTGGAAATTAATTTTCGTTAACGTTGTTTGAATGTGCGAATGAATTTAATTTATTTTTTCTAGGTAATAAAATTAAGAACAACATCCACAAAATAATACTATAACATATTTTTAAATTTAATCAATTTTATTCCGTAAATGTAAATTATATACCGAAACGAAAAACTAAAACAAGTTTTATTATTTGCTAACAAGGTCGTACGGCATAGTTACGAATAATTAACAGTATTTAGATAAATTTACTTTCATATGCTATTTGTATGTACCTGATTTAGAAGTAGTGTAGAGGAATACGAACATCTGAACCTTACTCCATCTATAATGTTTTATGGTCAACTATTGTGAAAAAGTATTAATAGATTTTGGGCCCTATCATCTGTCAGGTTACAGATCTGCAAATATCTTATCAATTAGAATTGTATTTGTATGAAGCGTTGATTATTGTGCTGAGTTTCGGTATTTTAGATAATAGATTTTTTCAAATATTAAATTAATAATTTGAAGAAAAATAACATGTCATGTCACATTAGTTTTTTATTCGTCTTCCAAAGTCAAAATTGTCTCAAATGGTAGGGATAATAATATTAAGTAGTAGTTCGCAATCATTTTATCTTCAAAGTCAACTAAACAAAGGTGCGTGTAGTGTCAGTAGTGGGTGGAATATAATTAGCGACACGACTTGAAACATTTTGCTGGAACGTAAGTGCAAACAAACATTTCCATAGTAGCTCTAAACCGTGAATTTTGAATTTGTGATTTTTATCGGCGTTTCCGTGTTTAAATTACATTATTTTTGTAAGAAATTGTATTAATTATAAAAGCGACATTAAAACATATTTTTTCACAAGTTGTGCTGAAAGTCGACCAAGTAAATATTATTATCATAATGTGTATATATAAAGAAATTATGTTTTCTTTCGTTGAGAATGATTTTTTTGCGAATAAAAAAAAATGATTTTTTGATACGAGTGATAATTTCTTTGATCGAGTGTATCGAGGTTTTTAATTAATTCGTTTTAAAATTTATGGTTAAACAAAAATTAATAGAACTGAACAATGAAATATCAGTAACATTTATAAAACACAATTCATTTTATAAAAAGTGTTTATATAAATATTGACCAATAACCCATAGGCATTTAAAGGTAAATGAACTATGGAACTTTAATGAAAGTAGGACATAATAGAACATTAAATTAATTAATAATATATATACAATTTAATAGGCCTGGTAAAGCTCGTTGTTGACCTTTGTTAGTAAATATATCCAAAGAATTAAAATAGTACAGATTTTGAGTTCGATGTAGACGTCTGGTATATAACGAATATTTAAAAGCATCGGAAGCAGTGCGTAGGCGTTTAATTGATGGGACGGTGGTGCCTAAAAAACACATCACCTACAAGTCTACGAGCCGTGTTCTAACAACGACGATATTATTTTACGATTTTTCCATTTCGTACATTTCGATGGGGGGAGGGCTGGAGTGTAACATATACATTTAAAAATAATAAGAACATGTCGAAGTTTAAGACAATGTCTAATCTTCTTTAATATTTAGGATCGGATTGACTGCACATATAAATATTGGTGCTTGTAAACTGTATGCAATTTCTATGATACTTTTGATAAACAAGGAGAAATAACATAAACATTATCATCAATTATAATAATACACTTAATTTTAAATTGAACACTATGGACGGCAAAGAATTTTCCAAAATTAGTAATACAGAGAAAACTCAATCATCGATTAAAATATTTAAAATAATGCTTTGGTATGACACGATACTTAAAAATCATAGGCGAATTGTTTAAAAATGCAACTGATAAATCATATTTAACATTATTGTTTATTATTTGAATACACATGTAGAGCTCTTATTTACTATTATTATTTTACCAATGAACTTGCCAAAAAATGTTACCAAACCTAAAAACGTTACCTAATTTAGATTATACGAAAGTTATGAAAACTCGCCGTTCGAGTAGCACCGCCACCAATCAATTACTAATACAAAACACTCAACAGTGAGGACTAATTGCACAGTATTATTACCTAGAGCTGCTCAAAATTATGCTCTGTTTACAAATCCAACCTTAATAAATGTTTATTGCATGTTTGTGAATGACTGCGTTTGTACGATATGATCTGGAACATATGACCACTAAACACGAAAGAAAGGTGAATAAATATGTGAATAAATAGAAGTGAAATAAGTATGCGGCAGATTGAGAAAATATAAAATTGAACGGGTCCAATAACACATGAGGACATGTATCTATTATTCCGACCGGAAAAGGATAAAGGATAGTAAAATAAAAGTTTTGTACAATGAATTAATCACTATTGATATTTTAGACCACACATGGTCAATTAGCATGCAGTATATTACGAACACGTAATTCGTTGTGCCAAACAGATTTTGGCTGGACACTTATATTCGATATGTATGTATATTGTAGAAATATATCACCATTTGTATAAAACTGATATCTAGCGAATTGCAAATACATTTTCATATTATTTTAAATTTAACTTCGTCGTTTTTTGCGATTGAAAGTTAATAGAAAATTTTCAATTATATGATTTATTATTTAAATATTATTAATTATTATTATTAAAATTAGACTCGTATTTTACGATTTAGCGTTGATAATTTTATATGCGAAGTTGAAAAGTATTTGTTTGCCAGATAATTCAATCTAGAAAATGAATTCGGTTTTCTCGAGTTAATTATTTTTTTTAATAATTTGGCGCCCAAGGTGACTCTATAAACTATATAAACGTACCATGCATGAAAGTATGACAACTTATACATATAATTTTTTTTAATCGATTTATTTGAAGATACTAATGGACCATTTATTAGTATTTATCGTTGATAACATTGCACTAATACACGTACAATTCTTTTCCATTTATGGATTTCGTATGTATATTAAACTTTACAATATTGGGATCAGTTAGAAGTTATTTAGGTAATGCGCATACAAGTATGTACATTCAATGTCATATTGCCGCAGCATTTAACTGTTTACAACTTATGCGAACCATTAAATTAAGTTGTTTTTCTCAAGAATGAACAACATACTTATTACATAATATACCTAGGTGTTATGAATCACTCGAACAAGTTGGGCACGAAATTATATGAAAATATTTTGAAACCTGCTAATGTTGTTTAAAATATTTATTTTATTTTAATATATTTTTAAAGATATGATCTGTTTCCTGTTTGCAAAATATTAATCGCATGTAAAAATAAATGTGTTATTTTTAAAGATATTCTTTTTCAAATTTTGAAAAAAACACAATTTTTCAATAACATCACGTCCTTCTCTCAGATGCACTTTAAACTAAGTTGCATGTAAGGTTGTAAACATAACCTTGAAGAAAAATTCCAAGTCAATGTTCTTCAATTATAATACCACACAATAACGTCGAACCCATGGTTTCGTTAAAATTGTAAGGATGTCGTCTTCGATCGTGATATGAAGAAGCAGCAAGAATGTATTATTGCATTTTCTATAATAATGTTGTTGATTGACATGAAACCTGGTGGACATCTTCGTCAGTTTGTTTTTGTATCGTACAAGAATTTTCGGACGGAAATATTCTGTTCCCGATCACGTCGATCGATCTGGAAATGTTTTGTTGCTAATTGCGTCCACGGAATTTTTAATGGCTGTATTAACGTCGCTCATAGTTTATAATAATAATAATAATTATTATTATAACAAATTTGGTAATATTATTCCTCATGTTTGCATGTCAAGTAAAATCGACTTTACTGATCTCCTGATAATATGATGTCTCTTGATCGACCAGCACGTTAAGTAGTATGCGTGTTTATCTGTCAAGAATAACTCTCTGCGTATTAAAATTAAATTTAAATTGCGGCTTTTGTTTCATCGTAAACGGGCGAGACGTTGAATTATTTGGTCTTAGCAAATCGTTAATAAAGTACATTTGTATTGCGACCATGAACATTCCATAAAGTTAATTACCACGTCAATTCGTAATTACATTCATATATAGGTTTGCATTTAACGACTGTTGACGTTATTCGACGTCATAACATCTCTAACATGAGCTTGCTATAGCAATTAATTTGAACATATTTATAGATCTGATGGTCTAATTTGCAAAACGAGTTGTGTTGAAAAATCTAGAAATAAAGCAACGTGCCGAGTGAGCCAACAATCGAACCAGGATTATTGTTGTATTACGTTATCCGAGCACAACAATATTTAGATTACATCTGAGGAATGTTGTTAAAGTTTCTAATTAAACGTCCCAAAAAATATTTCAATTGTGCATTTGCATTAACGTTACAACAACCTTGCGTCAGAGATTTGGAAATTATTTGTTTCGTGTTTTATCTGTGTCAAAACAAATGTTGTTACGATGATGGACAATTCGTACGGCGAAAATTTTTAACCTTTTACTTTAATTCAGTTACTTCAAATAATTAGGGTAGCAATTTTTGTAATTGTAATTGACGTTATAAACAAATGCTCACATCGCATAAATGAGTACATTTTCTATTATATTTGTGGATTTAGGTTGTAGAATAGAGGGCACGCATACATCAATGTGACAAGTCTGTTGTTACGACATGCAAGCGTCATATTTCCTGATACATGAATGGATCTAATGAAACGAGGGAGAAAGTTCAGTGGGCAAAAGAATGATACTTCCGAGTACAAATAGGTACTACAAACGATTGAACGTGTGTATAGGTACAGTGAGTTATCTCAACCACCGATGAACGTGTCCAGACATCGAATAAATAATTTCACCCCATTGAAAATTCTAATCAATAAAAATTTATTCTTCAGAGCTCAAAAAGCGAATTTTGAGATACTCAGGGTATTAAATTTCCAATGGCAGGATATATATAATCATTTTTCCTCATTTCTACCCGAAGGTGTTAAGGTTATTTATGGACAAATGTTGCCCATTCCTTTCTGTCCCTTGCCATTATTATTCCTTTGTTCAATTTTTCCTCCTCCCAGGCACTCCGCTACTACATCATTCGACTTTTTCCTGGGTATCCCTCTCGTCCTCATCTCCTGTGCCCTTGCTTGTCATATTTTCTTTGGTTGCCTCTGATCTTCCATTCTTATTAAATGTCCAAACCATTTTAGATGCTGTCTTTCTATGTTGATTAGGATCGGTTCCACTTTGAATTCTGTTTTCACTATCCCATTTCTTATTCTGTCTCTCCTCGTAATGTCTTTAGTTGCTCTCAGATATATATCATTCTGCCGCTTGTATTCTACTTTTTTGCTGTTTTGTCAGTACCCAGATCGCACTTTCCCATATTTCTTTTCTTGACACACTATCAAATGCTTTCTCTACATCTATGAAGGCCATGTATATTATATGTGATCTTGTACTGCTCTTCCCTTTCCGAAACAACTTTGTGCATCCTCTAGTTGCGTTTCTATTTGTGGTTTAGTCTATTGTCCAATATTCTTTCGTATATTATGGCTATTATGCTTATCATCGTTATTTCCTTATAATTTTTACAATCTCGATAATCGCCTTTCTTAAAGATGGGCATTATTATTCCAATTTACTTATCTTGTGGGATTTTTTCCTCTCTCCAAATTTTATTAAATAGTTTTGTCAATATCTCTATACTTCTTTCTTCCAGGTTTTTAATCATCTCAGGTGATATGCCATCTTCCTTCATTTCTTCTATCTGTATTTCTTAATCGTGTTCCTCGGTTAATTCTATTATTATTTGTTTTTCTTCGTATACTTCATATCTTTGTATTATCTTTGTTGTGTTAATCATGTCTTCAAAATATTCCTTCCACCTTGCCATTATTTCTTTGTCCCCTTCAAGTATTTGTCCTTCTTTTGATTTAATGTACTTATTGTTATACTTCTCATTAGCCCTAAGGGTTTTCAGTTATAAAACAATTTCTGGTTGGTATGGCTATCGTTTTCCATTTTCCCCGAATTCTTCCCACGACTCTTGTTTTGCTGCCTTGATTACTTCTTTTGCTTTTACTCTTTGTTGTTTATATTTTATGTAGTTTTCTATCGTGTTTTCTTTCATATATTTCCTCCACATATGTTTTTTTATTGTTACCATTTCTTGTATCTTTTCGTTCCACCAGTTCGTTTGTTTTTTATGTTTATTTATTCTTATGGTTCCGCACGTTTCTTTTGCCGCTTCCTGTATTATATTTTTTAATGCTTGCCCAAAGAACTAAATATGTGTCCACATCCAAGCTCTTTAGCTCTTTCATTTCCTTTTCTATTTTCTTTTTATGCATTGTTGCTATTTTAGTTTGTCTTAATTTATAATTTCTTTACCTTACTTATTTACTTTACTTATTTCCAAGATACGTATTTTTGCCATTACTAGGTAGTGGTCTGTATATATTTCTGGGCCTCTCAGCATTCTAGTATCTTCGACTTATTTTTTATATCGTTGGTTTAGTAGTATGTAATCTATCATTGATTTCTCATTTCTACTCCTAACTTCTTTTGTATATTTATGTATTTCTTTATGGGCGAAGAATGTGTTCGTAATTATGATATTATTATTTAGACAGTAGTCGATAAGTCTTTTCCCATTATTATTTCTTATCATTTCTCCGTGCATGCCTATTATTTCTCTTGTTTCTTCCCCACTCTTCCGATAAAATCGCCCGCAACTACTAATCTTGTTTTTGCATCTTCTGTTGCTTCTTCTTATATTTCTAATAATTCCTCTTTCTGTTTTCCTCATCATCTTCGTTCGGTCCATATACTATTATTATTGTTGTACTTAATTCTTGGTGATATAGCCTCCCATTTCATTATATATTTGGTATATTTTTCTTTTATTTTACACCCTATTCCTGCTGTCGCTCTTTGGTTCATTTGTACCCCGCTGTATATCAGAAGGTGGCAATTTTTTATTATATTTTCTCCTCTATCCTTCATTTTTGTTTCAGTTAACCCCAGGATGTCTATATCTGTTTTTCAAACTCTACTAATGGAAAATACCGCTGAATTATTTGTAATATTGATGACGTAATTTTAAATCAATGTTTAGTGTTAAAGTACAACAATTTTTTTGTGTATGTAAATATTTCCAACTAAACTACAACAGTTTTTATTATTTTCATTATCTGGTACTTCTTTGATAGTTTGGTTTTTGTCTTCTCCCTTACTTTCAATTTTCTTCATTGTATTTCTCATTTTTAGGTGTCACATTAACATTAATACCCTTTTATCAATTTTCATAAATTTAGCACCGTATAAACTTGTCCGCGAATCTGATCTAAGTATAAACAATCTTGCTTTTGCTATTCAGGTGAAACTAAATCAACAATGCATAACTTGACTTAATTGGTATGTTACACAGAATTTGTAAATAAATTGAAAGCGCTGAATATTTTAACCGGTTTTATCTGGATATGCAGTGGAAAATATTAATTACAAAAGCATATTGATCTTAGATTAATTACGTGTAATTAACGATTCGACGAAGAAATTTCGTAACGTTATATTGCACAAGAAAAGTAGTTGGGTTTCGTGAATAAATTAAGTGTGCAAATATTTCATAATAATATAAAGGATGGTTGAGACCATTACTATGTGGTAATCCATATTAATATATTACAAAATATATATATATATATATTAACAACACATGGCTTTTTAGGGTCATTGTCAAGTGATAACAAATTAACAAAAAATTAATTTATACACAAAATTTTACAGAAAAGGGAGTCGGGGAAATCTTTCAACAGATTAACTACAGGATTACGTTGGTTTTTTTGAATTTCAGCAGCTTCTAACAGATTAAGCTTTGTGTCCTTTTTACCATTATGTAAGATTTTAAGTTTATTACGTTTGGGAAAAAAATATTACATTCTATAAGATGATTTGCGAATGTATCGTGATTTAATCTAAATGCTCTAAAATGTTCATTATATCGTGTTTCAAAACTTTGTCCAGTTTGGCCTACATATACACTGTTGCATTGGGAACACGAGATTTCATAAACATCAGATTTCTTTAAAGGATTGTTTTTATCTTTAGTATTAAATAATATGTTTGACAATTTGTAAATTGGTCTAAACGCGATTTGTTGATTTTGTTTTCGAAGAATGTGCGTTATGGTTTCTGTGCTTTCCAAAATAGGTTAATGTTAATGATCTTTATTTAAATTTGAAACTTTTGGATAACTGTGAGAAATTGTGTTTTGGTGTCATTTTTTATTAATTAAGTTTTGCATAAGACTAGAAGACTAGAAAACCATTCATATTTCCTAGGATATAATTTTATTCAGATGTACATTAAGGTTTTGATGTGACAATGAAATTTAAAAGGCTCTATATGCCATAGCATGATAAGCGCTAGTTTATGTGGGATGGTTGGATTTGAAGGGAATTGTAGAAAAGAAAAGAAAAGAGTCCAAATGCATTGTTTCAGTGAAATTGAAGTCGCGAAGGCTGTTGCTTTGCTTGAAGATCGTCGATCTATGTGATATGTAGCAAACCAGCTCCATTCGACGCCACCTGTTATTTGAAGAGCTTGGCATAGGTACCAAGAAACGGGTACATATTCCAGGACAATTGGACAAGGCCGTACAAGAAAAGCTACCCATCGGACGACCGGTATATTGTTATTTCTTGTCTTCGCCGACGAACTGCTACTGCTCGTGAGCTATAAAATCTATCCCGAAATGCTACCAATGTGATAATTTCCGATTTACGGTTAGAAGACGACTCAAAGAAGTCAATATGAGTTCTCGCAGGCATGTGCGAGCTCCTCGCTTGAGCAGGAATCACAAAGTTAGCCGACTAAACTTCGCCCGTGAACATTTGCAATGGCAACTTCGACACTGGAGATCTGCTTCTTACAGACGAGTCGAGGTTTTGTCTAACTGGTTGCGATGGTCGTGTACGAGTGTATAGACGTCGTGGAGAACGATACACTGCCGCGTTTCTACAGGAAGGGGACCAATTCGGAGCTGGATCGGTCATGACCGATTCAGCTCAGAATCGGTGGCATTAGTACAGACTTGGTTGTCGTACCTCATCGTCTCAACGCACAAATTTATGTTGAGACGATTCTTCAAGACCATGTTATGCCATTTGCAGACAATTTCGACCATGTCTTCATCCTACAACAGGATAATTGTAGAGTTCATAACTCTAATTTAATAACAAACTTTCTCCGGAAACATGAAATCCAAATGATGGGGTCGCCAGCCACGAGTCCAAATTTAAATGCCATCGAACACGTTTGGGATTTACTCGACAGGCGCATTAGGGAGCGTCCTACTGCACCTCATACTCTTTGGGGGTTGGCCGAGGCCCTTGTGGAGGAATGGCGAAATTTACCGCAAGACATGTCAAGACGTCTTATTCACAGCACGCCTCGACAATGTCAGGCTGTTATTGCAGCTAATGGAGGGCACAGGCGCTACTGAAGCTCGATATTCGTGCGTTGGTAGAATTTCCCTTACATTTTATGTGATAAGACACATTTCGATTTTGTTAGTCTTCTCAATAGTAGTCAAGAAAACCGTTTAAACCGAGTAATGTTGAAAGAATAATATACTAAAGTTTATACTTGCGTCTGTCTTTAATTCGAAAAATTATGCACGACTAAAGAAGTGTTCCCCTAATTTTGTTGAGCAGTCTATAACATGGAATAGTAGTTATTGGAAAGAGGTCTATGAACAAGAAAGGTAGGAAGAATGTGAAAGAACTGATTCGAAGAAGATGATAGGGGCTATGGTATGTCTGAGAAGCTATAACAACCAGTCCGAGGTAAAGGAAATGACGCAAACAAAAAGAAACAGATATAAACAGGTAGGGACGTAAGGAAGATCGAAACTTGAAAACTAGAAAAAGTAGCACTTCAAGAAGGGAAAACTAATAGTCCTATAATTTATTATAGTGTGAAGAATAAAGTATATAGGGCCCATTTTTATTTGAATAACAGTTATTTATTTATTTTTTTATCGTCAACATAAACGTTAAAATTACGCTTCAAATTCATGATATAAATTAAAACAGTGATATTTATTATTCGAATTAAATATAAATAATATCGATTTGATGTGGATTAGTCAAAAAATCAAAAATAAATCTACGAAATGTACGAAAAGTTACCTATACTCGTATCTTCCATCGTTTAAAATATTACTGGAAAACATCTGGCTGAGTCGTTGGCATACTTATTTATATGTTCCTAATATTTTCAAACATTGTTGAAATGTTGAAATGAATTCGTATTTGTGTTTATTCGGTATGTGACATTTATGCCCTTGCTTGTCACTTTAATTGTTTTTCAGTACACATTTCTATAAAAATGCAAATAGCGATTAGCCGCACTTATTGTTAATAACATATAAACATAATGTGATGAATAAAAATTGGCGGAGCCTGTGGTTTTACTATAAAGAAAAAAGAGAAAACTTATAATAACAATTATAAGATAAAAACCCCTTATCACACTTGATTTTTACAAATCTAAATACGTATTTCGGCAACTACGTTGCCATCTTCAGTAGAATCTGAAAGGATGAGTGTTAAACATAGTATTTCTAGTTAAGGTAAAAACCTTTGAAGATATTCTCTTCACTAGATCACCAGTGGGATAACACTCTTGTAATGTGATGATGTACCAAAACAATTACAAGAAAATTAATACATAATTAAGAAAAGTAATGATTAATATAGTACCTTCTACGCAATAAATTTAAAGTTTTATGAACGACCTTAAAGATTTGATCGATAGCAAGTATTAATTTTTTTCTTTAAAATCAATTGTATAATAATTTTACTTTAAACCACAACATGCATTAAATGAATTTTTATTGTTAGAGAGGAATTTCCACGGTTCTGCACCAAGCACCTTTGTTCACAAACTGTAATAATATCAACGCGTCAATACAGTATCAAGGTGACGTCGCATGTATACGACTGGAATTTATTACCTGTTTTCAAATTCTACACATTTTTGTGATAGGCTGCTTAGCATTAATATTTTTTTGTATAATATTGAGCGCTCAGAATCCGATTTGTAAGCTAATTGTAACCGTTATATTTATTTCAGCATGGAACTTTCGAACACATCATTGGACCAGACTAATACAACATGGAGTGGATCAGATGCAAGTTTTCAAGCAAATGGAGAAAAAAGGTAATCTTAATTATCTTTTGATGTGGACTTATTCATGTAATCAATCTCCCAAAGTCATGTTTTAAGGAGCAGTAATCAAGGCTCCACGCAAAAGCACATATATACATTCTTGACACTTACGATTTAATTATACTCTATAATAGAAACTAATAAAAATTCGCTTGATTTGTCTCCACATCGTAGATTAACATAAGCTATAACATTATAACACAGATCAGCTTTTTGGAGTCTTTCCAATGATGTCGTTAAAATTGTACATTCTAGTCTTGAGATATGTAGGGATTACAATTTTAAATTAGATTTACTAGATACTAGTAATGTTCCAGAAACGAAGATATGACGTATCAGTCAAAGGATCCCATTATACCAATTATCTCAATGGACAAGAAGAAGGTCGATCAAATGGGAGGAGACGATGGTCATGGAATGGGATTTAGACAAACAACGTAAGTTAAATGAAAGGTTTTACATACCAGGATTAATAATAGCATTTACATGGAATCATTTTTTCAGATATTTAGATACGTTGATGCATCTATTCAGGGGCAATGTTGGTTCTGGAATTTATGCGATGGGCGATGGGTTCAAAAATGCAGGTCTTGTTCTTGGGCCACCTGCTATTATAGTTCTTGGAATAATCTGTGTACATTGTCAGCACGTATTGGTATGTGTATTTCAACTCTGGTACTATATTGCTTGTGTTCATTTGCAATGAAGAAACCTATCTACCATCAGTACTCCACATTAAATGAAACTATATCTTATATTTTTGGTAATGAATATTCCGATTATGAAAGATATAAGAATTACAACGGAAATGCATCAGAAAGGCGAGACTATTTTTCAAAAAATCCCAGACAGGTCACTGAAGTCACAAGAAAGCTTACAATAATCAATTAATATGATCTGGTTGTCTGGTCTGGTGGACATAGTTCTGGAAACGAATTTTCCAGTGCAAATAGATGTACGAGTATATAGCGGTAGCGCATATTAAGCCAACTAACAACTGCGAGCTTTTGCGATATGTGCTGAATATATACTGAATATATAAGACAAGCATTTTGAAAACCTGGGATTTGTTTTCTGTCCAATTAGTCGATGCAAGGATCATCCACCGGCAAACAATAACTAGTTTGCGACAACACTAGAGAATTACAAACTGAAAAAGGATGTAATATTCTTGGAGATGCAATGCCTGTTATAATAAAAAAGTTTCAAACCACAATAACCTCGCCGCAGATAGGAACATATTTGATCTTTATACCGGAAAGTATTATCAATTATCAATCCCAACTCCTTAACGTCATTCAATTTATATCTATATTGATTAAATTAAATTCCTAAATCGTGCATATCATTCCTACGCCCACCAATGATTCAAACAAGCGATGCGAATGTTTGATAAATCTAATGCTGTCGCAATTTGGTCAGATTTAAATGAATACATTAGATGCTTGTCATCTGCGTACATATGCATAAGTCAATTATTCACAAACTTTTGAAAGTGACTGGTATGCATATCAAAAGCAATGGGGCTAAAATTGAACCCTGAAGGACTCCTGTGTTTAACGTCAACGACTGTGACAATCTATGCTTTTAAGATATTGTGTGGACATCAAGAAGAGCATTAGTACAATTGTGTTTAGGTTTGAAACCAGATAGTCGCTTAGGTAAAATGATAGATGATAGATGTAGATATATTTTGATTAACATGTCTATTAATCGACGTGCAGGTAGATTATTTCTCGGTGATTGAAAAATAAACTGCACTCATAAAGTAAATTAACACGCCTACTGTTAATCGACGTCACATGCGCGTCGATAGTATTGGTCGCTGATTAAAGTAATCACACCATGTGTACGCACAACATTTTGTAAGCGGTTAATTACTTCAAAGGCCTTGACTGAGATGATAAATATTAATACCGGAAAGAACTGAATGCAGATTTTCCACGCCCGAAATACGGTCATGTACATCGTTGTAGGAGAGTTGAGCGATTAGATATCCTAATTTCTTGAGCTGCTGTTGTAGAAATGATTTGGTAGAACTCACCAATCTGGTAGACGTTGTAAAATCTTCGATTGTCCATATAAATTTTACATTGACATAGTGCGAAACGACGTACCACCTGTAAGGGTTATAAAAAAGATAGCACAATAAAATGTAATAATGCAATGATGAATCACAAGGATTTTGTGCGCCATATAGACGTCAACACGCCAACACTCCTACTGTCATGTAATTGCAGTGGTCTTTATCGACCAACTAAGTTGATATTGTCCACACGCAGCCGCCGGCAATAAAGACATTGTTGAAAATACATTTCAGCGAATGTATTAAGGTGATGACAACTGTTTCGCTCTATCTTGAGCATCACATCACCACACATAACTTGATGCACCTTCAGTAGTTGCCAGACCAATGTATCAAAGGCGACTATTGAAGAAATGTTTTTGTTGGATGCCGCCGAAATTTCGCACTACACAGCTTAACATATTACATTTATTGTGATTTTGTGTTGAGCTGGGTTGGCTTGAGTTCAGGTGTTTCGCCACCAGATTTTGAATTACATATTCGCGTTTAAATTATGTACTGTGGCCAATCAAAGTGTGATGATTCGTATTGGTCCATATCTTCGATATAATGAAACTTAGTATTCTTTGAGATGTACTTTATGGGAGTTGTATAATTCGTCGCGTAATCAGAGTAAATATGCGACGTGACATTGATTGCGCCATGACCTGCGTTTATTTGCTTCATAGTCGTACTTGTTCTGATATTCAATAGTAACGTTCATATAATAACTAATCTACTGACACTTTCCACATTCGATATATGAAAGTTTGTAATCAATGTGGCTCAATCGACCGTCATGAGGATTAATAGAAGATACATGACACCAACTGATAACTTGGCACAATCGGTGGATATATAAAACTTGTGCAAAACTGTCAAAAAATACTATGGGAATACAATATTTTTTAAACGAAAATCTAATGATAATAACGTGGAAAATGTCGAAGTTGTAAGAAAAAGTAACAGCGAAAGTGAAATTAAAAAATATGCGTCAATTAAGTAAACCCAAAAAGACTAAAAACGAAAACATGTAAAAACTGTAGCAACAAAAATTAAGGTAAAACGTATTTCAAAAAGAATTCTAAAACTATGCATCTTATAAAGATAGAATAAAGTGAAATTTTCAAAAACTCTAAAACTGGTTTTCAAAAATATAAACGGAAGAATCTAACAATTATTTAAAAATAAATCGGCAGAAAACAATAAAAATAATAAAGCAAACGCGAAAAATGTTAACATTGAAAAAAAAATGAAAACGTATGTACAAATACAAAAATAGATATGCAATTACCATAATACTTAAAAAACTGTTAAAATTGCAAAAAAACAGAATTTTATTCAATTTTCATTTTAATTCCCAGTCGCATTACTATTATATACTACTTACTATATGTCAATTTCAACCCAACCACTCTTGTAAAATTAAGTATGTAACCCAACTCAAACTAACACAGTCATCAAAGTACTGAATTTTGTACTTGTCAGTTGGTTGGATCGGAGTTGAGTTCGGTTCAATTGGATCGGGTTGGGTTATGTTGGTTTGGATTCCTCAATTTTGCGCACTTCTTAACTTACAAACACTTTAAAAAAATACAAATACTGAAATTTTCATAATTTTTTTGTCCATAATTCTTCATAAGTTAATCAGTAATAAACATTTCCGAATTTCTGATCAATTTTGTCACTCAATTCAATCAAAAATATCAACATTATCTTTAAGGGATTTCCTGGCGAAATCGCGAACTTTTCGTGGCAGCCATGGCAACTGCAACTCTGCCCCGGGGAATATTTATTGTACGTTTCTAGGACTACGAATATTTTTTCAACAGCGATTTTCCAGTAATCGGTAGATTTTTCGAAAATGTTCATAATTACCATACTCCCTTACATAAATATGAGAATGAAAGTAAAAATCATTACTCTGGCATGGGTTGTTAAAAACATCATTATTTTTGAATCGTCAAATTATAAAATTAAAATAAGTGGTACAATTACAACCAACATTTAAAGAAATTCGAAAATTTTTCATAAATTTTACATATTTAATTTTAATTGAAGTTGAAAGTTGAGAAAAGAAGTATTTAATCATAGAAATTTGTAAAAATGCAGAAAAACTATTTAAATTTCCCATATAGTAGAATACACTTTCAAAAATTTAATAAAAATAAATTCGTTTTTTATTATTATTATTTTTATTATAAATTTCGATCCTGAATGAATTTTTAAAACTCTTCTGTGGTCCACAGTGAACTTTCTTATACGTAGATAAAATAATAGTAGACAAAATTTTTAAATGGTTGCCTAATTTGGCTTCATTTATCTACGTGGGTTAATTTTGCTTCACTTAACTTCTGGATTAACAAGAATAAACATTGCTGAAGTTTTTATGAATTTTATCAGTCGATTAGTTTAAAAAATGGCAATATTGTCAAAAAAGGCAAAACTATTACTTTGAGTTGGGTTGGGTTGGTTTGGGTTGGGTTCAGTTGGGTTGGATTGGGTTGCATTGCGTTGAATTGGGTTAGATTCGGCAGAGTTGTGTTTCTGAAAATGTTGAAATTTATAAATCGACAAAATAAAAAATAAGACGTAAGAGAACAATTACAAATTGCAATTACAATTAACAATTAAATAATTAAAACAATTAAAAAAATAAATTTGATACATTTAATTTTGATTGAAGTTTTACGTTGCAAGAAGCAATATAATCATAAAAATATACAAAAACGTTGCACAATTTCCCTATTTTATTAATTCTCTCAACATTTACTTTAGTTGACAAAACATTAATTCTAAGTTTACAAAATATTCAAACATACCGACAAACTGGGACAAATTGCATCAATTTGGCTTAGTTACTAAAATGATTATTTGTTTTATAAAATATTAACAAATCAATTTATTTTGCTCTCGACATTGGCGAAATTATTAAAAAATTAATAATAACAGCTGAAAATTTATCCAATTTGGTTGAATTTCATTTAAGCTGAAATATTGACGAAATAAATCGATAAATATTTTAAAGAAATGATCGAAGTCAAAAATGTAAAATTTGGAACAATGCAAATCAAAAATGCAAATTTCAATGAAGCCGAAATTGCAAATAAATTTCATATTTCCAAAAATTAAATTGTAACAAAACTTCAGATAATATCATATTCATGTCTTTGATTGGAACAGCAATAATCTGTAACAATAAAAAAACATTTAATACTAATTTATATAAAATGTATATATAAATTTAGGTATTAATCTCTTTTATTGTTTCAAATGATTGGATTTGATTTTCACGTTTGTTTTTTGTCATCCGAATATTTCATTTTAAGATATAAAAATATTTTGATATTCTACCCTGATCTGAAAATTTTCTGGTCATACGGTATATGTACAGTGGGTTACAGTTAAAGTTAAAAAAACGTTTACGTTTACTGTACGTAAAACGAAATATTTAACATCGTCATTACAATTTATTAATGATCGTCAAGTGACAGATTCGATTAAATTGAGATTTTGTGTTGACATAGCTGGAACATGGACTTCGCCCACAAAATTGTGGCATTATATCTCAGGAACGCGTGCACATATTAAGTTTGAAATTTACACCGACATAGCTGAAACAATGAAATGAATTATTGGAATAAACTACCACAAAACGACTACTCATTCATAAAAACTTAGTTTACGTAGTGATAGATATTATATAAAGCCTAATCATTAGGTGCATTGATTCGGGAACAGATCTACGATAGGGTTAGTTGGAATCGGAATGGACCATAGAACTACACGAATCGTGATTGATCGTCACCTGAATATTCATTGGAACCAGCACCAAAACAACAACATATATAAACAAGTTTATATATTCAGGCACCACAAATGACAGTTTCCATTTATGCACAGCGTATTTCTATGCGTATTATTTCAAACATAACAACGCGACGAATGCTACGCCAATTAACAGAATGTCAGTGTGGTCTACAGTTCGAAACGTTCCAAGAAAAATGTCATTTTGTTCAACACAAACATAAACAGAGCTTACATTTCTTTATTTTCTTATATAAGTGTTTAACGATAAATATGTTATCAATTTGAATGTTTCCTTTACGTTGCAGCTCTCTGCGTCAAGAAAAGTGGCAGAACTGACGGGATCGGAGCGAAGGCCGAATTTCGCCGAAACCGTTGAATTATGTTTCGAAACCGGGCCCAAAACCATGAAAAAGTTAGCGCCGTACATGAAAAAACTAGTCAATTTGTTCCTCTGTATCACCCAACTGGGATTCTGCTGCGTGTATTTCGTATTCGTCGCGACAAACCTCGAAAAAGTCAGTGGTAGTACGTCTGCGTTTTCGTTTCCGAAAAAATAATAATTTCAATTTTGTCATAATTTTACTAAATCATTAATTTAATTTCCAGGTGTGCACCTATTATGGGTGGGAAATCGATATACACTTCCACATGACAATGATATTAGTGCCGATTTTATTAAGCTGTTTTATAAGGAACCTTAAATATCTGGCGCCCGTTTCGATGTTCGCTAATATAGTTATGTTTGTCGGGATCATCATTACAATTTATTATACAACTCAAGATGTTCCAGAACTGTCTACCAGAAGATATGTTGCTGATTGGCAACAGTGGCCGTTGTTTTTTGGAACGGCTTTATACTCGTTCGAAGGCATTGGTTTGGTAAGTATTCAGATTTTGCATGTTGCACTTCCGTCTTGTTTTAATCCCCTAGGCGAACTTCCACTAGTTAATTATTTATATGTTTAGGTATTGCCGCTTCAAAATGAAATGAAAAAACCTGAATATTTCACGAAGCCTTTGGGAGTGCTGAACTTGGGAATGTCAGTAGTCACACTTTTATTCATAACAATGGGATTTACGTCCTATTTAAAATATGGAGATGAAATCACAGGAAGCGTCACTATTAACTTGCCAGAGGGGGAAATGTACGCTATAATTATATCAATACAAAATTTTTATTATGTCAATTTGATTCTAGATTAGCCCAGTCTGTGAAGATGATAATATCGTTGGCGATTCTCCTGTCGTACGCGCTGCAATATTACATACCGTTCGCCATAATGTGGCCGCAAGTGGTGGAGTTGCTGGGACCTTTTAAACGGCCATTGCTAATGGAATATATTTTTAGAACGTGCCTTGTTCTCTTAACTTGTAAGTTTTACAATATCGTAACGTATCCAATAAAAATGCTTTTGAAATTTTCAGTTACACTGGCGGAGGTTATTCCATACCTGAATCTGTTCATATCATTAGTGGGTGCCGTTAGCAGCACCGCGTTGGCGTTGCTCTTCCCGCCAATCATCCAGATGGCTTTAGCTTCCAATGTATCAGAAATTAACATTTGGATGATCGTGAAGAACACCATCATACTTGTTATTGGAGTGCTAGGGTGTGTTACTGGAACATATGAAAGTATACGTTCCATATACAATGAATTCACTAAATAAATGAAGAACTGATGTAATTCTGTAAATAATTGAAGTGTATGATATAATTTATTTTAATTTTGCTGCGTGTGTTATAATATTTTTTAAAGAGTTGTTGTTATAAGTGAAATTAAATATATTTGTAATTTTTTAATTAGTAATTATTTCATTAATTACCACCCTCCTACAATATACTCATTACATAAAAGAGAATATTGTGAATTTTCATCAAGTAAGCGGGCACATTAAATGATAAATATGTTAATTATGAACTATACCTAGATTTGGAAAAATAGTACCAAGATACTGATATTTTTGCAGCTGAATGATTTATATATCGCTTTTGTTTTAATTATGTAACTAAGTTATTTAAATGCAAATGATTTCCAAGTATGAACATATTTGATTTATTGATAGGTTTCTCAGAGGATTAGATAAACTTTGTTTATGTCAACAAGCACAGTCATACAAAATTATCTGTTAACTGCGCACTTAAATTATGCATTGGGCAAGTTTAGATATCAATTGAAATTTGTTGGTGGCTGGCATAATTCAGATGTATATGCTATTAAAATATAATATATGTTCCTCATGGAGTTGTAATAACTAACATTTTCGAGATCCTGGACCTATATTTCGCTATGGGTCATATCACCATCGGCTCATTCAGTTCTATGTCGATTTGAGTTTTTGATTCTTGCACGATTTTGTTACACTTGTATTCCAATCTTTTTTATCATCCATCCACTTTGATCAACATAGCATAGTTTAAGTCATGTATTACTAGGTTTCCACATCTAATGAATCATTGACATAACTCTCATATTGTACTCCCAGATGTTCTACAGTGTGTGATGCTTCTTATTATTGATATTTATTCACTTGTCATTGTCGTATTTTCCTTTACGTTGCCTTTACTAGTCGCTAGTTCTCTATTCGTTAGCATCACATGAAGTATATCATCTGGAGTTGTTCATATTTAATTGTTTTATTATTGATTTACTTCACTTTCGACCCCATTATTTGTAGTAATGTTGTCACTGAGTCCTGATCTATCGTATAATTTTCTGATTTATCTTCATGTTAAGCTTTTTGTTGTATGGAGTTTCATCTTCTCTCTACATATATTTCCTGAGCAACTAAAAAGGCGAATATATCGCATATATATATTGCATGAAATTATGATAAGAGTGACAGCAAGTACAGGCCTATAGCAATACTTATTTCAAAAAAACGTTCAAAATATAATTTACATGCGAATTTATGTCTTTCGTGAGCAAAACAACATATTGAACACTGTATAATATGGCTATGTTAAAGGAAAAACAGCTACAAGAGCAAGTTTTTATGGACTTATGAATTTTAGATACTGGTATGAAATCGAAAGGGCTGCTTAAAGACCTGAGCAATCATGAAAAGCTTCATAAAAACTTAATATTGATGGGAAATGGAATTATTTACATCGTACTTTTCCAAACGTGTACAAAGAGTAGCAGCAGTAGATAGTGAAATGTTTTCAATGATATTTAGTCTGTGAGGGTATTTAGGTAGTGAGGGTACAATATTCCAAGGAGATGCTAGCACAACCAAGCCAACCCAAAGATGGGGTTCTTAATAATTTTCTTTCCCAATTTTAGTCTTTCTCTTCCCTGTTATTCTTTGCTAGCGATCTTCAATAATCTTTCTTCGCTCCATGCTCATCTAATAGTCCTATCTATTCTTATTTACTGGAGGTGACATTTTGTAGTTTATACTATGACACCCCACACGCTTTTTGTCAACGTGGAATGCTGAATCATTGCTTTATTCGCATTTTCTTTTATTTGAGTAATGTTATTTCCAAGATATCCTGACCTGTGTCAAGGCGTACTTTTTCTAAATCTATTGCATTTGTGATGATTTAAATTTTACTATTGGGAATCAGTATTAGTAAATTGGAGACTGTGGTTGGTAAATAAATTGAAACAAACTAAGTAAGTTTGTTTCAATTTATTGGGAATCCTTCATTTATTTCTTCGACTTAATTTTCTAAGTGTCTGCTTCTATCTTTCCGATTTCTTTTAGCAATCGTGTTTCATAATGTTTCTGCTCGTGTTTAGTTGTTAATATACTGCATTAGTTTTCCATATAACTTTTCCATGTAATTAGTGGTCCACCATAGTCCACAGAAACGAATATCGTTTTTGAATTTCTTAATGCCTTAAACAATTGTTACATCAAAAGTAATTTGGTTTTTAAAATAGCAGTGTGCCTTTTCCTTTCTGCAACGTATTGCTCTGCAGTCCGAACTGCATCAATTACATTTTTATTCAATTTATGTTAAAATATGTGGCAATCAATTGTTAATAGAGTTGTTAATCCTTTGTTACCCCAGTTACCGCATATGTTACCTATTCGCTTGTATCATTCCATTTGTTTGCCTAATATTGGCGTCACTGTTACAGGCACTGCTAGTGTGAAGTGTGTCCCCGTTTCGAAGTAGTCTCCGTGTGTGGTCTGGGCAGCTACCTTATTAACCAGGAGTGCTAGTGTTTGTGTGTTGGCATCTGTGGTAGGCAGTTTCGCGTATTGGAGTATTGGTCAGCCGATTTAACTCAACACCTGCGAGAAGTGTTCCTAGCCTGCCCTGGATTTGCAGCCAGAGCAAATCTCACTGTGTCTACAGTTGCAAGTGAAATTAACTACAGCTTCATTCGAGCTTAGATTGGAATCTTTTAAAAATAATCTAATTGGAAATGAAATTCTCTGTTCATCAGTTACTACAAATGATCTGCCTCCCTGTCCCTAAAAAACACGAATCCAACGGTTATTTTGCGACCAATTAATGTTTCGCAGAGTAGCTCTGAAACTAAATCGGACGCGTTGATCTTATTGACTCTAATGTTGCTAAGGTTCAGAACATAAAAAATGGTGGCATATTGGTCAGTTATGGAACAAAGGAAGGCAATATGAAATTTAAGTCGCAAGGCATCAGTTCTAGGGTCTCTGTGGTGGAATTCTCTGAAGACTTTCATGAACATGAGTTTGTGGGGTATATAATGAATATGAATGCCGAATGCTTTGATAGCATTTCTGTTTGTAAATAATAAAAATATATCCAACAAAGAAAATGTAAATATTCTGCAAGATATGATCGAACTAGAGAAAACATCATATGCTATGTTGATGGGATATAACAATTGTGCTGTTTTCGATGCGATGGTGAAACGTTGCTACAATTGCAATGAATATCATTTCGTATAATGTCCAAAATATGATGGTCACAAACTTTCGGAATGTACGTCAACGTCGCTTAGGTGTGTTAACTGAGTCAGGTGACCAGGGACACAAACATATCTGAAGTAAACCCAAATCATGTTTTATGGGATGTCAAGTGCCCTGCACATCTATCTGCTGTCTAGAAGATTCGAATAAAAATACCCCAGCCTTAAAGAGCAAAACAAAGGCGCTCTACAATCATTGCACTTGAAATACTGAACACTGAAACATAGTTACATCAATTTGTGGAAAATTCTGAAATATTCAGCTATATGTCCCAAGAATTCAGATGCGAGAAAGACTTCGAGGTAATTCAAGAAGAGGTGGAGTTCTCGTTGTCATAAACCGGAAGTACAATGCTTCGATGGCACAGTATGTGTTTCTGTCCTTGAGTACGAGCATTTTCTGGAGTGCGTTTTCAATCTGGACTTTCTTCATCCTAGTGATAGACGACTTTAATGTACCAGATTATGCTTTTCATCGACGTACTGGCAAAGCAAAGGCGCTGGCTCTCTTTTCAAATTTTGTGGATCCATACCATTAAAAATGATCACTTCAGTATACTATCTAACGTTTTCAAACAACGTGGGCAGAGTATATAAGTCTGTTGATCATCTAGTTAGACGAGATGCCTATCATCCAGCGTTAACCATTGATTTTAGTGTCGATGTTATGTGCAGCTCAAAAGACTTTAATATTCACAAGGCAAATTTTCGTGACCTATATGACACTCTCTACACAACTGACTGGTCATTTCTGGACTTTATGGACATTAACTGTACGGTGCTAGGCTATGCGTTCCTAAAGCATCAGTAGTCAAGGCAATAAAATCCAAAGCTAAAGCATGGCGAAAACATAGATTGATAGGTATCTTATAATGAAATTTCTTATTTAAGGCGGTCGGTTAAATCAAAAATCAGCAAGGCCTACATTAATCTAATCAGTGATCATGCCAAACATTTCTGGGGATACATAATTAGCAAAAAGAATATGTTCGACCCTCAATCCATTCTTTTCAAAGCTGCTATAACACTTCTTCTCAACCGGCTAGTACCAACAAATCCGTAGTTCATCCGAACACAATATATGCAATTCACATCAAGGAATCTGAGGTAATAATATTCCTGAGCAATCTGAAACCAAGAACTACTGCGCGCCGGACCTTTTTACCTCGTTTCTTTTAAAGGACTATGCATATGTCTTGGCCTATCCTCAGTGCTACATTTTCAATCTCTCTGTAAGTATTGCTTCTTGGAAGTTAGCAGATCGGCCAGGTTGACCACGGTTTTCAAAGAATAACATCTCAAACTATCGGCGAATAACTTGTATATGTAATTTTGCGAAAGCATTTGAAATGTGCCTTTTTAACAACTTTAGGCTCCCATTAGTAACCTGATATCTGATGCATGGTATGGTTTTATGAAGGGTGGATCTACCTCCTCTAACTTATTCTGCGTCACTGAATTTCTAGCACAATCTATTGTTGAGGGTTCCCACCTGGATGTTATTTATACCGACTTCTCTAAAGCGTTTGAGTTAATGGACAACAGTTCAATTTAGTCAAGCTTTCAGATATTGGCTTTTCCTGTATACTTTTCAAATTCCTTGAATCCTACATTTTCCACAGAAATTATTTTGTTGTTCTTAAGGGATTTGCATCTATATCCTTTGTTGTAACCACGGCAGTTCCCCAGGGTCCAATACTCGGGTCCCACTATTCAACATCTTTATCAACGACATTGACAATATGCTGTCGTTGCAATTACTCTATGCCGATGATGCAAATATTTTGGCACAATAAATTGTATTGCTGACTGTGCTGCAGTTCAGACTTTATTAAATAAAATTTCTCATTGGTACATTAAAAATTCTACTTGCAGTAGTTCGGAGAAGAACTTGCATATTGTCGATCGGTCTATAGCTGTTTTTTCGACCTGTTTTGCACAGTAATATTATTTTTAAATTTTTACATGGGGTTGAAATTTTTGTAATTTTGTTTTCGTAGTGATCGCTCATGTCTTCCCTTCGTTTATTATTTCATCTTCTCATTTTTTACAACTGGTATTGCTGGTATTATTTCGTCATCTTTAATACGGCCTGGAAGGTGAAAATGTTTACTGTCTTTGTTGCATACATTTTTGTAAGTAATTCCCTTCTTGTCTTGCAAGTATTCTATCCACTGTCGATATATTTGAGAATCTACAATGCTCTTTTGGATTAACGTATAATTATTGTAATCATAGTTAACTTTTTTGAATAAGTCCAGAAGCTACGAACCACGAATAATATCGCGAATAATAATAAATTTCTTGAGGTCAGCGGCACGCTTCGTATAACTTGTGTAACAAGCTATCGATTAATATAAAACCTCAGTCAATTCAACAACTACGATTACATGAACATACCCCTATTAAAATATGCATACATTTCAGCATAAATAAAGTAACATAACCTTAAAACGCTGATAAATAATTAATCCATTTTATATTCGACGATAGCGCAGCTATGTCGAGGATTGTAAACTAAAACCGCAATCAGAAGTCTCATTTGATAGTGTCTTTATTGTAAGCTGCAAATCCATTCACATGCCTCGTCAGTTTAGAACAGAATTTGTCAAATTATTTATTATTCTTTTTTATTAGTTAGTTTTTTTCTAGTTCAACAGGCTATATTGTGCATAAAGTAAATGGAGTGGAATATTAATGTTGTTTATTAGATTAAATTTTTCACGAAATAATTGAAATTAACGCTGGCGTTACAAATTTTACGACCAATCACAATGATTACGCAAGAATGTTTCACACGTGTTTGAAGGGCAAAGCTTTATCTCAAATTTAGTTTAATGTTGCCTCCAAGCAACGGAAAAGATTTTTCAGCGTGATTGTAGGAAATTTACGTAAAATTCAGATAATTTCGTGTTAATGAGTACAGCGTCGTCTGTTTATAAAATTGCTCTTAGCGAAGAATTTTAGAATCAGAGTTGATTAGTATACGACCTCTTGTGTAAATGTTTAAATATTTTGTGGTAGGAGATAAAGTTGAGCCTAAGATAATTTTAATTAATCTAACTAAATAAAATGGGAAATAAATTGAATTAGAAACTATAATATATACGGTCATATAATTCCAAATGGCCAAAGCCAATTCAACAAAATACACGACTTAATGTAGACATTGGACTGTCCTTTATACTATCGTAGACGCTCGTTTTGAATTTACGTCAATATTTATTGCCGGAATTTTTGTGGGAATGGTTAAACCATAGCACATTCTCGCAAACATTCGCGACATTTCACTATGATATGTTGAAGTTAATTCAGGTAAATGGTAATTACGTCATGTTCCACTGCGGTTGGTACTTTTATTGGTTACGGGTTGATTGCCAATAAGATTTAAATCGCCTTTAACCATTACAAATGCGTAAATTTAAATTAGCATTAAAATGCAATAAAGATTAAGTAAATGTGTATGATGCCTTGCACGTGTTTAGAACTGTTAATGTTAAAATTCAAACCAGATTAATTCACTACTTCTTCAACTAGTAAGTTGCTAATGGGCGATTCATGCAGTATAGTGCAAAGTAACGTTCTTATTTGGTTGCTTCAAAGTCTAGTTATAACACACTCCGTTACATCATACACTTCGCGTTTGCCAACGTTTCCGGTTTACACGAAGTATAAAGCGATTTACAAACTCACTTTTAAATGCATATTCCACGAGAAGTCGCACAAAAATGTAGCTTTATATTTTAAGTGCATCATAAAAATTTCTTCATATGTTCAATCGAATATTTAAAATTCATGTCAATATATCCGATTGTCATCAAAAGCATATACATTTGTCCATTTTATAATAAATGACGTAAGTAACCAGAAACAATCTAACGGTACAAGTTTAAAAATAAAAAAGCAGCTGAAAGGGTATTACCAACGACGTCACAAGAATACCCCGACCAAAATTCGAAAAAGCAATGAAAATGTACAGGTCAGAATTTAAGTTTGTTTTGAAACAAATATTGCACTATTCGTGATCGATTAGGCTGGAATTACAAATATAGATATAATTTTTGGTGAACGTAATAACTTGTAAAAAGTAGATTTTAGGTGGGTTACAGCAAGGTTGCGAGGTTGTAGTATACCACCACTATATTGTTATTAGATTATTTTTTTATACAAATGCGATTTATCAATGGGCATTGATTAGTTCCCACGGCTTTATATTTAAAATTAGGCAAACTTACGACTTGACATGAGAAGACAAATCAAGTCAAGGACAGCACAAACTTCAGTCCATTTGGGAAAAACCCCATTTAAAGCCACGAATAATTTCGCTCCGGTAATTAGACGAAAAATAACATTTGTTTCCTAGAACACGTTGGTAATGACAACAAGAAACTTTCCGCGTGTCTGCTGCCATTTGCCAAAATTATACTCATGGTAGGGATAATAACATTAAACAGTAGCTCACAATCGTTTGATCTTCAAAGTCAAGCAAACAAGGTGCGTGAAGTGTCCGAAGTGAGTGGCATGAAACTAAGGACACGACTTGGATCATTTTATATCAGGAACTCATAAGGTAAATGCACAACGCGACTAACTCTTGGCATCATTAATAATATATTACATGTAATGCGTAAATTGGTTTTATTGCAAGTTATTGTGGAAAAAAATTATTAATGTTGTTATTACGTACCAATATTTTTGTTCGACAATCTATATGGCCCGTATGATGTAATATCTCTTTTCTTGGGAAATTATTGGTAACAAGTAGACATACAATGAAATAAAACATGTTCAACTTGACCTATTTTAATATTTTACATTTAAAGATTTATTTTGTACGAAATGTATCATAATAAATGTTATTTAAATTATTCTAAAAAATGGGTACTTTGGCACGATAAATTTTATAGTGGCATACTCTTCCATTTATTTTCTATATTATTGGAGTACTTGAAAATTGTATATACTATAAATAAACTAATTAATAACTCTATTGTTACGATGTTATAACATTTACTTTTTGACAAAGTTGTTTTAATAATTTATTCGATCCGGTATATTTATGAATATTTACTGGTTGTTCTCGTTTTTGACGTCATTAGCAATTATTCATTTATTACTTGGTAGTTTGAGATGCTTCTTGGCATCGTGAAATTTGTGAATGGTGTTTGATTGATCTGACTTGATTCTCTCCAATGTGAGCACAATGTACGCTGATATGCTGTGGTCTAAGTTATCTGCAGAAATGAAGCTGTCTGGTCTTGACCGACCATTTTCCCCACTCATATCATCAGATTGTATGAAACTCATCTAGCCAACCAAACGGAAACCCCAGCTAATCCGACCCTACTCGTAAAATAATGTTGTTTTGAAATGTTGTGGTAAATTTACTTTATAAACGAACCACAAAAATTTCATAATTTTATTAACAATATTATAAACTTTTATTATTTCCTGGCATTGAACGATTTCGAATAATCTTGCATTATTCTTTATTTCTTGTTAAAATTTAAACAGTTGGATTTGCACTTCACTGCATCTGATAAATCATAGAAATAGATAACGAAGTAATAGAATACAGAATTCATAATCCAAAAGAATAACAAGTGGAAACACAGATTGGAAAATAAAAAGTAAATGAACATAGCAACAAAGAAAGAGCTAAAACAATATAATGCATTGTATTAGCTCTTTCTAAATCTAGGTTTCAAACCAAGAATAAAACATAAATTGCGAAAATGCAAAGGGCAGGTGTGCGTGCAAACTTAAATTGCGATTTAAATACAACTTTGGATGGAAATATTATATCGTGTTTGTAAAACGAAATTAAGTAATGTCAACGATAAACCACATTTGGACCAATTCATACTATTTAACTACAATTATATTTATTCCCAATTTAGAATATGATAATAATTTAGAACAAAATTAGCAATTAAAGTAATCAAGTTACTCGAATCAAGGGAATGCAAGTAGAATCAGCTATGGAAATCAACTTGTGAAGGACATCTTGTTGACATTAAACAAGGAAAACGCTTTTATTAAATACATTACGAGATTGCGAAATATATACACATCATGTAATGTTATATACAAATTACAAAAGAAATTCTGAAAGCCATGACAAATATTTTGATATACAAATTATTACACTAGGTGATAAAAAACCCTTTTAAAATAGCTCCGTATAAAACTAAATTGAAACAGACAAAGAAAGAATTAATGAATAATACTAAACGTGTAATTAAAGTTTATATCGGTTCTTAAATGCATCGCTTGTCTAGGATGCAAATGACTCTTAAGGTAAGTCGGGGTCAATTTGCTGAAGAGTCATCCTTCATATATTTTGATGTTATTTGCCTTAGAGGATGTTTTAGTGATATTGAGCTTTATAACCCGAAATAACCTAATTTGTTGAAACTTAATGTCAATGAATTTTATATCAAAAAGCTTATAATAATTTTGCGGTTACTTACAGATAAGGCCAATGTACTCACTTTATAAAATTAGAAATAACTAATGAATTAATTAGATCACATAATTGTGAAGAACAGATGTATTAATGGAGTAAACAGACCTGATATTATTATTTTCGAGTACATCGAACTGAAATGAAAACTGACAGTTTAAATTTTTTACACAGACTAGTTTTTATAAATTTATGCACTTTTTAGCGAAGTGCCATAATTATTTAACACATTCGTCATAAGCTAGTAAAGAATTTAAAAAACCTGAGACACAAAATATGACATGGTAAATAATTTAAAATTTAATTGAAATTACTTTTAAAACTTGTAACTTATTTGAGTATCCTGTCTAAGGATTATTTTGATGTTGCTAAATTATTGTAGCAAATTTTTTTCATTGTTGTATTATCAATTTTTTTTTCACTAGCAACGGTTTTATTAAATCTTTTTCCAAGCGACGTGAAGCGTATAGCCGACAAAATGACAGTAAAAATTCATATATTCAATAGTCTCACCAAGGATGATCTGATCGAAATTGGTTCTTTATTCCTTTAAATTTTTTGTTATAATATGTATATATTTAACGGCTATTCTCTCCTTTCTAGAATGGTATGTTTAATTTAGTGCCTTAATAAACTTATAAATTTTAGAAACATTTTTCCGTTTTTGACAGTGCATATACACAACCAAAAACATTCAAATTTCATAAAGTTTTCTTTACATTCTTGGCCGATACGTTCACTTCCAACACTACAGTGTTCCACATACCCCAGAATAATCAAATATTGTCCCTAACTACAAATTACCACCTAAATACAAAACTAAATACTTATATAATATTCTGACTAATTATACTCGTCAGAAACGTAATTACATGTTTCTTAACCGAAATTCTCCTCTTTTTTTCTATCTACTTTTTCTTTGGGCATAAAGGACTTTTTAGATATTAAACTTATAAACTATTTGTTCAATTTGTTCAAGCTGACGTTTCGATTGTTTGTTGAAGCATTTTCAAAGCAATTTTCTAGTTGTGTTACTCCATTTTTTTTTAATTCCTACAACATTGCTTCCATGGAGGCGTTTGATAGTATTAAAAAATCCCATATTTACTATAATTGAAAAATTATTTGTATAACAATCGTTAGAGTCAAGAATCGAATTGAAAATGACTATGACATTTAAATACTGGGAACGGGCATTTTTGGAATATGATAATGATAAATGTAAATGCTGAAAATATTTTATGACCTTGGTTACGAATATCGGGCTTAAATCAAATTATGGAAGTGTTAATACAACAAAATTAATGCTAGTTCTCTATATACGTCAACAATTGTTTTGATATCAAATATAAGATTATAAACTATAAGTAGCTCAATAAAGTATAAACAAATGTTGAAGATTGTAGTCATGTAACGGTAAGATAAAAGATATCAAATTAAATTAAATTTGTAAAATGCAGTAGCTTTATGATGTAGTAATCATTATATTTAACAAATATAATGATATATCTGTGTTATTAAGATTTGTATGTATAAATTGTATTTGAAATAAAGATCAATTTGACATATTAGAGCTAGTATTACTGCCTAAGTAAGAAACTATGTTATCGTTTTTGACCAATGAACATGGAAAATCGCGGCACATAGATGACCATGCTAAGTCGAATCAGTCGAAACCATTATCTGAAATTTCTTTAACTTAGATGTTTCGTCAAACGAAGATTACAAGGATGTTTTTGGACAATCAAAATCGATTGCATCGGTTTATTTGTAGTCATTTGTTTAGAAAAATAGGCCAAGATTGGGGGAAGAAACTTCGCTAAATGACGAATAGAATAGATGTCGCAACCAGATATTAGAAGAAAAAAAAACATTACAATATAATAAAGACACATTGTTTGGGTATATAGACCTAGAAAATATTTTTGATAAAGTACCATGAGAAAAAAATAGCACAACCTGAAGAGAAGGAAGGAATTACGATCATCCATTAAACATTTGTACAAAACGAATAAAAAGCAACTAAAAACCTAACAGAAATAAAAATAAGGATCCTAAGCTTGAGCTTCTTTTATATAATTCAACCCAACCCAAAAATTTATATAGAATCCCAATCAAGTCGGAGCCAATCAACATGATTTGTTTTAAATCCCAACCCAATGAGTGAAATTAAAACAAAACAGAAATGAAAATGGGGATCATAATTGTCACGTTCGAATTTTAAACGTTCATTTATTTACTTATTTTTTGTCGCATCTTGAAACTAAAATAAATGAATTAGGAAAATTATTAGTAGATCGTGTAGAGCACTATATTCTGCTGCAGTTTTATGAACATTTTTTCATTACGGTGTGCATTTTTATAAGATCATTGTATGTATGTATTTTGTCTGATAATATTTGACAATTTGAAATCTTCAGCTCGCTTTTTAAGCGTTTTTAGAAGACATAAAATGTCAAACAGAAAACTGACTTCGGGATAATGTACCCAACCCAACCCAACCCAACTTAATTCTCTATATGGAGACTCCATACTAGAAAAGTAAATTTTCACTCATTTGATGACGCAGAAGTGGTTTAAACGAGAAATGCCGTGCTGTAAAATTCTTCAAAAAGCTTAAATATGCACTTATTATAATTTTAAGGCCCAACATCATTGCAAATGTTGTATTATTATGCCATTTAAACACTGGGAACCGGCAAATTAGCAATATGATTTTGCACGAATTTAAGCAGTAATGTGTAAAATATTTGGCCTTGCTATAAAACTTGATGTCAAAAAATTTTACTTATGAATATCGGACTGAAATCAATTTTTCAGCTCGACCTTCAAGCTATTTGAATAATACCATGGCTTCAATTAAATTCATCATTAAGGTGGGGTATGATTTCATTGGTTTTTCTCCTAAGATTTGTAGCACTGATAGCTGTTCAATTATTTAATTAAAAATGTAATTTTCAGTAATATGACTGACTTACTTACAACTTACAACTCCTTTCTCTGTAATTGCCTGTCGCCAACTTTATAAAATAAAGACAGCTTTCTTTATTGAGGAATTTAATTGAAGGCACGGTAGAATGATTACTCGATACGTAAATTTTTATTCATTTAATGACGCAAAAGCGATTTAAAATTTCAATTTGTTGTATCTGTTCCCCAAAATGCCCAAAACTGAAAATTGAAATTACTAGTCAATTTTCAACTCAAGTTGACCAAATCGATCCTTTTTCTTAATTTTTTTTGTTTTTTCTACGTTTGAGATAAATCATTTATATGGATAAAAATAATAAAATTTTATATTTAAAGTTTTCAGGATTTCCTGATTTTTTTAAATTTTATTCGATTGTATTTTTTAGGCCGTGATCTTGGTCGTCGTTTTGTGTTTGTTGTGTATATTTATGTCATTATTTACCAAAAAACTGCATGTATTTTTTTCGAAGTCGCTATCGTGAAATTAAAAAAAGAAATGTAAACGTTGAATTTATTGATTGCATGGCTAATAGCAACCCGACAGACTTAAATTAAAAGTGACATTTACTATTAATAATATGGGTGCCTGTAGCAGTAGTATTCGTTTGGTAAAAATTTATCAAAATTAACGGAATCGAATGCGTCTTAAGAACCCAGTCTTTAGCAACAACAACTTACCTTTGGATGTTAATAGGCTTAGAATGAAATGTTCGCTGTTCTTCATAGTAAGTGTTGAAGTACTTCTTAGTAACTGGATCACATATCAATGAAGTGCTTTATTATATGCATTAATAGCTACAAAACACATGTTTTAGTTTTTAAATGCAGAACTATTCGTAACCCCAATAACCTTGTATTAGTTTTAATATTTCCGCCTTTGGATCATTTTCTTGTTGCAGTTGCTATATTTTCGGTGACGAATTGAGAATATAGTAACCCCATCTTCAGTAAATAAATGTTTAACGCGACCAATTGTCTGCACATGTAACATCGAAATAATTTTTTGCTAGTTTTTGTTATCCAATTTAACATCATTTACAGCTCTTTTGAAATCGAGAAAACAAAACTTATTTTAATTCGGTGTGGGCATTGCACAGCACATATTAAAAAATGTTTTGCTATATAATGCTATTTAATGAAATGTTATGTTATTATGCAGACGTCGTTACGCAAATAAGGTTAACAATTGGCTTATTTCTTTGAATATTTGTTTAATTGAACACATTTACCTTCACACTTTCATGCACATACATAAATAAAAACAAAATAAACGGTGTTATTCCAAATACACATCAAGGATACGGCCGCTGTAAACTGGCAGCATTTATATTTAATTGCCATTCATCTTATATATTCGGTCATGTTAGATGTATGGCATATAACAATGACTAATATTCGGCAATTTAATTTTATTACAAGTTTAATCAAATATCAAATGCTTTCAAATTTTTTTTTTCTAATCAAATACAGTTTATGTAAATTTACTTATCGTTGAGATATCGTTTATTTGGTAGTAGGTTATGAAAATAATTTTTTTTTAGTCATACGGATTAAATAATGCTCCGGCAAATTTCCAAATTTTATTCGTACTTGTCTTTTGTTTCGTGTGAGTAGATATATTTGCTTTATTTTTCTTATATTTGCAGTTATAATATAATCAGTCTGGATTATTCCGTTCTGTAAAATTTTATTTATTTATCAATATTTGTTTTCAATTTGTTCCCGTGTATTTAATTATCGTCTCATTTTCCATTGACATTATTTAATTTTTTATTTTTGCAGGTGTAAATATTTGTTGTCTTAAATTCACATAATTTATTGTTGTTTTGTATAACGTGTCTTACAAAATGCAGGGATTCGTCTTAAATTACTCCTATCCGATGAGTTATAAAAAAAAAACGTGTTACCTGACATTGATATTATATGACTAACAATCCGGTAAATAAAACGTAACCTCGAAATATATGTGTTGTTTAGTATATAAAACTCAATGGTCAACAACTGTTTGTATAACGTTTCAATGTCAAAGTTGTTTTTGGTATAAATGCTGTTGCACTAACACGTTTTAAAAACCTAGACCACTGTGTCTGAAACAATGGACCTACAAGGTTGTGTGGACGATTGAACAAACATCGAATCCAACAAGGGTAACCACAAAGACATTATTATTAAATTAAATGAATAATTTTGTTTACTTTTGGGTGTAAATTTATTTGCGGGCAAACATTAATAGATATTGGAATTTAATACATAATAATTCAGCGAACTCGAAAAGAACGATTGACTTCTATTAAAGTTGCATTAAAAATATTAATTTAAAAAAAATTGCCCAACATGTCAGGAGGAACTAACTAACTAAGCAATTATAAAGGAAGAAGGTAAATATATAGCGTAACAAAGAGAGAACTGACTGAATTAAGATTTAGTCAGTCGATAAGAAACTATCTGGTGATGAAGATACTGTGCTACAAAGAAAATTTACCACATGACACGCCGGAGTCGATTATTCTCCGAGCCTCCAAGTTTCAGAAGAAAATGTTGTTTTAACGAAAATACTATCGAGAAGCGAAAGTATAGTCGCTTGCTCCCGTGCACGTGAATCATTCAACAATTATGTCACAATGAATGTCACGGTATGAAAATTAGTTAATGAGGTGGAACTTTCCTCAGCGTCATTGTGGAGCAAAAAACCGGCATCAAGTTATTCTGCGTGCTGAAGACATTCTGTTGTGTTATCGGAACTGAATCGAATTTATCTGATTTCAAATGAGTTTTTTATTTATTATAAACTGGAGAGCCAACGATTTATTTTATTACAGTATGTCTTGCTAGATTCTTCTTTGGTGGCATTTTGCATTTAATGACCGGAAATAGCTGCACGCAGTAGTGCGAAAATTAATCACCATTGTGTATGTTTCGGGTCAGTAATTATGGCTATGCCACGCAATCTGTCCTATACACCAATGGTTCACAAAAACTTAACAACAAATTCTGTAGGTTTCACTGTTTTTCATGCAGTGTTCTTTGGTTTCACGAAATACCTGTATTATTCTTACAAATTGAAACAGTTTATAAATATTCCGTAAATATATTATGATAATGATTATGATAAACATGAGACACAAAAATAGAAAAAAATGCTTGTCAAGATTTTATCACATTGCTTTTATTGTTTATACAAATTATTTATAGAAATCACAATACTTCGGAGACATTTTATTTACACTTTATTGCAACGTTGGCACACAGAAACTTTCTAATAAAACTAAATCGGGTTTTTACTATTGACCTTAAGATATTTCTAAGGAATATAATGAATGTTTGCGGTGTTGTAATTATAAAGTGAAGGTTCTAGTGTGCAGATGCAGAATATGTGTAGTACAGGTTATTGTGGTTATAAAATTACCTGAAAATCGTTATCTCAAACGTTGCTGTGTAGGCACTTCAACGAATTAGTGGTCAGCGTTAGGAATATTTAAAAGGTACATAGACTAATATTAATACAAATAATTATAAAATTGCATAAACTAACGATATCTAAGTACAAAATTTCGAAAGTGTATCATTCTCTTCTGATTTGCTTGAGCACATGGTTACTTACTAAAATTCACTAAAAGTTGGGTATAGTGTAAATGGCATCCACCCAATAAAAAATATAATAAAAAATAGACAATAATTATTTTGATATATAAATGTAATAAATATAATATAATGTAATGGCAATTATATTGGCAATCCTTTTTATTCATGATGATGTTCGTCACCAAGTATGACAATTCAATTCAATTATCACACTCAAAATTTTTAACACTAGAGTCCCAAACTTTGGTTGAAATAAAATGTATTGCTCGCTGCACTTTTGAAACTGGACTATATCACTTATAACTTATTCTTCAAATCCAAACCCAAAATCAAACCCAAGAAAATCAAACGAGATGGAAAATTCCACGGTGAGTAACAAGACGAGTTATTAATATGCGACACATTGCCGATATGGAATTTGTAATGAGGCATTTTATTACATTATATCTATACTCAACATCAATATTTATTTATTCTGCTTGATGTTGCAAGATTTAAAAAAATAAAATTTAGTTGGAACTTTATTTGTTATTGAACTTTTAATTTCGTTGACATCCGTCGTTTAAAAAAAAACACAAACTAGTTGATTTTTCAAAGAGAAAAATAATGCATCAAATTAGCCATAATTACTTTACTCCGCACAATATCACATTATTGATTCATCTTCCTTTCTTTCTGTAGCACAATTTATCTTGATTCCAACAGATTCACCAATGATGTTGAAGTAAGCCTATTAAACAGTGCCAGTACCATTTGATGTATCCCCACATTTTTTGTGTACATGAAATGGTAAAAAGTGCTGATGGACAAGTTTACCGTTTCATTTATAGGTTTGCCTTTTGCTTCTTCGGACATAGCGCTCATTTTGTAGTGCCTGGTCCACCAGTTTTTGAAGTCCAATACATCTTATGCTGTTATTTCTTTCATTATGAATTTTCCTGGTGTGCTATTCTGATGATGTGCTCAGTAAACTAGTGAACTGAAGCGGTTGGAGACGATGCAAAAATGTCCCTCACAGGGAAAAAAGCGACCTCTGATTGGGAAGAAGTGTTGAATTTTTTCAAATCATTCCACTATCTGCGCGTGATAGGAGATAGCGGTATAGAGTTTATTTTTATTTTGCAGAAAAAAAATACTCTGTTTTTCTTCCTGGACCTCTTTTAAGTATTTTGATAGAAAAGAGCAGACCTTATCAGGAGATTTTCTACCATTTCCTTCATGATACACGTACAGTGTGCTCTTCTTTTCTTTGACATATGTAATGCAAAACGCACTCATAGTAAGCTGCCTTAAATAGATGAGTTCCTCAACTGATACCTTTGGCAAGCTGACAGACAGGACATGAGACTTGCTTTGCGGTTGTGTCCCGTCTGTTCGGCTGCAGCTGATCGTTTTGTCACTTCGTTAAGATGTGAGGACTTCAACTTTAGTTTACGTTGCTCATAAGTACAACAGGTATCGTCCAGTCTTTCAAATCTGTACCCAAAACTATTGGTGAAATCAGTCCTGTAGATATAGTACGATATAATTCTAAACTCAGAATACTGTTATTTGAATAGGAGCCACATTAATTTCACCGACAGGTGAGGACTCAAGTAATACACTTTCTCCTAATAATAGTGGGATTCATATAACGGAAATGATCTAATATGAGCATGCATAGCCTCATGAACGTCGGGTGCAAGACTTACACTTAGACCTCGTTTCTCTTGAGGAGCCTTTCAATGCATTTTTAGTCCTTTTATTCTCCTCACTCGGTTTTCATTTACATCAAAGATTGAAAGAAATGCTTTCGTGCCTACTTTCATACGCATGGCACCAACAACAATATGATAAACAAAACTTGCACTTTTCACTATTTTGACATTATTTTTATTTTTTGGTCGCCTCGGTTTAACTTGAGCTACATCAATCAGGCCTTGAAGAAACAAGTGTTGATCATTTTGAAAAAACATCCAAACTGTTGTCCTCTCCTAACTTTTCCAAGCATTTTAGATGACAACTGAAAGAGGGAGAAAGATAATAATGATCAAAATGATGATGATTATTATAACAACCGTACAATAATATTAATAACATAGGTCTGAACAACATTTTGTATATAATCCATATAAGTACCGGTAAGCCTAGAGTAAGGTTATATTTGCCCGAGCCTACATTATATAGGCACATTTTAAAACCTAAGGTGTATGGAACACATTAATATTTTTATTCAAATTATTATCTTCTTACGTCCAAGGCAATGCCATTTTATTGCCTTGATAATGTTGCCTTTATTCTTGATATATTATTTTCCTTTGTTTTCACTTTATATGTTGCTGGGTGTTTATCCCCTTTTCTCTTACGTATATTCTCTTGGGAACCACTGCTTATACTATTCATGTTACTCATAATCAGTAGCTTGCCTAAAGTTTTAATTTTATGCAAATTGAAATAAATTTGCACACGTCTTTCTTGTGTAAGGAGCTCCAAAATATCAGCCATCAAGTAACTCGATGTTTACACTACTGCCAACATTTTTTTTGAAACGGGCGGAAGTCAATGAGATACGCCCTTTCATAACAAATCTCTGTCATTCAGTCTACACTGAACCAGAAGCCTAACTTGCGCACGTTCAAAACTTTGCGATAAGGCTAAGGTATGAAAAAACGGAAATTGTTAAAATCACGAGTTACGCCCTTTAAAAAAAACACGATTCATATATATGCATTATGTACAAAAATTATTATTAGGAATTACAAAAGGCAGAAGTACAATAAAGATACGATAAAGAAATAAATGAGGATACCGAGAAAGCGAGTGGGAATTAACCCAAACCATAGACGAAGAATGCAAGAAAATTGAGTCGATTATTCTAAGGGCAACCGAAAAAACGACCCCACTTTAAATACATCAGAAGAAGGAAAAGTTGTGGGATAAACAATGTCGCATAGAGACGAAGGTTGACGGAATGAACGAAGGATGAGAGCGATCCAAGCATAAAGAGAAGAAGGTAAACAAGCATATACAAAGCGAAGAAGCAAACAACGAAAGTTAAAAGGATAAACAGATAGAACAAGAGAGCCAGAAACGAACAAAAGATCAAAGAGGTAGAGAACTACTACAAAGGGAAAAAATAAGGAATTTTTATACGGAAGTAAAAAAGGAAATCAAATATTCAGTCAGATGACTGACACATCAAAGATAAAGAAGGAAAGAAAACCAGAGAGAATTCAACTACTAAATCGCACAGCCAACAAAGAAATCATAGGGAAGCTCGAAAACAACAAGAGCTGAAGACAGAAGGGAATAAAAGCAGTTAATATAATTCTACAATAATACCTGTCTTAAAAAAGAGATGAAACACAATGTAATAATTATAGAGGGATATCCCTCTTAGACGTGATCTCCAAAACTGTAAAGGTAAAGGACTCACTCCACATTATTATTTAACTGGGTACTAGAAAGTATTATGAGAGAGAGCCAATTGAACATCGAGGGGCACATACTGTACAAATGTTACCAAGTGATACGCTATGCAGATGACGTTTTTATTGTAAGTAGAAATTAAGCAGAACTAGAAGAAACAATATTGAAAAAAGCAGCATATAAGCTGAGATTACAAGTCAATCAAGAAAAAGCAAAATGATGAAAACTGAAGGAGATCAGGACACCAACACACAATTAGAAGTGAATACACAGTTGGGCAAAATGAAATTTGAAAAAGTAGAGGAGTCTGGGAATCTGGGGGCAAGAATAACAATAACAGGTGTGGGGAAGAAAAAGAGATTGATGCAAGGCTAAGTAAAGCAAACAGTTGTGCAGGAGAAGGTAATTAGGAGTATATTGGGAGGCAATCGGATATCTAAGAAGTCAACTAGAGATATTAAGGGAGTCGCCTATCGAGGCAGTGATAAAAGCAAGACGAATGTAGTGGCTAGAGCACAAGGAAAGAATTATAGACCAGAGGACAGTAAAGAAAATAGCCTGGAGAGTACCAGCGTACAAGAAGAGAAGAGGAAAATATGGCGGAAGGATGTTGTGGCAGACCAAAAGGAAAGGGCATAAATAACTGGGAATTCAAAGCAAGAAACATAAAGATATGGAAACAAATAACAAAGTTATGGGCCTAACAGGACAGAATTTGCATGTCGCAAATGTGAATTCAATATAATCTAACAACGTTGTGCATAACGGCTTACAAAGAGATTTAAACAGAATATGGACAAGTTAGAGATTAAAATACATTTACAGTTCGTTTACTCAAGATACGATTGACTTGGATCACGGTCGCGAAATGTAGTTTGGCAAATAATGTATGGTCCGCTTACAAGTTATGGCCCAGGGGCAAAGCGTCAGCTAATACAGATAACAAGAAGAGCAAGAAACATTTGAAGAGGATGTATTTCTTTGACATGTTTTTTGTTCAAATCGGTTGGAAAGACAATCGAAACTAACAAGTTATAAAGTACTACACAATGAGCAAGTTGTTCTTACATTCTGAAAATATTTAAAAGAGTTTCGGCTCAAAACAAACATTACCCACCATACCCACTACCTGGCCTCACCTCGTGCGATGTAATCACCTCCAAAACCCAACCCAACCCAACCCAACAAGATGGGTTATCTATACAAAAATCAAAAAAAAGTTTTGAAAAAATGGAGAAGTATTTCCAGAAATGGGAAAGGTGCTGCAGACGGTCTATCAAATACACTAAAATAACTTTGAAGGTGACGAGAAATTTGATTCTCAGTTGCATCTTTCTATCAGTGCTATTTGTACAGAACTTATTGACGTGCGATTATTCGTGTTGTTCACTGGGGTTTCAGGAACAGACGTTCGTAAATGTCCATGCATTGTTGAATGAAACGATGGCGTGGGATCATAAAGTGAATATTAACTTTTTCCGCCATCAATTAAGCAAATTGTGCTAATTATTTATCAAGTAAAATCTTCAATGCGAATAATTCGTCACATTAACAAGTCTGCTATTCGAATAAATTAATAAATTTTTATCTTAATATAAATTGTAATTGTTTTTGAAAATGTGTTTCGTCCAGGAAATCATGTTATCAGTTAAATCTGCACGATCACGATAATTATCCATTAGTAAGTCACGACGTCGACCTTCATCATTCCCGTACGCAATTAAAATGGTAATTTATATCTTCTGTGCATGTTATTGATATGTTGCTTTGAAGTTAGCGGGCATATTTTATACATGAGTTTTAATTTACTTTATTCAAAAGATTTCTTAGCTTCAGTTCATGATTTGCTAGTTGTATTTCATGCTTAGTTAATTCTGGTAAATTCTGATAATATTTGGGTGATCTTGGTGGCATTGAACACTTCCCGCTATGTTATCATCAAATTCTTGCTCAACTCTTCATAGCTATTTTTTTCATGTATTTCTCCAAACGTTGATATCAATTTTTTTTGAAAGAATTGGTTGTGAGTGTTATGTTAATGCATGGGATAATTAAAAAAAACATTTTGAACTATTTTCAGTAAGTCAATCATATCTTGAGCAAACGAAATTTAAATGCTAATTTAATCTCCAGCTTGCTCATATTCTGTTTAAATCTTGTATGTAAGCCGTTGTGCACAACGTTGTTAGGTTATATTGAAAGACACTTGTCTACTTCTTTAACATTAATATTAAATCTATTCTGGTGAATATAACACCAACAGATGTAGCAACAGAACAGCCTAAATTACGATAAACAATAATGAAATGGAATGGAAGATGAAAGCGTTAAACAGGGTATGGCAGGAAAGATGTGGAAAAGAAAATATGACTTCGGAAATCCTGGAAGGAGGAAATGAGAAGAAGAGAAGAAATAACTACATCGCATCGGTGGAGATCCTTTGATAGATTTGACGTATCATCAAACGGTTGACTGGTTTTGGACTAGGTGAATAATCATGTTTTTAAAAGCGAGTGGAACTGTTTTTACATCAAGGGCAAAAATCTGATATCTGAGGTATTAAACTGCTAAGGCGTCTTGAAATCTGTTTCATACAATGCATGTGCTTGCTTATCGATGTGGCATGTAAATGTGAATTCGGTCTTCCTGAATGTAATTGTTCAAATCTAATCTACTCTTGTATTTTACAGTACCTAGATTATTTAAATTTTTAAATGCAACGTTCATGGACGAGAATGTTGTTTTTGTCACATATGATATACGTTTCCTGCATGAACTAATGAGTTATTTATTGATTTACACTTTAATCAATTCATTCATGGACAGTTCTGCGAAACCAGTTAACGTGCACGGCAAAATATTCTTCGTAGTTTCGATTAGAAATATATTATCTATTGTTCTATTGTTGTGGTTGATTACTCCTTAACAAATTAAATTTTTACTAAGTTATTATGTTGATTTTACAGTACATAATTTCCCACACTGATCGATAATTTTCTATATCGGAAATTATAATATTACATAAAAAATTCAATTCAATAGATATGATAGTAACATAAAATGTTACACTAAGAAATAAAACAGAATAAGAACTTGATTTACGACAATTATATTCTAATATGCAAATTGAAGAAATATCGCTCCAAGTAAACACCGTAAATTAATTACTAGCGTTGTTTGAGTTTTCAACTTAACCTATGGTGAATCATTGATGATAATCAAATATTGTAAACATTTTTCGCGACCAAAATATTTTGCCGATGATGATTATATATTTTGGCGATACACTCAACTGGTTTGATGCCCATCATGTACCATATGTCTCATAAAATGATAATCCTCCGAATGTTCCTTAGGCAAGGCCAATTGAAAGTTTTTGGGGACCATTAGCAGGAAATGTGTATGAACATGGTTGGAGACCAAGAATGAACAAGAATTGCGGCAAAGAATTTATCGAAAAATTGGAGCAGTGGATTTAGAAAGCGCCCAAGCCATGATGCGACACGTCAGACGAAAATTTCGTCTCATTACGGGCCATTAGCAGCAATCTAACTTGTAGGTGTTGACGTCTAATGTCAATTAGTTATTTTTATTTTATGTTTGCTTAATAAAGGTTTCTTTTGTTTAAATTATATTTCGTTAAACTTTTTCCCAAAACTTATGAGACAGGTGTTAGGAGAAAAAACAAATGCCCGAAGTACAATCGCGCTGATATGCCTTCTGCATAAAAAATGTAACGAATCTTTATATGGAACTACAGAGGAATTGTATTACTGGACACAACTTATAAATAAATAAGGAAAGATTAAGTAATGCTACAGAATGTGTCCTGGGGGAATACCAGGCAGGTTTCAGGAGAAACAGATAGGTAAATGATCACATTTTAACTCTCAAAGAAATCCAAACAACGTGCTGAGAATACATATTAGCTCTGTAGGTGCTATTCATTGATTTCGAAGAAGCCTATGATAGAGTAAATAGAGAGCATACGTATGTACAATGCAATGGGAACCACTATAATGCTGATAAAACCCAAAATAAAGTGTTCTGGAGCGGCCACAGATCAACAGAATTTATGGTGGGAAATGGCCTGGAGCAAGGTGGCCTTTTCTTTAATACTCTTCAACCTGATTTTGGAAAGCATAATTAGAAACAAAAAGCAGTGAATTAAAAATGGAAGGGACAATATAGTGCTAGTGTCTACCCGATGCGGACGACCTTACATGCCTGGTAAATACGAAAGCGCAATTAAAGCGGATCACAAAAAATGGAAAAAGGAGCAAAACTTTTCGGACTAGAAATAAACCAACAAAATACACGGTAATTACGAACGTGGGAAATAGATATGAGTTTGGCAAGGTAAAGGTGTTCTTATACTTGTGAGTCATGCCAGACCAAATGGACATGATGAGTAGAAAATAAGAGACAGAATTGCAAAAGGTAACATGAATCCTGAAAAGACTAATGAAATCAAAGAGTGCATCAAGAAGAATGAAGATAAGAATTTATAAAACCTTTATAAGGCCAACCTTGACATATGCATCTGAGGCATTGTCCCTAAAGAAAGCAGACGAGGATTCCCTTGATATATGGAGGAACATACTAAGGTACACAGGCATATAGAAAGAATGGGTAGAAATAGATTACCAAAAAGTCCTTATCAGTGCCCCCCTTGGAAAAAACCTAAGGGCTTCACAGTAGTGCATATACATATATAATATTTTAATTAAATTTGTGAATAATTTATATAAAATTATAATTAAATTGATATATAAAATAAAGGCAATAAGGGACATAAAAAAATTAAATAGAATTTTATTAACATTTAATTTGTCTGTATTTTTGTGAAAATTAATCGTTATGATAGAAATATATTAATTTCTCCCGTGGCATTCTTTGCCTGCACATCTACATAATATGAAATTTTCTGTATAACACCAAATAACTCAAGTATATAGAAATCGAGTTGTGTAATTGGCATTTAGTAAATTTTTACAATTTTAAGTGAACGGGAAATGCCTATTTATCTGGATATTGAATAGTTTAATAATTTAATAATTATATGCGTATGCTACATTAGCATTGACCACTCGATAATTTATTATACGTAGCTAAATAAAATTACAATAAATTATTTACTGAAAATATAAAAAAACATTTAATAACAATAAAATGCACAAGTTACAGAATGTTCATTAAGATATATCACTTGTTTCAATGGAACTGTATTTTTATTATATAACAACTAATGGGATACGAAGAACTGAGTTTTTATGATTATGCCATCCAGCTTATGTAGGAATTTCTAGAATGCGTATCAAGGACACGCGTTTCTTGATGTATTACATAGATTAACGAACGGGATATTTATAAGTTTTTAAGTGTAACTTGTGAATTAAATAGTGCGAAATATGCTTTAATTTTTTTTACAGCTATACTCTTATTTAATTATAATATTAATTGAACAATTTGTAATGCACAGTTTGATATCCTGATACTAAATTTTTATTTGGAAACTCACTTCAATCCAAGTGAATAAATAAATAACATAGCAAGTAACATAAAAAGATAAACAGTACTTAGTAATAATTATGACCACCTTAAATAACATGACGCACTGAGTGTCTTTTGCACCCTACCTTCGTGACACTTCAGATTGTGCCCACGTTCTTTATCAATTTCTCCTCCACTCGCCTAAGTAGTATTGACATTGATATTATATGTTACATATTATATGTTGTGATAGCTATTTATAGTATAAGTGAATAAAGTCCACGAAAAAATAGAAAAAAACCACACAGTAATATTTTTCTCTGTTGTCGGAATCAAAAGTGCACAATACAACCTATCAGTATCAACACTATTGCAAAAATGCCACAAATGATATGATATTTGAAATTACCAAATTATGACCGGGCACTGTTTTCGACGGACTTGCGCAAATTTACTAACCAATGCAGGGGCTGACTTATTAACTGTTAAAAGGCATGGAGGGTGGAAGTCTTCTACAGTGGCAGAACGCTATATCGACGAATCAGTTGCTCAAAAAATATCCACGTGAAGAAAAAAATTGGCAAATGTTAATTCAAATGAAAGGCCTGGAATTTCTGCTGCATTTAACTCTGACGAAAGTAGAGGCAACTTTCCCTCTTTAAATGTTCACCGTATTAGTAATAGTACAATTAACAATTAACAACAATTAATATATATTAATAATGAATTACCTAAGCAATAAAACATTTTGAATAATTCTGATAACGAAATCGGAAAAAATATTGCATGATACACGTGAATAAAGAAATTTTATCCATTCAAAAACTTTATCACACTCGGCTTCGCCTCGTGCAAACTATTTTTTTTGTGGTTAAAATTCGACTTTATTCACCTATACCATAAATAGCTATAATATGTGAAATAACAAAATAAATAATTAGTATAAGCGTAAACTTATATAATATAATAAATATAAATGCTAGACTGGACATCATCGTGGAATCGGTTGTGATGAATGGGCGCGTTAATGGGCTTTCGGAACATGTATACTCGTATGTATTAGAAGTCAGTGTTTCTTGAACTCTTAATTTACGATTCAATAGTTCGGCCGAGAATTAAACTTTTTAATTTTGAACAATTCCAGTCAATGATTAGGACTTTCCAACAATGCATTCTGCGTAACTCAATCCATCGAGATATGAGAATTTCCTCGCATAGCCAATGCAATACGACATTTGTTACAACAATGAAGTTAAGGGGCAGGTATTACTTGGTATAAATTAAAATTGATGATAGCGGATTGAAAATTAATTTCTGCGAATATATTAAGATGATCGCATCATCACACAACGCTGAAGTTGCAAGTCATGCAAACATGGGTGACAACGAGTTTGAATGTGAATATTACCGCCATTTAGATGTGACTACCCCACACCTTTACTGCTACATATCTGCAGAGGAGTTCGTACTAATTTTTTTTACAATTACTCCTCAGACGTAGCGGATTGACTATTGAGATTTGGCTTGTCTTTCAGTTGCATATTGCATTATTTTAAGCGTTTGTCTAATATGGTTTAAATATTGCAATCAACTGTACGTGTCTTAACTAATATCCAAGGAGTAGGGGTTTATTTACATTAAAACTTAGGCATAGCACTCGATGTAAAATTTCAAAACATTAACAATATTTGCTATGTAATATGTAATATATAAAAAAATTTACCACGAGTAGTAAAGTTAAATTTGAGTGTAAACACACTGCTACAATATAACTATATATTTATATGCAAGTAATATTTCCGTATATCCATAATGGAATGATTTATATTTTGGTTCTGTAAATGTTTTTGTTCCTTTAGTTGCGTTTTTCTTGATGAATGATCCTATTCATGTGCCAGTTTCGTTGAATGGTTCCATCTCGATGAGTGATCCTCTTCATCTGTCAATCTCAATTTAATTCTTTTCCAAAACACAATTATGTCGAACGTATGTTACAATTCTATTGATAAATCTTTTTGAGTTCTTCAAAAAAAATTACCAATTTCTAAAGGACTTTTTTTGTACAAAATTCATTTTTCGAGATAGGCAGAACTTTGTAGGCGTGTATTGAAAATCTGACATATAAACTTCTTTCAAAATCAAAATCAAAATCTGCAATCCAACCTGCTCCAGGAACCTTCTTGTAACCATAGCAGTATGGGGTCTTGCATTATCCTGTTGGAAAGTGGCAATTTTGCAACGTCTGCATGAAAGGTACTAACACCTGTTCCAGAACGTTGTCGATGTAACGACGTGCGTTTAATGTACCGGGAATGAACGTAATGGTTGACCTTCGTCCAGCACATATCGTCCCCCATACTATAACCCTAGATGTTAAGGCTGTGTGTCGTCTTTGAGCGAACTCCAACTTCCGTCTTTCACCTCGATGTTGCCGCACCCTTCTACGACCATCATTCACCCATAAACAAAACCTTGATTCATCACTGAAGACGATGTCATTTCATTGATGAACCCACCCTTACCGTTCTTGACACAATGCAAGTCTGGATGCTTTATGCGGACGTGTTAATGGAAGCCGAAGGTAAGGACGGTCTGAATGAAGCAGTTGCCATCGACAAGCGTTGGTTCAAAGCTCTCGTCCAAGCCACAGCAATCAACCTTGTTGTTTGAAATCGATCCCTGGTAGCCATCCGCCTTCGGACCATAAAGACCATATCCGAGGAACTGTAGTGTGGTCCCGATTCAGCCTTCTCCCAATCTCTCGGAATGAGAGACCCGCCTCTTTCATACCGATAATTCGGCCGCTATCAAAGTCATCATTGATATGGGCAAAATTTCGACGACGTCGCACTGTGGGCATTACTACTTGATAGTTTGACAATAAAATAAACTGACATTTTGTGGGCAGAAATATTGAAAGTTGGAGATAACAATGGTACAGGAAACATAACAGTTAAGTTTTATCGGCGGAAACTTTCATCATTTCTTAGTTGATAATAAAGCATTATTTTACCGAAGTTTCAAAATTGTAGTCTAATTCTTAATGGGTGGTGTATTTCATATGAAAGTGAGTGTATATTTACAAGTCATTGTAGAATATAATCATTTCCACAGTTGTCTTGTATACTCTTAAATGTGCACATGCGGAGTTGTATTTATATCATCACAATGTACAACATTTATATAAAATCTGTAGCGACGGCCTGCATTTTTAAATTTATGGCGTAATGTCGTTATAAAACCGCCAAACAATACGTTGTTTTAACTCCCCTTATCATTGTTAAATTTTAGCAATCGAAATCTCTATGCCTAGTTCATAAATGTTTATATTTCAATATCAATTTTCCAACACATAATATGTTTGTTTTTTAAATATGTTTCAAATCTGATTCAAAATATTGATGTAATACGTTGCTATTTCATCTCATATTATTATTATTTTGAGATATTGTAACAATTTTCCCGTTTGAATTGATTTGTATTATGTAATCACTCAAACTTGTTTCTACCTCACTGTTTGTTGATATTGAATAAAATCTGTCACCATTTCAGCGATAAATATAATTGTAACAAAACGTTGGATGACGTAAAAAATACCAAATACAATGGGTCAAAGTATCCAAACACAAATCTATTTAAACATTTATTAGCTCATGGGGTGCTTGTTCGGTCCCACATATGTACATATTAGCATTTAATCAAGTCAATTTGGATCTGCGCAATCCAGTGCAAAATATTCGCTACAATTATTTCGTTTAGAGACTAGAGAATTTAGAGAATATTTTGCATACGTAATTAGTCCCAAATTTTATTAGTTATTTTTCGATATTTAAAAACCATAGACTAAAAACAATAGACGTTATCTATTTCAACACAATTGCGGCCCGGCATTAAGCGCAGAATTCCCCAGTCATTTTACGACTGCCACATTTTCACAATGCAGGTTGTAAATGAACAATTACCGAACATTCTTGGCCATTTAAATTATTCTCTCTCGGGATTTTAGATTAATCGTCTTAGAAACCGTGAACCAAATGTCGGGCAAAACATCCCTTTCCTTCGCAGAATTAAATTCATTCTTTTACCAACCACGACCAATTGCATTAAAGTTGGGACATTTCATCCCCACCGACGACACAAACGAATGTTATTATTTATAGAACGTTTTCAGCCTTAAACAGACAGTAAAAAGTAACACATCCAGTTACACAGTTACACAAAATGAGACATCATTCAAGACAACAGTAGACGTGTCCCATCATCATTCAAGACAACAGTCTAACAGTAACACATACAGTATATATATAAAACAGTTACATAGTTACACATTCGCAGTAACGACAGTATCGACATCATTCAAGGCAACAGTTTAACAGTTAAACATAGTTACAAAGTAAGCGTCAGCGTAACAGCATCATCATTCAAGACAAAAGTCGAAGTAACATCAATAATCAAGGCAACTTTAGTAGTAACACAACAGTGTTATTCACGTGAGCATTAATTGTAATTGCGAAAAATTGTAAATTGTAAATAGTGGTAATAAATACTGTACATAGTTAAAGGAGTTAAAGCCTTCGAACGATTAATAAAGCCCAGACGATAGCGACGCAAATCATTGGCGCAACATATGTGAGCGAGAGACGTACTCCAAATTCTCGTCGAACTTACAACTCGCCACGAGTCGAGTGCACCCAGTTTCTCTGTTCACGTAGCGCAAACAGTGCTATATGATAAAAAATGCAAAAACGGTTTCCATTTATTTTATTACAGCCCTAGGTATTTTTTGTGGATATAAACATTTAAGCAAAATTAATAAAGTATTATGCTTAAATTAACAATTTGGCACTATGTTAACTTTTATTGTGTGGGTTGTATTTTGTGGGCACAATTTTTGGAAAAAATTAAGTGGCACAGCAAACATAGGAGGCATTTTTAACTTCGTTTGGTGGGTAATCAGTTAGTACACATATTTTCCGTTCATTTAAAATCGCCTGGAATTGTTTATAAACGTTCAACGTTTATCAGAAATTATTTCTTACCTTTGGACGTACAACTGGTGATAAACATAAAGCAGGAAAATGTTTGAAACAAACAAAAACAGCATCCTATTAACACATATGTTCTAATAATTTACTAAAGCCATACATAATCCTATTATTGTAAATATGATAACTTGAACTGGTTTAGATTAGTATTTAAAATGCCTTAGGTAATTATAACTGAAATGCGAGGTCTGTTTTTCTCCAAACGAATTAGCAAAACAGGAAGCAGCTTAACAACAAACAAATATTTTATTTATTAACTATTAATTAAAAAAATAAATAAACTGGAATTTTCAAGTCAAATCATATCAACAGATTTTGTTAATTGTAACATAAAATGAACTACATAACTAAATGTTAATAATGTAAAAATATGCTACGGGCTTTTATTAAATACGTTGATCGAATGAAAATAGTGTCGATCGTTTGGTTTTACTAAATAGCAAGATATCACCACACAAACTAAAACAATCTGTCATTAATTTACTTATATAACGTGGTCGGAAAACTTACATTTCGCACAGCTCACTACAAACTAATCAACTGTCTACTGAGAAGTGCCAGTGCAAAAAAAGCTTATTTTCTTAAAATAAAGACATATTATATGAGCGCCATACTATTATATAAGCAAGATCAGATTATATTTGAATTCTGTTGGTGAGTTGGTAAGATTGAATATCAATATTTTCTGCGTTAAACGTATGCTAGTAACTAGTTTAGCCCTAGTGCCTTTGTACACCATGGGTAATCTTACGTAAGAGACAAGATGATGTGCCAGATTAAACATTTATATTTGTTACATTAGACAACTTTAATTTAAAGAGTTTCCAAGAGAATATGTTGTAATTGAAAGTCGAGATTTTTATCTTCGTCTTAATACTTTTAAAACTGAAATCACAAATGATTTCAGCGAGGATGAAAAAAGGTGTTTAATAATAATTTTCTTTGACTCCCTTTGAAATCAGTTGTGATAGATCTCCAAAGGCCTTGGAACGCTGATTTATTTGACATCGTACGTTTTATGCACAATGAAAATACTTGTCGCCTTTCGTCAAGCATACAACAATTTTATCGCTGGAATATCTGTGTGCATGCATTGGCATATTTCAAGCATTTCACAGTGATATGATTCCCAGTATACATTTCATCGCCAACGTTGCAAGTTGCAAACACATACATTTTTAGAATAAAATACATTGAGTTATTTTTGCACCATTATATTGAAGAACCGAAAATATCTCATTGAAACCTTTTTCATTTCAGTATGGAGCTTTCGAATAAGGCACCGAATAAACCGGCCAACACACCATGGTACGGATCAGAAACTAGTTTCCAATCTAATGGGGAAAAAAGGTAAGATGTAGACAAGTACCAAAAATAATCTGTTTTTGGTACCTGCTGTACTGTCTCTGTCATTAAACTTACATCGTGCAATTTCTTTTAAAAATTGATACAATATTTGACTTTATTCAACATATATTAGGCTTTCCACAATTTTGTTTTCGATCGGTTCTTCCCATTTTCTTCTTATGTTGTTGTTTTTGATTTTATTGCCTCTTTATTACATTTGTTGAATGCAATTTTATAATCGTAATGTTTTAGAAATGAAGATTCCTATATGACATTTCAGTCCAAGGACCCCATTATATCCGTTCCGACGGCGGACAAGGGCGCGAAAACGAACAAGACAACTGGACACGGTGCTCATGGAATGAATAGTGCACATCAAACTTCGTAAGTCAATTATTTAAAGGAAAACACGATTTAGAAAAACTCATCACATGGTAAATTTATAAATACAATTGTTTTGCAGATATTTAGAAACGTTAATGCATCTATTTAAGGGCAACGTTGGTTCTGGAGTGTTTGCAATGGGCGACGCGTTCAAAAATGCGGGGCTTGTTCTTAGTCCGTGGTTTATAATAATTCTTGGAGTCGTGTGTGTGCACTGTCAACATATATTGGTAAGTGTGTTGCCCAGTAAATATTTTTTAAAGCATATATAAATAAGAAATATATTGTGTTATATTGACTCTATGAATTATTATAGAAAAAAATGTACACAATAGTAAACGAATTTATTGCATTTATTCAAAAATTATGAACGATATAAAATATTCTCAAAAAAATTATACAACTTTCGAATACACATTTTTAAAGAAAAATCGAGGCTGCACATGTCAACTACTCGCACGTGGAACCCAATTTATTACGTCTGCTTCGCATTGTTGATACAAAATTGTTAACTACGTACTTGAAATGCAGTCCTTCTGTGTAGGTATGATAATTTGATCTCGTCGCAATTATTTTTTCGCGAGTATTAATACGGAAACGATTACAACATGGGATGCACATTTGAAACAACAATTGACTTATTACATTAATGTTTCTATTAAAAATATGCCGTCTTGAATTACGAATGCACATTGTCCACTCCTACGTCGCCTTCGTTCGTTTCTTCTCGAAACGCGCCATTTAACTAATTATCTGCGTAACAGGATGCAACAATTTTTAATCCGCGTCTTCTGGAAAATTCGGTGTGAATTATTGTACGCCTGTGCGCTCGTTCTGCAGTGCCATTTGTTTGCTTTCGAACCGAGTGGGTTACGCAGAAATAGAACTTCAAAGAGTCGATTTCGATTTTAATCATAATTCTCGGAAAGAAATCGATAAACATTTGTCCTTTTGAAGTTTGAAGGGGTGTTAATTTATGGTTGCCATTAGTGGATCGAGTATTTGGATTAGATTTTTATTTTAGAGATAAATTTCCTGAAGTTCCCAGTTGGTGTAATTACTGAATCGATTTGTATGAAACATAACGACGTTCTAAAATCTACAAAAGAAATAAAATGTTTTAACGCAATTAATGTGGACGATAAAGCTCTCGCTTTAAATAAAAGAAAAGGGAAAGGAGCACAACTTAAATTCAAATTAGGTCAATTTAATATTCATGTACAAAGGCGAAATTAAATTCGATGGAGAGAAAAACGCAATTAAAAATAATAGATATTCAACAATTAATATTATTAATAATTACTGAAAATATTTCGTGTCAAAAATGACAGAAATGTAAAATTTTTAACTTAATTGTAATGACCATTTTATATGTTCACACTGGACATTGAACCGTCGTTCTTGTTTAGTCACAGCAACGAGCCAGAGAAAGATTCGTCTTGTTAATGTTCTGTGGTCAGTGGTTTGTTAGGCGTGATTGGCTCGCTCCTAAAATATTGCTAAGAGGTGAAATACTAGGACCAAGAGGAATAGGAAGACCAACGAAGGCGTGATTGACTGCAATGGATGAAGAATAAAAGTGTTAGGTGTAAGAGACTGCAGGCCAGTGACTGAGGACAAAGATAATTGGAGAAAGACAATAAAGCAAATCTTAGGCCTTTAAGGCAAAAGTAACCAAGGAAAAAGAAGCTGTAAAGGTAATGCTTTTGTACCAATGCAAACCTAAAGAATTGAAATACGAGGAATGGTAATTAAAAATATAATTATTAACAAAAAATATGGATAAAATGCTTCTCTAAGAATACCACCAAAAACACAAGAGGAAGGACGAAATGAATAAAGAGAGAGATGGCTACGAAACGAAATATTGAAAAACACAAAATATAACGACTGATCAAATCGACTATGGAAATAATGACAAGCATTCGATTAAAACTGGGAATGCAAAGTGAAAATTATAGTGGTAACAGTCACTTTATTTTGTTAAAAGAGCTCGAGCTTTCGTTGGAAGGAAACAGATAAGTAGTAGGCCCAATACCGGGGAAATTATGACTGTTGAGCCTAAAACTTCTGTCGGTCATCTTATCTGCATTTGATCCTCTTATCAGATATGTGTAATTATGGTAAGAAATTATAAAACAGTTTATGTTTCGTCTTTATAAAATATGACATGTGAACACCTGAATTATTTGTGTAATTGTATATTTGAATTGTTGGTGGGTACGGTCTCGTGGTTGAAATCTGTGCTTCTTAATTCTCGAGTTGTGGAAATATTCCTCGAAGGGTCGCTTCGACGTTTCGGCAGCTCTACTCGGTCTCACTGACTTAGAAGAACTGACGTTCGGAGTTACTTGTAGATCCTTATATTCCGGTTTGTCGTTGGGGTTGACTACGCTCGACTGCTTCTTACTTCGGCTCCTGGTTAATGGACCTTGGTGTGGTGGGCTTGCGATGAACTGTGGCGGTTCCTGTGGCGCTGTCCTCTGAATACTGGTTGTACTGCATTGTTGTAATACCATGTTGCCGGCAATCGTTGGGACCATCTCGTGTGTTGAGGATTTCTTTCCGCTTCTCTATTTCGATGGCTTGGGTTGGGTTGGGTTGGGTTGCTGGTGAACTGTTCGATGCTAGCCATTGTCCTTGTATTGTCGAAGTCGATGCTGTGTCCCGTCTAGGAAATGGCTAGCCAAGGACGACGACGAATCTTTTTGTTTTACAGCGCCTCTTGGATTGACCGATGTCTTCTCGCAGTTACCACATGGTATTTCGTATACTCCCTGCGTTTCAAATGGAATTTTGGTTTTTGGATTCCGTAGCATCTTTTCTATCTCCCTGTATGGTCTGAAAGTTGTATCGATGTTTTGTGTACTAAGGATCCTACTTATCTTGTCCGTGGTCCCTCTGACATACGGTAAAAACGCTATCGCTGTTGGCTTTTCTTCTTCCTATTCTTCCTGCTGGGTTAGTCTGGGAGGTCTGGATGCTCTGAGAATTTCCCGTTTTGAAAATCCGTTCTGCGCCACTGCTTTGTGTATGTTGTCCAATTTTTTGTTCTTGCTTCTGCCATCGGCTATCCTTTCTGATCTTGTTATTAATGTTCTTGTTACCGAGTGCAGTTGTGCCGGGTGGTGGTGTGACTGAGCGTTCAGGTACCTGTTGGTGTGAGTCTTCTTCCTGTAGACTGTATGGCCGAGACTCTTGTCGCCTCTTTTCATTACCAATACGTCCAGTAACGGTAGCTGGTTGTCTACTTCCACTTCCCATGTGATGTTTATAGCTGGATGTTGCTTGTTGAGGTGCTCCAGAAACTTGTTGAGTTCTTCTCTACCGTGTGTCCATACAACGAAAGTGTCATCCACATATCTCAGCCACACCTTTGGTTTTAACTCGGTCGTCTCTAGTGCTGTAGTCTCCAGTTCCTCCATGAATAGGTTGGCTATCCCATGGGTGCTCCACTGGTTTGTCGGTAGCGTTGATTTTCAAGAATAAAATACGTATTCTTGACGCAATGCTTTACTAGTTTCATGATGTGTTCCGACGGCTGGTATTTCCGTTCCAATATCTTCATGGTGTCGTCTATCGGGACGTGTGTAAACAGTGATACTACATCAAAGCTTACAAACAAGTGCTCGGGTTCCACAGTAAGATTCTTCAGCATTTCGATGAGATGGTCTGCGTTCTTCATTTAAACAACATCTTTATTTAATTCATTCAATTATTCCTAATTCATATAGAATTCTTGAAAACAATTATAATTTACATATATACATTTGTCACAAAATACATTTGCTTGTTCTTTGCAAGTTTTTTTTTACAAGAATGTCGACTTCTTGGATAATTGGCCAACGAGGGATTCCATCTAACCTTAAATTAGAAGAGCAGCTGTTGGGTCATTTTCTTCTTTTTCCCATATAATTCTTGAAGATGATGATACTTAGTATTAGCTGCTTTTCCTTATTTACATAAGGATTCAGCTATCTGGTGCGAAATTCCATTTGACGCCCCTTTGCTATTCCAAAAGATAAAATAGTCAATAATTCACAATTACTAGATCAGTAAAATGGAAATGAAACGGTGATACCATTTTCTTGATCTAATGCGGATTCGATAGTATGCTATTAGAGCATCTACCAAGTGCACACTTCCCATAAGTTTATTATGGGTTTTCAGTACTTGTGGACATTCTACTTCAATGGAAGCCTTTGCATTTCTAGCCAATCTTTTTATATTAGTTGGTGGATAAGTACTAAAAAACGTGGTTCCTATATGGACCCATCTGTTGTCAAACCATTTTCTGACTCTTATACAAATATTGTTAAATATTGTTCACCATCGTCAAAAGTTCCTTTGAATTTCTTCTCCATAACTTTATCCTCCGGGAAAGTCAGTTTAGGGAATCTATTGATACGAATTGTGCCCAAAACTACAAATTCATTTTTTGCCAGTTCAACGAATAGTTCTTGAAAAAAACCAGTTGTCATAAAAAAGTAGGTCATTTTATCTCGTTCCTTAGATTTTGAACTAGTTACAAAACAAAATATTGTTTGGAACTTTTTTGCTTGTCTGGACAACATTCTACTTTCTTTATTTTTGCCGGATTATGTTTCAAGTCGATTAGTATCAAACCAAGCCAACCCAAGCCAAAATATTCATTTGAAATTATATCCACTTAAACCAAATTAAGCGAAATTTTAAGATAATCAAGATAAATCAACCTAGCAATTTTTGTGAAATCCTTAGACATGAAATTTGAGGTAATATTAATATTTTTTTTAGTGTATTTGACTTTTCACCTTGATAATGTCTTTTGTCGATTAATTTAGCATTTTAGACAATTGATTAATGTTATTCTTTTGTAACTTTAAACAGTCAATGAGTTATGTGCGTTTTTAAAATATTAAAAAATGAAACAAAAAAACTAAATTATTACCCAACCCAAAGCAAGCGAAAATATTTATTTGGAATTAAAACCAATTAACACAAATTAAGAGACATTTAAGATTTTTAGATAATTGTTCATTATTTATATCATTTTTCATTGGGACAATATACAAACAATAATAAATTTTTGTTTTTTTTAATGTGTTATTTTTGTTAGTTTAAAATTGTCGATTATTTTTGCAATTATGACAGTTTTATTAATATTTTGGACATTTTTGGTATTTTAAAAATGTCGAGCATGACATTTAGTTATTAGTACTTTTCTAATAATCAGGTGATCTTTGCTATTTTGCAAACATATTATTAACATTTGTGACATATTTTGCTTTTGGAAGATGTTCAGTTTTCTGCCAATTCAAGACGTTGTTAGCATTTTCTTGCAAATATGTATCATTTCTGAGAACAATATAGTAATCTTTAAACGAATTCAAATCATGTCCAAAATTGTCACTAAACCCAAAATAGTTTCAAATTCCGCCCAAAGGAATTTTGAATTTAAAACTTCAATTTACACTGTTGTAGCTTTGGTCTGGTTTGAATTGATGCCACATGCATCAATTCAATTAATCAACGTTAGGAGTGATTGGCTCACGCCAAAAAGCTTTGATGGTCACTACATGTAAAGGTATTTCAACAGCTAAGGTCCTTGGTAATCGCTACTGATGAAGGGTAATAACCCAGAAACAAAATTGTCTAGCGATCCACCAGTTAGTCTCCATGGACCTGTTTTAATTAATGTTCACTACACCATTGAGGTGTAAGATTAGTCCATATTTCGTGTAAATTTTACATTTTTCTGTCATATTTGACACGACACATTTTCAATTTAATATAACATATATAATAAATCCATTACAAGTGAAAGTCATCCTATCATTATCATTGGTTCGTTCCTAATTCGAAAACTAGTTTAGATGTATTTTATTGTAAACTATAGTTTATCTAATGGATTGTACTGTAGAGAATTTAAACTTTGGTATCAAGATCCATTTGCTCTTTACTAGCTCTCCAGAGTGGGAGTTATATTAAGTACTGTAACTCACTTATCGAAGGAATTCTTCCACGGATACACTCTCGAGGTTTCCCGAAAGTATTTCGACTACTGTTCCTACCACTTAAATTTCTAATGGCCAGGATGGGATAATCCAGTGAATTTGAACAAGATCCATTGACGATCAAAGACTCTTACATCGTTACTGATCAAACGTCAGCTAATATCGCATGTAGAAACCTGCAAGGGTCTGTTCATATAGTTGTTTATACAGCTTTTCCTAAAACCCCACCAGTGATTATGTCGCCTTAAAACAGATACTTTGACGAGATTCTGAAGTTGGAAGTATACAAGGAAGATGATGTTAGCCCAGCGAAATTTGGATAGATCTTTGAGCATATACTAGAACACCAATTCTAATATTCCGGAGATACAGCTTGGATGGATTTTCGACAAAAAACAATTAGCAACATTTCCGCCATAACTCACAAGCGAAACTCTGGAATTGGCGAGGATGGTGTTATTGACTGATTATTTCCCGTTTAATTAGCCCTTATGTTATTTATCTTCTAGTTTCATATAATTTATTTTAATCGGCAGTGAACGACTCAGATTGAAGATGGGTTTGCGCTACCTTTAGTCCTTTGGATTGATTCTCTTAAATTTATTAGACATTTTTGAGTTGCTGTTCTTATTGTTCGAAGGATTTTTATTGATACTTGCAGTTTGAGGTTTCCTCACAATTTGTCGATGCTAGGTTACATCTTTTAAACTCGCGGAGGAAAATATGTTTGTAATACAAATAAGCAGATTCTCCTTATCTCTGTGCTCCTACAAAAGCTTACATTCAAAATGATCGACTCTGATCGGCCCAAAGCGGAAAATGTCCGTATTTCATAATTTTCTCTTCATAATTTTATTTTGTTTTGTTCATTTATATATCTTATTGCTTTTGCCCATAATGCTGTTTGCAACCCAGCCCAACACAACCCAACTTTCTCGTTTTCGTTCGTTTTCATTAAGTGCCTTGGCAACCTCGCATATATTTTAAAGATTGATCTGTATCTAATAATCATAGCGAAAATATTTTGCAATAACAAAACACCTCGCATCAAACAACGAAGCAAATTGTTCACCGATTGTATTTCAATTCTTTCAGCTTGCCGCCTCCAAAAAAGTGGCGGACCTGACAGGGTCAGAAACGAGGCCAGACTTTGCTGAAACGGTCGAGTTGTGTTTCGAAACGGGACCCAAAACCATGAAAAAGTTAGCGCCGTACATGAAAAAGCTCGTGAATTTATTCCTCTGTATTACTCAGCTCGGCTTCTGCTGTGTGTATTTTGTATTCATTGCCACCAACATCGAACAAGTAAGTTGCAAGCGTGCGTCATCACGTACCAACTTTGTTTAATTAATTAATTTTACAGGTTTTGAGCTATTATGGGTTCAAGATTGGCGTTCATTTACACATGACGATATTATTAATACCAATATTGTTGAGCTGTTTGATCAGAAACCTCAAATATCTAGCACCACTTTCGACAATTGCAAATATATTCATGATTGTCGGCATTATTATTGCCCTGTATTTTACGACGAAAGAGCTCCCGGAAATATCTACAAGGAAATATGTTGCTGAGTGGAATCAGTTGCCACTGTTTTTTGGGACGGCCTTATTTGCTTTTGAAGGAATTGGATTGGTAAGGTTTTAATATGTGCAGATTTCAGTTACATAAATCATCCTGCCAATAATATTCCCCGAAGCTGTTACTACTTTTTCCTAAATTATTTTGTATTTTTAGGTATTACCTCTACAAAATGAAATGAAAGAACCTAAGTATTTTACAACGCCCTGTGGGGTTTTAAACGTCGGTATGTCAGTCGTAACAATAATTTACATAGTCATGGGTTTCATGTCATATTTAAAATACGGAGAACAAATTATGGGAAGCGTAACCCTCAACCTACCACAAACCTTAGTGTAGGTTGCCGACATCGAAACATCATGCGTCTTTTAACGTGATTGGTTTTAGTTTAGCCCAGTCTGTGAAGATCATTATATCGTTGGCCATTTTGCTGTCATACGCTTTACAGTTTTACATACCCGTCGACATAATATGGCCTCAAGTAATGGAATCGACGGGGCCGTACAAACATCCAGTTTTAATGGAATATGGTTTTAGAGCAGGTCTCGTACTTCTGACTTGTAAGTGTTGGTAGATAAACCGGTGAAATAATTTGCCAATATTTTCTTTTAGTTATTCTGGCGGAAGCTATTCCATACCTGAACCTGTTCATTTCACTGGTTGGAGCCGTAAGCAGTACGGCGTTAGCTTTACTCTTCCCGCCGATAATTCAGATGGCCTTGGCTTCGAATATATCCGAAATTAATTATTGGATGATCGCAAAAAATAGCATTATAATATTGGTGGGATTGTTGGGATGTGTTACGGGTACATATGAAAGTATACACGCCATATACAAAGAATTCAGCAAAGACAACGAACTGTGATATAAGTGCAAGGATTCCATTTAATGTTCTAATTTATTGTTTTGTAAAAATATGTAACATAAGATAGAATTTTATAAATAGATACTTCTGTCTAAAGTGAGATTAAATATATGTGTATTTGTAGGAAATGCGTTTTTTTTTTTGATGACTAAAACTATAGATTTTTGCATCTATTGGATTTCTCTAAACCATGTAAATATCAAACTGAATTAGATATGCTTCAGCGTGTGCAAGTAAAATTATTTTAGCAACACTGTAGTGGTAAATTATAATGTATTATAAGTGGCCCGAGACATTATAACTAGGACGCGTGAAACTAGAACAATATCATCGACCTTCTTAGAACCGATTATGCTGCATAATTAAAATATGTAAATACACGACAATGAAATGTAATGACATTGTTGATAGAGTGAAGATTGTAAAAAGCTAAGGCATGACCATATATTCAATATGAATTAGTATTTATTATCAATGTAGTGATAACTATTAAAATATTTTCCTTTCGAGAAATGCACCACGCAACAAATAACCACATGTCAATGAAATGGTGAGCAACAATGCTAAACTTAGCTGTGGGCGAATTAGTAGTGATGTGGTTGTTAATTGCCACGTTGGGCGTCATAATTGTAAGTCTTTATTAAACTTCACTCGCCCGTATCAAATTGAGTTGGTAATAATTAGCCTCATTTATTCAATTCCATTTCGTTGCATCGACTGTGTTGCCGTTTGAAGTTTTCAACGGTTCTGTAAAAACAGTCACAACCCTCAAGGGAGTGGTAGTAGAAGGGAACTCTCGTCCAAGCTAAAAGCAGAACTTCAAAATCTGTTGTCTGTTGGCTTGGGATTGTTTTTTTTTTCAGGAAGTATATGTCTGTGGACTTAAAATGTTTTGGTATATCACACGAACAGTAAAAATACCCCAGTCGTAGCTGTTCAGTATAATGAGATCTTGTGACCACAGTTGCTCTTGTACGAGAGGCAAAAAGTCATTTCTCATTTACTTCTATCCATTTTTAAAATTTTGCAATTAATGAAAATACATTGTCACAACCCTCAACTCACAACCCTCAAGGGAGTGGTGGTAGAAGGGAATTCTCGTCCAAGCTAAAAGCAGAACTTCAAAATCTGTAGCTTGTTCGCTTGGGCTTATTTTTTTCAGGAAGTATATGTATGTGGACTTAAAATGTTTGGTATATCACACGACCAGTAAAAATATCCAATTTTTGTAGTCGTAGCTGTTCACTATAATGACATCTTGTGACCATATTTGTCTTGTACGAGGGTAATAAAAGTCATTTTTCCTTTACTTCTATCCATTTTTAAAATTTAGCAATTAATGAAAATAAACCATAAAAAATGTTTTCTTTCTCTGCAAAACAATCTTAGCCACCCACGTTTATCTTATCGCTTAGATATCTTTGTTCCCTCAACTGCTTTTTCAATTTCCTGAACAGAAAAAGTCGCATGGTGCTAAGTCAGGGCTGTAGGGTGGATGATTTAATAAATACTTCATCATGGACAACAAGAACCTTGTGCACTGGTTCATTGTCATGCAAAAGCTGAATCCCATTTTTGAATTTTATCGTGCGTTTTCCATTATGGCCTGTTGCAATTTGCGTAAATATCAGCATAATATTTACCTTAAATATAGTGGCCATAACCTTGCCAGGCGAATGTTGGACGTTAGTTTCTGTTTGCTTTCAGGATCATAGCGATGAATCAACGTTTCATCGTCAGTTACAATTTTCTCAATAATTTCTTCCCATTGTCCTTCACAAAGCTAAAAAATTGTTGGGATGCAACTCGACGATGTTTATCGAATATCAATATTCTCGGTACCCATCTGGCACTAACTTATGACATGCCCAAATTATCATTGATGATGGTCCAAACAAGTTACCTGTTAATTTGCAAACTTTCAGCCATCACATCGATTTTAATTCGTCGATTTTGCTACTTTTTGAATGTTTTCTTCGGTAATGGTTGAATTTGGTCGACCACTTTGAGAGTCGTCTTCGATGGATTCCCGCCCTCATTTAAATGCTTTGACCAAAATTTTATTATCTTATAAGAAGGGGAAAGTTCACTGTAAACAGCAGATTTGCGATTTTTTATTTCCATTGGATTTTTCCTTCTTTTGTGAGAAATTTTATGACATTTTTTTCAATTATAAGAAAAACCACAACACGTCACTAGAAAAATCTACAAAAGGCCACAATGTCGACTATTATATGACAATATTCTGACCGTTTAAGGAAAATAATATAATATTTTTCACAACCTCTTTCATAGTTAGGTACCTTTTTATCAGCTAGCCCTCGTAAGTTGTTCGTTTTTGTCTCTCAGTTTGTGTTTTCTAACGTTGCCTATATTCCTTACGCCTTCCATACTTTTGCCCTTGGTCTTCTTATTTTTTCGCTCCTGCTCGTTCCCCATTTGGGAGCCACACTGTAATCGTTATTGCCATCCTTATTTTTTGCTCACTATATCCCGTTTATTTAGGATTTATTTTTTACCATATTCACTTTTATTCATCTTCGCGTATTATCTTTGGTTTCCATACCTTTTCTGCAGTGTGAGTTACCATTGATTTGATAGCTGCTATGCAGATCCTCGTCTTTGTCCTATCATCATGCTTCGTTTTATATATGTAAAACACCCTGCGTGTATCCTCTGTTTTATATCACTATATATTTGGTTGGATATTACAGTTCTCAGGTTTCCGATGTAAGTCTTTCTACGATTATGGTTTATATTTTTCGTATCTACGCTTAGTTTCCTCGTATTTGAGTTACGGGACTTGTTTTATTTGCGTTCTTGGCTATTTTTGGCAGTGGTTGTTCTAAACTTTTTATTTATACCAATTTTTCCTTTGTAATTCTCCTGATTCCACATGCTTTTATCACACTTTTTATTGCTGTTACTTCTGCAGATAACCCATCATGATTCAACGTAAGCTGTTCTTACTCTATGGTTAAATACGTTTTTCTTTTGTTTATAATAGCATTTCTTGCAGTTTCAAATGTACGACTTCTAATATCATCGATAAGCGCCATATCCTCTTCAACTGTTGTCTTCTTGTTGCACAATCCCGTTCCTCTCTACCTTTTGAAAGCTCTCTCGTTGTCCTACCTTTGAAAATTACATAATTACATTTGAACTTTGACAGGTAAATGAAATCTGTAATTTTTTCTCTCATTGCTCTCATATTTTTTCGTGCAGATCTTCCACCACTATTACTGCACCATCCTTTGATAAATTCAGTCTTTTTGTGATAATTTGATAAATTTAGGCTTTTTGTGATAATTTGCTTGCTCCTTTGTTATATACAAATTTATTATTGTCACATTAGCTACACTATATTTTATCCGTATGTGGGAATGTGATGATGTGCACTGATCTCGTTCGGTTGTTGTAGGGACGCCTTGCGAATCAATGGCTGTAGCAATTGCTTCGTTAATCAGAACCCTTTATGGAAAATATCATGTTCATTTGGTTAAACCCATAAACGAACGAGCGTAGTACAAGTTTGGAAAGAGTGAGGTAGGTGGTCACCTCATTTTGTCGATCCAACATGATCCGATGCAATGCTAGTTCGTTCGTAACTTCTTTGTTACAAAGCAGGCGTTCGTTATAAATACCTTAGATAATTAGTTTACAAAATATATTGGGTCGGTGCATAAGTTCGTCCCATTTCTTGAAAAAAATCAATGACAAAAATATTATTCACTAAAAATTACATTTAATCCTTTCTCCATCTCTTCGGTAGCTGGATAATTACCCCTTCAAAGAATTAGAATTTTTATCAGCTAAGATATTTTGAATAAATGGTAGTCGAAGGGCGCGAGGTCGTGGAATGGATGGACCAAAACATCCCACTCAAGTAGTAAGAGTTCGTGTCAGGTCGCAAAAATTATTGTCGAAAATGCTCCTTATTTTCTGCCATTTTTAATAGTTAACAAAATTTACAAACAAGCAACTACCACATTTTTTCCCCATGTACTCGCTGAAATTCATTCTGCCAAACAACGTCAAAACTTTACACGTAAGAAGTACATAACTGTTCGGTTTTGCAATGCAATGCAAACTAGCGTCAAAAAAGGACGAACTCCTAATAATAATTAATAAAAACTGCCTAATAGTTACATTATGACTATTACTCTGCAGACTATATTGACTGATTATTTCTTGAATTCTGTAATTTTTTCTCTTACTTCATTTCTTCCTTGCTTGTCTCCACCTTCGTAAAACAAGAAATGTTTTTGTATTGATTTTCCCTTCTCCTTCGCATCTTATCTCCGATTCCGTCAGTGTCCGATTTTGTATTGTTCCATTACATTAGGCTTTCTATTCTTCCTGGTGCGAACCTAGTCCTTTTGTTCCAGGTTGGCCTCTTATTTTAGATTTTCTTTTTCTTCTATCATTTTCCTTCCACCTTTCCTTTTCTTTATTGTTTTTCCTTTTCATTATGGATGGTGATTTTTAGGTTGGTTTTCTTTTTGACTTTTGGCATGAGCATTATCCTTCCACCATCAATTTGTTCGACTCATTTTGGTCAATTACGCCCCATTTTCCTGTATTGTTGCGAATTCCTAGATGCATATTTTCGACCTTCGCCTAAAATACTAATTTTCCATTCGTCCAAATCGTCTTGAAAATATCATTTGCGTGCCTAGGCAAGAAAATGAAACAAGGATTTTGAAAAATTTTGCATTGGTAACCCTGACTTACGGACGCTGATCGCTGAAATGTTTAATATTTTACAAATTTTTGAATAATTCTGTTTCACTGTTTTAAAATAATTATATGGTTACGTACTGTCAATAAGTGAAACAAATCAACAAACAATATGCGTATATTTTCTTAATTCATTTTCAACAAATTTAATGAGTTTCGCCTCAAAAATTTTAATTTTACAAATGTCATAGAATAGTTTTAAATTCAAATCATCGGAATAAGTACCGCCAATAGAAGAATACGAAATTCCATAACGAAATATTTTAGCTACAAATTATTTTATTTTAATTCAACAAAGCATCGCGCGAAAATTTTGCTCGTTAACAGCGACGATTTTACTATTGAATCAAAGAGGTCGCAAATTCAACACACGGATGCAATATACTCATTTCTAAATGCAGGATAAAAAAAGTGGCACAAAAAAACTTCGTAGCTTACGCTAAAATGATTTAAGGCATAAAAAAACTGAGCCGCTGCATATTTTAGGTAAAAAAGGGTCGGCATTAAAAGAAATGCATACTTACGAATTGCATATATGATTCACCGCTAGGTATATTATCAGTTTAATATTGTGCCTACTACTGTTATCACGTCTCACAATAAAATATGGACGATTTTCCAAAATACGTGATGGTAAATCGCTTTGAATCAGTGTTCAGTGACCGGTTTTTCTATCGACGCGTTTCGCATGTTTACGGGAACGATCTCATAGAATATCGTGGTGATATTTGGACGATTTTCCAAAATACTTTATGGTAAAACGTTTTGAATCAGTATTCAGTGACCGGTTTTTCTATCGACGCGTTTCGCATGTTTACGGGAACGATCTCATAGAATATCGTGGTGATGTTTCCCAAAGATTTTATACTTTCGTATTATTTTGTGTTTATACAATAGTGCAGTGTTGTGTCGTCGTCACTTAAAGTGCTGTCATGGAAACGGGTCCGGTTATATCAGACACTATTTACGCAGGATGTCAGGTAATAATAATTTTTCATACCTTCATTATCTTTGTTCTTCGAGTAATCACGAACTATGCCAAACTCTCAGATAATTAGGTTTGAACGTCCCTACAAGAAAAATCAAGGATTGTGATTACTTGTTGTTCTTATACAATTGTTATAGTTGCGAGGGTTTGCAAACGGTCGAAACAATTTGCCAACTTTGGGGAAAGTTTAAATCAAGCGCTTCCGTAAATCTGTAATAATGATATATCTTAAGCGCATCCATTATCATTTTGTTTATATTTAGGAGCTTACATTAAGATTTAAAAAATATTTAATTGAGGTAAATATACTTCATGCATGTATATTTTTTCATTAGGTATTAAAAGTTTTTATTCTTATTTTAACCACACCATAAAATAAATATGTAATGTTAAACAAAATATCAATATCTTCTTTTTATCATACAAATTTTTTTATTCAGAATCTATTTATGTTGTGTATTTATTTTAACTACTTCGAATATTTATGAATGACTTATTGCTTAGCACTGAGTGTTATTTTTTATTTGTCCCTATAAACTAGTGCTAACCCAACGTGTAGGTTGGGTCCAGTGTAATCTATTGATAACTGTTGATATTCATCTTGCTTTGTTTTGTGGCCATTCAAAATCATAAGGTGTTTTGTGTCGTCATAACTTTTATAAATTTCGATTGTACTGACCTATTAGGCGACCAACCTAAATTGAAGTGTTGATACCGTACGTACTGAAACAGTGCATACAGTAAACAGTCGGGATCAGCTTCCAAAGACTTCAAATTGTTCGACAAATTTATTGTCTGCACATATTTTGCTTAGGAGGAAATAATCTGGGGACCTTGCTGCAGTACTCATGCCCAGGTTGTACAATATTAAAAAAATTCAATATTTCACTTATTGCTTCTGCAGATTTTTCACTTCTTGTATTATTCGTAGAAGTATAGTACAGCTACAGACTAATAGCGAAATGTATCTATGTATAAGAAAGTTCAGTGCAGACCGCTATAGATTTTTTGTAACATGAAGATTTTATATTTTACATTTTCCTTGAGTGTTTGATATTTTTACCAATTTTCCATCTTTGTATTTTTGAAAACTTTGACATAACTGCATTTTTTGTCATTTGAACAATTTTGGCATTTTTAGAAGTTTAGATACACTTATTATAAGAGATTAATATAAATAAAATTATCAGTATCATTCATGAACTTCAATCACATAATTTTATTGATGTTATAATGAGTATCGAGTAAAGGCGAAACACGAGAAATAATTAAGTTTTTGTAGCTTGAAATGAAACTTCAAAGAGGTGAGAGTGGTTAATGGAGAAAATGATCGTCAATATCAAAGAAAGGTAGAAACAGCTAACTATGTTGTATGAGCTTAGATATTATTTATTATATACTTAATAGTCTGCCGATACGTTGCTTATCTAATTTTTATCGGCGAACAGAAAATAAAGCAGACAGCACGATGAAATGTCGAAACGCCAACATTCCATCTTAATGGAAACACAACTGAATTAGTTAATGCTACATTTTTCGATTCTCGACTTATATCATCGTGTTCTCCATCTATATACATTAACTATAAGGTTAGGGGTGGTTCCGAGATGATATTCGTAAACGAACAATTTGAGAGCCACAAAGTTTAAGAATGCACCAAGCGCGGTGTGAACCAATATTTTAGACGTGTTTGGCGCAATGAAAGTCGAGTAAATTGAGGGTTGAATTAAAAACTGTAACGCAATTTAACCAAAATTTAAATTTGATATATTAGAAGGGTAATTGAAAAAATTGCATTTACAATAATTGAATAATATGGCATGGTGTATTTAAATAACGCCGATAACCAACGCAGGTGCGCAATACATACCTTAACTTTAAAAAGAACATTAGAAAGCGTAACTAATGAACAATTAACTTCAAATGGAATCATTTTTATTGAAACACGATAGCAGTATTTTGATGAAAATTATTCGTTGTAAATACGCTCAAAGTCAACTAATTATATCGAAAGACATGGGTAACTGTCAACGATACTAATCGAACTGAATCCTATTTGCTGTAACCAGAAAGTCTTGTCGGACAATTTTATTCCATTCCAATTTTCATTTTTCCATTTTTACATTTTCATATCTTGCTCTACATTTGTCAGTCATCTCTTCCGTGGTCTACTTTTTCCCCTTGTGCCAATTGGGGCTCTCATAAGAACCATTTTTAGTAATCTATTTGGCCAGTCTATCTATATGCCCTTAGTCGTTGGATTTTTATGACGGGTGTTATCGTTGCTGTTTTCTTTTTTTTGTTGGTTAATTTCTAGTTCGAAAACCTTTGCTTCTTTTTCAATTTTTTTCGTGATCCTCTTTAATTCCACTTTTGTCTTTGCTAGTAGTGTGAGGCCGTCAGCACATGCTAGAGACAGCTGCTTGTTGTAGTAAATTGTCCCTTGCATTTTAATTTACTGCTTATAATTATGCTTTGGGAAACCAGGTTGAAGAGTATAGTAGAAAGAGGGCCACCTTGCATGAGGATATTTTCCACCGCTAATTCTGTTGATTTGTGACCACTTCAGAACACTTTATTTTGTGTTTATTCAGAGTCATCACTGTCAACATCGATGAATACAACTTGCTGAGCTAACTCGTATTTAACATTAAGCAAATTAATGAAATAACTATGAGTTATCATCCACCTGATGACGCCATTGTATGGTGAAACAATTGTTGTGTAAATTAAAAATATTTGAAACCTTCGAATTTCATTAATTTCATAATGATAAATAGTGGAGTTTCAACAAGTATCCTCTCGTCAATCAACTAGTTCCTATTCGTGGCAGATTGTTTGGATTTTTTTAAGGTAAACATGTGTTCATTCACCGATCAGTTTCTACTGAAATCCGTTTAATATCCCCCCAGGACACCTTCTGTATTTTTTTTTAATATTTCGTTAATAAATTTTGTCTGTATGTTATAGTTCCTGTAATAGAATACCTGTATAGTTTTCACCTAAGATTTGTCAATCTGTCAATCGGTTAAATTCTCCGTCTTTAATCATTTCTGCTCATATATCGTTTTCCTCTGGACTTTTTATATTTTAGGTCTTTGATTATTTTTGTGACTTAATCTTTCATTGGTGCTTCTATATTTTCCTCTTTCTGTTTCTTCTTTATTGTCCGTATATATTTCATCAAAGTGTTTTCGTTCTATATTTCTTTTATTTACGCCGGTTCGCTCAGAAAAATTCCTTCCTTGTTTTTAAAATAGATATTTCTGCTATAGTAGCCTTTTTCTGTTTTTTATTTTTTGGTAAACCTCGTATTTTCCTATTCTGAAAATTTTCCTCATTGTACAACCTTTTTGTTGTCCTGTACATGCTCTTCGATTACGTAATGATATTATATTTCTTTCTGTTTCCTATTTTGTTGATATTCAGTAATGCTTTTTATTTTCTTTTTCTTCTCTCCTATCTCTACACAATTCTCCAATTCAACCTTTCTTGCTTATCTGATGGTTTTTCTTTGGGATCTTCCTTTTAGTAGTTTCTTCTTGTTTGCTTCCACATCTCATCAACTTGTGTGGTTTCGCCGCATTTTTGCAGTTGCTTTGCAATCTGTATGTGTTTCTTTAGCAGCTTATCCTTACCAAGAAGTGATCGTGTCCTGTGCCCGATCCTCCAATTCTTCTCACGCTATTTATGAAGTTCATAGGTTTTCTTTCGTCCAGTACATGATCAATTTGATTGCACATCCTGCTGCCTGGTGTTGTCCATGTCCTTTATATACTTCGTGTTTACTGTGTACTATTGTTGATCAGTACATTTCTTCTTTCCCAATATTTGCGTTGTAATCTAGAAGCATTATTTTCATGACATGTTTCGGCAATAAATTGTCCTTCTAGGTGTTCGTAAAATATGCCCTTTTCTTATTCTTCTCCTTTTTCTTCTGAGGGGCGTGGATATTGACATCATGGCGCAAAAGTGCCCCTTACACTCCAGATAAAAAATATATATCATTTTCTTGGCGTTCTTTAATTGTTGAGGAGTTTTGAGAATTTTTTCCCATTTCCTTTGTCCGCGTGGCCCTCCTTAAAATATATCCCCGCATCTATATAGTTTAGTTAGGTTCTCTTCGCCTCTTAGCCTCTTCCGTACGGACCAATTTCTTTATTTCATATTCCAGGTCCATAACTGGCTGGTGACGCCTAATTCTTTGTAACCTATCTTAAGCGTTTTCCCATTGCCTTTCTCTTCTTTAGCTTGGATCTTATTTAGATATTCTATATTGATATTTCTACCTTGCAATTAACTTTTATTCCTTGCTGCTTCATCCATTCTGATTTCTACCAATGCAGTTATTTTTCCCTTTCCACCTCCATAGCTCTTCATTTTTTTCTTATTTCGGCGCTCATATCAGTTTTTAATAGAGTGCCTCCACAATTTGCTTAATTTCCTTTTGTGCTTTCTTCTTAGTCCTTATTTCACCCATTTAGATCTTTTATTATCTTAACTATTTCCATGTTTTCCTGTTTCGATAATTCATTTAGGTCCCTCGTCCAACGCTAGGGTTATTACCTGTGTGTGTGTCCTTGCAATTTTTTGGTTCTTAGTGAAAACTCCCCCTCTTCTTCTACTTTTCTATCACTTTCCCGATCCCCTTTACAATGGGACATTTACTTATTCTTTAAATGAATATCGCACGATTGCAAAGGTGCCTAAGTTTCTCTAGGTTCATGTCTATATGTTTTGTACATTTGGCTGCCTATCCACCGGTGTTTCCAAACGCGCCAGAAATTACACCCAGTTCAACAATTCAGTGGCGTTCGACTTCTGTGACTTTGTAACAAATTCTTTTAATTCTCACCTTTTGGTGCCTGCCGTTTTCTTGTCTTACGTTCTTGATTCCTCCTCTTCATACATCCACTGCTTCGTATCATACCCGCGGAGTTTCGTCCCCTTTGAAATTTGCTTTCACACTTTATGCACCCATATCTATTTTTCATGGACAACATTATATATAAAAATAACAGAAAAATAACAAAAACATGAAATTTGTTTACATAGAATAAACGAGTTTGTAATATCAGTTCTATCTGTTAGTAATCAAGGTGAATGGAACCCATGAAATTTGACCGATTTACGATGATTGTTAGAAAACTACAAAATCTAACATTTAAAGCTGTTTTTATGACGAAAAACATTAAAGAGATAATCATTGTGCCAAGCACTGGGTCGTAAATCAATCTGTTAATTGTAATAAACATAGGTATGTCGTAAACTATGCATCTTTAGTTTAACCAAGAAAGAAAAATCTTGTACAGTTTTGAATAAATTGGTTATACAAATCTATCAAAATTATCAGTGACTAATAAATCCAATCTACATATCGCATCCAATATTTGGGCCATTGTATAGAATTGGATAGTTCAAATCATGCGAACAATATATCTCGATACTTTCGATTAGGTTATTTTGCAAAATAGAAACTGATTTAAAAATAAATTAATACATACAACAAATTTATTAAAATAACAACGGAACAATCTGCATCTTTCTATAAATTAATTAACAAAATTGGACTAATTAACAAGGTAGGACTCTTACTGATAACAAACCGATCACACATTATTGCACATGCCCAAAATTAATATTAGTTAACACCACACACAAAACACTATACATTTGGTATGTCGCCCTTAGTTCTGGCGTATTTCAGTGGTGTGCCACGGTGGAATACGTCACCTTCGCGTGATACCCCGTAGGGTCAGCCCAGTATTCGACGTTTTGTACCCTACCATCTGGCAGTAGCACGTGATATCGACCCTTGGTTGTCGTCCCAAAATTACTTTCCTCGTGGCTGTAGTCGTTCCCAGACTCGTAATCGTTTATCCTGTACCCAAAGGAATACTTTGAGGCGTACTCGTCCTACAACCAAAATTATCATATTTAAAATAACATACTTATTATATACATTATTAAAAAAAAAAACGTTAATCGTAACAGGTGAAAATGGGAACATTACAGATAGGTTTCACAATGTGTTATTAACTCCGAAATGAAATATTTCTAATCCGAGGCTTTTTAATTAATGAAATATGACTGCGACACTTAAGCATGTCATTTTTTCAGATGTGGCCATTTATATTAGTTCTAGAAAGTTCGTTACGCGCACAATAGTAGAAAGTTTTCTGTCGTAAGTTTGGAGGAAGGTAATATATTTAAGTACATATCTTGTCCCCGCTTGCCAGTGACTATTTAGATCGCAACGGAACGGTTGTTTAGCAAGTGCTGTTAGATGGAATTCGTTCAAAGTGTGTTCTTTCTGGTATGATCTAAGACGTCGCGTGAATTGAATTTAAATATCTTTATTGTATCGTGTATTTGTAATATTGTAATAAATTTTATTGCAGAGCTATATAAAATGTTTATTGCAATTAGATTGTGTACATGAAATTTATTGTTGGAAGTCTAAATTGAGTACATTGGTGCCCTTATGCAATTTATAATAAAATAATGATATTCAAGTAAGTATAATTTTTAGGTTGAATTTTAGAAGCATTACTGGTTGTGCTTGAAAATGATGTAAAATAGCAGTCATGGTGTATAGTCAAGTGGATCAACGGCAATAAAGAACTGCGTTAATCCCCGACTTAGTGGCCATCTCAGTACCTAAAGTAATTATAATTACATGTTACGATATCTCAATTTATAGTACAACTATAATAAAAGTAATAGTAATATTTTTCAAAACTTTATAACAAGGATTTATTTTACGACAAACGTGTTTAGTGAATGCAATTGTAATAAGATTGGTCGACAACAATGACAGAGGTAAAAGAAATTAATTCTACATTTTGAATAAAACTTACGTCACTATGATAAAATAAGACAAGGTTTTGATAGTAAAAGTGAAGTATTTTTATGTATACGATATTTCGAAATGTACTAATGGATTTTTTGAACTAGAAAAATAAGTAATGTCGGATTGAATAGACAAGGTTTTATGTAAATTAATGGTAAAATAATGTCAAAATATGTAAACATGAGAATCAAATATCAACTAGCGTCATCTGGATCTATTACCTCAATTCAAATCACGTCTTGGGAATATTGACGAAACAACATCGAAGGTCTGATATTTTGCAAACAGTTTTGTCGAACATCATAATGTGGTTGGTTAATTTTGGTTTCGAGATTAAATGCTTTGAAGTGTGATTACATTTCGAGAGGTATATTTCATGCATTTTTTATTGCGCTCAAATTAAATGAAATAAGGCTCACTTAAATTAACATCCAAGTTAACGTTATTCAATTGATATTCGCCATTATTTCTACATGATCAACTCATATATTTTACGCTTTTGTCTGTCGGAAGCAAGGACGAACACCCATGTCGAACAATATCGACAATAATGCGAAAAATAGGTAAGGTTAAAAATTACTGGCCACTAGCTACCCACAGAAATGTAGCCCCAAGCGAATTTGCTATTATACATTGGAAATGCTCCAGCTGCAATTGTTATAATTATTATTACGAGGGAGGGTCAATAAGTCCGTAACTTTTTGAATTTCACGCTTCTTAACTGAAAGGGCAACACTGCTTCTGCCAACAGGCATCTGTCAGTTGACTCCTGTCAAAATTTGGACAAGCTGTGTTATTTAGTTTGTGTTTGACTCACTCAAACCTAGGCTAAGCTTCATAAATACTATAGGGACTCTCCACCATCAATTTCAATGGCAAAAAAGTGGTTTACTGAATTTCGTTGTGGCCGTACAAGCACGGAATATGCCGAATGTTCTGGACGCCCAGTCTCTACACCCGAACATTTGAAAAAATTCACGATATGGTGTTGGCCGATCGAAGATTGCAAGTGAGAGAGATTGTGGAAGCCACAGCCATCTCACGTGGTTCAGTGGTTTCAATTTTGAAGAATTTGAGAAAGCTCTCCGCAAGATGGGTGCCGCGTTTGCTCACAATCGACTACAAACGCAATCGTGTGACAACTTCGCAGGAGTGTTTGGCGTTGGTCAACAGAAATGTGGACGAGATTTTGCGCCGTTTCGTAACCGTGGACGAAACGTAGATCCACCACAACACACCAGAGACAAACAGCAGTCAAAACAGTAGGTTATTTGGGGTGAATCGGCACCAAAGAAGGCCAAGCTAATGAAGTCATGGCGATCGTTTTTTGGGATACACGCGGTGTGACTACCTTCAAAGGTTTAAAACAATCAATGGTGCATATTATGCCAACTTATTGGGACGGTAATTTGAAAAATGGCATTTTGGCATTTGGTCCAGAAAAATGTTGTTTTCCACAAGGACAATGCAAGGGTGCACACATGTGCAGTTTCCACGGCAAAAATCCATGATGTGGGCTACGAATACCTCATCCGCCCTATTCTCCGGATTTAGCCCCAAGTGACTATTTCTTGTTCCCAAACCTAAATAAATGACTCGGCGGAAAGAGATGAAATCATCTCACAAAAAATACCTATTTTGATGACCTCGACAAATCTTATTTTTTGAAAGGGATAAAAAATGGAGAAACGTTGGACAAAGTGTATAGAGCTTAAACTAGACTACGTTGAAAAATAAAATGATTTATTATCCAAAAACCTGTTTCATCAAAGAGTCACGGATTTATTGACCCGCCCTCGTATTAGCATCAGTTAACTTAAAACACAAGTCAAATATTTACTTGAAACTAAGTTTTCTCAGACAGTAAATTGGAGACTGTGTTTGGCAAATAAAATAAAACGAACTTCATTTTAAGGTTTCTCAGAATTAAATTACGTAGTTATAAGTAATGTGGGGTACTGGCACATACGAATTGGAAAGGGGGAAGTAAATAAAAGCAAAGTTAAATATTTTCTTGAAACGTGTATTTACATTATATTTTTTCCAACTCATTTGCGAAATGAAACGAGTTTTTAGGTCATTTTAGTTGCGAAATGTTTTTCTTTTTATAGGAAGTGATAGAAAATTACAATATTTCATCACATGTTCATTACCCTGATGCCATTATGTATGCTACATATATATAGGTATATGGACAAAATTAATTTATATTAAATCACTAGAATCAATTGTCTTATAATATATGCAAATAAAGAAGTTTTCTTACATAGTAGTGTTTGATTAATTATTTTTTATTATAAAGTGACAATGGGCATGAATTTACTAATTTAATATAAATGAACTTTTCTTGGCATACCCAAACTTTGAGAGAAATAACCTCACCAACCTTGTTTTATGTTGGTGAACACAAGCAGGGTAAATACGCAAAGGACAAGACCGAGCAGCTACATGAACAGAGAGGAATATATCACAACGACAGGTTTTACAGAGTGGAATACAAATGGTGAGCGAACAAGAGTAAACTTGAAAATAAAATGGAAAGACCAAGTAGAAAAATATATAGAAAGTAAGTGTATGGGACGATAGGTAAGACAAATACCTCCAACCTTGTTTTATGTTGGTGAACACAAGCAGGATAAATACGCAAATGATAAGACCGAGCACCTACATGAACAGAGAGGAATATATCACAACGACAGGTTTTACAGAGTGGAATACAAATGGTGAGCGAACAAGAGTAAACTTGAAAATAAAATGGAAAGACCAAGTAGAAAAATATATAGAAAGTAAGTGTATGGGACGATAGGTAAGACAAATACAAGATATGGCAAACTGAAGGAAAATAGCACTAGAAGCAAAACTCAGGACAACCTACAAGTCGTAAGTAATGGGGAGAGTAGTAATTCACATCGAAAAGGGGTCAGAATTCAATTGAACTTCAAAGTAGGGATAACAGAGGCAAACAGGATAGACAAAGGAATCTCTTTATCAGAAAATGCCTACCGGATGTATTAGTAATGGTGGGCATGCAAGAGCAGAAGTAGCAATTCAAATATACGAAAGGATGAAACACGTCCGAAAGGAAAACCTATGGAAAACCTTAATGGAATACTGGATAAGAAAATGGAGTGAATAGAATTGTGCATAGCAGAACAAGACGAAATCACAAGAAGTACAAACACGAATAGTTTGTTAGAAATTTGCAATCTAAAAATAAAGAAACTGAAGCGAAGTTCGCGGAGAGAGTGGCTTTAAATTACGCAACAAATAGACTAAAAATATATAATACCTATAAAACTAAAAATCCCATACCACACTTGATTGCTAGCAAATATATCTTAGCAACGAAATTGCCAATTGCCAATCATACAATAACAAGAGAGGTTCAAAAGAAATAATTGATAAACGTATATTTTCAAACAAACCAAACTTACCCCAAACCAACCCAACCCAACTCAACCCAAATCGACCAAAAGCTTTCGTATCGAGATAGAATAAATGATAGGCACATCTACCCTATGATACTTATTCACTTATTCAAAACTTGGATTTGAAGTAGGGGTACAGCTTTGTGGTACAAGCCTTTTCATTACATAATTGAGATGGTGGAACACAATCCCAAAAAAGTATGTATACAAAGCTTATATTCTTATTAATACTTTCCCAATCCCATTGGTAATTGATTCGTTTTCTCTGGATTGAATTGCCAGTAAACAATGATTTAGTTCACCATGAAACTTTATATGCAGTGTTGATCAAGTTGTGACACCAGGTGTTATTAGTGGCGATTCGGTGACAGTTTTCAGGCCATATAAAGAGCTTTACAATCAAATTGCAATCCAATGGATGCTATCAAATTTATGAAAGACTTCATAGAGGATTCATAATGTTCATAATGTTGAAAATAGTACTGAAGGCAACAGGAACACTGCGATCTAATATTACTGATCATGGATCTGGTATGTACTGAACGCAACAATCTCAGATCAACAAGCATCCATGTTCCAATAATGCATCTATCAACTACAACAGTGATGAACCTCAAGAATTTACTACTTTTGGCCAATACACTTCATTTGAGATCGTTTCTGAAGCCACTTGACCTTATATAAGAACTTTTCTAAGAAAAGATGACAAATACAAAAGAAAACAATATTAACAGATATTCCAGAAGAAGAAGATACTCGTGTAATATGTGATTACTGTGTCCAATATATAACTGACAATATTTAAAATCCTTTTTATTCGTTCCACAAGCGTTAAGAAGCGTAAATTAAATGATAAAGCGATACTCTTCTTTGCATGAAAATGATTTAGGTTAAGACATGATTTAAAGAAAGTCAAGTTAATCTGCTGAAACTTTTGAAATAATTAGAAATGATGGTGAAAGATAAGAAGCTGAATTTTGCGCGTACACCGATTATAAAAGTCATGAAAGTGTCGAACTGAAAAAGTAATGAAGTACTTAGTTGTGGGTTAGTTAGTTAGGTTAGTTGCATAGAATTGTGTGAATTCCAAACGATAATTAAAGGCATACCAGAATTACAGAGACCTCTGCAATAGCATCTACTAAATGCAGTAAACTAGCATTTGAAAAAATAATTTTATAACTTTCACTTTTTTACGAACAAAAACAATTAAAAATATGTTTTTACTAACATAATATTTATTAAACAATGCTACAAAAAATTGAACCAAAAAAATAAATAAAAAATATAACTAGAAAAGAAATTTTCCTATCAAAACTTGTGCTTGACCATAAGATGATTCAATTTTCCAACGACTTTGTTCACATTTCTCTCAATTTTCGAAAACTTCGGCCGTCGATTCGTCCGATGACGAACTGGACGCCTGCTTTTATGGTGACCGGGACCATGTCCACTTTGAACTTTGACATTGGCACCGTGGTTGTGATTGTCGTTGGAATTATTAATCACTATGACCGTTGGATCGCGGCCGTGTTTTGAAAGAGATTTTATTTTCTCGTCGTCTAAATTTGGCAATTCGATCGGTTTTTGTTTGGGGGGTTCCCAAATTTCGATCTCTTCATAGTGATTTGGGTGATGGTGATGGGGATGATGATGAGATGGTGCGTGGTGGTTATGGTGATGTTTAGGTTTCGGTCGGCGATATGATCGTCTTGCATACGCATCATGACGTTTTTTAGAAAAGTGTTGCTCAATTTTATCGAAAATTTTGAAATCGTCATCCACATCATAATTGTCATTGAAAGCAGAGACCAATTTCTCAGCTACAGGTTGACTAACCGTGTCATTTACAGTAGGATTTGGGATCGGGTGTATATTACCGGATTTATTATTGCTGGATTCTTCATTTAAATAGGACAATTTTTCTACAACTGATTGACTTCTTTCGTTAATTTTAATTAAGGTAGAGGAATTTTCATGTGTGTTATTCGAAAATGATTGAGTTAAATAGATGGTGTTGATGGGAATGAATTTATCGTCTTCGTTTGATGATTGGTCATAAAAATCATAATCGAGAGATTTGGTCATATTATCAGAATCATCACCGTCATTGTAATCATCATTTCTTTTAAATCTAACCGCATTCTTAATTTTCACAGCGTGTAAACATATGTAACATTTGATTTTACTTACGTTAGTGGCCTGTTCGTAAATCGGTTCATCTTTGACGACGTTTTTGTCTTCCGTGTCCGGGTAATACGTTGGAATGTCAGATGATGGTTGGGAGTAAGCTTCGGCCGCTGATTTCGTATATGCTTGCGCTTGCCTATGGGCGTGTGCTACTGCGTTCAAGGATTTTAGATGTTTTGCTGCTTCTTCTTGCGCTTTCGTAGCCAGATCTACTGTTTGGAGATAATCAGGTGTATAAGAATTACTTCCAGCAGTGGGATAAACTTTAGTATGAAGTGCGTCATAATTTCCATTAGACGTAGGTGGCTCATATTGCCTAGCAGCTAGTTGAATATAAGCTTGCGCTTGCTGCTGTGCATGAATTCTTGCATTTTCGTCTCTAATTTCTTCTGCGGCGTGCACTTGCGGGTCTAAAACCTGTTCGGAGCCGATTTGTTCCTCTTGCACTAATGCTTCAGCGCGGGGTGGGCCGCCATTTTGAGCGTGTTGGGTTTCCTCCTGAGCTTGCGCTTGTAAAGCTTCTTCTTGGGCTTTATTATGAGCTTGCTCCAACGCCAAATTTTGAACTTTAATTTGATTGAATGCAATATTTTCAGCTTGAATTTTTGCCAACTCGATGGCCTGGTGTTGTGCTTTGATGTGTTCGAGTGCTTGTTGCTGAGCTTGTGCGATTGCCTCGTGGGCTTGTTTTTGCGCAACGACGTCCAATTGGGCTTGTAGTTGATTTAGTGAATTGGGTGACGCTAAAACTTTGTTACTTTGGAAAGTGTCAGGTTGTTGCAAAATCCGTTGACTCAAAGTGATATGTGATTGCAATTGATTGGGTCCATTTAACACGTTTTGTTGACTGATTACGGTCTCTTGCGCCTGGTTTATGTTAAGTTGTGGCTGTTCGTTAGGAGATTCGACGATATGTTCGTTTACTGGCGTGTGAGTATTTACGTTAATTGGAGCAAGTCGAGCCACATTTGTTGCTTGCGAATGAAGAAGTTGTTTCAGTCCTTGAAGCTGTGCATTGGGGGTTTTCCCCAATAGTGAATTAAGAGCGTTAATGTCTTTATTTTCTACCACGTTATTTTGATTATCAAGGTATATGGTGTGCGGCGTGACCAAGTAATTATTCGACAAGTCAATGTGCGTTCTATCCTGTCTGTCTATTTGTTCCTTCTGTTCAACATTTTCGGACGCACCAACATCTAGATCATCTTCTTGGACACTGTAAGTCTGCGGACGTGACTTTATACCAGAACGTCGAGCTTTCTTATCGATGAATTTCTTCGGGGCCGTCAAGGTCGGCATTTCAGCTGGCGCAACCACCTCCATTTTACGTTTGAATTCGTTATCCAAGCCCTTTGAAACTTTTTCGGTAACAAACTTCGGATGGATGAGTTTCCACCTGTGCTCGAGCGGAAGCCTGATGACGGTGGTCCTCGTTCCGAAGGGAGTTTGATCGACGACGCCTTTCGATTGAATCGCGTTCGCCTTCTCCAGCTGGTTGCGGATTTTCGCCACATTAGCCGAGTCGAACATCTGTTGTTGGTGGTATCTCCATTTCTGCAAGTCGGGTTGGATCGATTTTTGATAGATGAACTCAGGTGGTGCGAACATCATTGGTTGAAATTTCTCTTCGGGATTTCGCACTTTCCTTACGTTTTCTGGCATGTTGAATTCGTTGATATCTTCGTGCACCTTGGGCTCGTGGGTTGATATCCCTGATACTATTTCCAAGTATAGGATTACCATTGATATCTGAAATAATTAAAATCAAATGAATTAAAATAATAATTACAGAAATAATCAAATAAGTGTCTGAACATAAATTAAAAAGTTAAACTATAGTTAATAAATCATAATTGTCAAGCCTGGAATTTGTAGGACATCTAAATGCTTAGAACAGATTTATTTCGACTCACATAATTAGTAGACGACTGATACCATTTGAGTAATGCGTGATAATTTCAACGAGAAAATAATGCTTTGATGTGAAACTTTTAAAGTAAAAATGTCACATCGAATTTACCAAACACCATAGCGAATATTTTGATACAAAGTGGTTCCAATGAAAAGGGAATTCAAGAATAAGACGTCAAAAATGCACTGAGAAGACATTCATTCAATGATCCATTTAAATTATTTTTTCGATACATCTGGTACGTCACGCCAATGTATGCAAAGCAAAACTTTACATTGTGAAAAGAATAGGGAATCGAGTAGTGTATGTTGAATGTTTTTGTAATAAGTGTTCATATTTAAGATTTGTAAGTAATTATGAATAACACTTCAACGCTTTTTAACAATGAACATGGCACCAAGCCAAAATTCAATGAAAACCCAACATATAAGTAGCAGTTTCTGTTTTGTGTTATTGTGCATTGTTACAACACACTTTCGAAAATTTTGAAACCTCAAAACGAAGATTAGAAACCCATTTTTGGATATATGTGTCAATGGCGTCTAGGAATTCAACAAAGGCAATATTCGACATTCAATCAATAAATATCTCTAGTTTATTTTCAAAACGACACACCATCGATATGACCATGACCACCAGTGAATTAGGAAGTTAGTGTAGTTCTAAATGTTTTCATGTAGATATGCTTTCCTTAAATGTCATGTGAAGTCATCGTACCCTACACAGGGTTTAACTATCCTATTTTCTACTGATTTTTCTTAAAATATTTTCTCCACCTACATATAAATATTATAGATAGATAAATAGATCGATAGATAGAAAGAAAGAACTTGTTTAATTAACGTTCACAGCATCTTTTGTTGCATGATTTTAACCCATTAGAGTAATATTTACATATTCCTGTGATCATAAAATTTGTTTATATATTTCTAACGATACTGCACAAAATTACGTCAGTAATAGTTTATAAATTAACAAAATGATTCTATTTGATTTCATAATTTTTAAATTTATTTATGTGGCATTACATGCTGAACTTCGACAATAACAAAACAAAAAGTTAAAACTATATATATTTTAAAAAAAATCCGCCACATGAATTTTTCGTTTGATGGTCTTATCGTAATTTCCAGAAAGTATTGTTTTTAGATAAACTTATCGCCGACGCAAAAATCGCAGATTTCCAGTGATGGAATATCTTTGCTCATCATCGTAAACGTTTAGCAAACAATTTCTGATACGTTCGTTATGGAGATAGCAATACCCAACCCAACCGAAGCCAATCCAACTCAAAAGAATTACCAGATTTCAGGTACTTGAAATCATAACTATTAATTGTAATATATTTTGAGTACTTCTCTAAATTGAAATAGACTAACAACATTTTAAGAAAATAAACATTCTCTCATTGAAAGATAATAAAGTCGTGAATAATCCTTATAGAAGCACCGATGGGCGGGACACGTCGTAAGGACGCAAACCGGAAGATGGGGCACTACCACAGTCTCGTCGTACCCCCACGATAAGAAGGGTCCCCTTAGGTGTGATATATTTCCTCAATTTCTTGATTAGAAATGAAAATAAACTTTAATTTGCATGTTTGTTTTAAATGGCTAAGATACACCGTGATTTGCGACATACAAATTTAGCTCCTCGACTATCTTAACAATCACATAATTCGTCAACAATGAAGTTGAAAATCTTGTCGACAAGATAAGGCAGCAAACATTTTGTGACTGTGTCGAGTACCTGCAAATACCGAAAGCTTATTTTAAATATTTTATATAGCTAATTACCCAATACTAATATAGAATCGAGTCTTGCTAGAAAATAACGTAATATGTTTAAAATATAGGGCAAACTTGGCAAGGACCTTACTACAATAATATTTTACGAGTATGCACCGAATTAAACGAATATACTATTACGATGTAATTAGCGACAATCGCCAAAAAGGATAATTAAAATTAATTAAATAAACAAATAAAATACGTCGATAGTTTTCTATTGTTAAACGCAGTTCAGTCGTAAAGGTCAATCAAATTGAGATGAATCTTAAATATTTTGTGACGTCAATGAGTGAAGTTGAGTAAATTGTATGAGAGTACTAAGGCATAAGATGATAAACAAATATTTCTAACCTAATCAGTTCCAATCTAGGCGAAACGACATGTGTTCATTAAAACTTAAATGTGTAAAGGTAGCATAATCCTACACTCGCCCCAATTGCAATAAATTAGTTAGAAGAATGAAGATTAAATACGCACTTAATACTCAATATCAGTAATAATCCCAGAACTGAGATTAGAGTAATTAAAAAAATTATAAAGTAAGTGATGTGCAATAGTTTTTGTTCGAATGCAAGAATTGATATATAGCTGATATATATATATATAAGTCGCTGAGCCATTAGTTAACTACAAATTTAGCTAAATTAATGTGAAAATGAATAATGGTGTGCAGTAATTTGGATTCTGTTTTATTTAAATTTTATTTAAACAGTGTTTTTGGTTCTTTAGTTAAATTAAGTGTTTGCTTTTATGTTGTTTGGTGCCATTGGATATAATTTTGGAATATCGTTTGCTTTTGACGTTCCAGTTGCTAAAACTAAACAACATTTTTGACTCAGTTTCATTTTTATGCAAATATTTTATTTATGATGGGCTCTGGACACTTTGGGCAGTGACCTCTTCTGCGAATATAAATAATGCCCTGCATAAATTGCGAGGTAAGCCTTCATAAATATTGTAATTACGTTGTTTGTCGTGGATGTAATGGGAGCTACCATTTTGAGTCCTCATTATCGGCGAAACTTATAAAGCAATGGAAAAACTAAAAAAGAGTATTGGCGTTGCGTCACGTGCAGAAATAAAACAAATGAGCAAGATATAACGGAGACATTGGAAAATTCGACGGTTGTAGGCGCGATAAAAGAATTGAAAAATATGTTCGTGGAATGCAACATCAACTTGAAGAAAATACTAAAAGCCAGTAATTTCATGCGAATCAGTATGATAAATTCAACAAGTTGCAAAATTTTATTTACAATTAAAAAAGCGGAGTCTAAAGTAGTACATAGTCAAAGAAATGTGATGAGCAGGACAACATAGTAAAGGGGCTAAAGACTCGTATTGCGGAACTGGAAGTTAAGGTGAGGAAAAATGAAATTGAAATTTATGGTGTCGAAGAATTTGAAGGTCAAGGAGTGGAAGAATTAGTTTGTAAGATTGCTGGTAAACTTGAAGTTGCATTGAATAAAAACGACATTAATGTTGTTCAGAGAGTATCAATGAAGAAATAATGGTGTATTTATTACCCTGTAAGAAGCCTGGTGATCTATGAGGAAACAAGAAAAGAATCGTATTGAATAGCCATATATGTAAAATAAAATTCTGTGAAAAATTAAAAATTTATGAGCAATCGTCTTAACATCAGAAAAAACTGCTCTGGGAAACAAGGAACGAGGCGAAACAAATGGGTTGGAAATTTATTTGGATTGGCCAAGAGCGTATCCTAGCGAGAAAAAGAGAGAAAATGCCATTGAAAGATTAAAGTAAAAAAAGGATAAAAATAAATAAATAAATAAATATAGTTATGGATAGTGATTTTATGAATGTAAATGTCAAAGTACTAATTTGACTGCAGTAAAATTTTGTAAAAAAGAAATTGTGCTTGTGAGTGATACGAATATTAATATAATGAGCGAAAATCAATTAAACCTAAATTACGAATTAATATTGGAATGTGCAGGCCTTGAAAGATGTATCTCTGGATTCAGTAGAGAGGAAATATTAAATACAGTTATGACTGTATTTAGTATTTTAGAGTTTAAAAAAAGAAAAAAAAATGCGATTTTTACAACGAACATTTCTGACACAATTTCTACAGTGAAAATATAAAAAATATATTCATTCGGAAACATAATATGTTTTTGATACCACCGATAAGTTTTAGCTTGGTGGTAATTTGAATCTTAATTCCGCTATTAAACTGTTATGTCTTGGTTAAGCCGAATTATTTGCAATAATTATGTATTTAATTTAACTTTTATTGTTGTTAGTAGTTATTAGGAAAACTGCACGGTTTTTTAGAAATAAATAAATGACAGAAAATATTTGATAAGCAGGTACAGTCAGATCACCTCATTGAGACGAAAAACAGCTTTGAAAATATTAAAAACTCGTATATTTTTGGAGCGCCTTGCATTCACACAGTAAATAATTTGTTGTAAATTACTTGATATGTTCAATCTTCACTGTGCATATTCTGCATCTCAAATTTTACAACGAGTAAGTCATTTCAGTATTTGGCATGGTACAAGAATTATGGCGTGCATATCACTTAAAAATTGAAATGTGGTTACGTTACGATGTTCAGGCAGGGGACTGTATTTTATGTATTTTTGTCGTTTTTATTGTTTATGTACATTTTCACATTCCTGCAAGTGGGTCCAAATGAGTCCAAGTACGCTGATTTTGAAATCAGCGGCGGAAAAAACTGAAATTGTATATAGTGTTCTTAATTTGTATTTTCTTGTGGAACCGGATTTGGTAATTTATAACAGAAACGTGAGTTTAGATAATGCGCGTGTCCAGAATGTTTTGATTTAGCTAGAATTACGTTTATTGAAGCAAACTTTGGTGACTGTGTCTCCTTCAAAATTTACCACAAATTAATACTTTACATTCTGAATTTGACTTGATCCAGAAGTAGAAGTCTACTAAATACTAAATATATATAAAGTAGTAAATATATTAATAATCATATACCATAGAATACTAGCATTTACAGGAGGATAAGACTATGAATTAAGAAAATTAATGTAAGGGTAGTTTTAAAACAATTCGAAGAGCTTTTAGCTCTTCGACTACTGCTAGAAATGATCTCCTTATACTAAGTTTAGAATATAATGTACACGATTTTATTCAGAGGTAAAGATGTTTTTCAGCTTGCAAAACAAAACTGAAAAATCAGGAATTCTGGTCACCGACTCAATCAATTGGCAGCAATTAAAATCATTAAAAATTCAAGAAAAAATTAAATAGCCAATCTTACTCTTTCCCACAGAGACAAGAAATTAAACATACATTTTTATTAACATAAATATTTCTTATAGATTAATGAGTATAACCAAGTTTTCTTAGTTAAAAACTAATTGATTTTTGATTGTATTTATTAACGGATGTAGTGGAAAACCGATATATTACTACTTTTAATTACTTGACAGAACTTGACCTTAAGAACATTATTTTAACTTTAGCACAAAAAAATTAATGGTTGCACTATTTGTTAATTAAAAATACTTGCCAATTTAATAATAATATAATAGATGGGAAAAACGTTTCTCATTTAAATTCTTTCGTTCTTAATTCACTACTTTGTCAAAAATTAAACTTTAATTGATCACGTTTGTATTAGAGTTATAATTGGATATAAGAACCATTCGTTAAATTAATAAAGATTTCACATACATTAACATTTCTCAACGCGTTTTAATCAATTATGCATGGCTTTCACTTGATATTTGCTCACAAAATTCATCTTGATTAAGTGATGTCCATAAACATGTCATTCTGCATGTTCTTGAAAATTTCTATCCTTTATACAGGGAGGATTGATTGAAGATTACATGCTAAGCTATTGAGTTTAAAACAGCTTGCTAATAACACAACAATTCGGTGATATTTATGTGAATTGTAAATATTGTTCTAGACTCATTGCGTTTATTTAGTATCAGATTAGGAATGAAATATTGTATATACTCTGAGATATATATTCAACTAATGATCAACATAAACACATTTAATACATTGCTAACAGGCGAATGCTTAACGTGCATTTTATTGCTAGTACTCTCGTTACATTTACTGAGCAAGATTTTTGCTATTACTTTAGTTGGTATAATATGCTGCTGCACCACTATATATAATTTCAATAAATTAATTTAAGCGACGACTTGTTCCAGTAGCTATACAATGGAGTTCTGCAATTTCAGTCCAATATAAAAATACAGTATTTTTAGGCAGGAGTAGACGGAGGCGAAGTAGACAAAGCAGGGGTGTTCATAGTACAAGGAAACAGAATATGTAACACTTCACAAATGTAAATGAAAAAAAAAAATGTAGAAATAGAATTAGGCGAAAAAGAAGAAGTAGGCAATAGGCAAACATTTTTTGAAAAGTTACAGGACAAAAACATTCACGACTACCTAGGGAAACAGGGTGAAGGAATTCGAAACATAAACGGCCATATTCAGGTCCTAGTATACCAAATAGCCCGAAGTTAACACACACGACGTGTTCATGTAATACATGAGAGGAAATAAATGGCGGAGAGAACAATTATAGAATACTTTCTAATAACTAGAAAGAGCTGGACCAAAATAAAACATGTAAGAGTGAAGAGAGAAGCAGAGACAGGAAGCGACCAATATTTACTGCTTATGGAATAGACAAATGGAACAAAGAAAAAAAAATAATAAAAGAAAAAATAAGTGAAATAAAATAAGTGACAGGCTAAAGATTCAGGAAGTAAGAGGAAAGTATAAGTAGCCACTTGATAAAAGTATTCAAGAGCGAGAACCAGGCAGATTAAAAGAAGAAAGCTGGGAAAAATTAAAGATAGGAACAGTATGCTACGGAGTAAACAAGGTAAGCAATAAAGTGGTGAGGAAAACGCCATGATGGCACACGAAGAAGGAAAATAACAAATAAAAAATAAGAAAATGAAATGGAAAAGTACTAACAATTTTGCATTTTCCAATTGCCTATATACAGGTGACAAAACTAACATCTGCAAGACCTATAACACAACATGAGAATATACGACAATCAACTAAAGAAAATGCATATAATAATTAACTGCGAGAAAATAAATAAACCCTGGAAAACAACTCACAACATACATATAGAAGGAATGAAATTGAAACAATTAAAAATTTCAAATACTTGGCGGTGTATGGGAGTGAAAACGGAAAACTGGATAGAGAAATCAACCAAATAATAAGTGAAACAGAAAGGTTGTTTACAGGAAGGTGTAATCAAAACCAAACGTTCCTTGGAAAAATAGATATATCCAAAAAGAAAGAAATAAAAACTAAAATATACAAGAAGTGGCACTGTCAGCACGGATATTCTTCAGTAAAGTAGAGGGAAAAACAAAGAGGGGCAAAACTAGGAATGACTATTTTGCATAAACTTTTAAATAATTAAAAATAACTGATATAGCAAATGCGGAAAATAATCAGTGAAGAAGTGATGATAAAAACAGCTCATGTAGCAAATTATAATGAAAAAGAATGGAAGGAAAGATACGAGAAAACGACGTAGAAAAGCCAGAGACCAGAACAGAAATTTAAAGAATACAAGTACGAAGAGACAAAACAAAGAGGAATTCCGCAAATGATCAAGGGAAACAGGAACAGACAATTGAAAAAAAAAACAAACCGTGGCGAATCAATATAAACAACTAATGTTATGTTAAGTTATACCGTTATATTTGGAGCCCAATATGGAGGAACTTTAAGATTTACATAAATTTTAGGGAGAAGGGAGGGAACAAAAGACAAATGAATGTGACGAGAAAAATCTTAAGGATGCCAGGATATAAGAACAAAAGTCAAAGAAAGCACTGAAATTAGCTTTAAAAATGAGGAAGACGTGGCAAGACGAAGTAAGAAAAGCAGTAGAAAAAAGCGAAACGTGTTGAGTAACATATGGGAATCGATGGCAGATAGAAATATATGGAAGAGGGAACCGCTGCGGAGTTAGACCATAACGCCCTACATCGAAAGGTAGTTAGAGTTAAGCTTAAGTACGTAAATACTTATTTTTTTAGTGTTTTCTTTACTTTGTGTGAAAATAGTTTCGTTTCATGACAATAATACATCAATTTAATATTCAAATTACGTTCTAAATAAGAATAAGGTTGTAGTGAAGACGAATAAAGATATTGCAATTAATGATGAGTTTAGACATAAAGCCATAGTCAGAATGTGTCTGGAAGCAGCTTGGTGGTGACTCGAATTATAATAGTCTACGAGTATCGTAAACCACTTTTTTGATTGACACGACTACTCAATGGTTAAGAAGAAAGTGACTTGAGTCACAAATTGACATTCAGCGATATGTGGCTTTACAAAGATTGTTATGAAACCTTAACATAATTATCAGACGATGTACGTTTTCCTGTGGACTTAAATTTACTTACTGCTCCGTTAAAATAGGGCTGGTTTTTTGCAAATGTTTATCGTGTTTGATTTTTGTATTAGAAAGATATGGAAGAGGGAACCGCTGCGGAGTTAGACCATAGCGCCCTACATCGAAAGGTAGTTAGAGTTAGGCTTAAGTACGTAAATACTTATTTTTTTAGTGTTTTCTTTACTTTGTGTGAAAATAGTTTCGTTTCACGAACGGACAATAATACATCAATTTAAAATTCAAATTACGTTTTAAATAAGAATAAGGTTGTAGTGGAGACGAATAAAGATATTGCAATTAATGAAGAGTTTAGACATAAAGCCATAGACAGAATGTGTCTGGAAGCCGCTTGGTGGTGACTCGAATTATAATAGTGTACGAGTATCGTAAACCACTTTTTTGATTGACACGACTACTCAATGCTTAAGAAGAAAGTGACTTGAGTCACAAATTGACATTCAGCGATATGTGGCTTTACAAAGATTGTTATGAAACCTTAAAATAATTATCAGACGATGTACGTTTTCCTGTGGACTTAAATTTACTTACTGCTCCGTTAAAATGGGGCTGGTTTTTTGCAAATGTTTGTCGTGTTTGATTTTTGTATTAGAAAGATATGGAAGAGGGAACCGCTGCGGAGTTAGACCATAGCGCCCTACATCGAAAGGTAGTTAGAGTTAGGCTTAAGTACGTAAATACTTATTTTTTTTAGTGTTTTCTTTACTTTGTGTGAAAATAGTTTCGTTTCACGAACGGACAATAATACATCAATTTAAAATTCAAATTACCTTTTAAATAAGAATAAGGTTGTAGTGAAGATGAATAAAGATATTGCCATTAATGAAGAGTTTAGACGTAAAGCCATAGTCAGAATGTGTCTGGAAGCAGCTTGGTGGTGACTCGAATTATAATAGTCTACGAGTATCGTAAACCACTTTTTTGATTGACACGACTACTCAATGCTTAAGAAGAAAGTGACTTGCGTCACAAATTGACATTCAGCAATATGTGGCTTTACAAAGATAGTTATGAAACCTTAACATAATTATCAGACTATGTACGTTTTCCTGTGGACTTAAATTTACTTACTGCTCCGTTAAAATAGGGCTGGTTTTTTGCAAATGTTTATCGTGTTTGATTTTTGTCACCGTCCACTTTGTGCCATTTGTCTTCCATTAGTCGTTTGTACTCATATAGGTCCACGAAGGTGAAATGAAAAGGTTTTCTTTTATGTTATTGATTTAAATATCGTGGTTTTTCCATACTGCATGATGGGTATAATTGCGCTTTAGCTTATTTATGACAAGTAATCCGTGTATTTCTTGTAATTACATTACAATAAATTTTTAGGCATCTTCGATTATCACATTTAAGTTACTTTTTTCATTTGCGTGGTTCTTTCTGTTTAAAATTGAAGCGTTTCCTGATGACATTTCACATTTATAAACAGCAAACGCAAAGTCATCATCTATGGTAAATTGTTTCTTGTTGATTACCTCAATATATTTCTTGGATGGAATGTGATTTCGACATTTTACAACAGAAATGTGTAGCCGCACAATATTTAAAGTAGATTCATTTTTAATATAGCGTCAAAATCTTGAAATTAGTTATTAATGAGCTAGAAATTCATGGATCATAGCTAAAGATTATTTTCGTTGGTTCTATCGAAATATGATTAAGATAATTTCTGGCCTATCATTAAATTGTTGGTTAATACATTGAACGCGCTTATTTCAGATCTATAGAATAACATGTTAGGAGAGAATTAACTAACAGTTTTGCACGATTTAACTTGCAATGTTCACATACCGGAAATGATCAAATATTTAGCAAGCGTTCATTAGTCGTGGTAAGTAATGTGGTTGCCTACAGCTACCTCCTGGAATGTGTAGTTGTGCATCGAAAATAAAAACTAATTAAATTCCAATGTAGAAAGTATGTTTGATTTGTAAACACGTACTGTTCAAACTAATACGCATCGTATTCAAAATTAATCAAAACCCATTGATTTATTTCAGACAAAATACAAAAAATTTGAGGCGATTGTAGGAAATGTGGATTTACAACGGCTTCCAAAATCAGACGTGTGTCCGGATCGATCAAAGCAAAGTAATCCGTGTCAATATCACAGCTTAAAACCGTGCCAAGTAAAACAATTGGTTTGTTCAAGTTATTCACTTCATGTGAGCATATATTTACATAGAACGATCTCGATCTCAACTCATCGAAATTAAATTGTATTTGTTAATGTAACGACCGAATAATCAGCAATCAATTAAATCAAATTACATTGATAGACCGTTACAGCTATTGGGAACCAATGGAACACAAACATTCGCAGGGATTTCTTTGATTTTTTAAGAAACACAGATTTTCTAGAAATAAAAAAATGTAATATGATTGACAGTTGACAAAATTTTATTATTAGTCCATTGATTGACTTTCTCCCGTAATGTAATAAAAAGAGTTGTATAACATCTGTATAAGGTTGGAGTACCTTTTTAGACCATAACATTTATCACAATTTCGCCTAAGTATTTTATTGTCGAAGTTTTGAACTTGTATACGTTAGCGACGATTTTTAATTTTTTATTGTTTTGTGATTGGGGAAACGTAGAAACGATCATCTTTGAGTTATTCATAAAACCTGAAATTTTCCCTATGTGAATTTTAACGAAAATATTTTAATCCAGGATATAATTAATTTGATACTTGAAATAAATTTTGGGCGGACAGAGGTTCCTATTTTAAAAATTAGTATGTGAAATTTTCATAGTAGAATAAAATTTGACGTCAGGAATAAAATTCAAAAAAATAATCTACCTTGGTGTAGGTGTAGGGTGACTCGTCGTGTGATTTTCATATGCGGAATACTCAAATAGTTTTAGAAACCCGTTTCACGGAAGTGGGTGATTAGGAATCGGAACCGGCTTGTAACCAAGTTTTCTCATATTTAAGTAATTTAACATATTCTTAGTAAGGTACCGGTGAAACACGCGTATTCTTTCCTAAAATAGTGTCTATTTTTCCTAGCTTTTTAAAAATTACGATAAAATCTTTAACAAGGTAATGTTGACCTATCGTTTCACAATCTAGCAGTACTGCAGTTCTTTGAAATTACTCATTTACATTTTTTAATAATGCGAATGTAATCTTAAACCTAAAGTATTAAGAGGTACAAATTTTGGAAGTCGAAAATTTGACAGTGCCATATATGGTGATTGGTGCCGCGAGACAAATAATATTTTGATTTTACTTACTTTTTACTTTACTTTTTAATATAGAAGTAAAAAATATATGCAAATATTGCCATAATGAACCAAAAAAATTACAAATCTTTAAATCTGAATCAAAATTCAATGGAAACATCCTTTAAACACTAATACTTAGCAATAATACTCACAAACTTTAATTCCATTGTTGTTAACTTGACGAAATCACAGCACAAAAAATTACATCTACAAACCCGCTAACGTATTTATCGAAGAAGTTGGATGCGTGCTGTTAACATTGACACTGAAGAATTCCGGTTGCACTTTCTTTAGAAGAGCGTCTCTCTTTGCTTCGCGAACTTTTAGAAGGCGTGTCTTGGGTTTTCTTTCTCCCGTTGAAAATTATGCGGCTCTTGAGTAGACTTATGTGCGGGTTTCAGCTGTTGGGGGCCCAGTTTCTCTTTCTCTTTTTTTGAGAGTAGGTCGGACGACCGGCAACAAGCCACGATGATTATTTTGATCGATATGGTAAAATAGAAACCGCCGTGTGTAGCCGACTGGTAATTGATGCGTTAAACCGACATCTATGAAGAATTGTTAATTGTGGGATTGATACATGTCAATATGTGATTAGTAATTACCAAGTAGTTTTTCGTTTTAAATAGCAAATGAAACCTGATTTTTTTTTATTTAAAGATGCGAATTTCAATCAATAAACATCCAACGAAGCACTTCGTTGTGATGAATAATTTACATTTATGTTTTCCAATAATGTAATATTAGTTTAAATAATTTAAATAAATATTTAATATTAACTTAAAAATTAAATAAACTATTTTATTTCGATCTTCGTGATGCTACGATAGCAAATTTTGAAGGTTATATCTGCAAAAAGAAACATTTCAATTGTTGGATAGTTGGTTTGCCTTCGTTGCTTTAACTACTAAAGAAGGAAAATTGTTTGAAAAGCAAATTTTAGTAATTATATTTAATTAGAAATAGCTATAAATATTAAATAAACAAGGTGAATTAATTGAATTTTCGCAACTGATAGACAGACATACTTTTTTATTGAAATACTTTATACTGTTTGTGACTGCAAACAGCAAATATTTGTTTAGCTGGTTATATCTGAAATGTTTGGTTATTCTCGCTGAGGAGCTCAAACGAGGGTGAAACAATTCTCCATCTTTCAGAAAACTGTCAATACTTAGTCCTTCGTACGAATGATATATTTTACTTTAACTGACTTACGTGGTCGTGCTTGTAGCCATGCCAGATGAACTCAATATATTAATGAGCACTGTTGTGGAACTCACACTGAGTTTTTTAATTGCGGTTCGCTATTTGATACGGAAAAAATCATTCAGGAAATTTCGGGTTGTGAGGGGAAAAAGATTTACTGTTGTTCTGTATGGCTGTAAGGAAAGGCTTTAGTTGAAACAGTTCTGTAAGTAACTACGACAACAAACTATTAGATTTACTTTTTTGCTACATTGAATGTTCTTTTTGTGTTGAATATGATGATTTTTTTTCACACCAGAAGGTAATACCACCCAGAGCTGTCAGTTACGGTTGAATTTGTGGCTGCTGCCAACCCTACATTATTTCCATCTGCCAATAATATCGGTTATAATTTTCGGGGAGCTACTTTTGTTCAATTATATAATGATCTCCTAATGGTAGATTGACCCTTTTTAAATAATCACACTGACGTAAACCTAATGCCTTTTATATGATACATCATTCTGCGTTCTGTTCCGCAACCATCTACTTCTAAATCATGTCAGTACCCACCATGGTCTTCAAGGGATATAATAACCAATCTGAAATTGAACCATCATTATCGACGCAAATGGAAAGTAACAAGTTCTTATTTCTACCTCACTGAATGTAAACGATTAGGCAAGCTGTGTAAAGTACAAATTTCTACCTCGCACAATGAGTATTTGAAATACGTGTGCTCCAAGTGTAGTATTTAGCTTCAATCGACCAAGAAAAGTATATTCAGGATTCCAGGTATACTGTCTTATAATGTCTCTCAGTTTGACAATACATATATACTGTGGATGTATTTGCAGAGTGCAATAATTATTCTCATTCTGGAAAAATCTCCGCTGACAAATTATCCAGTAGAGTTAGATACATAATAGGAAGACCCACATACAACATACAATATACAACCTACCCCAAAAGAAATCAACTCAACGCACTCTTCAGATCATTGGTAAAGAATCTAAATCAAAGACATCAAGAAATTTCAAAATAAAATACTGGCTCAGCTATTTATTTATGTACTAGTATCATCATCCTATGCATCATCGAACACTCAACTTAATATTGGATATTGAGAATTTTTCAAAGTTTCTCCTGCATTTTGACAATACATTTGTGTTTACAAAGTTTTACAAAATGTCCTACAAGTTAGAATTGCGGAAAGGTATTTACAATTTGGTTGGTCAAATGCTCAAACGTGACATTGTCACTATTTAAAGAATCCAACATATTTCTAAGACAACAATTTACCGTGTCATTAAGGAATGCGAGGAACGTTGTATGAATTTTCTCAAGATGGGTCGCCCTCAAGTTTTGAATTATGCAAGGCTTCAGAACATTGAATCTACAGGAAATAAAAAAGGAGTTTCAACGAGAAGATTATGCTGAATATTTCACATTTCCAATGTGACAGCCAAGAGGAAAATTAATTATAATTTAAAATATAGAAAGCGACAAAAATGTCCAAAATACACGGCTGCTCAATTACGGAGGATTACAAGATGCTGCAGGCAGACAAGATTGGAACATTTCAGAAATAATGCCACAATAGTTTTAGACGACTAAAAATATTTAACATTATCTAAATATATTTCGAAACAAAAGGAAATGAAGGCTTTACAGCCAACATTGAGGACGTTTCTAATAACGTAAGGTATAAGAAACAATTGAGGACTAGTGTGGTGCACTGTTTCGGAAGCTGGAAATTTATTCAAACGCATCATGCTAATGATAATATTATGTTCTGGCCGGATCTGGCATCGTACCATTCTGCGAGAAGAACCCAATATTGTTTAAGGCAACAAAATACCCCATGTGTACCTAAAGAGGATAACCCCCACGAATGTTTCACAGGCACGTCTTATAGAAGAGTTTTGGGATTCGAGAGTTTAACCCACTTCCCATCCAAAAGCACTAAATTGTGAACCATGGAAACCCATGGCCCTTTAGTTGCTATGTGACACATTATAGTTACAGTTAAAGCTTCACTCAATCGTTTTCTGTATTACCAAATTAAATACAAAATTTACAGTTTGAATAATTATATTTCAAAAATTTTCCCAAAACGTTTGTTACATACATTAGAACAAACAGGCCCAATATTCAAACACAGATATAGACAACACATCACGCATTTTAAGCAGGAAAATAGACATCAAATACAATAGATACAATAATTAAATTACTTAAAATACAACAACTACAAATTTAAATATTGAAAAAATGAAAAACCAAAACTATTCACATCAATTCAAATCCAGTCCAACTCAATGCCCGTCCCCATTGTCCACTACACAATAAAACCAGAGATAACGACCACAACCACATCAAACATATGCTCATGGCGAACTTTAATATCGTGGCATGGAATGCAAGTCATATACTGCAGTCCAACTCAATGCCCGTCCCCATTGTCCACTACACAATAAAACCAGAGATAACGACCACAACCACATCAAACAAACGCTCATGGCGAACTTTAATATCGTGGCATGGAATGCAAATCATATACTGCAGAAGGTCAACGAAGTCACCGAATTCGTCTATCGACGAATCTATGGATGTATTGCTGGTGGCTGAGACATGGCTGTGTGCTGCTCACAACCTAGTAATACCGAACTATGTCTCACTAAGAGAAGACAGGCACCGCGCTGGATGTAACAGGCATACCAACTTCCAACGCGAAAATTCATACTTCATCCTCAGCGACCATCCTCGAAATGGATGGTCCAGTCTTGTTAGCCGGCGAAGTAAATGCGGAAAACCAACATTGGCCATGCTGGATAGTGAACAGTTTTGGTAAGAAAATGTAGTTTTCTCCAAAATTTGGACTTCGTGGTTCGCCAGTACCAACTTAATTTCGCACGGGAACGACGCCGGATATCCTAGACATAGCGCTGACGAAAGACTGGTTGAAGTACAAAATATGTCAGAACTAAGCTCAGATCATAACCCACTATCGATCACCATTGAAGAAGATCCCTTGAAATTTGACGGATGTGAGCGTAGATGAGTGCAAGAGGATTTCGAACTGAAGGTGACAAAAATGTGACGGTGGAAACAATATCGAGCTGTCGGGCAAAGTTGTAAAAGCAATTGAAGTAGCAATGATCATCAGGCCCTTTACATCTGAAAGATTGGTGCCCCCTCACATAATGGGACAATTTCGCAATAGGAGAAAAGCGAAAGAGAAATCCGAAAGGACACTCGCCCCTTGGGTCAGGATAACGGTGAACGCTAAAAATAGACAACTTTGCGAACCGCTAGCAGATTTTCAAAACTCCAAATGGCACGACAAATTTAAGAGTTTAAACACCACAAACGGATACTTTGGAAGTCAATGAAGGAAATCAGAAACATTTTCTCGGACATCGGAAATCAATAGACTCCTGTGCGTGGACAAAATGAGCTCGTATATAGTGACGTTGAAAAGACGGAGACATTCGCGGATACACTAAAAAAAAACCTTTGGGGAAGACCAAGACAACCAGGACGATACCTTTGAAGGAGAGGTCCAAAACATTGTGGAAATTGTCGCGAAGAGACAACCAGGGTCGTCTGAGAAGGTGATACAAATAATTCGTGCCCTAAAGAAATACAAGGTACCAAGGAGAAAAGTGTACTAAAGAACAACAGTTCAGCCCTAGAAATCGACAGTTGAAAATGACAAACGCCGAAACGCGTCGTGATCGAACTAAAAAAAGCTATAACGAAACATAACCCAATGCACCAATCGAAATATTTATAAAGTAAGTTTTACTAATATTATTTGGATCAGCAAAGTCACCTATTTCTAATTTATGGCCACAATTGACCTCAAATGTATGCAAGAATACACATTTGATATAAATTATACCAAATATATTTACATTTCGAAATCCAAATCATCCATATTGCATTTATATAATATATTTAGAAATTGTGTGACATATTTACATTAGAACTATGAAATTACATATTTTCATTAATTAATGACATTTTGAATATAATTTGCTAATATCAAATCTTGCCGTTTAAAACCTATTTTTCAAAATCTATATAGTTATTAGTTTTGTTTTGTGCTTTCTGTTTTACTTACTGTCGTTAAATTCACTTAGTATCGGTGACTTTGTTTGTACTTTTCAGTTCGTAGTACCTTCTAATATAAATTGCAATAAAACCGGCTGTGATTCAATTAATATTTGCCTAATTATATAAAAACAATTAGATTTTTAATTAAGATTGGTTTGTTATTGATAGTTTACAATGACAAGTCGACTGATAAATGTACCTATAATAGCTTGAAGAAATCCGTTCATATATATTTAAAAATGAATTAAACATTATAGAAAGAGGAGAAATACTTTCATTTCATCACATACGCAGGTTCATAATCTTTAAGAGAATGTGTTATTTAATATACATATTAGAAAATGTTTATGGGACTTTCTTAATATACTTCCTGTTGGAATTTACGTGTCTCATCGGAAACTTTTACGAAATTCTTACGTAAATTTTAAATCAATTTATCAGATCAAATCATATATTATTCTACAATTTAATTTCTTAAATTATTTTTAATGATGACCAAAGCTGCCTTAAAATTTCATTGAATTTGTATGAAACGGCTTACGATCTTTGATGATTGTTGAAAAAATGAACATTGTGTGATCTTTTCTTCGTACAAAAATAAATTGTTTTAAATATGTCTTGATAAACTCATATCAATATATTTTGTATGTAATTTTTCATGTAATTTTTCATTGAACTTTCTGAAACGATACAGATAGGATGTCATATAATTTTCACAGAAAAGAAATTTGAAATCTATTTTATGGCGTACATTCTGTCATTCGAGAAAAGAATCATTGAAAACGTTTCTTCTCTAAACATCTGCTGAGCGTGTAATTTGTGTCTTTTCGCTGTATACGAATATTTCGTATACAGCGAAAGTGTTTTTATAAAATGTAAAAGTGAAATTAGGTAGATTGCCATCAAATTAAAATTTACATTGTAATATAACGAGTAATGGGAGTGAAATGTGTGCAACGTAAGTCATGTGTAATATGTCTGCGAGATGGATTATACTTTATGTAAACTATGCGCTTTTTATTTTAATTATATGAATGATAAAACGTGCTCTTTGAGTTATATATTAGACCAGTCTAAGAGAAACTCTTAATTGTGTTTGTTGTATTAAATGTAGAATGCATGGAATGGTGATATTTTTAAGTATAATTTTCAATATTTTATAAGTTTTTAAGTTCTAATCAAGTATTCAAATATTGGTTTATGATTTATTTGTTTATATATTCAATTAGAATTAAAGTTTATAACGAAATAATTTAAAAAGTTTCCTTACTATCTCGGGAAAAATACATAAATATACATATTTTTCATTTATTTTTCGATGGACAATACTTTTAAAACATGTTCAAAATTTAATTTTGAAACCATTGAGTGACATTAGATGGGAGAGTAAGATAGAAGCTTTAAAGCCTTTCAAATTCCATTTGGAAGAAATTGATAATTTAGTAAGAGACGAGGCGAGGAATTTATGTTTTTGTATTCATTAGTTATTTCTCATAAAATATAAAATATTTTTTTAGTACCTCGTTCTGATAAATTTCAATAATACCTATTCTATACTCATGGCAAGTAGACAATTGTTACTTTATTGTTGATACTTTACTTCAATAGATGACCGTTGTTAAAATTCACCAAATTTTGTCAGTACCGATAAGGCGCCCAACGTTCTCATAAGGAAGGGTAATGCCCGGTTTCACAAACGCTAATCGGTCGTTAACGGTTCGTTAACAACTCGTCAAAATTTTGACGATTCGTTAACAAGTCTTTAATCAATCGTCAAATATTTGACGATTGATTACCTTGACGAACCGTTAAAAGTAAAATTACCATTGTTTTGGATTTCACAGACAATAACGAGTCTTTAAAGGCTTGTTAACTAATTCACCATTTGACAATCGTTTGTGAAACCGGGCATAAGAATACAGCAAATGTGTCCAGAAGGAAATGTTGTGTATATAGGTATATAGGTCAGTTAAATATGAGAAGCGATATTCACTTTTCACCATTTCCTTGATAGTAAAATAATTCAATTAACCATTACATGTATGAATATCGCTTGCTCGCCTGTAGACTATTCTGCAATAAATTATAATTATTTTCTTCATGCATCGTTGTGATGGGGGGGGGGGGGTCAATGCGATACTAAATAAATTAATTGCATTAAATGCAATAGGGAAACCCAACCCAACCAAACCCAAGGCATGGTCCAAGAAATCCACTGTGGAAAAGAACTAGACATTTTGCTTTCTGTTCACAACTTAGTGAAAGAATAGGAGTACATCCCGCAACAGCATGATGGGTTAAAAAAAAAACATAAATACGAATCATATAAATATGAGTGCCATCAAGAACTAAGGAGAGGCGATGATGAACGAAGATGTGCATTTTGTGTTGACATGATGGAAAGAGCTAACAGTGACCGACAATTTCTCAAAAATATTAGTTTCAGTGATGAATGCACGTTTATGTTGAACAATGAGCCCAATGCACAGAATTGCAAATACTGGAGTACGGAAAATGAACACCGATTTATAGAAACAAGAACCCAGTACCTCCAAGAAGTCAACGTTTGGGCAGCAATTTTTGGTCACCACATTATCGAACCTTTCTTTCTTCAACATAATTTAAATGGCGTAAGGTTCCTTGATTTAATGCAAGATCGCATCGGACCAGCATTGGAAAATGTTGTTCGAGAAGATTAGGAGATCTGGTATCAGATGGACGGTTGCCCAGCGCACAAAGCACGTGCAGTGCGTGAATATTTAATAGACAGTTTTTCAAACCATATTATTGGGCCATACCACACTATTAATTATCCAGCAGAATCTCCTGACCTTTCACCAAATGATTTTTTTTTCTTTGCGACACACGTTTTGAGAACCTAGAGGAGTTAAAGAATGCAATTTCTGAAGAATGTGCTAACATCACACCATACCAGTTAAGTAATGTGCGTAATGAATTTTACAATCGTTTGTGTTATTGTTTAAATGCAAATGGAATAAATCCAATATTGTACCTAGTTTATTCCACGATTTTCCCGTCTTATTTCTAATTGCCTCTTTAATGAAAAAACAAAGTCAATGTTAGATACTTGAATAAATTTCTATTACGTTTGTATCCGATGTACAAATTATTTATTCAATGTGGCCGTTGTCAGATACGATTATGAGATATCTATCAACTTTGTCAGTCCTGACCAAGGGTTAATTGATGTTTTGATTTAAAATTTAGCCGATACATTTTTTAATGTATTTGATATTTGGATTTATTTTGTTTGCATACACCTTGAATTTGACATCCTGCTGTTTGCTCTCAATTTGGAGAACGAAATTGAATTTCGAATTTTGGACTTAAGGGCACTTGAAGAACAACTTTATATTTTTGACGTGAAATATAGCGATTTGTGCTGGTCGTGTTAGATTTTCCAACCCAATCCTACCGAACCATACCTAACCTAACCCAACCTAGTCCAGTACAGTCCAACCCAACCCAGCCAAATTGAAATGAAAATAAAAAATATCGCGGAAAATTAATTCGCAAAAAACAATATGTTTTGTATTGCCTGGCACCCAAATCTATTGGGGTGTATCGACAAAATCCAACTCAGTCCAACCAAATTAACATTTGCCGTGATTTACAAAAAAAAATGATTTGATATATCATCAAAAATCCAACGTATAGGCATAGGAATTTGCAAAGCGGTGCAATGAAAGTTTGAATGCAGCATTTAATATTAAAGTATCAACCTTGGATTTAACAACTTCCTCCTTTTTGTTCCGCAAATTTTAAATACTAGACCCTTGGACGTAAATTTTACAACGTTATTAAATATTGTGGGTCGGGCTGAATTTGATTTCGTAACAGTTCGTTGAATTTAAGGTAGGTACGTCAATAAGACCTGATGAATTTTGTTCATTAAACTTGTTGAATTTGGACTTTTAATATTTAGAGTTCTTTTGTTTGCATACACTTTGAGTTTGACATCCTTGAATTTCGACTTTTCATATTAGGAGTTGGATTTGGCTGTGATGGATTTCACAACCATATCATGAAAAAGGATCTAAGGGTTCATAAAGCAATCAAAATATACCAAATATATTACGATGAATATAACCCTTAGCATTGGCCAAATTTGTCTGAACAATACGACAAGTTTCACTATTGCACGAATTCCGGCCAATACTTGACATGGGCACAAAATGGGAACGAAGCAACAAGAAAAGGAGAAAAATTGAAACTGTGGTAGATGCTTAAAGCTTTTAGTTCAGCCAGGTTCAAGAAAAAAACTAAGAAAATACTACAAAATTATGATGACTTGTCGTAGCACATATATTTGAAATATTAAGGAACTGGGGAAGTTTTCTTAAAAATTTGCGAAATATCGACAAGTGGTGCTAATTGTGGAACTCGAAAACCGATATCCTACAGACAGTTGGTTTTGATTTGGTTGGGTGTGGTTAAATCATATAAACATAATTTGTCACTGACCAGATTTCAAAGGACTTGAAATTTACAGTTTTCCAAAAAAGAGACTAAAACATTGGTAGCCAAAAGCCAACCCCACCTAACCGAACCCAACCCAACACAACCCATAAACTAAGTCGTTTATTTACGATTGCTAAATTTTCTCAGCACTATATGGAAGAAGTAAATCAGTCAGCGAACAAAATATGTTAATACATTTAAATTAAATTAAGTTCGTAGAGATAAATTGAGAAAAAAGAATTGAAGCTGTAATATAAATATGTTATAAATGTTAAGAAATGAAAAATATATATCATAAAATTTTTATGAATAAATTCGTTGTAAATCATCGTCTAGATAACGTAGATGCCTCCTGAGACAATTTTCACATACCATGTAAAAAAAATCAATTCTACAGAAACCCCCATGAATGACAGCTGCAATATTTACTCTGCTTAAACATTCGACAGTGTGGTGAGATGATAGATACATATCAAACATAATGCTATTGAATACAATGTGCCTATTTCTTATCTGGTGCTTATTAAGGGGGCCCAGTTCCTGGTATTATGATTATGACAATAAATTATTACGTATTGCTAATTAATATTATAAATACCACAATCATAAACTATTGATGATGGTATAAAATAAAACCAATGCATGACAGGTCGTAGTCGCATCAACATGCAACGACAACGAATGAACGGAGCGTTTGCTCGAAATAAGGATTTGTTTGAATATGAACATTGAAATAAGTTCGCATGCTTATGGAATAACTCACATGGCACAAAATTAAAAATACACCAATGGTAGTAAATAAAATAATGAACCGACAGATATGGAATTATGGTAAAATCTGTGAATCCGAGTAATTTGTTTCATTTGGCGTAGATAAATTATAATATTCACAATTATTGCTTGATCAATACTTTGCGATCGACGTTTTAAATTTATTTTAACACTAGTTTTATCGTCAAGTTTTCTGTCAAACTTGAGTAACAATTTAGTGATAATTTTTCAAAATAGATTCAATATTTTCGAAATATACACCAACAATTAATCAGACGCAGATTTTTGATCTACATATCTCAATTATGGATAAAATAAGATAAAATGAGACTTAAGATTTTAAATTTACAATACTCAAATAATAAATAACAAAATTTTGACGATAGATAAACACCAGATGCAACTGAAAACCACAATATGAAGAGTTTAAAAATACATTTGCGGATACGTCCAGTGCGAGTGTAAAGTCTGGAACTATCGAAATAGAACTTTTATCAAATGTTTTTCATCATCGAACAGGTCAATTTTTATTTTAAGTGAGGTACAGTTTAATGTAATTGTCACTTAAAGGTGGTATTTTGTATTTGAGTTATCCACAAACCACAAAGACTATGTTTAGAAAATAGAAAACTGTATGAAGAGTTTAAAAATACATTTGCGGATACCTACAGTGCGAGTGTAAAGTCTGGAGCTATCGAAATAGAACTTTTATCAAATGTTTTTCATCAACGAACAGGTCAATTTTTATCTTAAGGGAGGCACATTTTAATGTAATTGTCACTTAGAGGTGGTATTTTGTATTTGAGTGTATAACCTAAGCGATAATTTTTTTTTAATTTAAACCCTAATTATTTTTTATGAATTTCGAAAGAGCATGGCATTCTAAGATTAAATAATGGAAAAAAATAATATTGTATTTTGAAATTTTCGCGATAATTTAAAATGTTAAAACCGAAATCTAATAACAATCAAAAGTTCCAATTTTTAATAAAAAAAGCAAGTAGCCACGCAACAATTGACGTTGAATTGCGTTATTGTAATGATTATAAAAACTGACCATTTTGTGAAATACGTACCCAAGTCTGTACTGAAATTCTTCGCGAACTTTACGCAAAGTTTCTGGTGGAATTAATTTTATTTCTGTGCGAATTATTTACTTTAACTGTCCTACTATCCATTAATCCAATAAGCAAGTTGATGCAAACAAAACTACAAAATATTTTTTAAGAATCTTCTATCGTATTCGTCTTTCGATGAAACTATAATTAATGCAAAAGAACTTGCTACCGAAATTAATGTGGAGGTTAATTTTTGATCAACTAACACGACACCGACACTTCTCATACGAAGCACGAGATCCATCAAAGAACCCATCAAAGATCCAAAACAAAAATATGAAATTGAGATTTTACAATCGATAAAGCACTAATAAGTAGTGCATGCTAGATCTGGACTACTTAGTAATCATAGTAAATATTTCCAATTATTATATAATATCAACGATTTAAATACCATGCTCAAAGAAATGCTACTAAAACATTGTAAAAATTTAGAATGTATTGTAACTGCTCGTGATGCTGTTGATATTAATAGGGTAGAAATAGCACAGGACATTTCAGCAGTATCTGGGATTTTGGGCAAAAACGAAAGCCTAGGCTTAATTAAAAAGTTAAATTTTGCCCCAAACATTATTAGTGCTTTAAGAATATTGAATATAACGATACCAATATCTGCAGCAATGGGCCAAAGGAATTTCTCTAAGTTAAAAAATATTAATATTTTTTTACGTTCAACTACTACCCAAAATCGTTTGGCCATTTTGGCAATTGGAAATGAAATTGTAGATAAAGTAAATTTAAAAGATGCAAGAAAAAAGTTTACAGAAGTGAAAATAAGTAAGAATAAATGTAAATCTGATGATAAATAATCATCTACAACCTCCAGAAGTTTTCAAATTAATTACATCCTTCTGTATTGTATGTCATATTCATGTGGTTGAAATCTTTATCTTTATTAGTTTATCAAAAATTGCATGGAACAAATCAAAGTTCTTCGCCATGTCGTCGTGAACAACTATTATTTTTTTATTAATAACTTATTGTTGCAAAATTGTGAATCGTGCAAATTGCAGTTTTATTTTAAAAGAACATGTTTTTAAAAACTGTAATAAATTATTGCGTTTAGCTTTTCTACAAAAATCTAAGTTTTCATGCACTAGATAAAAAGCTTACGCAGGTATCTTCTTACGGCCGAGTCGTCTTGATCTCGCTCGTACTCGATCGTTACCTTCGCCGAATCGGATAATCGAGACTTATCAACAATAGTTTTTTGGACGGTAACGTAAACTCCTAATCGTGTAAGTGCGTCGCATATCTTCAGTTCTTGAGTTAGTAATAAACGTGGTGTAGAGTCGGCGCGATTCGTGAATATCTAAACATTTTTCGCAAATTTTGCGATTAAATTTAAACTCGTTGATTGTGTTTCGGGTGATGTTTGACTTTTCGATGGTGATGGCTGAGCATTGACACCCTTGGGGCCACAACGACGTAAGTAATGAGATATTATAGTGTTTAATCGCAGTTCTTGTCGCGATTTTTGTCCATTCTGACGATAATTTGGTCGGTTAATCCGCTTTAATTGCGGCCTAATTGTGTGTTAGTCGGAATATGATTATGAATAATACGTATGCAGTTTTTTGTATTGGCTAAATTTCTTTATGTTTATTGATTTCAAACGTGCGAAATATCATTTGCTTATAAAGTTGTGATACTCGTTTCGCGGTGCTCGTTTGATATTCGAATAACAATATCCTTAAGGGTACTTATCTTGTATCGTGAGCAGTCAGTCGGCGAATGAAACACCTTTAGCAATATTAAAGTTTACTGCGTTTACTAACGTTTTTGTTTATTTTTAATGTTAATTTCATGTCATTTACTTGACACCGTGTGTGTAGTCTTCAAAATTACACCAAATGCAATTTAGGTAAATTAAGCACATTAAGCCCTCCGATTTTTCACACCATTTTAATTTTTTTCGTCGTTTACATTTATTATTTAATTTTAATTTGACTTACGGTTATTACTTATTTATTGTGCATGGAATTAATCCCACAACCCACCTTAACATTTGAAACGGTTCGTTATTGGTTTTAATTTGATTTTCGTTTATTTCATTTATTTTCGACAACTTTTCGACTTCCATTCACTAAAAATTTAAGATTCATCTTTTATCATGTTAGGTTGGGTAGAATTTAAATAAACCTTCTTGTCTACTTGGCATTTCAAATTGCCCCACTAGTTTATATTTTGGAAATTATCTTTGCGCAGCTTTCTATGGTGTTTTAGTAATGGATTTGGTGGAGGTTCAATTAAGAAATTTGATCCTATTTTTCTTCTGACCCTCTGATGGGGTAAATGTTTATGTTCTAAGGGAAATAATAAATTAATACAAAAGACTTTGGTTTCACTTTATTTGTTGTATTACGATATTTTTTTCACCACACAGTGGCTTCGTCGGGTAGATAAATGAACAATAATTGAAGAAGAATGACAACGTAATTAATTAATTAACAATGTATATACAAGAGTGGCAGCATTAAGAGGAGGGGATAGCAATTAGATCTCATGAATCGTAATGTTAAATAAGGGAGAATTGTTAACCACTATCTGGTCATTTAACAAAATTACTAATTTATTATGTTTATTTATATTTACACTTTCTAGTAAATTAAGTTTCCTATTTTTATTCTTTACATTAAATATTTTAAATTAGGATTCAAAGTATCGTTATTTTCGAACACTGGCTGGAATGAGTAGAATTATTATTTCTTAACCGAAAACTGCAATGATGTTCTTAATCCAGTTAAACTATTTGTCCAATACTCCCGGACAGTCATTACAAGATAATATATACACTCCCGAATTTGACGTTTTCTCTATTTTATCTTTATTAATTTTTACGTAATGAGTGATTTGCGCTAAACGCTATTTGATGTAATTATTAATTTTCTGACACGCTTTCTTCGTTTTTGTTGATGTATATCGATGTAAGATAGGGTATATTAGTGTGAGTGTTTTATCTTGTTTTTCTTTTACCTAGTATATATTTTAACTCTACGGCAACCATTATTGTAAGCTATGTTATAAATGTTGTTGAGTTCTGTATCAGAGTTAATGGCACACATAGGGATGTTACTCAGTCTATTAACCATTGAGTGAAAAATCAATTTGTGATTGATCGGGTGGAATGGTTTAGCATCTGAGTGTGTATGTATCTGAAAATACTAAATTCTTGGGTACCATGTCTACGATTAATATTGGAGTCTAGGAAATTCATTGAATGATTAACTTCTTTTCTAAAATAAATTTAATTTTTAGGTGGATGTAATTAATATAATTATGAAATGATTGCAACTGCCTGTCTTTCCCTATAAAACAAATTAAGATATCGTATACATATCTAAACTAAACTAAACTTTTTAAAACATTTCTCTAAATAAGTTAAAGGTGATTGGAAGCCGATTATAAAGCTCCATACCCTATATAAAATATCGATTTTATGTCCATGTATTTCATTTTTCTGAAATAATTGGTTTCTAGATGTTTATGAACAATTGATAATATTTCTTCACGAAAAGTTAGTATATTATGGTTGAATGGAGGCTGTGCTCTTTCTCAAACAGTTCATCGACATTAAAACCCTCTATGCTAAGTAATAAACATGACGTTACACTACCCGAAAAATCAATTTAATCTCTGGAGCAACGGTTGGGGCTGTCACGTTCTTTTCAATTCCGAAACAGGACCTATCGCGAGTCGATCCACCAGCCTGGCACCTCAAAGCCTCCAGACGCTCCTCTTCATCCGATCTCGCTGTATTATTAATTATCCCCGATAGTGCACCACAATGTACAATGGATATTATAACGTCCCAATTTATAAACTTTTCACGATGCTCACTTTCCCTCCACTTATACCACAATTGTCAGCATTTGATGTTTGCTCCAGTATGCCACCACGAAGCCAATTTAATCCCCCTATGCCAGTTAAATGCAAACCGCGTTGAGTAAATATATTTAAATCCTATAATTCATTGTTAATATCTAATGTCCATTTGTCATACTAAGTTTATTATAATATTTAATATTTGATACTTAATATATTAATCAAATTATTTGAAACTGTCCGGCCAGGCCAGTAAGGAACTTACTCGTAGATTAGAATTAGAATTAGAATAAATAATTAGAATAATAATTTAGGAGGTTGGGAATTCATGGGAATCGTTTGTTTTTAAATTTATCATCAAACAATGTGATCCCGATGGGATTGTTATTAATTTTTCTAAATCATTATTTATGAAAACCTCGATTTTATTATTGTAATCAATTACTGCATTTCCTTTGTCAGTTTTAGTAAAGACCAAGTTATTTTGTTCCCCTTTCCATTTAATGAATTTCACACTGTGTCTGTCTGACTTATTTTTGTTTTTGTAATTTGTAATAAATTTTGTTCCTCAATTCATGGTAAGAGTTAGTCAAGGACATTTCTGTTTCAATGCCTTGATTTTTTTAAATGTTCATTATTGATATTCGGTTTAATATTAAATTTGAATTCTATAGTCTAATTCTAATTCGTTATTACGACACTGAACTTCGGTAAGGTTTTTAAATCAACGGTAAAAAGTGAAACTCGGTATTTGGTACCTCAAAAAAAAACGGGGCTCTAGATTAGTTTTATTTTTATTTTTAAATAAATTAGAAATTTTATTATTTTGGGTAACATACTTTCGACGAATGATAGGTCCGGCCAATTAATGGTAAGTATGTTAACTCGGAATGTGTCCATACCTCTTCGTGCTTAAGTTCCACTTGTAGTAGTCGCTTTTTTCCCGTTCGTGTAGTCCTCTCTGCTGTCTTACTTCTCGGATATATCTTGACGATGATATGTTATGGAACGATGTCCTTCTTCTTACATGTATGCGGGTACCAGATGTTTTGTTTCACGATTTGGTCAATTTGGTTAATTTAGTAAATTTATGTCTCTCTGTGTATTTATTTATAGATTAAATTGTTTATTTATATAATGGAATTGAATTTTGATATACAGGGTATTAAAAAATAAGTATCACAAACTTTAAGTTGTTTAATTACCATCAGCACTTATTTTTTAAAACCCTGTATAAAAGATAATTATTATTAAAGATGAATTTAAGGGCACAAACTATAATACCGACAAAATGCATTCTGAATAAGTCATTTTCGTTTTTAACTTTTTAACAAGATTGGAGAAGTCTGGTAGGTAATTGTTATCCTCTTGAGGAACATCGTATAATTTATATTTTGTAATAACGTCTTCGCCTTTGTTGACCACTCTGACTTATTATTTAATTTACTAGAACGATTATGTGTCGAATATAATAATATCGAATAATATCCAAGGAAGGACAATTACTATTACTACATTTGCATTTTTATTTTTAATTCTTCAAATCATGAAACGTTTCTTCAAAGAAAGGTCTCCACACAATTTCGTTGAATAATCTTAATGGCAATTTAAAATTTCTGCCTAATGGGTTTCTTGCATTGCATATATCAAACAACCCGACACAATACATGATTTTAATCTCATATCAAGTTAAAATAATAATAATTCTAATAAATTTCGTTGTAGCTTGAGAATTCAGGTAATTGTATTTTTTTCTGGACAATAAGTGCATGGACAGCAAATTTCATTCAGACACTGTCTTTCCCATTTCAGGTATAATTTTGTTAGTTTATTGGCCAAATGCAAAGTTTTAGACTCTTGAAAATCTTTCAGTAAATGAATACATGTAATATTAAACTCTTATATTAAAGAATTACAAACAAATAATTTTCTTTCATTCCCATCAGGACCATAGAAAACTTCCTGCTGAAATATGGCATTTCTCATCAATTTTATCATATCGCAGTTATGTAAAAGAAATGTATACGTTCGCCATTAATAGTTAAAGCGGTGTTAACAGTATTATTTACTAAATTTTGACCAAAAGCTTGGGCTGTGATATATTTGTTGCTGGACCATCACAAGTAATTGAAATATTTTTTAATCCAGTTGTTAATATTTTTTCAACAATCAATGTTACCTAATCAATAAAACAATATGCGACTGGTATCTTCCATCTTCCATTCATAACTACTGCCATATCGACCAAAACATTCCCTGCTACACTTTCCAGGCATGTACCAAAATCCATGCAGCCTCGATTTTTAGTTCTACCAAACTCAATGTCCTAACAGACATTTCATCAAATGAAGCTGCTACATACACGTTTTTAGCTTCTGCCATTCAACATTGAAGCACATCTAAAGCCTCACTATTAATACTGGGCTCATCATTGATACGTGTGTAGCAATTCCTCAAAATTGTTTTATGAGGCAGAGCATAAAAATAGACCTTGTTTACTCATATGCTTTAGACGATATAAGAATTAGTGGCAAAGCAAATGTACGTATATCCTTGGAATATTTGCCAATTGTTCTAATTATAATTTTTGCATTTAAATTAAATCACATAAGTTAAAATATACTGGAACTGCCGTTCCTTACTAAAACTAAAATAAAAATTTATCCCTGTAACAATTGAATATAAGCTAGCATTATTTCCAATTATTTTATAAAATCATATGCTTCTTAAAATTGTGGGATAACTGCTCAACTTTAACAGAAGTCTGTCCGGTTCTATCAAAATCATCAGATGTAAAATCTTCCGAGTATATATTAATTTGTTTCATATGCGAATCTGCGAGTGGTGAGCAACGCATGGTTCATCCAAATGTTGTATACATTTTGTTTTCCTTAATTATGTAAAAACATGTAGGTGTATACTTACGAATGAAAACTAATAGTTTTATTTAACTTATTCTTGCACGTTTGTACTATTATGCTAACTTTTATTTCCAACAAACGTTAAGGGCGATAAAATGCATAATTTAAGTGTATATAAATTTGTGGGACATAATATTTTCTCACCTTAAGTTGTACAAAAATAATACAAGCAGTTCTGAATAAATTAGTTCAATACACTACAAATAGAAATTCACCTTAAAATAGAAAATTTTTGATAAAAAAATCACGACCCCATGTAAACATCTGCAACCATCCAAACAACCTAATGCAATACAAGTTTAGATCTTTAGTTAGTTAGTTAGACTCGATCTGATAAATGTTTTCCAATGTATTTTCAAACGGAAATGCTTCGTCATTATTTAGTATGATGCCACTCAATTCATTTACCAAATGATTAGTCTGTTACTGACCAGTGCATTATGTGTTATGTGTTATGTGTTGATGCATTACTTAATCTGATATTATTAACAGATTTAAAATGTGTATTTGGGCTTCAAAGATCAATTGTATAGTAATTATGTTAAAAGTTGATGTCATTCTTTTTATTCTTTCCAAATGATAATTTTGAAATATTCTCATTGATTGTTTTTATGGTTTCAGATAGATTGGCGTTTCGTCTGTCATCTGTAAGGTAAGTTTAATTTATGTTGTACATGTTAATGGTAGCCGTTCGGCGTAACAGATATCTCTAAATTCAAAGCATTTTTCTATAATTGCGCGTTGTTTCTTGTTTAAGTGTTTTTGTTTTCATTTAATAATTCATATATTATAACTATTCCGGTAGTAATATTTAGTAGTGTTTCTGAGAATAATTCGTACTTTACCGGTTTATGAAATTCTATAGAAATTTGATAGTAATACACGAGTGTTATCGATCTGGGAATTTCGTCGTTTTTTGATACGATGGTGGTTTATGATCATATTTGCGGTATTGTGACGTTGGGAGCTTGGTTCAAATTCGATAGGAATATTTCCGTAATTCCGTTTTTAGTATTTTATTTTTATTATCGATAACTGCATTGAGTTGTTCCTGCAATATGAGGCCTATTATACCGTTATATTTTAGAAAAATCGAAAATGTTGAATTTATAAATTTTATGAGGTGCGTTGAATGTTGCTAGTGGTGGAATACGAATAACATAATCACGGTATGTTTGTCCGTGTCATGTGGACACCGAATGGGGAATATTGAATATACTCGGGAAATTCTATTTCTGCGAGTTGTGTGCTGATACTTGATGCCGATGCTCCGGTATCAATGAGCATTTTTGCGTTAATCTCGGGGATTTTGATGTAGGGAAGTCTCGCGGAATATTGGTTATTCAAATTAATTACTTCTTGTATTCGCCTAAGGGTCTTTGTTAAAATTTACATTTTCCTCCTGTTTGTTTATGTAATCTTTCATGTCATCGATTTAGAGCTCTTTTTCACTCTGTTGGTGAACTCTTCAATTCTCCATTTTTTGCGATTAGCCGATGTGTTAAATTGTCTTTGTGAAATATGTTGTCTGGACATTGTTCCTATCATATCTATCGGTGTTTGGTTAGGCTGTCGTTTCTTTTCCAACTTACCTAGTCTTAGCAAATCTAAATGATAACTGTTGTGTGTTAGTTGGGTGTTGTGTTCCATAAAAATGGGGATTGCTAACGATTATCTGGGGAAATAATTATTAAATGTATTTAAGTAAGTCTGAAAGATGGTTTCACTATACATTTCAGTCTTTATTTAGATACCTATTGATTGTTTCCTTTACTTAGTATTAGGTTCAATGTGTTTATATCTATGACCAAAATTATGGTGTTCGCGGATCGTTGGTTTGTGAAATTTACCTTGGAGCAATGTTTTCAGTTTAAACCAAGTCGTGATTCGTTCTCGGCTGCCTATTCATTACGCTTTTCCACATAATTTCAATTGACAAGTGTTTGCATATTGATGTATTATCCACTCGCAACCGTCCATATAAAGGGGAAGGGTATTTGGATTTGCGTCAAAGGTTGGTATTATATTGATAATTGGTTGGGTGACATCCTTTGGTATGTATGGATTTGTGTACCTTAACAACTATTTGCTCTAAAGGCTCAGTCATATATTGTTGTAAAGATAAGATAGGTACAATGTTCATCCGCTGATATCGTTTTTTGGTTTCCTGTGTTCGTTTATTATAGAATTCCGTTGGAATCGAGGTGAGATTCCTTCAAAGACATCAATTAGGCAAATAGATGTGCATGTTGCTGCTTAGCCGACTTGTAGTTTTATTGCCCAGCGTCTCAAAACGTTAAGACGTACCACTGCACTATTGTAGAATGTGGAAACTGATCCTACAGACTGCGCCCGTTCGTCCCGTAGCTTTTTTTTTAAAAATATTGGTACTTACAATAACATTTATTGAAACTAAACTTGTGACAGATACATTACAATGTCTGTGTCTTTAATTTATCTTAACCGTATTCACTGATGATTCTGTGGTGCATAGACTTATGAATACGTCACTCGCGGGAACACACAATTGTTTTGATTGATTTTTTTATTCGTCGAGTGATATTTTTTTCAATTTATACCAAATATGTGCGGATATAACATGTGTAGGAGGTGCAGTCCTGCACATTTGTTGATGGAAAGCTACACTAGCAAATAAGGCTTGTCCCAGAAGTTTGCACAGTTTCTAATTACTCCTACTATAATGAAAAAAAAATGAATCTAGCGTTGAACAATAAACAACAATATTCATAAATACATGTAGGTTTTACGTTTTCTGGAAAATATTCGTACACGTGGCATGTTTCTACAGAAACTGCGTGAATTGATTTTATACAATGCATAAATGATCACTTAAATAGGAAACAAAAAGTTGCTGTCTTACTCTTTGACTGATAATTCCATAAGCTTCCTTGAATTACTTGATAAGTTAAACACATAATAATGTATCTTCCGGGTGTTGCCGTGGTTCTTGACGTTTCGCTGATCATGCTGTTCTTCAGAAAGTTTTTTTAATGACTGATTTGATGTCTTCTACTCCTCGTTATATACCCAGTCACTGCTTCGCTTCGTTGATGCGTATCCGTTATATTCCATTGATCCGTGTTCGTATTTGTCTGCTGAACCGTGTCCCATGCCAATCCTGGATTCGTCCTTGATCGTCCTGGCTGCGTCTTTGGTGGTCTTTGCTTCTCGGTGTCCTCTAGTACTACCTTCCAAACTTAGTCTATATCCATCTTTTCGATTGAAATTATTCGGGCTCTTCATTATTTCCAAGGATTCTCTCACTCTGCGTGGGTAGTGATGGTTTCTGTCGAGCATCTTCACTTCGTCGTAGTCGATTATGTGACTGCTTGTTAACTATGTTGAACTTGACGTTGATATTCTTCTTCTCCAGGGGTTTCCTCAGCCTGCCCGTAACTCCAGCCATATATGGGAGGTGTGCGCATCCTGCTGTTTTTTCTTCTGGTTCATTCTTACTCTTCTTCTTCCTAGCTTTGGCAAGTCTTTGAATATCCTGTACAGCAATGTGGTGATTAGAGATAAATTCTGCTGTGGATGGTGTGATATGAGGCTGCGTGTAGGTAGCGGTCCGTATGCGTCTTCTTGCGGTATACTCCATGTCCCAATTTTCCATTGTCGTTGCGTTTAACTAGTACGCCCAGAAAAGGTAGGGAGCCATTCTCTTCTGTCTCCATTGTGGTGTTGATGTTGGCATGTTGTCCGATGATATGCTCCTTGAATGCGTCGGCTTCCTATCACTGGAACTGAAGTCTTCTTCTTCAAAAGTCTCCATGAAGATGTTGGCAATGATTGGTGAGAGTGGTGATTCCATAGCTGCATCGTACTTCTGCTCATAGAATTCTCCATTCCATAGTGGCATGCGGTGGTTATACACAATCTTGCTAGATTGAAGAGTGTCGAAACTCACCAGAATGTCTTCGCTGGTAATTTCATGTCTACTAGTCATGCGTACTAGTTAAACGCAACACCACATGAACCACGGCAACACCCGGAAGATACGTTATGGAAAAATGGCCGTGAAAGCCTAAATTTAAGCTGAACACATTGGGAAAATATCAATTACTCGATTTGATTATTATGACTTACTCTTGGGAGTACCTCAGGACTCCGGAATAGGTCCTTTTAATGTTATTCATACGACTTGCTCGAATTTATTATTGGCATTGTTTTTTGTACGTGTATAACACTTTCATAGTTGTAAGTGCAAAACGCACTAAAGTTAATTCAATGCATGTATTTTCAAAATGACGCGATCTGAACAGACTATTGATCAATATTAGTAAAACAATGCTTATAGTTTTCACTCGTAAAATCAATAATAAAACGTTTGAAAACTCGATGATCAAATTGAATCATAACAACAGCGGGATATTGTGTGCTAACTCGTGTACCTTTTTGGGTACTTTTCTTGACTTCAATTTAGATTGATTATAATGGCACGCGTTTAAATTATGCATTTTTTCCAATTTGTAATTTAAAGAAAAAATGCTCCCTAGATCATAGTTTACTATTGAATGTATATTATGGATGGCGTATTTTGTGCCATCCTATAACATTCGATTTGATATTCGATTTAGGCAAATGAGACTAAGAAAGCATTATAACTTGAAGAAAACTTTATGTGAGCTCGAATTATAGACTTCTTTCAAAAGTGATTAGTCTTTATTGGTCGTCGATTACAATTGCTGATTCAATTGTATTGTACCACGTATCTTTATGGTCTTGTTTAGTTTGGCATAGTTTTGCGTTTGTAATATGTGATAATACGATCTACATACGGTGAACTAGTTACGTACCCTAATTTACTATATATAATATTCCGCCACCCTTACCACAAACTAATAGAAAAATGAACGTCAAGAAACGAAAATAAAACGAGAAAAAATCCAATTGCGAATATGCGTCAGGATTAAAATGATATTTTATTCCTTACAATTCATTCATTCATTACTAACATTCATTTGCATTTGAACTATTTACCTACGAAATATAGAATTGAATGGATGCAATAAATGAAATAGACGATAGATATTGATCTTTTTCTGATTAAATACAACGAACTTGAAATGTTGGCATCGTTAGATGTTCTCAGTAAATCTGGCAAGGTAGAAACAAGCACATGTGCTTGGTCATGTGTCGTAATTTTAATCTTTTCATTTAATATTGAATGCATATGTTATAGCATCTTTACAGATTCAGTCAGATTAAGATAAAAAAGCGAAAAAATGACGAATACAGATATTACTAGCTCAAACAGTTCATGGTACAAACGTACCATTAACTGTTTGCAATACAAATATGTAAGTAATTCTTAAATGGGGTTTAATTAAATTGATGGGGATGCTGAACAAACGAGAATGCAAACAAAATTTTAATATTATTTTATTCATAAACAAAACATTAAAGTCAAAACATAACATAAATAAATCACAATGCACAGATTCCTTAAATCTATTAAGCGTTACATAAAGAATTCATAGGTCACACGTTTGATCCACGATTGAACGCTCCGGAAACCAGACAAGTATAGTCCTAAGTGAAAACAGTCTAGAAAATAGTGTGCACCAACTGCAGAATAACGTCCGATTAAAAACTAACAGCTATTATCCAAGAACAACTCCAAAGTGGCACTAACTATTTGTTTCGATTGGGTTGCCATTTTCATCGATTTCTAACGACGGTACCAACGGCGGCAAAAAGCCGTATTCCATCTTAGGATTATGATCGAAACCTTCCATGGCTTGCCTATTTTTTCTGGGCAGATTTCCAACTTTCGGTGGAACTAGTCCTATGTAGTGGTTTTTGTTGAGGGGCTTGCAGTCTTCGTGGTTCTTCGGAACTTCGTAATTTACGTATGGTTTCTGCTGTATGGTCGTATAGGTGTTTAGGTTTTGTTGTGGTACGCTATATAGTGCGTACGGGTGTTGATGCGACTGCAATTTCTGATAATTGACTAAAACTTGATTTTCTTGTGCTTCGGGTTGGGGATCCTGCGAAGCAATTGGATTTTGTGTGGTTTGGTAGTTTGATGCATGCGGATTTGGATAGTAATAATACTGATATTGGTGTCGGTGCTGGTGGCCATTGTAAGATGGGCGATGATATTTAGTTAGATGCACTGGGATATGTTGCGGAGCTGGTGGCACTTGATAAGTTGGTTCGTTGTTATATCCCTGGGGTAGTAAGTTTGCAATTTGCACGGGATAAGGCGTCGGTACTTCTATGGGCACCACATAAGCTTGCGCAACTGGTAATGGGACGTGGACGTGAATCGGAACTTTTCTTTCGACGATTTTCTCAATGTGTACCGGTTGTGGTATGGGCACTTCGACGGGTACTTGAACAGGTACGCGTACCTCGACAGGGTATGGTTTATTTACGATTTTCTCGACAATTTTCTCAACAGGATAAGGTTTATCGACCTGAACGTGCACCGGGTATGGTCTATCGACGTATTTCGTAACTTCCACCGGTACTTGCACAGGTTTTTCTACAATCTTTTCCACTGGATATGGCTGAGGTACAGGAACCTTTTTCTCAACGATTTTTGTGATCGGTTTCTCCACGATTTTTTCAACAGGGTATGGTACAGGTACTTGCCTTTCAATGTGAATGGGTACTTGGACTGGAATGTGTACTGGTACCGGATATGGTCGGTTTATGTATTTTTCTATAATCTTTGCAACAGGGTACGCCACAGGCTGAGCTACTGGTACGTGAACCGCGTAAGGTCTGTCGATATACTTAGTCACTTCGATATGTAACGGCTTTTCAACAACTTTTCCCACTGGGGTTGGTTGAAGAACGTTGTCAGTTACCTTGCTAACTGATGTTGACACTCCCTGATTATCCGAAGTTAAATTATCAATTGTGTGATTCGTGACATCTTGGCGCGTTTCACCTCGGTGATGCATATTTTTAAATATCGATTTATCCCATATCAAAGGTTCGGGTTTAGGGACGTTGAAGGTGATAGGAAAATTCAGCAGCGCTTTCCCTAGTTCTAGGTTCGTGATGGCGTTCTGGACGTTTAAAGAATTTGAGCCGTCGTTTCCATCATGAACCGAAGGGTTTTGCAAATATTCATATTTTCCAACGTAATACGGTACACTTTTTTGAACATCCACCAGAAATTTATTAACATTTTTTTCCCTGACTGGTTCTGATGTTGATTCAACATTCTGAAGTCTAATTCCTGCTGTTATTGGCGCTAAAAAATTGCTGCTTGGTCTGGGAGTGACAACTACAGTAGTCTCTGTCGTCTCAATATTCCTGTCGGATTTAATAGTTTCCAAGGTGTTTTGCGTGGTGGAGTAAACTTCTCCATCGTTAGCTTTGTCATCGTAATCGGCAACCACAATCGGGTTGGCGAGTAAGCTTAAAATCGCGATTGGAGATTGCGTTGTGCTTGCCAAATTATTTTGAAAATTATAAATTTCGTTGTGAACATTTTCAGAAATAAACTGTTTCGTAGTGCTGCTTTCGACCTCTTCACTATTTTGATCAAGAGCATCATTTATTCTCAAAACGTCTAAACCGTTGACTAAATCTCTTGTACTTTCTATTAATTTCGACGAAGTGGATTTGAAGGTATTCACCGGGGACGCATTCAAACCTGATAGGTGCGTCAATAATTTTGTGCTTATTTTCGAACCGTATCCCGCATATCCGGTAGATGTTTCAATCTTGGCCTTGTCGTATATTCTGTTGTCTTCCGTTAAAAGTTTTTCAGCTCCGCTTTCGTAAAGGGCCTCGGTGTTGAATTGGGTTAATTCATTTATGGTACTAATGACGCTGGAATTGGAATTGGAATCTTGGGAATATTTTGTTTCTGTTTGTGTTGGTTGTTTGTAGTAAGCATTCTTATGCGTCAATAATACATTTCTTAACGCGTTTGTTCCCTCCAAATTTTGAATTTTACGACTGGAAAATTCACCATCTTGGTGAACACTGGGTAATGCTGTAGGTTTCACGACTTGATTTAAAGATATTTCCTGTTGTAAATTTACAACGTTTTGATTGGCTATTGATATGCTTTCTGTTGATGTGTTTTCTGTCGGCTGCAATTCCGTTAAAACATTTACTTGCTTAGGCAAATCGATTAATTCATTTGCTTGTGGTTTAAAATTGTTGCCAACATTCGCAACTTTAGAGATATCTTGAATTTGTTCCACATTATTTTGCAAGGGCTGTAGAAACAAAATCATATCTTGTGGATGTTGAGGCTGGTTTAAGAAAAAGTCACCTAAAATGAATTGTGGTTGAAGAGGGTTTCGTTTTATTGAATCTATGAGCAAATTACCTTGTTCAACTTCTACATTGTGAACATTCATTTTTTCTAGTTCAAAATTTTGCGTGGTCTCTTGATTTCCACTTTGCTGGATAGTTTCAATTTGTTTATCGTCATTCTTTTGGTCGATTTCTTGGTATTGAGCTCGATTAACATCTTCAATTTCCTGGTTAATAACTTGCTGTAATTTTAAGTGTTGGTCATGAAAATTTTGCTGCAGCTCGTTATATTCATTAGCCAGAAAATTTACGCCATTGGATTGGGGTGGGTTGGTCATATGTGGGTTTTTGTTGCTCGTCAAATCTTTTACATACGTCTTGATATCTTCTGATTGTTTGCGATCATTGAAATTATCTTTCTTGATATTTGAATAATTTCTTTGGCTGTTACTTTTCTTTTCTACATAATCTCCTTGTTTTAATTTCTTACTCTCAAAAATATATTGTTCTTCATTGTAAGCGTTTGGTAGTAGAGTTTCCAGTTGTACGTTCTGTTCGTTGATTTGAACCAGTGGCTGGGGTTGTAAATAAAATGGTTCACTGTTTTCTCCCGACTGAAATTGCTGATTACCAATTTGTGTTAAACTTAAATCATTTTTGGATTCATTTTCGTTCAATAGTTGATTAGAATTTTGTTGTTGGGTCTGATCATCGCGTAGTTTATCTCCTGATAAAGCTTGTTCTTCAGGATATATTTGATTTTGTTTCGTGTGTTCCAATGGCGAGTCAGCTTGTGGCACAGTTTGAAAAATTGGTTGCGAAGGTAAATTTTGAGCCGGTTCAGAAAGAAGTATGACGTGATTCGTATTTTCGATCGGTTGCTGTTTACTGATACTTTCAAATGGGAAATTAAAATTTGGCACCATTATAAGATTATCGTGCGGCATTTGTAAAACTGGTGGATTGGGTAATACGTCTTCGCTCTGCGCTTGTGGCGGTACCACCAACATAATGGGTTGAATATTTTGTAGTTGATTTATCGAATCTGCCGGTTGGGTTTTCGTGGGTGCTGTCTCAGAACTAGGACCGCTACCTCTGATCGATTCTTTCACTTTATTTTGGTTTTCAGTGGACTTCGTGTGGAGTTTTTTAATGTTTTCCGTTAGCGATAGTTTTGGATCGAAAATATCCTGCGAAAAAAGCGATCAGGCACTTGAAGGCTTGTCGACATGATACTTACGTTGTTGCCGTTTTTGAATGCGTTTACTGCTTCTTCTCCAAGAGCTATTTGTGTTATCGATTTGCTGTGAGGGCCTACGTTGCTGTACTGGACCAACGGATGAAAGCCCCAGTCATCTGCTAAATATTCGACACTTTGACTAGATGTGGATCCTTGCACGTAGTACCTAAAATGTATAAATATTTTAGAAGTCGACGCAATTACTGATGGACAATTTTACATTTAATTATAGAAATATAAAATAAAAAGGCCAGATTTCGATATATTAAAAATAAGTATGTTAGCTATGAATTTAATATCATTTATTATGTTACGGGTAAACACATAAACAAAATAAAATATAATTTTATTGATTGAAACTAATCTTTGACAATATTGCGTATTGTGTACATGAAATGAGGTGCCTTGAAAAAACGCCAAATGCTAAATTAAACATTTGCAAGGATTTTTAATAAAATTGAAGAATATTCTATCGTTTGAAGATTATTTTTATAGTTTAACTTTACAAAATGCCCCACCTTTCGTAACTGGTGATGACATAGTTATTTATGCATATAAATAACTTCGCCACATATGATTGAGATGTCATCAAAAAAATAATATTGTCTTATAAGAAGATGAGTCTGGTGGAACCCTCTTTGATATCTATCAGTCAAGTAGGATTTTAAGAAGCTGAGTCCTTGACCTCTTATTGCACAACACATAAGTTTTTTAAATAGTATTCTGAGGGTAATGCTGTCAAAAGCCTTATGTAGATACAAATATGTATTATAATACCGCCGTTTGCTTTTCCTCATTTATGTTTGAAGTGATATGTTTAACCATTCGTAGAATAGCTCTTTCGGTGTTTCTATGCTTAAGTAGGCGTTCTGCATAGTTGAGAATATGTTACATTTAAAACAGAAATCATATCACGTATTGAATATTAATTTTTCAAATATTGTAATTCTCAACTTTCCGTTTTTCCTAATTGTTGAGCACATGTTTGATTATTATCTTCTTCAGTCGATTTTTGTTGTTGGTAATAAACAAATCCTTTATTGGCATTTTCACTTTCCCCCTTCGCCTCCGTCCCTTTCTCCTTCCGCCTCCTCCTACCGCCGCTTTCTGTTTCCTCGGTTCTTTCTTCCTCCTGTTGTTCCAATACCCTCTTTTTCCTGCTCTATTCCTTCTTCCCCATTATTTTTATTCTTTCCCATATTCCTTCTCCAGTTTTTTCCTTTGTTGGTAATATCTTGATTTTCTTTAATCAAGTTCCAATATGTGTTTTGTTTCTAGATTGCTTGATTATGCAGTCGCGACTATTTTTGAACAATTAAAACTAGCACCCCCTTCATATCAAATCAAAGAATTAGAAATTGGTTTCAAATAAATCGAATCATCATTCCAATCATAACATTACATATTCCATATAAGTTTCTCAAACCAATAATAACAAAATCAATGTCATAGTTTTAAAGCGAATTTACCGTGGTGCGTGTAGGCGATGTCAACATTTAGGTAACAAATTATTGTAGTGCAAAACCCATTTAACTATTTATTGAAAATGGCGACTAAATGATTTGAAATTGAAAAATGGGAAATGTTTGTCATATTATGAAAAGGAAATCCATAAAAAATCCGTATAGTGCAAATGAAGATAGAAGGAAGAATAACAACAATAATAGCAGTATGCGGCTCCAATAAAGATGCAAGGGCATATTTTGGGAACATTTGAAAACGATAATAGAATACAATCGAGGCACAATGTATGTAACGGAGATATGCATGACATGATATGAAGGGAGGATAATGGGGCAGGAGTGATTGGGAAACATGGAGAGGAGAAAGGGAATAACAATGCCACAAGACTGATGGAGTATTGTTTGATGAATAATCTAATAATGGCGAACATGCTCTACCAACACAAATACATACATAAATACAAACGACAAGGACCAAATACAACAGAGTAATCCATAATAGACTATAGAAAAGGTGTGAAGTGAAGAGCTGAAATATACAGTGACCATGATATTTTAATTGCAAAAATAAAAAGGAATAAGATCCAGGGGTAATTGAACTCACGAAAATATACAACATGAATCTATAAAAGTATACAAGATGAGCGAAAATAGCCAACACGTAAAAAGAGGTTGTGGAAAGAACAGTAGGAATGGTTGAAAGTAACAATGGAGTTGAAGAACTATGGGTAACTCTACAAAACTCTAAGTGGCACTTTTGAGACCTGTAAGAAGAAAAGGATAAATGGAAACAATACCTACGAGATATACGAAGCATATAAAAAACAAAGAATTGAAGTTAAAAATATGGTGAGAGAAAGTAAAGAAAAGAGCTGGAAAATTTTTGGAGAAAAATGGAAATAAAGACCCACCAAAAACTATTCTACAAAGTACTGTAAAATACGAGAAAGGATAAAATATACAGTGAAGAAGGAGAAATATTAACTGATGAACAAGTAATAATGGACAGATGCAAACAATATTTTCAAAAACTAATATTTGGTAGGCAAGAGTATTATTCAGAAGGTAGTTGTGGACATTAAAGGTAACAAGAGTGATGGAAGACAATACACAGTGAAGACGTAAAAGAAGCTAAAAGAATTATGAGAAATGATAAGGCGACATGACAGAATATTGCTGCGGAAATGCTAAAGAATATGGGTACTACAGGTACACGAAAATCTGCAAAAAGGCTTGGGAAGAGGGAGTAATTACTCTTTACAAGAAGAGTGATAAGAGAGAATGTGATAATTATATAGAGGAATAATATTTCTAAGCACGGCGTTAAAGGTATGCGAGAAGATAATCAAGAAAAATTAAAAAAGGTACATTGAGAAAACGCTAAAGGAAGTGCAGTGTGGGTTCAGAAAATGCACTAATGACCATAAAATTTAAAATAAATAATCCGGAAAATCCTGCTAACTAAGACAAAAAGCATTCTTCCTAGTCAACAAATCAAAAAGAATAAAGTTAAGATGAAGTGATAAGAATATTAAAATTTTATCAATCACATAATTCTTCAAAAATGTAAATTGATGAGAAACATTCACGACATTTTATCATAATTATAACAAATTAACCCCCAAGTTCATAATTTGATTTTTTTTTTAATTGGCACCCAACGTTTGATTTGATTTAATACAATCATATTCACAACAATTTGGCACCTAACGTGAAAAATGCTTACTGGCCTCTATTTTCGCAAGAAATAAAAATGCTTCAATGACAGCCGCAATTTATAAGCGTAAAATAAATTTACAGTTACCTTCCTAAAGCGTAAATTCCATCTCTCGTCTCCATTTTTCCCTGACCTGTACCCTTTTCGTCGGCAATGTTGTACCCGTATTCATACTTTGGCGGATTCTGAAACATTCCATACACATTAAATAGGATGATAGAATGGTCGATAATGTCTCACCAGTTCGATGAAACATCGACGCATCAATGCAAGAAAGTATGAAACAATCGTGAATAAACATTTTTAACGTTACTTAGCGGATAAAATGCTGCCTTAATACCTACGAAGCGCTTACACGTAACTTAATAAGATGATTAATCGAATTACTCGGGCATAATGGCACATAAAATTTCACGATTTCCTTCGTAGGCATGTTTAAAGGATTTGTTTTGAAATTCGTCACAAATACCATTGCCACATTAAATTAATACGTTTCAATAACAGATAACTGCTCCAATAGTTAAGTCTTTCAAATTACTCAATGTAAAGCATATGTCTTTTCTTATTTTTAATTGCACAGATTAGTTCAACCTTCGCAGCTTCTCTAATAAGAGTTTATAAAATAAAAAAAAATCATATCTTTTCGTTTTATATAATATATTTTTGTAGCTCCTGTTAACTTTCCTTTTTTTGTGTTTCCTCATTTACTTTAATTTTTAATCTTAAAGCCAAATCGAAAATCTTGACAATCTGAGGCAATTAATCTTACGCTGAGCTAATTTCTAAATTTAATTCTACGATAATAATTTTTTTCTACGTCCATTCAAAAACGGATATATTTTTCATTCATATGAGTTACTAAAATATGCTCTGAAAAACGTAAAACTTTCGTGTTTATCTTGGTTTGGTTATCAGTTAGTATATAACTGCACACCAGAAGATGTGGTTGAATCAGCAACTGCCGCAATAATTTTTTTGCTAGAAAAATCTAAAGAACAGTATTTCAAAGAATACAATTCTTTCATGAAGTGGCTTAAGAAAAAAGACAGCAGCTTCACCAAAAGAGTTTTGCTAGCTTACTTTGAAATGGAATGCAAAATATGGAAGTCTGTTTGGTCGACTTATTAAAAGTTGAAATCTACCCTAATGGTAAATAATGATGTAGACATTAGTAAATACTCGCGTATTTGAAAAAAAAAAAACAATTGGGTACAGCCCAAAAAGTCCAAAACATTTTTCCTGGAAGAAATGTATAACTTTTTGTTACAAGCTCCAGACGATCATTATTATTATGCAAAATAGTAATTTAAGTTCTTCGCCACTTCAAATCCATAATGCTCAAAACTGCACTTTTAATATTAATATTAACAAATAAAAATGAAAATTAAGGTTTTATTTCATTTATTTAACGCAATGGAAAAATTGTATGAAACTCTTGAGTAAAACATCTCCTTTTTTACTTTTCAACTCGTGAAAAAATATTAGTAACTAACCATTGACTGATTGGTATTGGTATTACATAATTTATAATTTGATGGCTCAAAAAAAATATAATTTTATTATTCATAGTTATATTACCGCATCGTGTTCCGGAGGCTTTGCTTTGTACCCAGCTGGAGGCGTTCCATTTATGTATGTCAACTGCAAGACTAAGATTAAAGTTACCTGAAATTAAGGAGAATTAATTAAATTATTATCTAGTTCAAAGTGTGCCAGTTTACAAGTCATTTTATGTATTCATGTGAACGATAATATTGTCGTAAAAGAATTTTTACGACATTTCGTGCACCATTAATGTCTCATACAATATATTTAGTAAATTATATGTTTATATTCGATGTTTTTTTGGTGTTGTGTGACTGCTAGCATTAAGCCAGTCACAATAGTGTGGGTTGGGGTGCATGCTTTCAAACCTTAATTGCCGCTAAACTGCCGCGAGTGAAAGGTATCTGCAATTATTTACAATTTATCAATTTGATTAAATTAAATTGCTGATCCTTTGTAATTCTTATATCGGATGGGATCGTCGGGAACATCATTCCGAATATTGCGATATAAACATTTTTTTTAAATTTTATTGAAAAGAATTTTGTTCTTGATTTTAAAACGTATTGCAAATATTATTAAAAGAATAAATGATTTATAATTACTTGTATTATGTTTTCTTTATGGTATTTACTTTTAGTATTTTAAAACTAGGTTATTGCAAGAGCACAGGTTTACTCAGCTTATTTTTCTCATATACTTTCGAAAATACTCCCTTCACACCATGCTTCGCCACAGTCACAATACATCCCAATGACTACATAGCCATAAAGGAAGAAGGCTATTTAACGCTTTTTTAAACATTTGTTTCTGAAATCCGGCACTTTAAACAGACAATCATCTTTAGCCCTAATCCGATGCAAATGGTCATTCTTGGCTTTATGCTCATTTTTGAAATAAAATATTTAAAACTGCTCTGTACGCATACAGGTTGCTGATGTAATATTTTGCCCCACCATAGATATTCTACTATGCCTGTATTCCCGTCGGTACCGTTTACCGATCCTATCTTATTCAGTGTGTAGTCGGTCCAGATGACAGTTCGATACATTATCCCAGACAGAAATACCGTAACTTATTAGCGACTTGATCAAACCATGATGAGTCATTCTCATAATGTTTACCTGGGTCAGTTCTCTTAAGTAGTAGAAACTATCCTTAAAGAAACTTAATCGCTTTGCCAAGCTCTTAATACAAAAGTTCCACTGCAATGTTATCTTTTTAATTAAATTTCAGAATCCGTACCTTAAGATGTTTGATTTTTTGTTGTTTACGCATCAGCAGTTCATGTATTGTCCTTTATGATTTATTTGTCTGAAATCAAGGAGGCTTCTTCGCGTTGCTTTTAACATGGAGCGTGACGGTTACAAAGCTACGCAATTAAAAAGAAATGGCATTAACTATTGAGATTGTTGCTTTAATTAAAGAAGGTCGTAGCCAACGTTACGTGTCTCGTGCATTCGGAATACCTCGTACCACTGTTCAGGATGCCTGGAACCTGTATTAGTAGACTGGCAACTGTACCAGCAGACCAGGATCCTGAAGAAAAAGAGCAACAACTACAGTTCATGAACGTTTTGTTGTGGTCAACGCACTAAGGAATTGGGACCAACGGATGTTTGCCTTCTACAGCTCATGGAGTTGAAGTAAGTGAGAGCACAACAAGGTGAAGGCTTGTCGAAGCAGGCCTAAAGACACGGAGACCGGCAACAGGCCCAGAATTTGCACGATGTCATTCAAAGTAGATTCCTCACCAATAGAGTAAAGTTCTCATCACTGATGATGAATTTTGTTTACGTTCGCCTGACGTTCGTGAAATGGTGTGGAGAAGACCAAATGGCGATCTGTTAATGGTGGTTATTTTTGTGGAAAGCGGAGCTTTAAATGCCGATCGATACGTGGAAGACATTCTGCATAAAGCTGTCGTTCCCCACTTTCACTTTAGAGTTAGGAGATTTATTAATTCTAATGCACACAGGGCACGAGTAGTTACTTCTTAGACAAGTTCGGAATTCGTAGAATTCGTAGATTTAATTGGTCAGCGTGCAGTCCTGATTTCAATCCCATTTAGCACTTATCAGTCTCAAAGAGGCATTCGTCGTTGCCCGGTTTTGCCAGTAACATTGCAAGATTTAACGAAGAATTTGAGGCAATACCCCAAAATTCGTTGAGACATTTGATTGATTCGTTGCGTCGACGTTTAAATGATGTCATTCAAGCACCAGGTGGTCATACGCGTTATTAACCAGTCACCAGTAACTTAACTGAAGACGTTTCGGTTTTTCAACTGCCGTTTTCTTATTTTTTCACATTAAATTCAATTCTGTTTAATCTCGACATTTTCTTGAGTAATTTTTATGTTTATTGTCAATAATGAATGGTCCTTCGATATGAAATACATATGAAATGAAATAAACCAGTATGTCAATGGTTTTGTTACATATTTTAGGGTTTGCGGTTTTTTGCCGGTCAGTGTATTACTATACCAAGGTATTTATAAATTGATACCCCTTTATAGTCATACAACTGTCACGCATATGTATAGTTGTGCAGGCATCATACCTATGGTGGATGATTTTGTTGTTCTTCTCTCCAATTTTAGAAGCGATACATGCAGTAATGTCCTTTTTTACTGTTAATCGCGAGTTCCTTATCGTGGCCCCAGAGCTGGAATCTAATAAATTCTTTCTGTAGATTTTCTTCGGCAATCCTTAAGTCCTTGTGGATCGCAACAATCGCAAAATCATCGGCGTAAGACCAATACTTACAGTTTTCGAAGCATTGACCAATATCGTTTACATAGAGCAAGAAGAGCATCGGTACCAAGATACTGCCCTTTACGCATGTACCTACTTCCTTTCCCGTAGTGAGTCTAACGTTTACAAATGCATGATTCTTTACATAAGCCTCGAACCATTTTTTAACTTACTTTTCCTTCCCACCCACAGGATTTACACGAGCTTGTTGTGGTTAATTATATCAAATGCATTTGAGAGGTCTGCGAATATGCAGAGGGCTAAATACATTTTGATTGCCATCGAAAATTTTAAATTTGTTTAAATATCACTAGATTTTGTGCGATACATATCTTTCAATAATAATATCGAAATCGGCCTGTAATTACTCTAATTTGTACGCGCTGTTTGTAAATTGGCCTCGCAATGTTTTTTTCGGACCCTTGGAAATCCTTCCCACTGCAAGTAAACCATTAATATTTTTTTGAATCGGTTGTCTGAATAATTCGATGAATTCTTTTGTCTTGCATACTTATATTGTCTATTCCAGCTGATATCTTAGCAGTCTGGTCACGAACTACTTCAACAACTTTCGCTAAAGAAATATCATCGATAATCATCGGTTGCTTTTGGCTGTTCTTCTTCTCATGAAATGTCAAACACAGCTATGAACTAACACTTCTACCTGTTCGCTAAAAATATCATCAAACTTGTCCGGTATTTCATTTTCAGGTTTTTTTTCATATTTAATAATTACTTCGTCGCCAGTTTTTCTTCTTGATGGTCATCAATAGTGTTGTATCACGTCCGCTTCCTTTTCCTTTTTAAATTTTTCCTATAATTTAGTATATTTTTTTTTGCTGTTTTTATTAGGTATTTTATTATATTTTTGGCGCTTTTATAGTTCACTCTGTGTTGTTTTCTGTTGTCTGTTGTCATCATTTCGTTGGAATTTTTTCCACATTTGGAAAAGTTTATCTCTTCTTTTGATGTCATCGCAAATCTGCTAATTCGCCTAGGCTTTTTCTCACGATGCTTCTTTTCATAGTCAGTTATTGTGGCTGATATGTATGTATTGCTACATGAAGGAACTAATAGCGCATAGATCTCTTCAGTGTCCCACATTCTGTCAAGTTTTTGTGGTCCTGGCAATTTTTTTAATATGTGAGCTAATATAATTTGTTTTTTAAGTTCTTCTAGCTTTATGCAGTCCGTTCGATGCTGTATACCTCCCCAACGTATGTACATACATGCATGTAATGGTCAGATATTTTAGTTTGTACAACAGCACTCTGTGAATCGTTTCAGTGTTCCTTTATGTGTCTGTGATCCAGGCACGGTTTAACAAGAACTTCAATACGGAACTCTTCTCTAGTAATCTTTGAACTTTTATTTTCAACCCATTCGTAGTAAGCATATTTCCGTATTCTGTTGCAATATTTAAGTTACATGAGTTATCTATACTTACGTCCACAATTATCACCATTCTTTTAACTTTATTGTTCGAGATAAAATTATCAGTTAGATAATGAAGTTTTATGCTTTTGCTTGGTAGGCTGCATATCGTGGCAGAATAATATGACTGCCACACTTTGCAATAGTTGACACCAACATTGATGCAACTGTTAACCACACTTGTCTCTTTATATAAATTATAATTCCATCCAATTTGCCACTCCTACATTTATATATTATTTATATATTAACATATTATAATTTTCCATCCCATAGGATTCCTCAGCCATTCCCATTTCCTCATCAGTTATACCAATTTCAGACGGGATTAAAATAATTTAGTCTATTTCACTTTCACTTTATTTAATGCACGCAAAAAAGTCATCGAAATGAGCTCTGAGTGAGTGAATATTAAGATGTACTACAATTAGGGATTTTTGTCTTTTAGAGATTGTACTCAATCGTGAAGCGAAATGGTTTCCTGACAATTAACATACGAGTAATGATACAAATCAATTTCAATAAAGGATAGATCATTATTTGTACTTCGATCACATTTATTCATTTAATTTATTCTAACTCTTCTAGATCTGTAATATTAAATATTTTTAAACCCTACTCTTTATGCGAAAGAATATTACCATTCTGAACCCACACACATTTCCAATTGACATCTTTTATTTGGTTTTCGCCTCCCAAAGTAAACTCTTATTGAAGTTTGACAATTGCATTAAACATTTTCCACCAACTTGCTTATTAAGGACTTCACTATTTAATACAGTAATCCTTCTTTTGCTCGTTATTTCGTGTTTAGTTGTTTTTGGGTGCATTTGAGCGAGTCAATAGTTTAACACGTCCAGTTTTATCTCCCCTTTCCTTTTCTGTCCGCCAGGCAACCTCAATAACTATTTCCTCTACTTTGTCCTGTTTATACCAAACTGTCTTCTAACGTCACATACCAAATATTATCACGTCCTGTTAATCAACGTTAATTAATCCATGAATTTCAGTATTCTTTCCACAGTATTTCACGTAGTCCCATAGGTCTTGTTGCCCTTTCTTAATTTCGTCATATTGTTCACCAACAAAAATTTGACTCTCAGTGTTAGTTTTAAATTATTCAACAACACTCACATAACATATCATATTTTTCATTTCAGGTATATCAAGAGAAGTCTGACTGTTATGTTTTGGTTTGCCCTACTCTTCCAGGTTTTTTAGTGCACCCCTTCCATATACGCATCTCCATTTAATTTTCTCAGCCGTGGTCTTACTCCCAAACGTTGACAACTAAACGGATCATTAGTAGTAATAGTTACCATTTCATCCTTTGCATGAGACACATCCTTCCTCGTTTGGCAGTGATAACCTGCATTTAAAACATTTCAGTCGGCTTCCTTGCTGTATAGACCAATTTTTAATTATTCGTAGTACGACGAAAGTATTTTTGATTATCGCATTTAAGCCATTCAACGTCCAGTCATAAGAAGATCCCGCAAGCAATGCGTATACGGGGTCTTTATCAATATCGCTAAACAATTTCACAAATTTTGATTTTATTTAAGTTTTTAACGCTATTTATTAACTGAAAATTCCTCTTAAGTTGCCGATGACCGACTAAAGAATTTCGATCGAACATTGTTTTACATGCGAATCCTTCGTTTTCTCTTTTCAGTGTATATCATATAGGATATCATTATAAAGCCCGTGCTGTGAACTTTCATGAAGGTATTTTCACCGAATAAAATTATAAATATAAAAAAATAAAAGAAAAAAGCCAAAAAAACAATCGTTTACTACGGTAGCAGTTTCATAGCTTCCTCCCTCTTACTTCAAATTCCATGAGGCATGGGTCTAACCTTGTTAAAAGTTTCTGATTACACACTGATACCAGTTCATTCCCCCACTACACTTAGCAGCATATAAATGGTGTAACAGACACGAAGCACTATTGAAACGCAACCTTCTTACTTGATATCTGACAAACGAATGATAAAACATATAAACAATATGTTCAAAATCTTTAAAAGTTGTGAAATCAGGGTATATGACAATAAAGAAATAAAAAAGGAATAACATTTACATAAGAGAGCGATTCAAATTTGATATAAATGTGAACGAATAAATCAAACGATACTATAAGAAAGTATGGACGAATTTGAAGAAACGATAAACGAGAATTAAAAAATGATGAAGAATTTAAGGAAGGGAAGGAAGAAAATGCCAGATATATAAAAGCGAAAAGAGAACAAAAACTATGAAAATAATACTATTTTTCTATTGCGCTTCGATTGGATTGACCACATTGATATAGTATTTTATATACTCGCATTCCCTGTTTTCCAATGGATTGTTGGGGGTCTGTAGCATCGTTTATCTTTCTCTGTGATTTGAAAGGGTCCTGCTGAACTTGTCCGTAGTTCGTGTGACATATAATAAAAAAATACTATGGCTGTTGGTTCTGCGTCTTTGTTTTCTTATCATTGATTCGTCTGGTAGGTCTGTATGCTCTGCGTATTTCCCTATTTGAAAATCCATTCTGCGCTAGTGCTTTGTAAATGTTGTCCATTTCTTCTTCTTATATCTGCTATCGTTTATCCTTTCTGACCGTAATATTAGTGTTCTTGCTATCAGTGGAGTGTGGATCTTCTTCCTGTATACTGTGTGACCGAGGCTATACCCTTCTATTTTTATCACTAATACGTCCAGGAACGGTAGTTGCATGTCTTCTTCCATTTCCATTTTGAATTTATACCTGGATATTGTTTGTTGACGTATTGTAAAAACTTGTTGAGTACTTTTCTTCCTTGTATACAGATGATATGGTGTCATCCACGTATCTTACCACATCTTTGGTATTAACTCGGCTGTCTTTTGTGCTGTGGTTTCCAGTTCCTCCACGAATAGATTTCCTATCACATCAGTGCTCACCCATTGGAGCATTGTTAGCATTGATTCTTAAATTTTACTGGATACATTTTACAGGAAACAAAATTGGATTGCGCTTGTGGTAAGCTAGGTACCCTGCTTAAATAAATATAACATTCGACCATTCTCCACACAAACATAAATAAATATTTTAAAATAATATATTGATCTTAATCATGAACTAAAGGATGTTTTAAAGCATCATAGTCTTGGACCACTTTAATTTTATCTGGTGATTCACATTTGTCATCTTCCATTTGTATATTGCTGTCGATTGTTACAAAAATCATCTAGAATTTGATCATATATTGAAAACTCTTTGTAACCTATCAATACAAATCTCAATTGTTGCGTTGTGAGTTAAATTATTCTATGATGCTTTTATGACATGTAATGCCTCTTAACATGTTAATTGTTTTTGAAAGCTCTGATGTAGATTTGACGCATCCAATTTCGACTAAGTATTCCTTTATTTTCAGCCATGTTCGCACAAAACAAAATTGTAAGTGTCTATTTAGACAATTTTCTACCGATACGTTTTCTTAGTTAGTTCACGGAAGAACACACCTGTATTGTACATATTCTCTGGTAGGTAACAAAGTAACATAGACGGGAGCTTTTTTATAAGCTGACCGACATCGTCGTTACTTACATCAGTAGGTTCCGATGCAGATTTTAAACTAATTTTGTGCAACACATGAATGTCCTTCTAACTCTCGCAAACAATTCAAAACATATTTTGTCTATATTGAAACCATCAGTTTTCAGTAAACCTCAGTAAACATTGATGAACTTCGGAACGTTGAATATGATAGCCCGAAGCTGATTCACACGTTCGAGCAAACACGAAAATTGCTTCCGCTAAAAAAATAACTAACGTAAAAATTAACCATCTAACCATGTAAATTACTTCGCGAAATAGGAACGATTGGAAAGACGGCCGATGCGCGAGCATAAATGAGAACGTCGCCTCAAAAAATCAAAGGCCACTTCCCACCGTTCAAAACAAAAACAAAGAGCGAATCTGGGTTAGTATGCATGGTCGCATACACACTTTTATTCTCATTAAAACTGAAAATATGTGGCAAGAAACCGTAATTAGCCGCTTATGCCCGGCAAAACCAGTCACTTCGGCGCTAAATAATCGGCCCGTGAGACCCGACCAGTTCTTGCATCGGCGATTCCTGTGAAATTGAACTTGACATTGGAATTTTTACTCTCATTTTTGTAGCCGCCACAAGAACGGAAAGACTTGTTCGTCTATGAGAAAAATGGTATAAGTAAATGTGTCGTCTTCGACGTACGCTCTATTAATTTCTAATAAAATTGAAATAAGTTGCATCTGTCCTCCTGCGAAAGCGTCATTCCGACGAGACGCGAGTTAAATTGAGATTTTTTTTATGTATACAGGTGTCCCGTGAACGATGCAAATTTATTGTTGAAAACCAATTTTAACAATAAAAAGGTCGCGTCACTGAAAATCACTCGTTATGCTCTATAGGGCGTATTATTTATATTTATGTTCATTGTTTAGTATATTGCCATTAAAATAAACTCTAGTATTGAAAATTGAAATATTTATTGTAAACTTCGGTTGGATTTGTTAAAATATCTTGTATTAAATGATGAGTGTCTTTATCATGTGAATTTAATAAGTATTATCGTCGGTATAATAATTATTTATGTTCTCTTGTATAATTTTCTAAATTCGACGTAAAGATTATAAACTAAGGAAAAATGTTCAAACTTGACAATTACACAATGAGAATATACACAAATAAAATCAATTAATCAATAAATCAATAACATCGCATTGATTGCTTATTAAGATTCTTTGAATAATTGCAAAATAAACATAAATAAAATTATTTCATAAGATTTGCAAATGAAAATCGTTGTATAACAAAAAGTAGTGAGGGTAATATTGGGTAGGATTGGGTTAAGTTAGGTTGCGTTGAGTTTGGTTGGGTTTTAATTTACAGTTAAAAATAATTATATGATAAATAAGTAGAAAGAGTAGAATTAAGGTGGGTCAGGTTTGATTAGATTCGGTTAGGTTGGATTGAGTTGGGTTTAGTTGTCTTGTGATAGGTGGGTTCCATCGGGTTGGTTAGGTTGGGTTTGGCTTATCTTTTACACTTATTTCAAGTTTAAAATATGATTTGAAATTGACAAATGTAAAAATTAATAAGTACAATTGTACATTGAATATAACTTATCTTTGAATTGATTTCTAGGATGTCTCGCAGCGCTATCCTCTGAGAACAAAAATTCTAGTAAGATTCTTGAATTTCTTTAAATTCTTGTTTTAAGTGGTTTCCCCATTTGCTTCTACACATCGCCTTAGCTTCCATCCTTATCTGTTCATATTTTCTTTTATTTTCTTCGCTCTGTTCTTCTATTGGGGTTAGTCTACCTATATTTATTTGCTCCAAGATTCATCCCTACTCGGCATCAAACCGGTTATTTTTTTGCTGTTACAGTACAGATCAGATTATTTAGTTTAAAGCTTAGGCTTAAGTTGAGTCTTGGAGAGTTATTATATATTGAGGAGTTATATAATTACCCGCCACGTTCTAGTTTTTCTGCTTCTCATTAGTTATGGTATGTCATTCAATTTATTCGCCTCGATGATGTATTGGACGTGTTACAGGTTTTATGAGCTAATTGGCCCCAAGAGAAAAATAAACATATATGTTTGATTTATGTCCTTTCGTGGCAGGATAATTGTTGTCTTCCTCCAATTGTTAATTCTTAACGGTGTCAAATATTGTAGTACCTATCCCGCCACCAAACTTTCAGTTCCTCTTTATTATTTTCCTTAAAGAAATCCCAATTTTGCTCCCTTTGTCTGCCACCTTCTCCATCTGCAACCGCTTCCGGCTTCGTACATTTTCATTTTGTTGTCTCTATCTTGTGTTCGTATAGTATATCTGTTTGATATCTATACTTCGTTCATTTCACTTCTTTATTTGTTTCTTATTATGATGACTAGATGCTTCTTCGTTCTATTTATTTTCGTACTAAACTGATTTATTTCGAGACTTCTTCTAGACTTCTTAATTTTGTTTCGGATCCATGGCTTCCAATCTGCATTTGTTCTTCCAAGGTTTAATTGTTTGAACTTCCCAGTTTAAATATTAACACTACCAAAGTATCCCCATTCACATACATTTTCCCATATTTTTTATATTAGTTCATGTACTGTTTAGACGCCTTTCTCAAAGCATCGAATCATCTAGTTTCATCACTTTTTATTTTTCGCCAGTTCTTTAAGTAACTATATTAAATCTTTGTCTGATGGTGGGTACATTTCTTTGAACCTATTATTGCTTCTCATATATTTTCCTTCTTAATCTTCTTCATTGTCCGTCTTAAATTGTGTATGCTGTTGGAGCCGTTTTTGCAGCTACTCTGCATATTCTCCATCATTTATTTGAATTAATTTTTTAGTTTAGTTTTCCACGAGCCTATTTCCCTTTGTACTTTGCTTTCTTATTTTTGTAGTGGTCTCGTGATCCCTTTCGTTTTCATGCTAGTCAAATGTTAAACGACCCATACCTTTCTTCTCTGCATTATCTATCTGCCCACAATTGTCTTTTATTTTATTGCGTTCCTTGTTCCTTTCTTTCTCCTATCTGATTTCCGATCATCCAGCTTCCAATTTAATCCGTTTCCTATATTTTTCTTTTTGTCCTTAATTAATTCAATGTCACTGGTAGGTGGTCAGTCTGTTTATTTGGGCTATTACATATTTTATCGTCTTCAGTGCAAGAGAAGATGATAAAATATGCAATTTTCATTTTTAATTAACACCTTTAGTGTTGTTGCAGAAAAGCTACTTGTATTACCATTTTAAATTTTATGTGCGAAATAGCAAATCGAAACATCTCAAAATAAATAAGTCAAAGAGAATGGAGGGGAAATACAGAATACAGGCCTAGAAACAAACCTTGGGACACCATCTAGAGCAAACGAACTCGGCGAGAATTGTAATTACTTCCAAACAAACAAATTAATTAATGATGTTGCAAAAGTCTCATACGTAGTCGAGATGATTCAATATTAAAAACCCCATAAATAAGGAGGAAAATATATGATCAATAATTACTATGAAATTAATCCAGAAGTTTATTTAACAATTCCTGGTCCAACTGCCATATTTAAATTTTTCCAAAACAAAATAACTAATTTTATGAACAATTAACAACATAACCTAAACCAATAGCAATGGAAGAATAATGAGAAAATATTTACTTCAAGTCCTTTCACATAACCATACAAAAGGCTATTTGGGCAACCTGAGGAAGACGCGCATAGTACAATTAATTCCAAAAAATACCGCAACATTAACAGAGTTTAAAGAGATAACTAAACTCGGCTCCGGGCGAAGAAACTGCGAGCAACATTTTCTACTTTGGATACACTATGGTATATTAGTTAGTTATAAATTAATTATAAATTAGTTGTATCATTTTTAATTCTATGAAAGTAACCCCGAATGACTAAAGGAGTAAAAAAGGGAAAAAAATCAAAGAAGTAGTAGAAGAATTTCTAGACAAATATTTAAGAATAAAATTTAATATGTTTAGACAAAAAAATATGACACTTAAAATCGAGGCACATACCAACAGTAAAAGTTGCAAATATGCTGAACTTGAAGAAGAAACGGGAGAAAATTAAAGGTGCATTAATAGGAAAGACATTTCGTCGAGTGAAAGTTTGTTTATATTCATGTTATTCAAGGTTAATAACATTTACTGTATTCTTGAATATATACCATTATAAAGTTGTTAGTACATCCTGACTTCGTTCATAAGAATGACAAATCTTTATTAATTATAGGTATCTTGCGCGTTTAACTTTAATACCGTGATCCCCCTTCCCGCCTACTTTTACCAATTAGTTTTTTTATTTTCCACTAAGTTTCTAAAATCACAATCTCAAAGTTTTTCAACGAAACAGGTGAAAGACAATTAGATTTGCCGGTGATAAGTGGCCGAAATTTTACTTTAGAAAGTGAAGAAACCGAACGTGGGGTTTATGACAGGTGCCGTTCACGTGCAGCTGTAAGTGCATCAACTGTGAAGTATGCTCTATGCAACCTTTCGCAGGTGGCACATGAAACAATATACTATGTGGTCGTCAATTACACGAAAATATGATTTTTTTTCAGTAGGATGATTTCGTATAATTAATTTTCTAAATATTTTACTTTATATGAACTACATAATCCCCAAAGACTAATACCTGTAATGTGTATAAATGTTGAGTAATTGTATAGTTGATCTCGATTGATGGTGGCAACTGAATTAACCCTTCAACACAAAGAACTGGCATTCGTTCGAATGGTTTGATGAAGTGTGGAAAGATGATCAGTATATTTAATTTTTGAAATAGCGGTTGGCAAGGTGTGCAGTAAGATGCGCCTTTGTTCGCTATAATTTACTACAGAGTGATGCACAGTGCACCTCTCAATTTAAATGCCCATCGAGATGCAAATCTAGATATTTAGCAGCTTCAACTTCAGTAAGTGATTTATAATGTGTTGGTATGAATAGGCTATAATCAACGCTGTGTTTAACAGTAAAGTTTTGTTCTTATCCATCCACAAGTAGTTACTGCCGCACAATTGGACGTTTCGGATATTGCAATCCATGTTAAACGTGCAATTTCAGGTACTGAATCAAATGTCATAACACATATTGTGTCATCTGTAAACTGTACAGATAGATAACTAAAAGCGCTCTGCAGGTCATTAACATAAATCAGAAACATGGTTGGTATTAAGATTGGCCCCTGAGGTACACCTCAATCAAACTCTCTCAATTATGAAAAGAATCTTTTGTATACCTGGTCAGACCACTGGTGTATACCACTCACACTTGCGGCATGTGTTTTATTACAAAGATACGATCCAAATATTTCTAGAGGAATTCCGCTAATACCACATTTTTTTGCAAAAGTAGTTCATGATTTATGTTATGTTGTCGAAAGATACAGAGAAATTAACAAATAATCAAATTGTAATTAGATTTTATCCACAGTATTATTCAGTTTAGCAAACAGCATCCTTAGCATTTTTTATAAATTATTATCGGTGGACCAAAGTCTCTACAATATCATCAGACACATGAGATCAAAAAAAAACAGGGCACTTCATCGAGACTAGTAGATTTTTTCAATTAAACTTACCCTTCACGTTAATATGGTAACCAATATCCCTTTTACAAGAGTTACCTAACCATAAATTAATAGCTTAAAGCATAGGGGATTACCCCTTTCGTGTATTGCAAAAAATAAACTACAAGCATATGCAGAGGAAAAAATCGGATATTGTCAAGCAGGGTTCAAACCTGGTTGGTCAACTGTCACTTAGGCGAATTTTAGGAAAGTGCTGGGAATTTGATGTTTACATACGTCCACAATTTTTGAATTTTTTTCCCAAACAAGTGTGTAGCCCACCACTCATGCTCTTTAATCTGACCATGGGATCTTGCTATAATGCACAAATACAATGAAATGCTGTTTTATTTAAAAATCACAACGAATATGTTGACAAAAGCTCAGAAGTCCACAAAGATCTATTGACCAATAAATAAAGGAGACACCTGGGGAAAAATACAAAACATTGCCTCTTATATAGGGGACCCAAGCTTAGCGAGTATATACGAATTGAATGATTTGAATTGAATGATGCATGGGATAGTCAGTGGGAAGAAATAAGACAGTTAGGACCATAGTGGGATAAGACGATGCCAAAACGTGGCCAAAAGAGAATTTTGTGCGCCAGGAGTTAAAGGAGGAAAGTACCGATAGGTCGAAAGGAATATTTGAGATTTGAGATCAATCATCCTACAGGACGACCTACGACGAAGAGAAATATCGTGTATAGTTTAAAGGCAAGGGTGCTGAAGCTAAGTGACATAACCTGTTGGGATAAGGATTAAATTAGTTCAAAATTACTACTGAATGTGTATGAAAATGGTGTGTTTTAAAGTGTTTGTTGATGTATGTAAAATGTTTAAACTTTTACGGGGACGAAAAATTGTTTTGCAAGAAATAATAAAAATAATTTTATTTTGTATAATATCAAGTAAGGGGAACTATTTGTTGTTGCTATATGTAGCACTGAGGAGGCCGATTAATCATAGCCGAAACTGCCAGCATTCGAGATAATTGTTTTATTGTTTTTCGAGTCCTAAGAATTCGAAGATCCAATATTAATTTACATAAGCCAACGACACGAAAAAAATCATTATCATACCATTAGTGAATTAGTGAATTTGCAAAATGTGCTCATTTTGCAAATTCATCGCACTTTTCTATATATTGATTTTCTTTGCCTTACACGTTATTCTTATTACATTTAGTTCACCATGGGGATAGAAGCAACACATTAGGTAACATTATTTCAGTAACTACAAGGTTATTCAAGAATATTTAGAATATCGTTAGACTTGCGACTTTTACTTTTTACTTTTACACGCACAGATAATAGATTGACGAATAATTCATAATTCATTTATTTTAAACATGTATCATCATAATGTTTTATTAGTAGCTAGAACTAAAATAAACTGAAATTTATGTAGGTAATCTGTTTTAATTAAGTGTAATAAAAGTTGTTAATATAGTTGAATTGAAGATCGTCGATAATATGTAAACATATTTTCATAGCAATCTTCAAAAAGTGTTAATTGAAATGAAAATTCAACGTATTTTTATAATTTGTTGTATTCTCACCATAACGTTGATATTTCTTGAGTATCATGCAATACAAAAATCTATCTATATATAAATAATCAATACAAATTTGAATAAAGCAAAAATATAAATAGATAATAGATTGTATCCAGTGAAACTCGGCAAGTTTTTTTAATCGAAATAATTTTAGTAATTCTTTCCAAATAAAGTAATTAAAAATTATTTTTTTTAATGTACTTGACTGATGTTTTACACTTACCACAAACAAAAGGTTACTCTATTCATTAGTTCTTTAAAATGAAAATGCTGTGAAGGTATCCCTTGACGATCATTTCGAGGTGTACTTTATATCAAACATGAACCATTTTCCTCTTAATTGAATCTATTATAATGGTACTTAATTGTGCGTAAACAGAAATTTTGATTAATTGTAAAAAGCTCACCCTGATGCTGATAAAGCTTTCGATATTGTTTTATATGACAGATATAAGTTAAGGCAAGAAAGAAAATAATGAAACATATTTTATCAGAGATTCCTTCAACGTGTTAAAATTAACAGTCTAGAAGGGGTAGGGGGTTGAAATTGGGTCCAACAATTTGTAGCAGATGACCATCAAGAAACTAAATTTCCATTCTAAAATTCTAGAATGCTTATATAATAGCTGGGAAAGATTGGATAATTGATTTTTTAAACATCACGAACCCATTTAAGTAAACAGCAAAAGTGCAACAACACATACATACATATTTCTGTATTTGTGCCGTTTAAATCGTATTACAATACAGCTTCTACATATGAACGCTTAAGAGTCCAGGAATACATTGATATCATTTTATAGTGTACAAGGTAGAATATACCAACGCATTTGTGAAGAAAAATGGGTCTTTGGCAATAGCAGTTTTTAATTCAGACGTATTTTCAAAATAACGTTAATGGGTTTCTTTACCAAATGCACCCCAAGAAACCTTTGATCAATTAAAAATGCTATGGTTTGTTAAAATAAATTAAAATATATCTCGAGGAAACCAAATCAACGAGATTTTTTTCCTGCAGTCTATGCCAAAGCTAATCAAGAAAAAAATGTACTATGACGACGAGGTAAGGGTAGGAGCTCCCTAATAACTGACGCATATGAAAAAGATCTGGTCACATAATGATGAACATTATAATTACATAAAATTGTAGGTGCCAGTTTTATTTTAGTGAAATTTCATATTGTCTAGGTTGGTAGGCTATTATCAGAGGTCATGAAACAGGATAGTGATAAATTTCCTGAAATGCAAGCTGTTCTCGCAGTCAACAAGATATAACAGCTATTTATAAAATAAATTGCAAACTGTATTGCTTTCAATTACAAGACGTGAATATCATCGAGGCGTCAGCAAGAACACGTCGAGTGTAAAAAAACGCATCTTGCTTCGTGTTGTATTTAGATTAGCACAGGCAAAGTGTAAATAATTAATTTTTCGCGTTTTCGTTGTAATTAAACTTACTATCACCAAAATCAGCCCAAATTAAAAGGCACTAAAATATATTTAAGTACGATGTAAATCTTGATGTTTTTTCTAATCCAATAAACATTTATTTATAACTTTCAAGATTAACTAAGAATTAAACATTATCTAGCTGTGTACTGCTTAAAGTATGCATGCAGTGGGACATATCTAGTTACATACTGTTAGATAATTTTTGTCTTTGCTTATCCACGTAATGCAAAGCTCAGTGACGTACACAGGTAACATGAACTTAAAATTGCTCATCTCCGCAAAAAACAAACAGCAAGGTTTCTGCTCATTCAAATAGGTGGTGTTCGCGAAATTATGAATACACATTAATGAAATTTATAATGTTTTTAATAATCATAATCTATAATTTTCTGCGAAAAATAACTTTTTCTATTGCAAATTAAAACACATGTTTAATACCTTGGTGAAATCTAATATCTTGATGTCCAAATATTTTGACAATACAAACTTTTATATATTACGCCTTACATCAGCCATATTTATATTCCACAAAATATTAATTAGAACAATGAGCCGCAAAAAGCACCAAAAAGCTTAACTAAACATTTATAATAATTTTAAGCAGGAAGATAGCATAATAATCAAAATAAACATACCGTCAAATGACTTTTTGTAAACCGAACTTATGATCTACTTACCAAAACACATTTAAGCCAAATATTATACATTCGCGCTGTTACAATGCTGTAAATTTTTATAGTGCTATGAAAATAAAAAACTTAATTTTTATAAAAAAAAAATTAGTATCGGTTTAAAACAAATGGAAAATACATTTTCTGACGATTTTACAAACGATTAACAAAATTTACTTACAGTAAAATTGACGAAAATGTATATATCACGACATTGAAAAATGCAAAGGCATATACCCCACCATATAATATATATCTTGATATTGGTTTTAAATTTAATTCCAACCATTTTAAAATAAATATTCCTAACATAGCAAAAGAAAAAATCAAAATATTGTATTGTTAAAACGCCGCGTCTTTATATGACAAACGATAGATACAAAAGATACGTTAGGAAAATATTACGAATTTAATTTATGCGATTTCCTGCTCTTCATTGCCGTCAAATATTAACTGTGAATGATCTATTATTCAGTTAGAATCATATGTAATAACCATAATAAAAAAGATATTAAAATTTTATCGTCTCGAATAAAATGAATACTAATTGAATGTTAATTTTGCAATTGCTTTCTTCGATATTGTTGTTTGAAATAATCCATATTTTACCCAATTTATCAAACATCCCATCAAATGTTTTATGATATATGTTTGAAAATGATTTTTCGTCGACAAATAAGTACAATATTTTGGTGTAATGATTCGTATAAATTACCATTCCTATAGGTAGGAAAAGCAGGCGATCGCAAAAATCATATTTCGCGACTTTCCCACGTTCGAATACACTCGTTATACAAAGTAAGCATAATACGTCCCATCGATCACCAGAGAAAAAAATAATCACACACCTGTAGAAACATAGCTACGCTTTCACACTATCACTCAGAGATGCTGCTATTGAACTGATCTGCTGCACAAGTGTATCAGCATTTCATCTGGATCCACGTCCTTTCACCGGACCGACCTGCGAGGTACCACTTCGTCGAGGTGTAAGTTTCCAACGCGGCGCGAGGCTTTCGCGCGCAAACGAAAGAGGAAGTGCATGACATACAACACCGATCATTTAAGTACTTAATGAAGGAAAATCTGGATCGGATGCGTACTAATTGCGCTAATGTAAATATTAATATATTATTATTGGCAATAAAATGCCATGAGTTGTAATTAAAATATGTGGGATCTGAGAAGGGTACGGTTTAGATTTTTGGGCAATTGGTGATGTTAGTCCACATATTAAAATGCAATGAACATTAATTTCGCAGGATGGATCTTGAAAAAATAAGGTTTGGATTATTGGACAGTTGTTTCGTTCTTATTATATGAACTGCATCCTAGAAGTATAAAATAATATATTTAAAAAAATCCACGAACTGTCAGATTTAGTCAAACGTTCGTTTTCATTTTTAATCGTAGTATTGTTAGGAAACTTCGACTGAAATTGAAAATGTCAAACTTAGTTCAAATTAATTGCTGTTTCATATTCTAGGTACAACTTAAAAATAATAAGTATTTGAAAAAAAAAACTAACAACAAACTATTTGAAAGTAAATTCAATTAATCATTTAGGTCGTAGAACCTATGTTGCCAATTTTACACTGCCATATTGTGAATTCAAAACATTCAGTCAAATAAACATTTTAATTTGTCTAATATATCAAATGCATTGTACAAACGGTTTCTTGTCGTTTAATGGAGTAATAGACTTGTAATTATCGTATATATTGGCGCAAACGTTAAATACTATTATAATTGCAAAAAGAAACAAATGAAAATGTCAAAATTTTAATGAAAAGTCAAAATTTTCAAAAACGCATATTACAAAAAAGCAACCTGTTCAAAATGTTCAATTTTTTAAAAAATATAAACGGTGAAAAATCCAAATGTTAACAAAAAAATATTGTTTCCAATTAAAAATAATTCTAACGAAATGTTAACAAAGCAATTCAACAAATCGAAAAAATCAAATATGTCCTAATAATATAAATTGCGAAAAACGAAAATTGGTAAAAAATTTAAAAAAATCAAATTTTAAAAACATTTCTAAAAAATATGAAAAAAATTATTGAGAAAGTTGACTGAACTGAAAAACTTAATATGTTCAAGAACGCACATTTCAGTAAGCTCAACACTGTAAATAAATGTTAAAAATTCGAACGAAAAAGTCTAAAAATTAAATAGCGAACATTCATATAACACTTACTGAATTATAACAAAACGTTAAATACATATATTGTAAATATTTTTCAATTCGACAATCTGTAATAAAAATTAAAACATTTAATACTTTACAATTAAATATTAAATATAAATTATAATTATATAAAATGTATATACCGGGTGTCTCTGTCGAATTACATTAATAGTATTTTTTCTAGAAACTGCCAAATTAATAATTTAATTTAATTTAATTGGGTTGGGTTTGGTTGGGTTGGTATTGCTTATATCAAAACGAACATTTGCGTTTTGATATAAGCATCAACCCTATCAAACCCAACCCAACCCATTACTGGAAACAACTGCCATAAACTCATTCATAAAAACTTAGTTACCTAGTTGTCATGATAAGGGTTAAAAGATAATTATTAAAGATGTAAATTATGATGCATATACTTTTGGACGTGTTTATAGTGTTTCACAAAATTACTTTAGTAATCAGACGTCATACCATACATATCACAATTTTTTAGAATATGAATTTTAAAGAATACCACATAAAATGACCTGTAGTTTGTATACATGCAAACTGTCAAACATACACTATCTCATCGAAATCAAAGAATCCTTTTTATTTATTTATTATTATTATTATAAATTAATTTTTAATTTAACTCTTTAGTTGCATCATTTAGCTTGACTTGATTATCAAGAAAACCAACTTTAACAATTTATATATAAACATAGCCTAAAATAATTCAGATATTACACTATTCAAAATAATTCACCATATTTCACTTTACAGAAACTATCCTGAAGTTATCCGCATATATGTACCATAACTTACATATTTTCACAATTATTTCAAGTAAAACCTTAACTAAATACATTAGAATAGCTTCACAACGTATTCAACTCAGTGAGTACTAAAAGTCAATTTTTGGAATGAATTTAACCTGCATATCTGATGTTGGATATTATTTTTTTCTGAGAGCGTATTTTAACATTAAGTTTACGTAACAATCCATAAAAAATGCGAACAGGTAATTAATAAAATGATCGCTATTCAGATACTTAATTGAAAAATAATCACCTGCATTATGGAAGGAACTCGTTCTATTTTATGAACAATAAAGATAAATACTCGCATGCTCGGCTTACTGTAAATTACGGATATAATCTGCGAGTGTTTATACGGTCTCTGAACGCAAAATAGAAATTCGTAAACAATATCATTGTGTTCGGTACCAACTCGGCAAGCGCACTTAGTTTCTAAGAGAAAAATATTAATTGTTACTCATCTCAGGTAAACGTTAGTTAAAGAAATGTATAAGCGATATTTTATATGTGAACGGTGCGATTTAGATAAAATGAAACTTCACACGCATTAATATGTGTACTAGAAAAAAATCTCTCTAGCCTCCATTCGCATTTTCCCATCCAAAATAACGCCCTCTTATAATAATATACTTCTTACTTGTCAGCGTGGTCTCCATATTTACTTCTCTAGAAAGGATTAAAAATAAGATAAAAATGCAAGGGCTTATATTGTTCTTATATTTTTACACACATTTCTCAAATATGTATCCGCAAATATGTTTTTAATCTATTCATTTAGTTTTCGACATTGCCTTTGTGGTTTTCATCTAGTCTCATAGAGTTATTTTATCCATCACGTCTGGTGTCCTTCCCAAAACAATTGACAAATGTCGACTAAAAATTCTGATTAATAAATCGGATTAATTACTGCTATATATTTCGAAAATATTGAATCGCATAACGTTTCTATTTTGAAAAATTATCACTAAATTACTACTCAGGTTTGACAGAAAATTTTACGATAAAGGTAATGTCAGATAAATTTAAAACGTCGATAGCAAATTATTAAGCACGCAATTGTGAATATTATAATTTATCTGTACCAAATGAAACAAATAACTCGGATGCACACAAGTATATTTACACGAGGCTTGCAACTGACAAACCACCATCACAATGATGCATGCGGGTAGTGAAAATCATACAATAATTTGTAAATTTATAAAGGAAATAAAGCAATCGAAAATAGGAAACAGATTGCAATACGAACTATGAGCGAATAAGCAAGTCAAGGGCGAATAACGCAGTCCAACGTTTTCGATTGATCGAAAGCAAAGGGACTGGGTTGGTTATAATATGTAATGGTTAATTGAATTATTCAGCTATCAAGGAAATGGACAATATATGTTGGTACTGATATTGCAATATAATTTTTTATTTGGATTAATAATATTAATTGGTACAAATTTCGATGTCAGACAATTTGATGAAGCAACGTAAACCCAGTTGACTGATAAGTATCGCATATGCCTACTTAACACCAATAAATAGCATGCGGTGACTAAGCTTCAAGTAAGGTAAAAGTAAACATTTAGACAATGTGTTGCTGAAATCCTCATGTTTTTCATTAATATTTGCTGTATTCTCGCCCTTGCCGTTGTTTATCCGTACGTAGGGCGACTTACCTACTACTGATACTAACAAAATGTATACAAATTTTGTGATTGACAATCTAAAGGAAATTAAGTAACATTTATTTCTGTGGGGGCGGAATAATTACCGACATATTTTCTTCGTCAGCACCTTTTGACAGCGAAATGATACCCGACCATTACGAAAGGAAAAGTCGAGCACAACGCAGGAATTTCAGGAAACGAAATTGTTAATTATATGGACAGGTTGTCGTCTAAGGTGAGGGAAGAAATTGACCGAATTAAAGCGAAACGTAAGCGGTCTGTGGCGCAGACCGTCGGTAATGTGCAAGGTCGTGCCTCGGGCACTTCGCCACTTCATGACCAGAAGAAAGTGGTTCGCAGTTCGCCCATCGGACTAACGCCGGCGCACCCATCGCCGTCCTGCACGCTAAAGTTAATTTACTTTTACACGCGCACACGTTCGCCAACATCGGCCAGTTGTTTCACGAATAATTTCACTTTTGAAGGACGTCTGCCAAACTCTTGCTGATGGCGGAATTACGCCGCGTTGATAATGAAAATATGAATGTGCAAGTGCGGCAAACACTCACATTAAACGATTAATACCGCTCGTTGTTCTACTTAACGATTATTTCTGGTTTCTGCAATGGAATTTATGTTGGTAATCATTGTATAGATATATAGAAGTTTAAGCTATATATGTGTGGTTGATTTGGTTTGTTAGTAATAATTTTGTATTGATTAACAATGAGTGATAAGCATTCTTATAACATTTTGAAAATTTACTTCATTTAAACTCAATGGAACAATTAAGGACTTAGACACGAAACAATAGTGAAAATCTATCCAAAAGATATGGACTAATTTCTGATGATATAGTAGTGAAGTTCAGAGTTTATCTCGATCCAGAAGAGTTACATATAATATGAGATTCATGTAGAGGAATATTAAATTCCTTTAGAAGCAACAAAACCTCTAACAAGTTTGCTAATGTATAATGAGTGGACTATGCATTGCTAATGTTTACTGAATATTGAAAAGTCCAGCACAAAAACAATAAAATCGCCCAAGAATGTAAACAGTGTCTTTTTCGAAAATCCTCTTTAATCAATCTTCGTTACACTTTACTCATGAATATAACGATGTAATATTTTTTATAGATTATACTTGTTAAATATAATAATTTACACGTTTTTCTTTTATTCTAAGAAGGATATTAATTTTTTCATCGAGTTGAAAACGAAGTTTTATAAAGAGTTCAGTATCTTTAATAAAAACCAATTTTGTATCGAATGCCAAATTCATTATTTCATGCAAAGTAATTTTAGTCCAAGTTTCTTCCCACCATATTATTAACTCCCAAAAATTAAAATTACATGGCAAATAAACGTTGGGTCGGGTTCAATGATGCAAATCGTATTCTTCATGTAGATCCATCCTGTTAAACAATGTTCATAACATTTTTTGGATAAGATCCATATAGCGTTTTGAAATATCTTCATAGGTAGGTAGGTTTCATTTTGAGTTCCAGACAACCAAACATAAAAACCATTCCAATGGAAATCAATATTGGGTCGAGGGGTGCAAATGTATATTTTTAGTAATTCTGCCAAACTCATGTGATTTTATGCTACAATTACACAAAGATTCGTTTAAGGGGGATCCTGCTTTAGAAAGCTCAAAAAAATTTTTATTGCTCAAATCTATGCCTAATATATCTAAGAATATGTATAAAAAGTTATAACGGCTAATTCGCAATATTTTGAAAGATACAGCACCAAACACAGTGAGGTGTCGAGCAAAAAATATACGAACGCACGAACGCTCGGACAAACGAAACGCGCGCCCCTTTCACATAACACCGAACTATGTACTAAAAAAAGTTCAAGAGCTATAGTAGGATTATAACGAGATATTCCGTAAGTAATCGAAAATTAACATTTTTGCTGATCGTAAACTTTAGAGCGCGTTTTCTCGAGTTTTAGTTTTTACGATTTTTCTAAACTGGTGGGCGTGATTGCGAGAAAACTAGACAAGCAATCAAAACGAAACAAAACTTTTGTTGGCTTCAGTAGCATTCTATTCTATTTGAACTAAAAAGATTAATGAAAAAAAAATGTAAACAACTTTTTTAGCAAGTTGAAATGATTTTCTCTTCCTGCAAAGAGCACATTTATTTTCAAACCTGAGAAAAATCTTGAATTTCAAGAATTACAATTTTCTGTGGTTTTTTTGTTTCAGACAAAAATTACCGGCTAAATTTTTCCCACCGATTGTAAATTGCAATTGAAAAGTGTTGCACAAATGTGCATACAAATCGGTCCCGTTTAAATATTTTTCCCTCGACATATTTTCTTTTAATGCTCAAATATGCAATAAAATGCTCTAAAAAGTTCACTAGGCTTGCTCATTTTTTCTGCCCTAAAAAAATCCCCCAAAAACGCTATTTTAAGGCCTCCTAAAGCAGGATCCCCCATTAAAACGTTCGGTTGGGTTGGTTTGAGTTACATATTCGAGACGATTCAATTTTACAATCAATATTTATTACATTTTTTTCCATATTTTATTTAATTAGTTTTCGGTTAGAAAAGTTCAGTGTAAAAATTAAGTGCATAAAATTTCCTCACTGAAAACGAAAATTGAAAGGCAAATCAACGTTGGGACGGGGCAATGTTGCGTTAAAAATATAAAATATTAACAGATTCGATTGCTTATTTATTAGTTTTATTAATAATATTAGATAACAACATATGTATATGAGACAACATTATACAATGGTAGGTGTAAAAATAGAGAAGAGGACGTTTTCTTATATTTAAAGCAGAAATTTCCACGTATAGGTGAGGCAAAGATCAAAGAGGGAATTTTAGTTAGACTGCAAATTAGACCATTCTTTCGAGATGCCAATCTTAGGACAACAGAACAATGACGCTGAAAGACTGGCATGTGATGCATTTGAAAATATTTGCAACTATTTTCTCGCGAACAATAAATTAGAGAAGTACTAGGAACACGTGAAAGAACTACTCGCGGCCTACCCCACATTATGGGATGTAACATGTCGATAAAATTTCATTTTCTCCATTCTCATTTGGATTTTTGTTCTTGAGAACTCTAAAAGAAAGACCGCTCGATAATGGCCTAACAATCCGAAACAATTGTAGACTTACATTAAGTATCTTATGAACATTAAACCAAGTGTGATCAATTGTATTAATGCACATTACAGAAATCACCCAACAACGGACGAATATCACCGAGTATCGATGCACCATGAAAATGTTTGGGTATTTGCAGATTAGCATAGCATTTGAAAAACATTCGAGCTTAATTATCATAATGCATTTACCGGTTTGTTTCAATTAGTATTTCAACAATAATAGTTATTATTTAAACTACAATCGCTATGTATATGAATTACTCGCTTCACTGTAAGAAGTTTTGTTCATACATTAATGTTTTCTTTTCGGATTCTGCTGGTAGTTTTGTAATTAACCACCGACTTTAGAATATGGGTTTCTGGAAGGGACATTTGAATGGCCTGATATTTTAATAATTTCATGTTCCACTAAACCACGCTTCGCAAGATTAGTTACTGTTGTTGATCTGTTAGAATGGTTTGTTATTTTACTACGTTTTACGTTAATCCCAATCTTTTCAGTAGTAGTTGTAGTTCACTTGGAATTCATGTTCTTTCCGATAGGCGAATTCTTAAAAAAAACTCAACAGAAATATTTCGTTTCAGCGCTGGATTCGAAAACCGATTTGTGTCTGTCTTTTAGATAAGTTTATGGAACAATCTGAAAAGTTATTTTCTGTCAAAAATATTAGATAGTTGAATAAAATGTACATAACTGGACATCGATCCGGGTTGATTCTATTTTCAACCAACCATTTCTTCCTGAATGTGCTCCGAAATTATCTTTTTCTATTTCAAAAACGTTATCAAACAGCCTGCCGCTCCGCCACCCCTCTAAGCCAGTTCCTTTACAACCCTTCCGGAGTATCGCCATCGTTTAAAATTGAAGCACTACTTTTTCTATTCTCGCCAAACACTTAAAGTTGCCTTTTTTTACATCTCGTTCACTTCGCGTCTTTGCATCTTTAAATCAATCAAGAGTTGTTCCAAATTTTTTGTGATTCTTTTCCTGTGGCAGTTTGCCGATTCTGTTTGAATCTTTACTGTACCTTCTTTGTAGTCGGACTCGTCTTGCTTTGCATATTAAAGGCAAAACCTGATACCTGATAGAAGTGTTATTAAGTGAGTAAACCCTTTTCTTGCAAAATGCTTATTTTATTTACAAGTATTAATGTGCCAATTTCTTCATCTCTTCTTCATATACTCGAGCGATTAACCAAAACGAGCATAACACATTTTAAAAAATAAAAATGTTACCACACTCCGACATTAGAGCGTCTTTTCAATTTGATTATTTACTTGAGTGGTCATACTTACGGTACTTTATAATGTCGAATTTTTATCGCAATTCATCCAAAGTAATTGTTTTTTATTTTTTATTATTTCTATCGTGAAATTTTAACAGTTGTACTAATGCCCTCGTAAACTATTCTCCTCTTTGGCATGCACTCGGGATATTACGAATGAAATACAATTACACAAGAGTCTCAATTGTAGCATGGAATCCAATTCGATGGAATTATTTCAAACGCATTGAAATTACATCTATTGATGAAATGGCAAAGTAAGACAACGTTAGATTGAATAAAGTTTCGATCAGTGATGACCTCTATGTGGTTCAAAATGATTGTACGGCACTAATAGGCAGGATGTGGATACAACGCCTGGACATTAACCTAAATGAGTTCGATGAAATCAACTCAAATATGGTAGTGACCAATTCTATGGATAATGCGACGATAATGCGAATGGAATTGAAGAATTAGATCAGAATTTTCTAATGTTTTTCAAGAGAAGATCGGCTGTATACCCAACTACAAGATTCGTTGGAACTGCGTGAGAATATCAGACGTATTTACGGAAATGAGCGCCATATTCCGTATGGAACGCGTTAATAAGGAGCTAGACGAGTTGGAGAAGACTGGCATAATCACCAAAGTTGCTAATGGTGACTGGGGTTCATATTCGGTAGATAAATCACATAAACTAAATGCAACAAATGTGTGTACTCTCTAACGGCAATCGAAAAATGCATCGTGCTGGAGCCACATTTGTTGCATTTGGTTCGAAGGAATCTCGTTTAAAAGATTGCCCAGTGTGTCTCGTGTCGTCTCGTGTCAGAAAGTTCAGATAAGCAGCGCCTGTCAGTGGGTTTGTTAAAACAACCGGACATAGTAACCTGTCGCCCAAAATACTCATCCAAATGTTCAATGAAAAACGTACCTGATGTCTGGATCCCATAATAACGTGGGGACTTTCGTATCTCCGAAAGGTCCATTTGCCATGTTCATTAAGACTTTTCGACATATTTTGGGCCCTCAAAGTTTGTGACGCTTTTTTTAACACCCTGTATATTGTGTGGTTTCATTTTGCCGTTTTTAATGTAGTTGCGAATAATTCATTCATTCATTAATTTCAGCGCTCCAGGCCAAGTAGGCCCATGGCTTCTTCTACCGTTCTTTTCCATTTTTCCTCTCTTGCGTTTTCGCTCTCCATCCTGTAATTTTGCCTTCTTCCAAGTCTTTAATCACTTCGTCCTTCCATCTCGATTTCGGTCTTCCTCTTCTTCTTCCCCCCATATTTCTCTCGATTAATTGCTTTGGTGTTCTATTACTTTCCATTATCATTATATGTCCCAGCCATCTTAATCTTTGTCCCTTTACAATTGCCACTATGTTTGGTTCTTGGTATAGTTAATATAATTCTTTGTTTGTTCATCTTCCCCATCCTTCCTGGGTTTTCTTTCCCCCATATATTTTCCTTAGTATTTTCCTTTCCCATACTTTTAGCATTTTTTGTCCTAATATTCCTAGTCTCCAGACCTTGCTGCCGAATATTGTTATATGTCTTATTATTGTTTTATATATTTTTAGTTTTAGTTTGCTGGTGACATTCTTATTATGTAGTATTCTTTTCAGTCCATATACACAGTTGTTGCCTTTCGAATAATTACATGACCGATTATTTATTTAAAATTGAACACGTTTGTATTTCTAATATTGGTTTAAATTAACATTAAATTATTATTAAATTATAAACGTCCGATATTGAATTCAAAATATCGTAATTGGTAAACGCATCCCCAGTTACGTGATTAAATGCGAATTTATGTTGGTCAACGCTATTACTGCAACTATGTTTTTACATAGTTTTCCCTATGCAATAAACGCCGGAGCATGTAGAAAACCATCTTTGAAAACATTCAATTAAAATTTAAAAGGCATAGGCACATAAACTGGATTAGCGCAAAGGTTCTACTTGCGTTTATCTGAAATAGAAACTCGCTCCAATTTTCAGCGTACATATATGTATGTGCGGCAGATGACTAGATAAAAACTAGGGTCCAGTAAAGGAAAGTAATCATATTAAAAAACCAGTCGATATGTAGCAGTCGCGCCTTTTACTTTTCTATCGGTACAAGCGTCGTAAATAACCCAGCGAAACAAATTGTGTACACTTAAAATTTAGTAAAATCACGGAGGAATCAACTGGACACAAGAGATTCCAAAAATGCAAAAAATATAATCATTATTATTCTTGAAATGTGCAGAACTTGTACGAAACGAGGTAGTGAACTGATATTAACGTAATTCTTTTAATTGTTGTAATATATCGATATACATTCGGATTCAAAATGATACCACGAGCAATTATTTAAATTATGATTCGAGAAAACTTTACGAAGTAATGAAAATTAAAATCAAGGATGTGGAATGACTGATAATAAATACCATTTTTTTCCACGGGGTTACGTTAATTGAAAAATACTCTGCTGGGTAATATAATAAGCATAACATAAACATAAAAGTAACTCACCTATACAGATTTAAACGAAAACGATTTCAAACAATAAAATTTCACACACATACGTGTTAAAGTAGCACAATTCCTAGGTAAAAAAATTTGAATATTAACTGAACTCAATTATTGAAATTAGTAAATGTAGTGCAGTAATAATGAAATTGGTTACGTGCTGTTAACACGAACGGATATAAGTTTTTTTGTTAAGTCGAATCGACAGTTCGATACTTGATTTTGGTAATTAAATTTTTCGTGTGAACTCCTACGTAAAACTGCATCAGTTGTAAGTACCATCATCTCGAGATTTGCAAATCTGTTAAACGGTATCCAGTTATTACCTGAATCCACAAGCCAATTGAGTTATATTACATAGTTGCAAAATATGAGTTTAACGCAAGTTACAGCCGTTACTATAGCCATAGATATATAAAATAAAAGAGTTGAACAGCGAGTCTTAAACAGTATTTCAATTAGAATCACTGTTTAATCAAGCGTGGTGAAGAGCTATATTATATTGAATTGTTATAATACTTGCCCTATTATTGACTTAAAAACTCTATTCTTTTCTAACTTGCCTGTTTGTATCTGACCTATCAAAAAGGCATCGTAACTGGATGTTCATAGGCGTAATAAATTGGGCCCCACAAAGCTTAATAATTAAGTATCGAACTCAAAAGTTACAATTTAATAACAATTTAATGACGTGTCCAAAAACATAAACGGGGTAACAATGTGTCAGGGTCCCTAAAATGTGATATAATTTTATTTAAAACTAGGACATATTAAGGCGATACTTGTTGCACCTCCATAATAATAAATGAAAACAACAATTGTTCGGTTACAATATATTTATTGCATTTCTACTACAATTGTTTCGCCACATAGTGGCTTCATGGTGGATGAATGTAAGTACAATGATACAAGAAGAAAGCACTATATATACAATAGTAACACAAATCAGAGGCGGAGGTATCCGTTAGCTGTTGTGAAACGTAATATTTAAGTGCAAATTATTAACATCTGTATGATCATTTAGCAAAAATCCTAGCTTATTCTATTTATTGATTTCTAAACATTCTAGTAAATTAAGTTTCCTACATTTCGTCTGAACATGTAGCATTTTAAAATTGGGGTTGAAAGTGTGATTGTTTTTTAATAAATGGTTAGCGTACGTCGAATTTTTATTTCTTAGACGGAAACTCCGAAGGTGTTCTTTCATTCGGTCATCAATCGATCTTACTGTTTGTCCGCCGTATAGTCCAGGACAATCATTACCAGTTAACATATACACTCCTGCACTCCTGAGTCTGACTTTGTTCCTATTTCATCTTTATTATTTTTAATGTGTTGCCCTAGTAAAAAAAAATCGGTATGAATGCTACTTGAATGCTATTATTAATTACTCCGCTACAAGTGAAACTGCAATGTATGGGAGTGAGTTGAAACCATATTTGAGAAGTCATTACGGTTAATGGACTTAAAGATAATTATCTATTAGATCTAAGTTACAATTAGTGTTCTGAATGTTGCATAAATAACACACAGGGGTGGTACACTTTAGATACCACTATGCAGGAAATTTTAAAACAAATTTTCTGAACTCAACAAAATTCTCACTTAGAAAGAAATAATGAGTTGGGTCGACTGAACTTTTTGTTGGTAAACATGGATTTCGATTCGAGATTTTACCAAACCCAATCCTCGATAGGAGAAATATTGGATGGCATGGAATATTTTTGTTGTTGCTGTACACGGATTTCGATTTGGGTTTACGTAATTCTCCAAAACTAAGTTGAGAAATATTCTGTTGGCTTGACCTAAGTTTTTTTTATATACACATGGATTTGGATTTGGGCTGAGGTTGGCTGCAATTTTCAGGATTTCATCCAAAGCAACAAATTTTTAAGTTACCAGGTCATGTAGCATTTTTTAAGAAAGTTTCCAATATAAATCGTTAATATGAACGACCTAATGTATGGCAATAAAGCAAAAGTTGAACGTGATAAATAAACCATATGTAGTCATATTTCTTGATAAAAGGGATAAACAATACTGGCACTAAAGTACTATCAAATGGCATGTCTATGCATATTAAATTAAAATGCTGCTAGGTACAAATATAAGGAGAAATACCGTGATGTTGATGCATAGAACTATTTGAATACTATTTTTTTAACTCCTCCTTCACTCCTTGCTTCCCCTCAATCACTCCACACCCCGTACGCTGCAGAGCTACCAAGAAGGAAGACTAACCTCTTATAATAATTATTATTTTAATAAAAGTTAACAAAATATATTACAAATAACTACCAATACACCATACAAGTAATAATGATAATACTAATAATAACCAATAGTAATAATAATACAATAAACAGAACCAAAAATAAGAGAAAATTGAAAAAAGCAAATAAGGTTGTTCTGTGCCACTAAGTCGTAGCCGTTTATCAGTGACAAAAGAAATCGATTCGTTGTCAGATCAAGCTAAATAAATCGTCCTTAGCTATCCTTATTGATCAGCCATTTGTTTAGGTGTTCTTTTACCTTATCAATATTATCTGTCTCTGATATCATGAGGAATTTGGTTGAAAATTTTAGGTATCACCGACGATAAAGTCCTACTACCATATTTATTTTGAGAAACGTATTCCTTATAATGACCACCAAGTCTCGCTCTAGTTCTGTAAGCGTGGTCTAACTCAACTTTGAACTCACTCGAATAACATCTGCCGGCACCATAAATTTTGCGATTCTGTTCTGTTGAGCTTGTACTCGTTCTATCAGGTAATTCGAAGCACAACCCCAAACCGATATGGCATAACACATAATGGATTCAACAAGAGCATAGTATACAATCTTTAAAAATTCTTAAGGTATTATCTCTCTCAGGTAGTAAAATCTCCCGGCGTGGAGGCTTAACCTTTTTACCAGAGTGTTTATATGTTGTTTCCATTGCAAGCTTTTATCGATAATGACCCCAAGATATTTGTGGTGTCATTATCAATCAGCCTACTACAACCGCAGTTAATTCCGATGACAGATTTTTTGTCGTGTAGACATTTCATTGAATGGTAAACAATTTGAATGGGCCTGTTGTTTGATAGTTTTGGCGGCGAAACATGCAGAAGTTTAGTTTTACTGCCGTTAATCACCAATTCTTTGTCGCGGGCCCACTTCTAGACCCTGATAAATTCGTTTTGGAGCATTTCTTCCGCTATTTCCAGATCTTTGTGGATAGATACAATCGCAAAGTTATCAGCATACAACCAGTACTTACAAAGGTCGAAACATATACCAACATCGTTGACATACAGTAAGAACATTATTGGACCCAGGATGCTCCCCTGCGTGACCCCTCTCTTCACGCCCACCTTCCTTCCAACAGTTGATCCGATTTTGACTTGAATCTTGTCTTTTCTTCATCATAATACTATTGCTCGTTTGTCCATTTTTCTTACTTCAAAATTAATTGTTTCTTCGCCTTTCTTATTTAAATCCTGTTCAGTTTTTTCGTTTATTGGAAAATAAATGGAAATAAAAAATGACAGGTGGGGGATGACGATACGAAAAACAACAGTGGAAAGGTGTTTTTATATCAATACTAAAATCATCTTACTGTAAAAATACCTTACATTTTTTTTTTATTTGAATCTTATCCATTATATTTATTATTGCTGTTCGTTTCATTTCTCGGTATTTCTTTGCCTTATAGGTGTTTCATTCTTGTTTATTTATTTTCTTTCTCTTTGTGCCTAGTGTTGTGAATTGGAATCCAAAAATGTTTGCTTACTTATGTCCACTTTACTTGTATTACGCTATTGTTTCGTCTCTTTTTATTAATCTAGTTCAACTTTGTCTTTATTATATATTTATTAATACAATTTGCTTTAAAACTACCCTTGCGGATCTATTTGACAATTATTACACCCTTGCATTATAGAAAATCGTTCGTTTCTAATTTTTAGTTTTTGATATGCACAGTGGTACACATTGCATGTTTTGCATTTCCACTCTTTACGGATTTGATCGGATTTCGTACTACAGTGCTCACAACGTTGTCGACTGCATCGTTCTGGCTGATGAGCAACCAATGTTTTCCTCATTTCTGTCGGAACGTATGGCTTGTGTATTTTCCTTTTCTGGAGTACTGGCTGATCTCTTTTTCTGAGGCATTATTGTGGGAGATAAAAAACTTGTTACTACTTCACGTCAGAAGTCTTTTAATGACAAACTTGGCAGTTACACTTTATTATGTAAGATATAGCCATTGACGATGCTGATATCGAGAAAGTGAAATAAAATTGGATGCCACCATTTGTGGTTTTTTCTATTAATCTCGTACACATGCTTCAGCTGATCGAGTTTGTCAACAGTATTCATGTGCTTGTTGTAATCCACTAAAGCAAGGGGACACATAATATCGTCTCTCTTGTCAGTTTGTCGTTCAGGTGTAGTTTGAGAGCAACCATCCAAACATGTTAACATTCATGACTTTGCTAATCTCCTTAAATAAATGTGTAAATGTGTAAATCTGGCGCTGAGGATAATCACAGTAGCTGGGTAATACCTTTATTCCCATCATTATATTCAGTGCAATAAATGACTTTATTTCAGATTCTGTCGTAGGTATATATGTATGGCCAGTTTTCAGCTGATTTTGTTGTGCATACAGGTTTGTTTGGAAAACTATATGCTGTATACTCTCATCAGAAAAAAATAAGGAAAATAGATCCACAGAAGTGGGTGCATGCAGCTGTTGTACAAAATCTGGCAGATTACAGTTTTCCGTAAAGGAAACTAGTTCTTGCACTTGATTGGTCTTACTCCACTGTGGAGGATTTCGAACAAGTAGCTCAATTGATAATATGTCTGGTTGAACTGGCATTATATGCTTTGTTGCAAACATGTAAGTAGCTGCATGGTGGTACAAATAAGGAACTCTGAAAAATACCTCGAAAATTAATAAAAAAATGTAAAGAATAACTAGCTTGTAATAAGGACCACTTACCTAAATAAACCCTCTAACGATAAATGAAAAAATTGTCATAAACAAATTTGAATATTTAACACAAACAAAAGTAAAGAACTCGTTGATAACCTCAAAAGTATGCACATTCGAGCATTCAAACAGTACTACAATGAAAGTTACAAAATTGAACCGCACATGGCATCTACTACAGGTTCAGAGGACCTAAAGGTCTGCTTCCATGCTAATGGTACAACCCTTGTGTATAACCTTAGTACCGCCATGCAATATGTTACATCACATTTAAAAGGTGGTACTGATAATATACCACTATGCACCTAACTATATAACATTGGGGATACAAATTATGTACCACTGTGCCTGAAAGAGATTATGAAAGTTTTCTAATTACATTATGCATTATGCTAGCATCGATGCATCGAAAACGATTAAATCTGTGGCATCTGCCAAACATAATCTGTGAGTCCAATTTAAAAATTATTTCATCTTCAATTCGGTGAAATTTAATTAACATAAAATTTTGTCGTAGCCTGAATATTTGATTTGAATCAATTGGCTTAAAAAAATACCGTTATAATCAACCCATTGTACTAGGATCTCTATGCTTATATTATCTTCAGGTGTTACTTTCATATGACAATTCTCTTGGCAGGTACAAAAAAAAAATCAAAAAAAAATTGTAATTTTTAATAGTTTACCGACAAGTTGATGACCCCATGAAGCATATAATATTAGCTATGCATCTCACTATTTCTAATCAAGAGTTTTCGAATTTATTCGCGTGTTTCTAAATGATAAATTGATTGTGGCAATCAACGACCGGGGCAAGGTGTGAGATCATTCACACATGTTTCCTGAATCGCTGATGAAATAATGCTTTAAATCGCTCAGTAATTCAAATGAAAACATTTTACTTTCTTTTCTGGGTGAAAAACGACACGGTTTAATTTGTGCGGCATTTCTGCGAGGCATAAATGTATAAAGCATAAATCAGTTCACATTCCAAATAGAGACAAGCGCTCATAAATAAAGCAAAAGAAATCGAAATTCGTATGACGAAACACCTGAAAAAAAAGTTAGTTGCCGGTTATGTAAATTTATTTGGACACATGTCAGACAAGCACATGGAAATAATTGATAATCTAAAAAAACAGTAGCCTACGATTTATTAATGTAATTTTAGTGTCAGTCTCGCAAATTAGTGGGAATTAATTTATGCAAAGGAATTATGTAGACGTAGACTTGGGAGCTTAGTTTACGAACAAGATTAATGCATTTGTAACACATCATCGGAAAGGTGCCTAGAAAAGTCAATTGGCACACTTCTTCTTTGATCAACAGTGAAACCGTCGTTAAACAGGTTAATTTTTAAAATCCATTTCACTTTCAAATTATCCGATCCTTCTACCGCACCTCGCTTTAAAATATGTTTGCAGCAATGAAATAAGAAAAACACATTTGTTTGTTACAGATTTCACTAGATTAAATTGTAGCTAATCGTACATCATTAATCCGTAGCGAACTATTTCAACTATTTTACTGCGTCACGATTTCAATTAGGATCCCTTTTCAGTTCGGTGAATTTAAAATGTAGAAATAGCACATTATTGAAAGCTCATGTAGAGCCAAATGATATTTTGATATGTCACCATAACATTACACAAAAAGATGATAACCATGAACATATTTACACCAATTAATAACTTCTTTGATTGCAACTCATATCACAATATTTAAATAGGTCAACCAGATTCTGCACAAAATACTACCCATGTACAATATACATAAAACATGTAGTTATTCTATCGCTAGTCCATTAATGTTTACTCTTGATTCCTGAGACGAGAAACCGCTTCGGAATTCGCCAATAAAAAGTGATAGCATCTGTAGAATACGATTAATCAAAGTGAAATTAATAAGTTATTTCAATGACTTCTGTTTAAATTGGTTTAAAATGGTAATGTGAAACATTTTCGCGCAAAAACAGAGCTGCGCTGAATGCTTCTAATGAACTAATTATATTGATGTCCAGTCCAATTGTCAATAGTATACATTTGTGTTATGTAGAACAATTATAATAATTGATTTTATGGAAAATAGTGCAACTGTGATTGAATTATGTGTAGACACGAATATAAATTGTGTATAATTTCGCTGCGCTACAAATGATTGCAAATGAAAGACATTGTTAACTTTTATTACAAATATTTTAAAAGTGAAACAATTTAATGTGAAGAATGAAATTGTTTTACTATTTTATTAATAATTGATTTATAGTTCGGTATTATGGCCGACAATTGTATCCACATGTCTGGGGCAGCATCCAATCTCGGCCTGGCTTTGTTTTTTTTTGTATAAGTGTAAGCTGAAAAGTCTATTTCACAGCGATACGTTCTGACAAAAGGGAGCAACGTGAAGATATCATTTTTGGGTAATTCAGGATATTCAGCCCCAAAACCAACCTAAAACTCGTTTACAGACTCAAATGTGGGTGAACCCTGAAGATCTAAGAATGGTTCGTATTCCAGGACGGTTAGAATCGCAAGTTGACTTCTCCTGATAATTGGATTTTCTACCCATTCGATCAATCACTATCCGGAAAATAATCTGACAAAGATTTCAGATGTTTCTCATTTCATTTGGTAATTCCAACACGTTTTATTAAAGAAAGTTGTATAAAAGTGGAAAACATGAAATAGTGTTTTGCGCAGGTAATCCAGGCATTTAATTTTCTTTTAAAGGCTGATAATTTGTTACTCGCCAAAAATATGGTTATTGTTTTTTCACTGGAAAATTGTAGTAATTTTGATGACATTTCCAAAAGTTCCAATGGTCATCATGCAATACATCGAAATTGGTTACATCTGCAGACTTGTTTTGCCCTATTTGGAAACTCGTCATTAAATTCATATAATCTGCCTAGAAGCCTTGCCTTTGGAAAGCCATCGGATTTCAGGGTGCAAGAGGAGTGATTCATATTGTTCTTCGTACACTTTATTGAACTACAAGGGCGTAACGATGCAAAATGAAATGATTGCGTTTACATCTCGGCGCTTTATTTTTAATTTCTGATATCGTCCCTTTTATCTTTCCAGCCATTACTGCGGCCCCGTCGCAACATATACCAAGACGTTTCTTCTAATGAATTTTGTGTTTACTCATGTAGCTATCTATGACTATTTCTACCACAGTTGTATGGATTTCCAAAGATGTGCAGAGCAGTAATTTTTTTTCGATAGATGTACCGAATATCTCACAAATACAAGTGTTTGAAGTTGATTGATAGACCAGCTACTTTCATCGAGTTGCATTTCAAACATATCAGAAGAATTCAATCTGTGAATGAGTTCATCTTAAATATGGTCGGATATTTTGTGAATCCTATCAGACAGTGTTGTTTAAACTGCTCCAACTTTCTTTGCCTCGTCTTGTCCAAGTATGCAGCCAACTGTTTCAATTGTATGTGGTCTTCCAGGTCGGATATATCCTGTGACTTAAGAGGAACTCGACAATGTGTCTCTTTGTGTCTTTGAAAAAAAAAACGGTTACCTTTCCCTTGAGATTTTCGTGGTTTGAATCCAAGTGTTTTTTTAGCTTTGCTGATGCCAGATAACTATTTGCTAATATTTTTTTGGAAACAGGCATAATTCATCTGGCTCAATACTCCAAACAGGTATAAATCCAAAGGACAAATAAGGGTCATATCATCTTTTTGAAGATTTCGCTCCTTCATTTTTTCTTTCATCACTTGTTAATTTTGATGCCGTGTTTTCCGCATCCTAACAAAGTAATAAATTCGTCAAATTAATATTTCCAACGAGAAATAGAATTATGAGTTAAATTAAAATTAGCAATTACCGCACATTTGTTTTGTTTTTCTTCATACTGTAAGATCTAAAGGAAAGATCATTTTATAATTCCACTTCAATAATCTTTGAAAACTATGAGCTGATCAGCACCTTAAAAAGCCTTACAATGCAGTTGCACCGAATTCGAAGAATTTTCAATTTGAAACTAATAGGTAATTCGTAATTAGCACAATAAGAAAACCCATCAAAATTCGATTTATTCTAGTCTATTCGTTAGTCTAGTTATTCTTTCTCTCGACATATCAGCTCAATTCCCACTAACTAGCCAAAAATAATAATTTCGGAACCCGGAACCCGGAACCCTTAGGTAAAATGAGTGCCGGAAATCATACCGAAATTTTTGTCAATATAAATAAATTAAAAGTATATTTAAAACAATAAACGCATAAACTACCCATAAAATGAAATATAAATGAGGCTAAGTTGAGCAAGATTCTGTTACCAAGAATGGTTAATATTTGGACTGAAATCTTTTACTACAACATGCTAAAATGTTTGGATTTTCGTAGGATTCGTGGTCAAAAGTCCGCACCGTAGTACCGACGTGTGATTCGCGTATGATTCTGAAGTATTAACTTCTTATTAGGACCGTCAATGAAAGGTTCTTGGTGTATTCCATTGAAGTTGAAGAAATTCCACAATAAAACTTTGCGGTTCGTCGACAAAGTGACAAGACGATTACGAAAAATGTTTAGAAAGGTAACTTATTCGAAGGGCGTGGACATTTCTAAATCGCTGATTGAATTCCAACTGCACGGATTTCTAAGGACTTCTGAAATGTCTTCTAATCAGCGAGGGTTTCCTATGAAAAGTAGCGAGTTGTGGGGTCTTTATTGAACGTCATTTGTTTGTCTTCATACAACATGCCGCCCCCACAAGAAGCCTCGGCTATTATTTACTTCATTTTACTAGTAATTATCTACAAGGTAACTATCCCAATTTTGGAAATAGTATTTCGCATTGCATATGTGCTGCATAATATAGATTTAATCCATGTGTTTACCAATTTATTACTAACCAAATTTCAAAGACAAACACAAACTGTTAAAGTTGCAGCTGTGAGATGTCAATGATACATTTTGAATAAAAGTAAAAGAAATGCAAATATTGGTATTTCAATAAGAAAGCTTAATGATAATAACAACAACTCATCTACAAAAAATGACAATCAATTCATAAGAGCTTTTTCAGGAATGCAAAATCCAAATTATCATTTCCCTTTTGATGACATAAAATTCATGCTGTCATGCATTATTCTTTCTTCTTTTCTTTTTGCGCAGTCGGATATTGCTATTTCGTAACATTTCCTTAATGTCTTCTACCTATGCCTCTTGTTTTGTTATATTTTGCTTCTTGTTTCTATGACATCTACAAAGTTGTCTAGTGCATAATAGCTATTTATGGTGTAACTGAATAAAGTCGAATTTTATCCACAAAAAAAATTGTTTAGTACAAGGCGAAGCCGAGTGTGATAATGTTTTTCACTGGATAAAATTTCCTTATTCACGTGTATCATACAATATTTTTTCCGATTTCGTTATCAGAATTATTCCAAAAAAATTATTGCTTAGTTAGTTCATTTATATATTACATATTACTAATATGATGAACATTTAAAGAAGGAAAGTTGACTCTACTTTCGTCAGGGCCAAGTGCAGCCGAAATTCCAGGCCTTTTATTTAAATTAATATCTGCCAATATTTTTCTTAACTTGGATATTTTATCTATAGTCATAATAATAATATAGTTATAATAATCATCTCGCAAACTTCGTCATGTGTAATTTCTTCAATGCGTTTCAGAAGAAAAATTAAAATCGCATGCAATAGCAGCAGACTCGTCTGAAATTGTCTTTTATTTTCTTGTTGTTTCTATTTTTGTTGTTCCTTTTCATTATTTTGCTACGCCCTCTGGCCCCAAACTGCACCTCTGGAAAAATCATACATTTCTCTCCCTCTATGTATAATCTACTATTATAAATTAGACATATAAATACCATTCTTGCGAGTAATTTTTTTCCAATGGATTTTCATTAAATACCCAAAATCAAGTTGTTGCGTTAAGTGGGTGTAATTATAAGGCATACATATAAACTTATTTTCTTGACATTTCTGTAATTGTTATAGTTGAATTATATGATCCATCTAGTTTTAGATCGATAGATTTTGAGTGTAAATGGTCTCAATGGTCCCAAATGCAGACCGATTTGTAATTAACATAAGAGCGATATTTAGTACCACGTTTTGTGAGCATTTTTTTGTCCTGGATCATTGGAAAACATAGTTTCATTATAATTCCGAATAATATACCATTTAGCTCTACTTCTAGGTTCTTCAAATACCTATTTAATGCAATGCACTTTGGCTCTTTGCCGTATAAAAAGCCATCAATTTATGGCAATAATTGAGTACTGAAAGAACTGGAGAGAATGATAAGAGAATTGGAGAAGGGGTGACAAGAAATGGAATTGGTGATTATTGCAGAAAAAACGTACTATATGCAGATGAATAGCAAAAACAAACAAACCGGAACTGGAAATAGATTTTGAAAATGGAGGAAAACTGAAAATTATAAAATTGGGAGAGTGTTATTCTTGAACGAAAGAAGCTCGTCGATTTATGGGGAGGGTGAAATAACGAAGACCTAAGACAGTTATATAGCGCACAGATAAGGCAATAAATAAAAAAACTGCAGTGGTCCTCACTGAAATTTGTTATACTTACACTACATTTTTCGAAAAAACTTTTAAAATGGAAAAGTTTCAACATCAATATCAATAACTTTTGTAAGAATATTTTTTTTCGATACCTGTACCGTTTTAGGGTTATGGAAAAAGGTGATAAGAGTAAACTATTACTTCCGGTTGAGATATTGACCTTTTCGTCCTTGCTATATACAAATCGTAAGGTTACATTTTCAGAGCTCTAGCTTTAATCGTTTGGGCCGTAGAGCGCGCACAGACACACAGGCGTCATTCTAAAAATAGCGAGGATCGATTCAGGGGACCTCAAAACACGTACATACGTTGAAATCTCGAGCTCGAAATTTTTCATGATTCCAATACCTACTTATACACATAAACATAAAGCATAAGAAAGTAAAAACAATGAGTGAGATAGATAGCCATTTATATGCATATCGAGAGAAGAGACGATAGTAGAATGGTAGAAATAATAACAAATTTAAAGCTTACGTTAACAAAAAATCGGGATATATCGAGGACAAGATGTACGGAGACGACTATGTTGCGTGACAAGGAACAAGGAAGTAAGAAATTTGGGGGAGAAGGCAATGGATAAAACGGAATGGAACAGTATCTATGTATATAAGAATGTGGTGAATAAATAATGGATATGGTTATTGTATTGATCTTGTGGATATTATAGCAGCTGGTATAGATTATAGATTATAAAAGCACCGGATGGAGGATAACAAATGGAATAAAAGAGAATAATGTTAAGAGAAAATATGAAGGAAACATTGCTATTACTGGTAACAATTAAGGAACATTGATGGATCTAGGAGAGGGTTAAAGATAATGATGATGAAATGACATATACATACATAGTATTCTAATATGAATATGATAACGGTATTTTTTTATAAAACCTCACAAGTATCCGTATCAGAAGTGGTATAATGTGACATTTACATTGGATACAACTATTTCAGAACATTTATATTTTAAATGGAATTTTTCATGAAGTGGTGGCAAATTCTGCAAATATCTGCAAATTTGGTTGCCTATGTCACAATTAATTGCGAATATAATATTGTAAATGAACATAATTAGATTATTTTACTGGCCCCTATTTTCCATAATACATGATTGATATTGTGACTTTTAAATGTTAAAATTTTAATTTCTAAGGAATTTTAAAATTGATTTCTCTTGCTATCTGGAGAAAGAATAGACTGTTCTGATTAATGTAACGAATGCTTGATTTTATCTTTCGGAAAAGTGTCTGTCCTAGATAAGCAAACAAAAGAATATCGCGTAAACACTAAGTTTATTTTATCCGAGTGCTCTTATTTTATTCCTATGAGCCTCTTCGTACAAGTGGTCAAAATATACATTTGTGGCAGCAATCACATATGTATCAGATGCGTCTTCTTTTCAGATTCAAATTTCGAAAGTTTGAAAATAAACTGAAATCCGCGGAGGATAAGACCGGCGAGTAGGGGTGGCACCAATTCAAACAGTAATTCATTAATTTTTGTCGTGGCAACAATTTACATAAATTGGCAACGGTACTTCTATCAAAACTATCAATATCTTCTATATATCTATCTAGCATAGTAGCAGAGTGTGCCCCCTTTCTAAGATAAACGACTAAAAGAATACCTTTGACATCTAAAAAAGCTGATATAATATATCTGCTCTGTTGAAATGCCCACAGCATCTGCTATCTCCAGCAACTTCCATCGCCGGTCCTTCAAAACAACTTCATAAATTTTTCGATAATGTTTGCTGCGGTAGCTTTTTCGACCATCCTGAAGGCGGTATAAGAGAAACGTTTGAAGTTCGCAACTCAAGTTTTGACTGCAGTTTACGATGGGGAAGATTCGCGTAATATACTGTCTAGCTCAGCTTTTATTTCTGTTCAATCCCTGAAGCAACTAAAGCATGTGGCGAGCTAGAAGGGCTACAATGCATATGTGAGGGAAAATATTTCAGGGTCCCTAAAAAGTGTCAACTAACTTGTGTTTAATAACGTGTTTAACAGTGGCGTACGATAAATAAAAAAATATGTATGTTTAAATTTAATATTTGTGTACTTTCAATAAATATGTTTGAATCAGTATATTATAGATTTACTGTATTTTACCATTAAATAACATCAATGTTCTAATGTCCAAAAATATGCAAAATCTAAAATAGCTTAAATATTTACAGAATTTGAAATAGTTCCTAAATCTCACACATACGCAATATAAGGAGCCTAACTATCTTAAAATCGTTTTCAAATAATGTAATGATAACAATTTCGTGCTTTTATCATTAAACATACATTGTTTTACTACGCCGCCCCACGATTACGCTACACTCATTATTTAAATTCGATTTCGGAAAGGAAGGAGTTACAGCGTTGAGCATTATTAAATAATTATTATTGCTCAAAAAATTTTCAAATTATAAAAATCCACAGCCATGATCTTAAAAAATTGGACTTTACAATTAGTACATAACAAAGGGAACTATAACTAGGCGTCAGATCTGGGTTTTGCAGAAAAAATGATATATAAATTATAAAAATATTAATCACGTTTGATGGAAAAATAATTATGAAAATAGAATATTTTGTCTATCACTTGACATGAAAATTAAAACACAAATAGTAGGTTAATGTTGAAAATAGTTGACTAATTTCAGATCGAAAATTATGGAAAATTCAAATGAATTCAAATCATATAGGGAATACAATAATTTTTTGATATCATTTTTTGTCCAAAGCAGAAATTATGTGCAAGTGTGAACTTACGTTGATTATGACATAAGTAAATAAAAACTAGGTTTGTAATTTATGAGACATCAAAAAGTAACAGCATATTTATGTACCTGATTGCATAGCACCAATAATTGATTTGATGTCAATTTGATGTCATGACATTTTTGATCAGAAGAAAATAAAGAAAAATAAATTAAACTAAACAGATAACAGAGGTCTTTTAATGAGGAAAGAATTAAAATAAAAGCCGAGAATGAAAACTTAAGAAGGAAATCATGGAGAGGGAAAAGAAAACATGAACAGAGTGACGCATGACAATAGTAAAGCGATGGAAAGGATTGGAAAGGAGAGCACGAAAAATAAATGAGATAAGACTATCAGAAAAGTTCAACACGACAGAACGAGGTAGACAGGATAGAGTTTGAGCCAGCTACTGTTCATAAGTGCAATGAATCCAAAGAATGCAAGAATAAAGCAAAAAGATTAATAATAGGGTATAAAAACTATACACCTTACGCCTAAACTCATGTGCATTCGAAGATGTTATTACGGTATTTGCAAGCACAGAGAACAATTTACAAGAAAGCATGGAAAGATATCTTAGGTGCCTGGTCATAATCAAAGAAATCAAATTAGACCTAGAAATAGATGGACGAAAATTGAACAACAGATGTAAATATCTTGGAACAATAGTACACAATTGTGGAAGAGGAAATAAATGAAACGATAAAGACAGTAAGCAGTGAATTGGAAAATTGGCTATTTTTGAAATCTAACAATCTTCCAGATTACTGAGTTTAAAGACAAATATACACGTTTCCCTTATGCTTTTATAAAAACTATAACGAATAACTGCATTGCCAAGAACTCTTCGTCAATTGTATTCAAAATAATAATAAAATTATTGATCTATATATCTAAGTAAGGGACAAGAATGGATCCTATTCACTACATTGCGCAAATGAATTAATAAATTGTTCAGTTTTTGTCAATCAATCTTTATTATTTATTATGTAAGATATTCGCTACACTTTGAGTGCCATGCACGCTCCAAATTTATAATGAGTGGTCCTGATGAAGTCCAAATTTTTAAAAAGTTTATTCGAAATTTGCGTGCATACTTCTATAATGTACAGATGTATCGTTTCAGTTTACAGCTGGGTGTAATTTTGTATATATGTTGGATTCAACTCAATGCTCTGCTTTTCATCTCTTCCTCCAACAAGTGCATCTTACTCGTCTGACGTCGATTCTCTTCGTAGAATTTCGACGAATGCGCAATGCATTTATGCATGCAATTCAAAACGTAGTTCCTGTATTTGACATCGCGCTGAGGATAGAAAAATTTCCTCGCTTGTCTCTTGACGCAGTTGTATGGCCCCCAAGTCGGCGCAGGTTTCGATAACATACCCAAAGTCTACGAGAATTGTAATTTTAATTGAACTGTGTGGTTTGATAGGTCGAACTTACGCGATATTTAACGTGCCTACAGCATTTGGTCCAAAACAGTATGATAATTGGGCTCAACAGCAGACTGCTTTGGACGTATGACCCCAAAACCAGTTGGAAGTTTGTGAAATTTAAATCGACGCTGGTGTTCAGCTGGGTCAGCATTAATATGAAAGCAAACTGAAAAAAATATTTCTATTATCGACATACCATGCGAAACGTAGTTCTTACGAGTGAGAATATCGGCGCTGTTCTCCAAAACGTGATCCAATATTTATGCGGCGGTTCTCCGTAAGTGAAGTTGAAATCGTCGACTATCCTCTTTGTCGAATAAATGAACATGAGAGCCAAGTTCACCAACAACAGTATCACTGTAGTCAGCAGGGGTATTCCAAAGAATCTGCTTGTGTAAGTCACCGACAAGCTTATATTTAGCGTCAATATAACGTTCATGACGGCGCCAGTAATGCACAAGGCCAAATATACGAATATTCTATACTTGCCGAGTTTCTTGAATTTTTCGACAATAGAATCCACAAGTCCAATGAGACAGTAAAGAGGTGAAATGAATGCGAAATAAAATATCCCAATATACCATGCCAGCATCAAAATTTTTCCCAATTCCAAACGATGCATAATATCCGGTATGAAAGCAAATATCACATCATGGCCTGAAACAGTTTCAAGTTGAATGTATGAAACAATGCCTAGCTATATAAGACCTTATCTTATAGTAGTACCATAACACAAATTCAGTGAGTGAAACCAATTTACCGTAATAACCCAGGCATGTCGCGTCTTTAAATTTGTACTGAAACAAGATTTCTTGCATAATTCTGGAGCAAAAGCACACCATTAATATGAAGACCAGTAACTTAATCGGACATATTAACAGCGCAGCGATTCTAGGGTTTAAGCTCTTCGGTTTTAGCGTACCGAGCCAAATCATGTTTCCCAAAACGTTGGTTTCCGCCGCATGCAGTATCATGTCGACCCAAAACTACACAAAATAAAGACCAGATTATAGTTTCCTGCAGATCAAGTTATTAACGCACCCGAAATTGATGGTCGATGATATCCTTATTTGTTTGAATAATCTCGTGGTCAAATCTACCCATCATCGAAAATGTATACACGCTGGCGAGGAACAACACCCCTGCGACAATAAGCTGTAAATTTACGGTAATTTTTCTAATTCTTCTAATTCCAAATATGGAACAGGAAAAAATCAGCACCCATACGAGAAGCACTGCAACCAGCCACTGCCAATTGATGGTGCAGCACGTCAAATCGAATTGGTTGTACGCCATGACCTCTGTTCTGAAAGCCACGGAGATGGTAACTTACTTCCAAGACTAGAACTAGAAGATACCTGAGATAACACTGTCGTGAAATATACACAGTTTCATTTTCCTTTTGATGATATCGCTCTGGGCAGTTTCTGGGTGCGTCTTTCTTAGTGAGAACCGGTATGCATTGATTATTAGGGCGACCGAAGGAGCAGCTTTCAATTTTTTTCATCATTCTGTCGATAAATATTTCGGGTATCAAAATTAAGCTCAGACCAGCCGCTGCAGTGTTGTACAATTCGCTCGTGAAACGTATGGCGGCAATAGTATAGCCCAAACCTAACAAAATGCAAGAGTTTTCATACAAAAGTTCCCTTTGATGTGTCGTCGTACCTTCCAGAATTGGAACACACTCCCAAAAGGTCAAGTAGCTTTTTTTGGAGTAGCTGCTCATGAACGTGTATAGCATAAACAAGGGCATTCCGAGCATTATTTGTAAGATTAAATATGACAGACAAACCCATTCTAAAACGTATGAGAAGTTAATTTATATGGGGTTGACTTCATATTAGATGACTATTATTGCAATCACTAGAAAAAACATCAACTGAGTTTATGTCACGTACTTCCTCCGTATATATGCACCAGGTCGAGAAATTGTGTGAAGTAATTAAAGTTAATTTGATTCAAAGAAGCCATCATTGCGAATTCTCCCTTAGTCAGCTCAAACTCGGCTTCCACCTAAAAATCCACGAAACTAATTAAATCTAATCAAATTCATGTTTGTACAGGTACTTTAGCATGACCATATTAACTACCCCAATTTATCTTATGTAGGAAGAGTAACTTTTACAACAAACTCACCGTGCTAGCTTCATTGCCAACTATGTCCTTAAAAGTCTGTATTCTATTATTTTTAATAATAGGCAATTCAGATGAACGAGTGGGATACAGATGTCCAGGTGAGATCAACATCCTTTAGATTGATGGCCTAGTGTTTAGTTATTTGTCAAATATTATTTATAGCATGATTTGAAATGACTTGTTCATTCTATGATACGTGTTGCGAGGTAACACAACAAGCCAATGCCAATTTATCGCTCCATGGCCAGCGGCGTCATATTTTATAGGTAGTTGCTGCACCTGTACCTTAGTCCAAGCACTACGCATTACTGACCTATTTATGGTCGTTACGTCGTTATGGTGGAAATAATGCTTAGTGTAAATTGAAGAAGAGTAGTTTGGTTCTAATTACGCAGAGATTTCAAAATCGCGCATTTCGTTTAAGTACGTTGTAGCCCGGGAAAATGAAATTGGGCGAATGCCATAATAATGAAGCTCCAAAAGGTATCCAAATAGAAGATATTCTGATGCAAATGTTTTAAGGGGATTGCATAAAAGAGTTAGAGAGACTGGATCCTCGGTCCCTACCGATGGTCAAGATTGTGGTCACCCACAAAACGTTTTGATTCCTGAGAAGGAAGAGCACATTTTGAAAATACTTGAAGAAGACCCCCCCCCCCGGGAAGCACCAGGAGTACTTTACAAGAACTGGAGCACTCGCAGAATTGTGTCCACAAGTTCATCGTGAGTGAAGGACATCATCCTGGGTCCAAGCTCTCTGACTTTCAGCTACGGATAAATTACCGCAACTAGTCATTGCAAAGAGTAGCAGCGTACAACAGTTTTGTGTGCTATGGACGGATGAAGCTAGAGATGCCAGATATGGTTCTATTAATCACTGTGACAGCCATTATTATAACGTGACAACTCTTATTTAACTTAGGTACGCAACCACCAATCTAGATCTAGTGTAAATATTTGGAACGGTATCATTGGTAATATTACATTTTCTTACGAATGATTTGCAACAATATTTTGTTGTTCCCTCTGGCAATAGTTCGAAACATGTTGATGCAATTAGGTGCTTCTGCTCATTTTGCTGGTCCAGTTAGATCCTGGTCCCCACATTTCATGTCACCCCGCAAATTTTACAAAGAGTTCAAAACAAAATTGTACGTAAAGTGCAATTTTATTTAGAGGTCCAAAGACCGAATTTTGAACAGATATATTAATTGTTTATTGTGTTATTGATGAACATACATAGAGGAAATGCGCCGTTTTGAATGAAACATGTAACAAAAACGCGCCTTAAAACAATTCTCAAGTGATTTGAAAATCACAGTAAGTTTACAAAAAATTAGCAAATTAAACTTTTCGACATCCATGGAGGTAATACTAAACTAAGGTAATAGCTATATATAAACCAAGTTTGCAAAAAGAACTGCTTTTGATCATGAGAATCATGAATTATGTTTTATATATGTGTATGATGTAAAACTGCAAGACGTAGGACTCTTTTTCCAGTGGGGAAGCATGTCCCACTCCTAGATGCTTTCTTCGCCCGTTTCTCACGTTCGTGCAGATAAACACTCAAAGCCTTCTCAACGTCCACTTGTGACCAAATTTATATTTGTTTAGCCACCACCATCGTATTCCTCTTGATTCTTTAATTGAACAACCCGTCCATCTAATAGAATTTCCTTGCACAAACATATATAACACGACTCGAGAAAACAAAATTTACGTATACTGTTAAATTCCAATAATAGAATTATACACTTATCTTAACACATTAGATCGTCTCTAATTTTTAAATACCTTAACGTTAACTGAACTGCTGACTGCCCAATTGGTGAAAATGAAGTAGATTCGCTCTACGTTAACTGAACCTGGTTACTGACTTCAGGTTACTGACTCCAGTAACCAGGTTCTTTCGGTTCGAGCATTTAAAATATTTGTTTGCCTTCTAAGTCCTGAGTATTGTTCACGTATTTTTCCGCTTAGAACGAAAAATCAGTTGTTTTGTTAATTACAACAATTTAATCGACAGATTTTATATAAATAGAGCGTTTCATATCGTGAAATATAATCGCATTTTAAATATAACCCTAGTTCTTCATTATCAGCTCATTTGCTATTATGGACCACCCAGTTGAGTTGTAAACGGAGTATAGTATATAATTTATTTCACTTGTTGCATCGGCAGATATATTTTGTGTGGCATTTGCGTGTTATTGATTGCGTGTTGGAAAACCATCCGATTCTTTGTTCAAGTACTGGATGGACAAATAAAAAATATCGGTCATGAATTATCTTTATAAATAAAAATAATCTGCAGTAATTTAGATTATAAACAGAAGCACGAACCAGCTAAACACATCATGGAATTAGCGGAACATTGTCTGAAGAATGAATGTTACAAACTGGTGGAGCAAGGAGCACCATTGGGATCACCACTATCACCAGTAATTGTAAATTTATTCATGGATGATCTGGATTGTAGTATACCCTTCCTCTCCTCTATACAGGGTGTTAAAAAAAGTCTCACAAACTTTGAAGGCTGATATTATGGCCCAAAATATGCCGAAAAGTCGGCAAATGGACGGTTTCGGATTTATAATTTTTTTATTTCCACAATACGCACGTGTGGGCCGATGAAAATCCCCATGATATTATGGAATCCAGACATCGGGTACGTTTTTCATTGAACATTTAGGTGGATATTTTGGGCGACAGATTACTAGGCCCGGTTGTTTTACCAAATCGATTAACAGGCGCTGCTTATCTGAACTATCTGCAGAACACACGGGGTAATTTTTTAGACGAGATTCCTTTGAACCAAAGGCAACAAATGTGTTTCCAGCACGATGGTGCTCCGGCGCATTTTCGATTCTAGTTTTTACACTGAACGTTTGGACGTAGATGTGTAGGAAGGGGCGGACCTGTATCACGGCCTGCAAGATCGCCCGATTTAAACCCCCTTGATTTCTTTCTATAGGATTGTTCGAAGGTCCATGCCACGGAGATGTCGCGCCTGCCTTGAAATGGAGACTCATTAAGTTCATTGAGACTTTTCGATATATTTTGGCCCTTACTACCAGCCCTTAAAATTTGTGACACATACTTTGTAACACCCCGTATATAATAGAACTTTCATTAGGATAAAATTTGGTTTAGGTAAATGTGGATTATCAAAATTACATGTACCATAAGAGCGGTGTGAACCACTCACATTCATACATATGAACTAATGTCACAGTTTCAAGGACGAGAAGTAAAAAAAGTTAGAATTTTATTTTCAATGAACAGCGGCTTGTGATGGTCTCTATCGTTCTTACCATTCATTATGCGAATTGCCGTTTTTGAATTTTGAAAACTAATGTATCGTCTTCAATAGACGTAGATCCCCGAAAACATATCGCATACCTTAACTGCGATTCTATTAGAGCAAGATAGAAGAATTTTCCTGCATTTTTATCGGTTTCATTCCTAAGTAGTCTTATTGTGAAGCAAGTGGATGCAAGTTTAGATGCCAGATCATGAATGTGTTAAGTCCCAAAAACTTAGCATTACGCTAGCATTATGTTGTCGATATATAAACGTATTTACTTTTGTATGTTAAACAATTTGTCTTACTGATATTTGTACTTAGTTGTAGCTCGACCATCTGACTGCGACCGACGAGGTACAATTGAAACCATTTGTTTATGATACCACAGCAACCATATATTTTGAGATTACTGAGTAACATGGTATGCGACACGTAGTCAAAAGCCTTTGCCAGGTCACAAAAACACTCATAACCGTCTCGTTGTCATTTACCAATCCGTATATGTTGTTGAGGTAGATATATACAGCATCGCTCGTTTTAACGCCGGCCTTAAACCCAAACAGCAATTTGTCCAAAATATTTTGACTATTTATGAAGGAAAGTAGTCTCGCCTGCACCACCCTCTCAATTATTTTAAAAATGACGGACAACAATTCGATCGGCCTAAAATTAGACGGCGCTTTACCGCCATTATGTATAGGCACTATCTCAGCTATTTTAAGACATACATGAAAATTACCTTCAAAGAATTAGTAACTTATCAGATCAGTAATTAGTTCAAGGATATACCGATGAAGTTTCCGGGTGACTTTCGTTAATATATTATCAATGCCCGAAGAGTTCTTATTTTCTCATTCACTGTAGTGGGATAAAAGAATAGGCTCTTATACTATCGATTACGTATTAAGTACAGTGGGTCATAATTTGTAATTATAATCGCAGTTAAATTTTGAGCCACTGAGCAAAACGATCAATTTAACTTGATTGAGACAATGGAAGGATCGATTCCTTTTTAGACTGTTGTCCACAATACAAGTATGATTTACTTATATCATGATTTGAGATTTGAATTTTCCACGTTTTTTTGATTCTCTTATTACATTTTTACGTAAAAATATCTAGTTTCATATTCGTGCAAACATAATCGATTATAGTTTCTGAGTAGTGAGTTACACGTGTGGGATTAATTATATGTATATCAAAGTTATATAGCGATAAAATTAACTATAACTATATCAATATAACTATATTCGTAGCAATGTTCCGTTAAACATATAAACGCCGGAAAATCGATATAACACAATTCATCCTTCGTGTGTTTGACTCCTTGGATGTTTAGAAGAATAAATGACGCCGTTGACTTTCCCTAAATCCTCTCGATTGTATATGTTATCAATACACTGAACTAAGTTATCTTCCAGGAGTCATTATTGTTTGTTGATATCGAGTTGTCATTACACTACTAAATTATGTTCTAAAGATTTACCGCTATTATTCCTGGATATCAGATTCTTCTTGGACTGGATATCGCTAGTATTGATTTTTGTGAGATTGTACCAGCTGATATGGGAACAAAGAGGTTCCTGTTGCATATTAAGTTATGATATATTATCGTAGATGCATTGCGATAGCAGTTTTCGTCCTGCTTTTGTCATATGTAAACCATGAGAAAATAATGTTGATTTAATTTTTGAGTTTATATAAATATAGCTAATGGTGTCATTATTTACAACATCATTATATATTGTACAATTTAACTATTATTTTAAATTTTTCTATTGCGCCAATAATGTGTAGAAACGACAATTAAATTCGTCTTTTTCCAATATCTTGCACTTTATCGGACACGGGGCGGCTTAAGCTTATTTACCTGCAATGCATGGTTAGTTCCACCAATGAATACAATAACAATAACAATCGTTTATTGAACTCCGATAGTAATTTTTCGAAATCTTGTAATATAATTTCCATAGGAGCTTAATGAATACTACTGTCATATCTCTGACCTTCCTCAGTTACTTCATTTCGTCTGCCATCACCCAAGTCGAACATCCAAATGTAACTATTGGCCTATAGATTGTTTTGGACACGTTCATGATGCTTTAGTAATGGAAATAAAAGTAATAAAGAACATGAAATCTAAATATGTGGCTATAGTGGAAGTTGAACCTGTCATCACACGATGTAATTATAATGAAAGGCAGGTTAGGTGTCGGCCGGTTAATCTGTAGGGTTTTCGATTATGTGCAAGTGTTTCGATGGCTATGATCACAAAGCAAGTGATTGTGAAATAGAGGAATTGTGCACCTCCGGATCATTCCATAGTGGTTTGTGGTAATTGTGTGCTAGCAAATAGTAAAGTCACAGTGAACTAAAAAAGTGACTATTCTATATCAAGCAAAGTAACTGAAATTATGATCAGGTCATCAGCAACCCTGCCATAATAGCAGCAACCATATTATAAATATTTTATAAATATGTCTGAACGGCTTTTGAATCCAGGTGAACATCCAAATCATATTAAATTTCACAACATATGGTGTTTTATGTTCCAAGAAGCTCACACCGATTACAGAAGTCGATACTCGATGGGAGACTTAATGAATGCAACATTTTAAAATATATCATTGTCTTTGTTATTCAGCCCTTAACATATTTGATAAATTGCTCATTATTAGAGAGGATATTTCCGGCAGCTTTCAAGCAAGCAAGTGGTTGAGAAAGAAGATATATTAAAAATTATCGACCAGGGTCGATATTATCAACAATATCAAAAATAATTGAAAGGATTATGTTAGATAAATTAATATCACTTATATCTGGACAAAATATTTTAAGCCCACTTCAGCATCGATCCAGGAAAAATTTATCACGAAGACATCAACATTACAATTTTAAACTCAATTGTACAATAACCAATTATATATTTTGAGATTTAAGTAAAGCCTTTGATATGGTGAACCACCCATTATTAATATCTAAACTCTATGAGTATAGGATAAGGGGAAGTGTATTAAGATGGGTACAAACTCAATACGCATATATAAATAGACATGCATCGGACAATATACAAATTAAAAAAAAAGGAGTACCACTGGGGTCAGTGCCCGACCTGTTGCTTTTAATATTATTTATAAATGATCTGGCAAACTAGTAATATTTACGGATGACACCAGTTACATGTGCTTGCAAGAATTTAAATATTTATTATTACGAAATTCCCAAAACAGAAACTGTATTTATAAATTTTACTCCGAAAACTTGCAAAATAATCATTGATACTTATTAAAATTAAACAACACGTCCATTATACAGGAACCAAATATTAATTTCTTCGGTGTATGTTTACATAATACATTAAGCTGGAGTTCTCACATAGAAACATTATGCTCCAAACTTTTGTCTGTTTATTAAAAAAAATCATTTATTGACATTTTCATTTTCTTACATTTCATTCCTCTATACCCCCCACTTCGCCTGCGTCCCTTTCTCCTTTCGTCTCCTCCTGCCGCCGCTTTCTGTTTCCTTGATTCTTTCCTCCTCCTGTTGTTCCAATACCCTTCCAATACTCTTCCTACTTCTCCATTATTTTGTCTAACATCTCTGGTCCCCTTCCGTCTTCTCCCATTTTCCTTCTCCAGTCTTTTCCTGTCTTCTATCATTCTTCGTTCATTTTTATCTCTTTGCACTCTCCTACCCAAAGATCCCATTCATCCCATCCTTCTCCACAAAAAAATATACCACCTGTACCTTTCTGCCATCCAATATTTGTTAGCTTTCTCTTCAGTTCCGCACCTGAACCTTGCTATTGTCCTTTCTTTTCTTTTCTTTTTTATTATTATATGTACCGACACAAACAAATTGCAAATAGAAGTATAGTTATGGCTATTAGGCTCATTTTGTGTCTCGTTTATCTATGGGATTTTGTTCTGGAGAAGTTCGAGTGATAGTATAAGGGTTTTCGTTCACGAAAGAGGGCGCTTAGAATTATGGTTGGGGTATATAGGTATAATTCGTGCAGGCAACGGTTTGAAGATTTTAATATCCTTAATGTGTGCAACGTTTACATACTTCCTATTATATGTTAAAGCTAACAACAACATTTTCACACAAAATGAATTCTATCACAATACGTGAAAGCAAGAAGATTTCCATACTTGAACATAATCTTACAGTTTTTGGAACAACTTCTTATTACCGTTTTACAGTATAAATTAATACCTCGACCGCTAGAACCATTTTTCTGTTAAATAAAAATTGTCATGGTCTTCCACCAGCAGACAATTGTTTTGCATATTCTGAGCCGATATTCCTCCTCATTTTGGGCTTCCCATCCGCCATCGTAAACTTGAGCTAAAATACTCCAATAATCTTCAATGTGTAGTGAAAATGGCGGTTTTGATGTTTTTTGTTTGTATTTGGCAATAACAAGGACCTCTGCAATAATATCCATATAAAAATCATCAATTGATTTCCTTTCGGAGTTACTTGTGTTATCCATAATGATAACACCGTTGTTAGCAACGAACTTCGTTGTGAATGGCAGCTTACAGATTCTGGCTGTTGATTGGCTGTATATTTTGTGCTTTTCTTATTTTTCTGTGATAAAGCTCATTGATGTTCAGGATGTTCAATATTGGTGTGCCTATTTTTCGCTCTTCCTAGCTCTTGGCTCTTTCTGTGGTAAAAATATTCAACTTTTTAGAAGTTTTAAATGAGGAATATCTTGCTCACATTCAGGAAATTCTCGAAAAAGCGTATGATTTCGATGATAAACGTCCAAGTATATTATAGATATTCTAATTTTTAAGCCATATCAACATAAACGACTTAAAATGCAATCACCATCGGCCATCTGCAATGCACCTTCGGATATTTTCACCATTTGTAGATTCCTATTTCATTCGCTTTCTCTATACACCTTTCGATCATATCGACCATAAATACAATAAAAATCACAGAGCTAAACCCACTTCCCTGTCTAAATCGTTCCTTAGTTATCCACATCTGCCACTTTTTCATATTACACAGCTTTTGTTCTTTTATTATAATTTTTTAATGACCTTTAATATTTTCGCATTTATTTGTCTTCGTTGTAGTGATTCCCAAATGTTTCCTTTTTCATTTTTCAAAGACATTTTCTGCATTTGAATGCAACTGAGGCGATCTTTTACTGTGATCGTGAGATTCGTGAGTTTTACCTATGCGTTCTGGGTAAATTTTAATGTGTCTTCTGTTCTGTTCTTAATTTTCTCCCGTTTTGAAATTCGGTAGTATCACTACCGTTTCTTGATGAGCTGGTAATGCCTTCATATTCCATACCTTGTATATTATCTTCACGCGATAATTAATTAATATAATCTGTAAATTGTTTGCCCGAGTTGTATAGATGTGTACACACAACAAATACTCGTAAAATGGGCCAAAGCTTCTACTACCAACAGTGTTATATTTCATAATTTATAATTGGTTCATATGTTTCCACAACATCCGTACTAAAATATATAAAGCCGGCGCCTATGCACAGGTATTTGCTATACAACACCAACATTCACACTAATTATGTATAATTAACTTCACTGCGAACACTAATTTATTATTTAATCCACTTACAAGAGCCGGTAACACTGGTAACACGCCCCAGGTTATATAAGTTTAAAACAATGCAAAATAATAACGAAATTAATCACGTAGACTGTTGAATCGAGTGTGTACACAATCGTGGAAGTGTAGTTCTATTATGTACGTAATGGCTAATCTTTAGTTTCGAACATTGAGGTGATTTATACGCGAGATTCACCGGCAAATTCGTTAATTATATAATTACGTCATTGCATGAATTTCTCAGGTGGTATCGTTTGCAGCGAAATTGCGAAAGGAAAGCTATTGACTTGAAAATTAATCGTTCCACAACACTGAGATTTCACATATATCGGCAATTCGTCAATCTTTTCATCTCTAAACTGAATCCGGTACAATCGTACTGCTGCTGGGTTTATTGATATAACAATAAAAAAAAATTCCCGGAGAAATATCACACCAAATTATAGAATATTGTCCAGTCATCTTGTTTAATCATTTTTTCTACATTGCCTTCCATAAAAACCATAACGATATGAGATATATCATTCAACAAAAGTTTAATATTTTTTGTTAGATAATTTTGAAAGAATTGTTAGTAACCTAAGTCATATGCAAATAAACCAGTTCATGAGCGTATCTTTTCGGATGGTTCACAACTTGGTATTACTTTCAAAGTATCAATAAAAATTCTATGTAACATCGAACGTATATGTTAGTTCGTTTCAAGTAATCCCCTTTCCTTAATTATACAGGGTTTATGTTACAACACTGCCAATTGGACTTCATATGCTATTGAAATAAAGTTCTATTCGTTTCTATCATAACAGCGATTGATGGTACTGATACGTGGTATCCAAACCAAAAATACATTTGAGCTGAATAAATGAAATTTAAATATTTTCCTAGATACATTGCAACTGTGTTTTATTTACACATCTATAAATAATTTAACTACGAATTAAAAAGAATGTCGCGTCCATTTCGTCAATAAAAATTCCCTGCAACTGATTAGGAATATCAAGGTGGATATTATTTTTAAAAAACAATAACAGTAAACGCGTGCGTAATATGAATCGCGTTTTGTTTCTTTCAATACGGACATGCAACGTAGTTACATCAAAATTATTCTCACAATTTAATTGCCTCTAAATGTAGTAGTGCTTATTATTGTAATTGTCTGCTAGTAACAAATTATAAAAGAGTTTCACTCACAATGTTTGCATAAATAGAAACTTCGTTGCAGATGTTTTACATAAACTCGGTGTTTCGACGAGTACCTGCACTCTTCGTAGCATTTTCCTGATCGTTGGAAGCACTTACTTTTTTCTTCATTGGAAATGTATCACCTAATAGCGACAGTATATTTTCTTTTACCTTAGTGATGAAAACTACTAAATGTATTGTTTAGATATTTAGATAATTATTTACTTATTAAAAGTCAAGAGTTATTCGCAATAATTTCGTTTGTATTATTATGTATTAACTGGAAAAAGCAGGCAACATAGATGGAAACGCAATTCGATAGAAGTAGAAAAAAGGCGGACGAGGCATTAAAATAAGGAACAGGATAAGCTAGACTTAATATTAAATGTGATGAAGGATATGCAGACAGATCAAAAGAGAATAAAAAATGAAGCACATAAAATCAGGGTAGAATGGAAAGAGTTTAATTATGAATTAAATGCAATAAAGAAGGTAAACGAAATCATAAAAAAGAAAACGAAGAAATTAATAAGGAGACTATCGAGATAAAGAGAAAATTACCCACCATTAGAAATAATATTGAGTGTATGAAAAAGAAAAACTAAAAAATATGATGATTAAGTGATTATTTATGGACGCAAAGAACACTACACGAAGGAGTAAATAACTTCATAAAGAAGCAATTAATTAATTGACATCAAGTTAGCGTGCCGGATAGGAGAAAAATCCTGTTCGATAGAAGTTTAAAATGTAAACGATAAAGCAAAAGTTATGCAGAGTAAATAAAAACTGAAAGACCTGAAACATGACAGAGAATATTTATTGACAACGATCTAACAAGAAATAACGGGAAGAGTTAAAACAAATAACATGAAAGGCAGAAGAAGAGAAAGGAAAGGGCGAAGGTCTGCATATAGGTTATAATAAGGTGATGATGGGGTGGCTGTATAATAAAAATTATGAAAATCTGCAGAGAACAAAGATAAGCATAATCAGGACAGGGGAAATGCATACAGGCAAGGCTAATTAATAGGACAAAACAGTGGAAAGAGAAATGAACACACTCAAGAGAAAGGAAAAACGTAAATTAAAGAAAAGTAAATCATTTCATAAAGATACACAAACACTTAACACCAAAAATTGCTTAAACCAAATTGATATATTTCAATTTTACAAAAAGTATGGCTCAATATTTGAATTGAATTTAATTTATATTTTATCTCCGGATTCCTTTTAAATATTATAATTATTTATAAAATAAATCGCGTGGGCTTGTGTGGTGGATAATACAACTTAATTTAAAATTATAAAAAAGTTATAAAAATATATAAAATATAAAAATTCTCTTTACAACTGAGCTTTCCCATTTCTTTTAAGTGCCTTATAAATTGCACAAACCTTTTTCGTAAATACGCCACCACGTCAACGTATATATTTCAATATATGTTCGTCCTAGCTTTGAAAATTTTCCCGAAACATTTACAATATATCAAATTTAGAACCCACGAATATTTTCCTGAACCCACGCGATTCTATATTTATTACAATATTTAAGTACAGAACCTTTTGCCACATTCTGTACGCCAAATACTAATATCATATTTTGATAACTTATGTCCAAGCTAAACTGACGTTAATCATATAATTATTAACTGAAATTTCTCTTTCATAATATGCACATTTCGTTGAGTATGCAAGACTATTTACGTGTCAAATTTCTAAATTACATAATCGCTGCATAGCTCCCTGTCTGCATTTTATTATTTTCATACGTTTTCATATTAAAACTAAAACTCTTCTCTAGTCGCCAAAACTTCTTATATTCCGTTTAATTTCATAATCAGAAGAAGATATAACGGGGCATTTCTCATGCTGGCTGAAATTATGACACACTACAGTATCGACATAATAGCGATGCGAAGACAAAATAGCAAGGAAGCATAGTAGAAGTAGGAGACTATGAGCTCTGTTGTAACGGAGGCAGAGAATTGTGGCCACGGTTTTTGACTAGAAGAAGAATGGGAGATGAGATAGTGTTCAAAAGTACGATGTGGTTCAAAAGTAAATACTGAAAAATTGTCATCATTAGCATACACTGTCCAACAAAAGAGAAGAAACGGATAGAGATGAAAAACATGCCACATAGTAATGGTGGGGAAACTTAAATTATATCCAAGAAGTTATGGCACAGATGTTGATAATGATTATATATCATGATAATGATAATAAGAGCAAAAATAAAATATAGGAAACCCCCGTTACTGAACAATATTAAATGACAAAGAAGAAAAAGTATTCAGATGCAAAGCTGAAGCAGGAAAAAGTTATGAAATCCAAAATAATATTAATGATTTGGAATAAAGGATAATAAGAAATGTGGATAGAGTTTGAGAACATAATGGAAGGAGGGGCGCAAAATTGAAATGTGGAGAAAATCGATTGAAAAAATATGGTTTGATGAAGAATATGAAGAGAGTGATCAATGTGAATTCCACTGGCAGGAGAAAAAGGAAGAGAATCAAATGGAAAACTTGGAAAGAAGGTACACACCGTTCAAACCGCCCAAAATTCTGTCACGTTGAACAGTGTGCCTAACATTAAAAAAACTAAATCATGGCCTTCTATTATACCAAAACAATGTAAACGGTGTTTGTATGGCGAAAAAAGTATACAAACAAAACTCTATTCTGTCGGAACAAGAATGGACAATTAATAGAAGGAATATGTGAAAGGTTGTTTATAATTTTGAAATAATATCATTTGTATTATCAAGTATAATTAATTAACCGATGGGGGCATTCATTTACAAAATATCTTTTTTTGACGTTTACTTAGTTAATAATGTATTTAATAAATCTTAAGAATGGTTCTCAATAGCTTGATTAAATTATCGTTCATTAACCATTAGGGGAAGTTAATTTAAATTCGTTAAATTTTTGGTTGTTAAATATACAGAATTGCAGTAAAGATATTATTGTAATTATGGATCAATAGAACCACCCATAATGGTGTGGAATAATTTTATTAATATTTTGATGTATTTTTGAGTCAGAAAATGGAGTGTTTACATAATTTTACATATTTTTATCCTAACTAGGAATTGGGTACAATAATTTTATTGTCGTGCGTTACTAACCGATAGGGAAGTCAGTTACAAAATATATTGTTTTGGTATATAGTCAATTGTTTATTTATAAAAAATTACGATTTGCAATAATTTTATGTGCATTATTAACCGAAATGCGAAGTTATATATTACACTTCTGGACAAAATTAAGGGACCACTAGTAAAATTCAAAATAAATTTACAACAAAGTAGCTAAATTTAATGAAACGAATACATATATAAATTTAAGTGTGTTTACTTACAGTATAGTTGATTTAAGACCGACTAAAATTAACAAAATGTACTTTTATGGACTTGAAGAAAAAAAGGTAAAAATTAAACTAAAATACCAATGGTCTTCTGATGAACTAAAATCCTAATTTATAAAAAAATAAAATTTTTGTAGTGTGTATGCCCTCCTCTTGCAGCAATACTCGCTGTCAATCTTCTTGGCATGCTTGAGATTAAGTTTTGTATTTTTTCTTGAGGTATCTGCTCCCATTCTTGAACAAGCATGTTAGAGAGCTCATCAAGTGTTACTGGCGGTCTTAGTGCGTGTTTGATTTTTTTGCCCAATTGATCCCAGAGATGCTCAATAGGATTGAGATCAGGGCTTTTGGCAGGCCACTCCAAACATTGGATATTTGCTTCTCTAAACACGGCTGTGACAATGTTAGCTGTATGAGGTTTGGAATTGTCCTGCATAAAAATGAATCCATTGCCAAAATTTTCGGCAAATGGTTGAACATGGGGTACAATTATCTCGTCTCTATATCTTATTGCTGTTAGCGACCCATTTCGTACCAAAACCAATTCTGTACGACCATTAAACTGTATGCCACCCCAAACCATTATAGGACCCCCACCAAATTTGTCAACTTCTCTAATGGTACATGGTGCAGATCGCTCACCTGGTCTTCGCATGACAAGAACACGGCGGTCATTCTTGTTTAGCAGAAATATGGACTCGTCTGAAAACAAAACGGACTTCCACTGCTCCTCGTCCCAACCTTGGTGATTTCGACAATAGTTTAAGTGATTTCTTTTGTGCGTAGCTGTGAGAATTGGACCCGTAGCTGGTTTTCTAGCACACATTGACTTCTTTTAGCCTTCTTCTTACTGTTATGGTAGATATTTCTGTTCCAGTCGCCAATCGGAGATCATTTTTTAATTCACTAGATATTACAAAACGCTTCCTTACACTCTGAAGTTCAATAAAGCGATCCTCTCTGCGGGTTGTTTTTCTTTTAGCACCTTGCCCGGGTCTTCTTTTGAAACTACCAGTGTTTCTGAACCGTGCTGCGGCCCTCTGCACCACAGATTTGTTGGTATTTAGAATTGCAGCAACTTCTCTTTGTGAATATCCTTCACGCAGAAGAATAATAATTTGGGATACTTCTTCTCTACAATGGCCCCTAGGCATATTTAATTCACCTAATGCAAACAAATTCACCAATTCTCGCAAGGAAAAGCAAGGTTTATTAATTAAATGACTTAAAAACAATTTTCAACAATTAAGCCTTTTTTGTTGACTTTTCGTGTCCTAGCAAAGAATTCTTGCTATTGTTAATTGTTGCATGGCACACTATTTGAATTTTGTTTAAGAAACGTCAATTTATGACATGCAAAAAGTACATTAAAAATAACTTGTAAATTGGAAGAGTTATTTCAAGTTTATTTGGTGGTCTCTTAATTTTGTCCAGAAGCTTTTTTAGATTTTTATTTACTTTTTAGATAATACAATAAATACAATAAAGGCTTATAATATCGCGTGTTGTTAACACATAGAAGAAATTAAAAAATCCATTGTGATGCATTGAAATGCATTTAATTATTTTGTTATTAATAAGCTTGTTTGAATAATTTTATTTGCGTTACAATTCATTATTCATTATTATTTTTTTAGATATAGTAGTCAATTATTCTTTTTATTTATTATTTTCTGGACGTACTATTTCTATTCGTAAATGCTCCAAATATTCACATATACTCGCACATGCATTAGAATTTAGTGAACTAGATTTTACCGCAGTTTACTCCCACCGCGGGCAGGAAAACACATAACAGACTTGCAATTTTCAACAATTGCAAAACCTCTCTTTATGTGAGAATCGTGTTCTTACGACAGACCATCCAATTCGTCCGACAAATCTCGAAAATAATAAATGGGCGATTTGCGCAATTCACAACATTACTAAATTGATAATGTGTGCATTCATTCATTTGATTCGCATGCAATTTGGTATTTCACACAAGTTGCATGGGCAATTTCCAATTATTGAAACTCACAGGATTATTTCGTTCATCTTTTTGTAATTAAATTCAGCTATTGCGACAAATGGTCTGAAAAGGTTTTGTAACGACGACGATGTATCGTTTTACTGATGTACAAATATTTGTGACGTGAAATCGTATTCTCAAAACACGTTGTTAAGTATCAAATTGAAAGCCGTACCGTAAAATTAGTTACGAATTGATTATAAAATACGATTATTCCGATTAAATTTAAAATCATGAAAAGATTTTGTGAAGAATTATTAGAAGCACAAAAGTATACGCAGATTCAAAGGAAAAAGTTGCGTAGTGCACAAAGAAATTCAAGTAAGACTTCAAATAATTACGGGGCAGAAGCAAAACAAATTTGATGATAAGGGTTCGATGGGCACATTTATAAAATGTTAAGATAAACCAAAAATGTAACATTAATTACGTTTCGCTTGTAGGCTATTAATTAAAATTAATTAAAGATGAGTTGTAATGTTATGACGGAGTAGGTTAAAAACAATTTAATATTAATTTTAAAATCGTGGTATAAACCCTGCAAAATCTATTTAAAATAATTTTAAATCGTTCGCACTTAATATAAAAACTCACGATCACGAATTTATTTTTTTCTTAATTTTCGGTTAATCAGTAGATAGATGTATTCTGAGAAGTGTCCTGTAAAGCTACAGTAAGACTGTAGGACAGATACAGTACATTTACTAGAGTTGAAATTAGGTAACTGTAATGCAACTGGACTGTGACCGCACTGTAATTGCATTATCCCTTTATGGATATATAACTGTACTGTACTCTACTATACTGTACTGTAATTGTACTATGATCGTATAGAATTGTTCACATCAGTTTCATAATTGTCCATCTTCGTGTCAACTTTTCGAAATGTGAAGCCCTTGAAACAGTGTGATAGTTTACATTGTTAGTTACATTGTACAAAAATACTAGAATAAATGTCGCATGGAATAAACAAGTAATTAAATTTATATCATGCAAGTTATGTCAAAAATGTATCTAATATCCAGTCAAAACGGAGTTGGCAGGTATATTTTTTTTAACAACCCAACCCAACCTAACCTAACTCAACCCAACCCAATGTACAGCTGATATTGTATCATGGACAGTAAGGCAATTTGCAAAGGAAACATTACTTTAAAACCAACGAATATGGCTACTAGTGCTACAACCCCTTCATGTAACTGCAAGCATGTCTATAACTAGAAAAAATATTTGCACATTGGTTGCAACTGACCAACAATTATTATTCACCTTACGCTCAATGTATCCATTTTTTGTATTTTTGGAACATAGCAGTTTATGATGTAATTTTTCGTTTTTGTTGGACAATTCTGCCAATTTTGAAACAGGAATTTTCTTTCTGATAAATTCAGATGAATTTTTTTTCAGATAAATTATTTTGCATAATTTTTGATATTTTTGCATTTTCCCAAATCTTCCCAACGTTTAAAATTAATTAAAAATTATGAAAATAATGTTGTCTTGCATTTTTTAGCAATTATTTCACAAATGCTCTCAGTAATGTCTGAGAAACAAACGAAAAACATATCAAACTTGCAAGTAAATTGCGTAACATATTTTTGTGTTTTTCATAATTGTAAATCTTAAAATTTGTTGAAATTTCGCTTATGTTAAATTTTTCAGTATTTTTGTCATTTTTAATTTTGGAATTTTATTACATATGGGACGATATTGGATTGCAGAATATTTTTCCATTTGCCCCTATCAAAAAAATTCTTCTTTCAGCTTATGTTGGTATGTTGACGATGTTAAACGTTGTGAATCGAAACAAGAGAAGGTGATTTGACTACTAAATAACATACCCCATGTTTGGCGCCGTATGTTATGATGTGGCTCAGATCAAATCAAATTATAAAACAAATTATCTGCCCAATATTATTTATTATAAAAATGATTTGAATAAATTTATAAATGTTTGCAAATATTTGTATACCAAGAACTTTATCGCTATTTCCAATTTACTTGATACTTAAAATAAAATGTTTACAATTAGGCACGTAAACGTTAAAGTCAAATTGTCAATAGTCAATCCGTTACCATACTTTATATTAAATAGACTCCAAATGTATATTTTTAGTTTATAGTACAAACTAATAATATAATAGGAAGCTGCGGCCCATGTTATGGTCTGTCTCAGATTCAAATTACAAAATAACCAATAAGTGGTTCACAAGCTTCAAGAATAAATTCAATATATGACCTTAATTAAACTTAATAAAACAGGATATTTACAAATTATTTACGGAAAAGGTTTGTATAGAAAACTTTTTTATTAAACTAAAGCCAAACTGTCTAATAGTCAATCCGTTATGATATTTTATATTAAATTGACTCCGAGCAACCGAACTCAACTGAAACTGTTTTGTTTTAGACAATTTTTGCATTTTCTGTCATATTTGGTAGTTTATAACAAATTGTCGACATTTTTAACATAGCAATTTTCGAAAATATTTGTATTTTGTTGACAAAGAGTCAATATTAACCCCATCTAGTTGTCAATACCTGAACAATCGTTTAGATTAGATTTGTGACGTTTAGATGGCGTTAATACTCACACACAAACTTTTGATCACATGCTTGTACGCCGTGATATCACTGTTATCACCTGATACATTCGCTGAAATATATATTGTATTTTATTCTTCTTGTTTTTGTTTAAATTTGATATTAAAAAAACATGACGTTTCAATTTTTTACAATTGTCACATTTTAGTAATTGTTTTATGGTTTTCAAATATTTCAAATTTGCATTTTTTTTTAATTTTTAAAATATTGTCATTTGCCATTTTAGGCATTCTAGACTCTCGAATTGTGTTGAATTGTTTGAGTTGAGTTAAATTTTACTCAACGCAAATGGAATGCTTCACCAATTTCACATTGTTGAAATATTTGTTACGAACAATTTTACAAGGTGGGCATTTTTCTCATATTCGACTTTTTTGGGAGAAATATCAACAATTTTTATAATGTTGATATTTGTCATTCGTTTAATACTTTAGCCAATTTTGGCCCTGACATTTTCTGAACTTTATTCATACAGTATGGTAAACCGAATCCAATCCTTTTTGCAATTTGGAATTTTTTAGTTTCGTCGATGTTGGTTATGTTTACACATTTGTGAATTTTGCTATTAACGAAATATAAAAATTGGTAAACAGTAAAGAGAAAATTACAAAAATACCATTATAACTTTAAATAAAGCTGATAAATGCGAAAAGTAAAAAAAAAACGATTAAATGATTAAAAAGGAAATGCCACAATTTTAAAAATGATCAAAAAATGAACAATCGACTCTTAATTGCAAAATGAATTTAGTTGGGATGGACTTGGCTGGGCTGGGCTGGGTTGGGTTGGCTTGGGTTTTGCTGGGCTGGGCTGAGCTGGGCTGGGCTGGGTTGAGTTGGGTTGTGTTGGGGTGCATTGGGTTGGGTTGGGTTGTAAGTAAGTGCACTTTGCTGTACAGTAACTGGTTGGGTTGCGTTGTAAGTAAGTGCTGTAGCTGTAGCTGTCATATAATGTAAATGTACAGTAATTGTACTGGCTTTTATTTACTGTATCTGTGAAAGAGAAATTCTGTGCTTTGGTTAGTTAAGGTGTCCTGTAAGTTCTATTAAGAGCTGGCAAAGATCGTCTTCTGTTCAGTTGTGATGTCAGGTCTGTGCCTCTGGACTGCCATTTTTAATAAAACGAAGTAATGCGAAAGGATACAATTTATTAATCTAGATCTACTTTATCTGGAGTCGGTGTTGATTTGCTATGCGACCGTTGATTGCACAACACCGACCTATAGCGTCATAACCTCATCGTTGACTTTAATTTCACTTTGGTCACACTACTGTTTAATATGCGTTACTCTGCTCTTGACAATGATTAGCAAGAACATATATAATTATAATGCTTCTAGCGATATGTGTGTTTGATGTGTGTAATGTGAGTGCTATAATTCTTTTTTAATGGTTTGTGCAATCTAGAGCGTGTGCTAGTTACGTATACCACAAGATCACCCATAAAATATCAAAGGATTGTAATCCAGTATTGTCGTAGCATATTTATTGCCAACAATAAACATGCTGCATCGAAACATATGCCATCGTCATTTCCAAATAATTTACGTGTCCCACAATTAACCTGACATAACATGAAAATATTTTTGAGCATTTTTACCTAATTCACACTCAACCGCAACGTTTCACAAGAACAAAGTCAGAGCTTTTTATTGACTTATACATCGAAATGAAGATTACTATGAAAAACAATGTGCTGAATTTACTTACAAGCTAAGGAACTACGCGTGTGTATAACGTTTGCCCATTGTGACTATTGTTAGACATATTTAAATTAAAATTATTTGAAATTAAAGATCATTGGTAATTTTACTAAAAGCTCTTTTACTTATTATTGTGAACGATTGTCTCAATATATAACATACAAAAATTAAAATAATCAATTCAACACCATATTTACTCAAAGAATTTATCAGGTCTAAATAATAGTAAGAGTGTCAAGTTCATTACGTTGTAATTTGCATTTGAATCGTCCCATGGCAATATTTATTTTCGTCATAGCTTACGTTATCTTTAGCGGCTACCTAAGCCATACTCATTAAATACACCATAAACGCATAATCCATTCAGGCATTTAATTTCATTTCCTCTGGCACTACAACTTCCAAGTATTGTATGTTAATTTTAATAAATTGGCGATAAATTATTTAATTATATCACACAAGAGCTGTACATGTAACACACGATTGTTTCATATTAAATACGCAACTTATTCGAAAAACGATTACATCGAAAATGGCGAATTCGTACCGTACAAGGTACTTCGCTTCGTGGGAGTAGCGCCGCAGTAAAAGTACTCCATTTAGATAAAGACAATAGATTACCAAATCTGAACGCCGCGTATATAAAACAAATTAATTTTGCACACCGCAGTACAAGTAGCATCTCGCAGTGCAACGCTTCAGTGATTTGTGTGCTTTTTGGAAACGCTCAGGATTATTCAAAATGTTTGCTAAGGTAAGAGGTGTTCATTTTATAAATGTATGTAAAGTTTTTACATTGAATAACTTGATCTTATTATTATAATATAAGAAATCTAATAATTAATCAAAAAATAATCAATAAAACGTTTAAAAAATTATGTAAATAATTTGATTTAATGTGGTGATTCTGATATTTTTATGTAAATATAAGTTCCTTTATTAAAAATGTAAATTATGAGAGTTTCTTCATGACCACCAAATTATCGGACCACCACAAGCACAAGGGAATTTTATTTCCAACGCCTTTTAGCATGTGCTGACGTTGCTAAAGTAAAACTGGTCTGTGCACGATCATCAGACCACCACCAAAATTTTCTGGCTGGTGCTTTTGACTTTCAATCATTGTATTTGCGGTCTGATTATTGTAATTCTATACCTCATCGGGTTTCTGCACAAGAAGACAAACATTTCACTGTGATTTATTTCCCAAATACAAAAAAAATTACAAAATATAAATTGAATAATAATTTTTGTTTAGTTTGAATTTCGTATATGGACGAAACGTACAACGTATTCGTACAACGAATGTGGATACTTTACAACTATTATAAATCTTTAATTAAATAAATTAAATTAATTACTTCTACTTAACTACTTCAGATATCGATCGTAGCCATGATAACTTTTTCGGTCGTTAATGGCGAACCTATTCCGCAATACGGTGTTCCATTCAACAATGGTGGTAACAATATACAATCCAACAACTATGACAGGTCTTATGACAATGGCAATGGTAATGGAAATGGAAATGGAAATGATCATAGCCACGACCATGCAGAGGTAACTATTACAATTAATTATGTAAAGCTTATATAAATGATATTTTGTATCTTATTTATTTTCTTCGCCTAAATCTAACAAAAATTAAGAATTAGGAACGAATTGTTTTAAATTATACTTTCCACGCTTAAATTATCTCGATTGTTTGATCGCTTTATTCAAAATTTTGATGCATTTCTGATTCAACATTTTTGTAGGAGGTTCCTATAAAGCAATACTAAATTTTTCAAATAATATTTGTATAATTTCAAGCAAAAATTAATTCTCGTTACATTTTAGCCAAAAGCCTATGAATTCGGTTACCAAGTGAAGGACGATTACTCAGGCAACAACTACAATAGGCAAGAGAAAAGCGACGGGAATCAAGTCACCGGCGAATACAGGGTTCAACTTCCTGATGGCAGGATGCAAATAGTCACATATTATGCAGACTGGCAAACGGGATACCACGCCGACGTCAGGTACGAAGGGGAAGCCCAATTTCCTGATCAATACAATAATAACAACGGATATAACCAATACAACAACGGAGGCCAACGAGACAATCAATACAACAACGGAGGCCAACGAGACAATCAATACAACAACGGGGGCCAGCAAGACAACCAATATAACGACAATCAAAATTATAACGGGTATAACTACAACGCGCCTGCTACCAGTCAAGAAACGATTAAGGGACTGTCGAACCCAAATAATTACAATCAAAATAATAAATATGATTCTGGATACAATTTCAATGCTATTAACGATGGCCTTAATTTCGGAAGCAATTACGATAATTACAGGAGTAAAAACAATATGCCTTCTGTCGTATATGGTGCACAATAAATAGATAAGTAACTACATGTTCATAGATAAATTGGAATTTTAAGGCAGTTAATAATTTATTTCCGAATTATGGATCATATAGGCAAACATTTTTGTTGCATTATCATTAACTCTTTTGAAATATGTTTCGACAATGTTTGAAACGACTCAATCAATTTTCTGTCAATTTGTACACTTATTTACATATTTTTCAGAAAACTTAGTGTGAGTTAATGACTTGTTAATTTGTATATTGTGTTATACAATGCGCAGGTCGTATAGTTGCGAAACAATATTTTGTTTTTGAATTAGTATGTGTATCGTTTCATTCATTCGTCGCACATAAAAATATAACAATGACTTCGACTGAAAGAATTATGTTAGTACACTTTCCCACAGTTTCTTACGATTTCTCGTAGACACATAACGGGGACCATTATTTTATAAAAGTGAAGCTCGTAAAACGCTTTTTATTAAGTATTATTAGACTGTAATTTATAATAATTGTATTTTTGTATGTAAAATAAAATGAATAAAAAATTTAAATATAGAAATTGATAATTAATTAGCACATTCTGGAAAAGTTATGCCGTTCTTCATTTCCTCTTAAGTCCAGAAATTGAGAAAATCCCATCTCGCACATATAAGAGAAGGCAAATAGTAATAACACCTTTAGAGCTGAATCAGACAGTTCTGCATATTCATTTTGACCATTAAGCCAAAAATTACTCAATTCAAGCTCTTTGGAAATAAATTTTAATTCTCTATCAGATGATAATTCGGTTAGTTTTCGATTAAATGAAATGATGCAAAATTGTTGCAAAATTAATCTCCTTTGCCAAAAATTGGAAAAAATCGTATATAGTCTAAAATTAATAATTAAAAAATATCGTAATTCGTTTCTTTGATTCCAGCAGTTTCAGTGTACAGTGCGCCTAGAATAAACGCACAATTAATTTTATTAACCTTTACAGCGGGAATAGATACTACGAATGAAGACGGCCCATTAGAATATTAAAAAACTTCGTTCGCTTGAATAAAAAAACCCAACTTGTTAAGGATAGATGCTATAAAAGGAATTGTTGCATTTACGCTCCTGGATTATTCCTCACTGCTGCCAAGCGTCAACTTGACGAATACGAAGGTCACCATTGTTTTTAGTTTGGTAGGGTTGGGCTGGGCTGGACAACCCATTGTGTCACACCATTGTTTTAGTTGGGTTGGGCTGGGCTGGACTATGATGAAGAGTTTAGGGTCTGCCCACTGAGCAAGCTTAGTTCATCTGGCTGAGTTCTTATTGGGTTAGGTCTGCAAAGTCTCATTTATGGCACTCAAACTGGAAATTGTGGAAATTGTTACGGTGGTGTTTTTGACTTCCACTTACGACTCATTCCGTTTCAACGGGAAATGCCATAAACTTACAAAACTGGCAACATCCTACGACACCTATTGCCTTTAGTTTGAGACCATACATCACATAACTACCCATATTTTCACCCTAACGAGAAATGAGTGTCATTTTGTCTCCAACTCGCAGAGACCTTTCACTTGACACCGAACAACAATTTCCGCTTTAATTGCCTTCTATTTGCATTTGGCGCCCAAGTTCGTAAACGACCCTTGACGTTGCAACAATAGTTTGAAACAAAGTCAAATGAAAACCTCCTAAAACCCAACCCAAGCCAGAAGTTCTGATAGTTTCTTGTAAAAAGTTTTTATCGAACGGCTGGGTTGGATACGTAAGTTGCTTTTTGTTGAACTCGCACCATCGTATACATTTAATGTTAGCTTTTTCATTGTGGATATATTCTTAAGTCGATAATCTAATTCTTTTTTGCGCACTTCAAGGAAACCGTAGTGCCGATGATCTGCAATGGCCCAGAGTGATTCCAAACATGGAAAGTCCGTATGTGTGCAAAATGCAATCCGGTATTGGCATCGGATTCAGGTTACGTACCTTGCAGAGGCTGTGACGGTAATTACCATTACGATTGTTCAATCAGTGCTGCGTCGCATGAAAGCAAGGGGCGATCAGACAAAGCAAAATGGAGATGTGAGCACTGCAGAAATGTAAGGAAAGTGCAGGAGGATGATTTAAAGGAGCGAAAAAGAGGTCAAATGGAAATGGATATAAGCGAAATGAAAAAAATGATGTCAAATATCGCGGAACAGATAAAGGACAATACAAGAAGCCAGCAATTCGTTGCGGAGCAATACGAAGACATTAAAAGAGGCTTTGATTTTACTTTGTAAAGGCTTTGATTTTACCATTGGCCCACAAATATATTTAATTGTTCACCTATGAAGACATAATTTCAACTATTTCAAAAAATAACAGTTGAGGACGCTAACTTATATATCTTCATCATTGTTATTTAAAACACAAACACCTCATCTTTAAGTGCAAATTGTATCTCAATTCGTACTCTACTCCTTGAAAGCTGCTGATGTGCAATGCCCCTTTCTTTGCATACATTCGAAAAAATCCTTCAGTTCAGAGGATGCGCCTTTATAAAATTTATTATTTTAACTTCAAATCAATTCCTGTGGTGAATTACTCCATTTTGTTCTTTATATTTTATTGCCCGTCTTTGCATTTTGCACTATCTTCTTTACTTTTATCTTACTTTATTTTCCGACTTTCTTTCAGATTTCCCTCTCTTGAGAACGCTGTCCATCTCTACCCTTTTCACGTACCTATACCACTGCTCTTCTCCTCAATATAGTTATTACTTCACATTTCATGAACACCCTGTACTCCCATTCGCATATACTCTTCAATCCATACATCTTCTGTATATTTACACGTCAGGTCCATGATCTCCGGTGCATATACAACTAGCGATCAATTGCCGTCTAATATAATCTTAATTTCTTATTCCTACATTGATTTGTCATAACTGACCTATTGCTGTAGGATACTGCGTATCCTTCGCTTATTTTCGCGGTGCCAAGCTCGTTCCTATTATTAATTCGTTCGTAGATAATTGAAGCCCTGGATCATTTCAAATTCGAAGCTTTCTGGTTTTATTTACCTTACCTTTCTGTTCGTTTTCCCTGCCTGCTACTATGTAATTTGTTTCTCCCTGATTTATTTCCAATTGCCATCAATGCATCCCTCAAACTCTATTACATTTTGCTATAATTATAAGGTCTTTCGCATACCTTACAAAATTTAATTTGGTACCAAACATAAGATCAATAACCCAAACAACGAAACCGGAAACACCATCTGAAAGTAAATGTAAATACACAAGCAATTATTTCAAGTTTACGTGCATAGTACATACAATTTTCTATATAGGAAAGCTTAACATTTGGCTAATTTGTATCTTTAAATTTAACTTGCACGTTATGAATGGTAGATGACTTTGAAACGCTAGACGGAGAAGAAGGTTGTGGTGCTATTGAATTGATGTGCTCGTCGAAAATTGTGGTTCCGGACTGTTTTTATCCAATTATTTATTAGCAATGTTTATTTTAGCACCAAACGAATCTTCAATATTATTATTCGGCGACAGTGCTACTTTTGCAGCACCAGCTTAAATTTATCTTCTTCTGAAGCAATGACCCGTGTAATCTTAGGGATACAAAAATTTTAAATATTTTGCTATTTTTGAGGGCATACTTCCAAACGAATGAAGGCCCACTGGTTGTCTTGTACATTTGTTTTCTTAATAAAATAAAAAAAATTAATAATCGCTGTGTTTGGTCTTAGCACGCAGCAAGTACGAGGTTTTTGTGTTAGGAATAGCTATGACTACAACGTTTCCTCTATCAATAACACCTTGCGTTTTGTGTAGGTATATTCTTTAATTAGTTGTGATAAAAAAATAATTTTACTTACTTTTATCATGAGGTAATCTTCATTTTGAGTTTCATTTAAATTTTATTCTGAATTAGCCATCTCCATATTTGCGCTCTAAAATCTTCAAAGTAATCTACCAATACATATTCATTATATGTAGATACTCCATTATCAGCACACCATTTTTTTAAAATAATTCATAATTTTTCCAATTGCATAACTTTTCTGGGACTAAATTTTAAATTGCACCTTCTGCCACTTTTTGAGTATGTGTATTTTTCAACAAATTTAATTGCATTTTCCTCTCAAAAGTTTTATAAAATAATTTTAAATTCAAATCATTACACCGTGGAGGAAGTACTGCAAATGGAAGAAAAAGAAATTGCCTAGGGAATATTTTAATTAAAATAATGTTTTGTGCATCACAGGACAAGAAACTCTGTTGTAACTGTTCGTATTTTGGGGTCCTGGGGTTCGTCTCTGACGAATTAGACATAGTGTAGTCATAGAATATTTACTACTCTTACTTTATTAAGAAATAGTAAATATTACAGAAACATAAAAGAAGATCTGGACATCATGCATATAAGATGTCATCTTCATTAATAGTTTTAAATATACTTGCTGTTTGCCTTTTTCAAAAGCACCTCAGTTTTGAGATTACCCATTGTTTTCGCGCGTTGCTTAGTGTGGTATTTAGATCAGTTAAAGTAGCGGAATTTCTTTTACTTGTTGCAAGTGAGCCTATACTATAGAAGTATTACTAGAAATATCTTGTGCCGCACATATAATTTAATTTGTCGTTCGCTTCTTGATCTTCATAGTTTTTAGATCTTGCACTACACTTTCCAGCCATCTCTTTCATAATTTTTTCCTTTTTTCAATTGGGGTTGTGCACCATTTTTGGTAATCTATTTCCGACCATTGCCTTATCCACCTTAGTCGTTGGGTTTTCATGACGGATGATATATATTATATGCTTCTCTGTACATAATGACTAGTTCCTCATTTATTCATCTTCGCCAGCCGTCTTCGGTGTTTATACCGCCATCTCTTTTCTTTAGTGGCCATGCCACACAGTCATATGTAACGGTTCGTTTTATAAATTCTTCATTCTTGGCGTATTCTTCCATTTCATTAGTCTTTTCAGCATTCTGTATGTCTTATTACTTTCCGCAATTCTGAATTTTATTTCCTCGTATCCTTTTTCGAGTATCATGACTATTTTAACTTGCCCAACTCATATTCCCTTGCATCGTTCGTAGTTATTTGAAAATGTTCGTCTGCTGATTGTTCTCTTTCGCCCATGATTTTCTTTTTTGTTGGTTTATTTCAAGAAAATGTTTGTTTCTTTTCAATTTTTTGGTACCATTGGTGCTCGGTATTGTATATTGTCCCTTCCATTTTTAATTTATCGCTTCTAAATATGCTCTCCAAAACTAGGTTAAAGAGTGTAGGACAGACTACATTGCCTCAGGCCATTTCCCACCTCTAATTCTGTTGATTAGCCAATCTATAGCACTTTATTTTGTGTTTTATTCGGCTTCGTAGTTGTTATCGTCATAAGTTTTTCGGGTATTTGTTGTCTTCTCATTGTTTTGTACATTTGTTCTCTATTTACTCTATCATAGGCTTGTTTGAAATTAATAAATGGCACCTACAAATCTAACTTGTATTCGTAGCAGATTGTTTTTTATTCTATGAGAGTGGAAATGTGAATGACCTGTTTTCCTGAAACCTGCCTGATATTTCTCCAGGATAGCTTCTGTAGAATTGTGTAATTTTCCTTAATAAGTTTTGCCAGTACTTTATAATTTGCGTCCAGTAATGCAATACCTCTAGTTTCACATAAAGATTTGTCACTTATTTATGCATAGGGCATGTCATCGCGGTTGTCCATTCTTCGTGCATTGTTCTTTCTCCCAAACTAGATTTACAAGCTCATATATTCGTTCAGTTAAGTGGACTCCTCCAGATTTAATCATTTCTGCTGATAACTCGTCTTCAATAAGACTCCTTCCTGTTTTTTGGAAATAGCTATTTCTGCTATGGTAACTTTTCAGTCTTTTTTATTTCTTGGTAAAACACTAGGATTTCCTTATTCTAATAAATTTTTCTTCAATGATAATTTTTGTTTGTTTCAATGGAGCCTTCTGTCTTTTCCACCACTTTAAAAAAAGTAATATCTTCTGTATCTACAATATCTAGCCCTAATTCTTTTGTTTCTTGTAAGCCTAGCGCAAAAATGTCCCTTACACTCCAGATGATTAAAAATTACTAGGGGGGGAGGTCGCCAATTATTGTCCTTAGCATAGAAGCACACATCTGAGAAGAACGAAATAACTTTTTTACACACAATTCTTCCTGCAAACGCTTCCAACTGAAAATGCCATATGTCTCCGCTATGAATCTGACGGTAATTCTTCTATCAATTATAAAATTAATATTTTCCTTGGTAACCACAGCTTGTGCTGGTGCTGCACATCGTTTACAGGACTCACTCTCCAGTTTGAAATCTCGTTGCCATTTTTTAATTACCTGGCATGAAGGCGCAGAATCACCCACTTCAGTCATGTTATTATGAAGGGGTAGTTTATAACAGCTTTTGTTCCAATTTTATCAATTTTGATAAAATTACAAATCAACTGAACTAATATTTTGAATAAATGAAAAGGTAGAGAGAAGCAATTTGACATACACTAACGTCAATAAATAACACTTTGGTTGAAAACAGATTTTCATTTGGCAGTCAATTCCTGTTATGCTAGGGAGAATAAATTATAAAGTGCCCTCGTATTATTTTGCTTGACTTGATTAATTGTTGATGAGTTTTGAGTATATTACCCTGCGTCATTTGGCCGCCTATTCTCTCTGATCTACATTGTTTAGTTTTTTGTCTGGCCAACCTCTTCCCTATGGACCAGTTTCTTTATTATTAGATCCACAACAAGTTTGACAACATTTTTTTCATATCTATCTTTTCACATTACCTTTCTCTTCTTTGGCTTGGTCCCTTATTGTGCTTGTATGCTGCGTTCTTCTTTACCTAGGTCATTCTCTATTTAGATGTTGGTATCGCAAAACTAGTCAACTGTGTGTCTTGTCTTCAATAATTGATAACTATTCCAAAAGGATGTACTCTGACCTAGTAGATGGATACACCTATTTTTCCCGTTAAGTCGTATGTATAGTATTCTTATCTTGTTGAACGTTTCCTCGCTTCACTTTTGATAAGTTTTACATCTCTTTGCGTTGACATTTTATTTCTTAAATCTTCCAAAATACCATTCTGCTTATTACTATCATTTCCGGATGATCAATATCATGTTTTCTCATTATGAGTATTTTAATGTCCACTCTCGATATACTTCTCTTCTCCACTGATGTCTCTGCCGTGTGGAATGGTGTGCGTTTATTTTATTGTACATTTAATACCAGATTATTTTCTCGTACCAGAAGTTCATTTTATATAAATATTGAGGATCATATTTAGGACATAACGACATTTCATAATATTAAACAACATCCCACAAAATTACATTTATTTTATACAAAAAATAAAAAAAATGGTTACAAAAACATTACATTACGGTTTAATTCAACATCTCCGAATAAATTATATTCTACATTTAATTGAAAGTAACACTAATTTCTTTTACACAAATGTACAATTTATTACCTACTTCAATTGACGTTCAATTGAACTAAATTAGTTTACACGTTTAGCTCCAAATTCAATGCTGTGGTTAAACTAGAGAGACCAACAGTGTGTTTAATTTGTCTGTTGGAACTTTTCAAACATTCTACAGGCTTTTTCCTTAATATTTATAACCACCTTGTGTATTACTTGGGAACTTCGTTTGCGTTGGAACCTGGGTCGAAGGATAACCAGTAGCTCCCGGTGCGGGGTATGGCCCAGTAGGTCCAGGTTTGAACGATTGGTAGTTCATTTGTCCTTCGTAGCTTATCTATGAACGAACAAATGATTAATTTATGAAATATTTATGATTATTTTACTTCATTTGATCGATATAATAATTTCTGAGATTAGCCGCCATATCAATCAAAGGTACAACTTTGAATATTAACTACAATAACGGACTACAGATTTTTTTAATAAAAATATTTTAAAACTTAATTAGAAATTAAGTTAATGAGGTTAATCGAATTAAGGGAACGCAAGTTAAATCAGTTTATGGTAGACTCAGTTACGGCGAACAACTTGTATCGTGTCAGCACACAGCGGGTGTCTTGATGTTGTGATAGCCTCACACAAGGACTATTAATTTGTCAACGAGATTGCAAAATAAAGAGAGGATGTCATGAAATGATATATACAACTTCGGAAAGCAAAAACTATCTTCTAGTATGCACATATTACTACGGACGTAATGAACGTAAATAGAGAGATAATATATGCGCTAAACAATAAATCGAATCTAGAAATGAAATAAATGTAATAAAGGAAATTCTGGTTCTAAACTAAACAATAGGCATATTATGTTTAAAGGAATAATTCGTAATTATGAGTTGCAATATAACATAACCTTCTTAAAACAAAGTTGACAAAAATACATTCATCCGTGGAAATTGCAGCAGCAATTTAATTGAAATATATACAGCAAGAACTAAAGAAGATTAATGAATGAATTTATAGCCAAATAGCGTTTCAATGAAATGTGGGAGTTTTGGTGCCAAGTGAAAATAAAACACTGCAGCGGAATCATACGACGGCAAATGACTATTCAGGTAAATCGGGGTAAATTTTGATGATTTTCATATATCATATATGTCCAATATATTTCTGAGATGGAACTGTGGAAATATTTTACCAAATATTATTTATCTACATTATAACCCTAACACTAAAAAAATAATGGTTTAACGGTCCCTTAATGAGCATTAATGCACAGCAATAAAAGGCTTCCAACACATAACCTGCCCAATTAGAAACTTCATAAATAATTTAATAAATTTTCACTTGCAATAGAAGTAAAAATTTCCCTTCCACCTACTACTATTATTTCTAAGTTTTAACTACTGTTATTAATTACATCTCAATAGGTGAAGATATTAGACGCATTGAGGAATAGTACTCATAGCCCACGTGGTAAACACACACAAGATACAATACATTGTCGACACTGTGGGTTTTGTAATGTAGACGTAATTATTCTAAATGCCATACATCTCTAAAATGAAGCGGTTCATTTATTAAAAATATTTACGAGTTACGCAACCACGTTGCCGGTCGAGGTTGCTGGGTCAAGGAATTTGTGGACAGTTGCAGTGGTTATGATTAACTGAAGTACGACGTGTCGTGGACGACTTCGTTGACGAGAACGAGCGCGTACAGTTATGATAAATCTTCCGCATTTAATTGACAATATATTTATTATAATAATTTTTCTGGCATCAAGAATTTATCTCAAGATTAATAGATACGATTTATTATACAAGAAAATGTCAGAAAAACTAGCTACAGGCGTTGCAAATGTATTCAATTAAATAAGCAATTTGTCAGGTTTATTTTTATAGAGAGCATGTATTCTAATGGACGACGCTAATGGTCTTTATTAAATGGCAATGAATGTTTTAAATAATAAATATTAATAAAAATGATTTTAAAAAATGAGAAATAAAATTGTTAACAGTTAATCAATGAGGAAGGTAGACACGGTAAACCAAAGCTGAGAAATATTGTTGCAGAGGAGATGACTACTTACTACAACATAAATGCAGAGGTCTTTTCGACCAGCTAAGCTAGTACTATAATGACTTGCATTTACTCCGCAACAAAGACCGCTTTTTTAAAGTAAAATTCATCGAATGTGTTAAAGTGATGACAGCTCTTTCACCCTGTATGGGCTCATTAGACCACCACAAATACATTCGCTGATGTTACATCAAGTAATGCAGACATGTGCCAATGACTGTGGACTAAATGCAAGTCAATACCTGTGCGTGATATCCACTTTGCCAATCAGCTGTATACTTGACAACTTGCGTCCTACCATCTGGCAGTTGCACTCTATATTCCCCTTTCGTGATGTCTCCATCACTGATCGCATTGTGCGAAAATTCGTTCCCATAGTCTGGTTCTCTTACGGCGTACGTAAAATCGAACGGCATCCCTGGTTCGTGGTGGTGATGATGATCATGCTTGTGGTCGGGCTTGTAAGAGCAAATTAAAACTGTAAAGTTACATCACTGTAGGTGTAAAAATGTATAACTATTTACCGATGGCGGGCTCGGAGGTCGCGTCGGTGGTGATGGCTTGAAAGGTGGGGGCTTCCCGGTTCTTGGCGGTTGCCCAGTATACGGTGGTGGAGTCGATCCAGGTGGACCGTGCGTAGCTGGTGGACCGATTGGTGGGCCGTAACTAGGTGCGGGCGGTCCATAGGTCGGCCGGGGAGGTTGGGTTTGCGGGGGCCTGTAAGTGGGAGGTGTATGTGTTGGTGGGCCATACGTAGGACCCGGAGGGTGATAGGTCGGTTCTGGTGGTCGAATGCTAGGCGGCGGCCCGTATGAAGGTCTTGGAGGAGTTGGTCGAACAGTTGGTGGTCCGTACGAAGGTGGCGGACCTGGCGGTCTCGGTGGGATCGACGGCCTTGGCGGACTTGTTGATTTGGGCGGTCCATATGTCGGCCTCGGAGGAGCGTATGTTGGCCTAGTGGGGCTTGGGGGACCGTAAGTTGGAGTTGGTGGGCGATACGTTGGCCTAGTAGGTTGATGAGTTGGTGGTGGACCGTAGGTGGGTGGGGGCGGTTTAGGTGGTCTAGGTGGACCTACAGGTGGTCGACTGGTCGGAAATGTTGGATAGGTCGGCTGTGGCGTTGGAAATGGCACGCTGGGTTTGTCGTATCTGTAACCTTCTTTTGGTGGTAAATAGGCATTTTGTCCTGGAGCTATAGCACCACTGGCTATAGATAACCAGCATAGATATGCTGTTATCTGAAACAATGAAGTTCATTAAATGGATATAAAACGTTATAATTGGCAATTAGTTTCTGACTACAATAATCCGATTGTATGCTATGATCTTACGAATTAAAATTGAAAAATTTTAAAATTAACTTGATGAGTTACGTGTAAACTGTATCATTGACACATCCATTTATCCATTGGTAGTGTTGGATCTTCATGGGCACGTATTTCACTGTCCAACGTCGTCGATTGTTACAGTTGTTCTTGCACTTTGGAAAGTAGTTTCCACGTATTGTACGGAAGCAGCAACACATTACTAATATTTAAATTACTTTGACTACATATTGTGGAGAGCATATTTTCTCGCTTCGATCTGATTAATTGTCTAAATCTATTACATATTAATTATTATTATTTAAGTGGTCTAAAATATTGGTTTTTACGTAAACTTCTCTTTAAAAACAATCTTAGTCGATGATGTTTTAATTAAACAAATATAGCTACTCAGAAATTGCATAAACACACATATTTTCTTATCTCTTTGCCATTATATACTACTGCATAAATATTCACGACAATCACGTACTTTGCGCATCGTAGTTGATTAATTCATTCATTTCTTATGCCAGTCAAGGACATTTACACCATACTCTCAATCTTAAAGTACACGAAAGATGGTATGCAGTACACCTTTATGCGGTGGCGTAACTTTCATCACATATATGATATACTACCCACTAGCTAATGTATCGCCTATAATTCTTACAGCGCAATTTAATTTTAAGTGCTTTTGTGAATTATGATATTAAATAATTATTTATGAATATGGATATGGGAAAACTATAAAATTGTTCAGAAAATAAAAGCTGGGTTGGTTCTAAAAATTCTACTACTCTTAAATTATCTAAACTAAAAAAAAATACATTGGAAATGTATTGGTTCATTTGTAATCTTATAAATTCTGCAGAAAAAGTACGGAAATTAAAATGATCTAATTATTTCGAATAAATGAGCGTCCGATTTGATATCGTGATCATGTTTGCCTCATTAAAGAGTCGTATGGCCGAGAGAAGACAGGATGTTAATTCACTACCAAATTAACATTCGAAAGTCTGTGAGAATTGGCCATTTGAGAGGATCACGGCGTCGTTACGAAATTGACCAAATTACGGTCAAAATGTTTTCTTTGTACCTTAATTTGATATGTAATCTTCGCGTATAAACGAGAAAGGATAATTTGCCTTCCGTCTTAATCGGCAAGATATATACTCTGGTGAAATAAAAACGGGACACCTCGTTTCGCAATAGAGCAATTGAGCTTGTACATCCTGGTTACGTAAACTTAGTTTATTCGAAGAATCCGGTACATCGGTGTTACGAAAATTAAAGGCAAAAAAGTGTATGTGACAATATATATAGGTTGGTATTTATTAGACTGATCACTGTACAATTGGGTGTAATTTCTTGGTATAAAACTCATGTTCATGTGATGGACTTCGTCTACAAATAGACAATTCGATGAAATATTAAATATAAAGATAAATTCTTGTATGGTAATATCAAAATTTTGGCTTCGCATAAATGTTTATTCCATTGGCAAGATGTCCTATCATGCAAATCACTATTCGCAATATCTGATTACTTTAATTGATCATTTCCATAAGGATGGCAATGTAGGAACTTTCTTTATGGGGGATAATGTCCCTTTTCGTAGAAGTACTGATGTGTACTTCATCAAAAATCATGGTCATCATGCTATATTTCCTCCTATTCTTCCAATTTTAAACCCTAGAGAGGAGGAGTTATTTAGTCAGTGGAAGGATTATATTAGGAGGTCGCAATCCATAAATGAAGATCAGATATACTAGTCTGTGCATAGGTCCTCCGAGAAAATCAACGTTGGGCATTACCTCCTTTACATTCAAAATATGGAATCGAATATGAATAGCAATTGAAAAAGACTGTACATTGTCATGTTGTGGTTTTATCAAAACCTGACTCATGTGTTTATGTAATTAAATTTTCAAAATAATTTTTTTTATCCGTTTCGGCTTAATTTTAATGAATTCCTAGTTAGTACAGCTAGTTAGCTTGATTGCAGAAAAAAACCCTTTTTATATTTGTATACGATATCTTTACAATTATGTACAATTACAATTTGCACTTGTTGTGTACTGTTGCGATGTGTTGTATGCTTGCTGGCCACTTGTGCTGTAATATGTAGTGGGAGCGACTGTTTGTCGGACTACCGATGAGTTGCTAATTGATGATGTGTAGCTGAGTACTCGTACTTTGGTAGACTGTACTGTTCTGTTTTGTCTTTTTGTAATGAACTTGACTGATGTACTACTCGACTGATGAATGTTAAGGGCGAAACCTTCCTTATATTGAAGTGCGCTAGATATCGCTGGGGGAAACGAAATGCCCCACTCTTGTGCTGATCAAGGAAAAGCATGTTTGCACATCATTTGGTTTGACCGATTCTTAAAAGATTAAATTAAAAAATCTAAGTTCCCGCGAGTGCCTACCATATAGTCATTTAAATTACCAAGAACGTTGGTTAATCGTTTATTTACAACCATAGCGTTGTGATGAATTTGGCAGCCGTAAAGTGACGGCTTTTGGGAAGGTGCGATAATTACCGGGCCGAAATTGTGTTACAATATAGAATGTTCTGTACGTGGCCGTACAAGAGATGGAAGTTTTTATTTTGGGAAAATACGCACAAGTGCGAGGGGCCATATTTTAATAATGTTGTCCACATAGCACCTCAAGTTAAAGTTAAATTACTTTATGTAGTGGCCAGAAACACCATTTAACCAGCAATGTTAATTGTTGAAACCAAATATGTAAAAAAGTTATGAACAAACAAATTAATTTGAAAACTAAATTGTTATTTAAAATATAGCATTTATGGCTGTAGATAAAATACTATACCACAAAACGTGTGAAGAGCAGTTGGAAAATCGTATGCTTTCATCAAACTGTCTTGCATACTCATTTCTTAATCTTGATACATAACCTTCAAAGTTATTAAACCTTTTTTTATTAAATAAAATCATTTGAAAAATTGTCAACAAAAATACAAACTTTGAAAGTTTTTTTAAAAGTTCACTACTTGATTCTCATATAATCGCAATTTTTTTATATTTACATTGATAATACTAGTGGGTTCTTCTGGTGAAATTATTGAATGGAAATGTTTTTTAAGTTTTTCTTTATTTCTTGATAGACGGTGTTCAGATGCACGGTATCTCCTGATAAAGGGAATATCAATTTGATTTATAAACTTACAGTTGCTTCATGGTATTGATATTCTCCAATAACGATTCACGATTTCATTTTCTTTTGTTAAATTTTTTATGTATTTGTCCTTTAAAGACACTTTACTGCCTTTTTCCATTTAAACGCCGTTACTACTCACTATTCCTTCAAAACACTGTTACAATAGTAATAGTAGTAGTAATTATTATCAAATTTCTTATCAGCGCGACGTGCACTATAGAACAGATAAAATGACAGTGAGTCTATGTTATAAGACCTTTCTTCTATAATATCGGCACGGCTAGCTAATGCAGTTATTCTAGGATCTGTATAATATATACAGGTTTTTAATTTTATCATTCGTAATTCTCTTTTATTTTTATTGTAATATATGTAAAACGTTGCTTTTATTTTCGCCTTATATTTCGCCTTATATTCATATTTTCATAAACTACCTAAGAATTTTGACAGTTCTTGCACATATCCAAAAAGCATTCATAATTCGTAAATTTTCTTTTTCTTGTAAAATGTTTAGCTAAGATCTCTTAAACCCACTGAACCTTTTTCCCACGCCCCAAATAGGAAGTGCCCAAGAACAATCAAATATTTAAACCCTTACGACAATATCACATCTAAATATGAAACTAGATTTTTAGACAACATTTTGACTTGTTATACTCAAACGAAACATATGTTTCAAACGAAATGTCCTGATCTTTCTTTGTATATATTGTCTGTTGGGGATAAAGGACTTTTTAGATGTTTAATTGTTACATTTCTTCCCCGCCACATTACTACTATTTCTTATGCCATTTTTTTATATTTTGGAAATTCCTTGGTTCCGCATCAAACTAACTGCATCGCTCACTTTCTTTCTCATTTCAAAACATTTCTATTGCGTTTTAGATTGAATCTGACAAGTACTGTTAGTTAGTTAGTTAGTATATATATATATATATAGTATATGTAGTATATATATATATATTCTATGAGCTAATGATTTGTGTTCTCTGTGTTCTTCTTAAGGTCTTTGGATTTGCTGTCAGTGGTGTAATAGTTTGGTTAGTTTGGTTTGGATGGAATTCCAAGACTGATTTATGCTTAATAGCATAATCTTTGATTATTTCATTCACATATGGGATATTGAGGTCTGCGTGGAGTGTCCCATGCTGTAAATTGCTTTGTACTGGAAGCGATGAATATTTTCTATGTTTGATCAACTTGCACAACCCCACAGCTGACAGCCATAGGTCTACATAGACTTGTACAATAACAGTTTGTTGACCAATGATAGCGAGGAATTTTTTCCGATTGGCCAATACATTTTCTTCATTTTCAAGTCCATTTCCTTTCGCTTCTTGCTAATATGAGTTTTCCAATTCAATCTTCTGTCCATATGTAGTCCAAGGTATTTAACTTCGTTTGGCTGTCGGATTGGTTTATTGTTAAGGGTGACAGGTGCACAAACTTGGTGCTTCGTCGTGAATGTAACATGTGTTGATTTGATTTCGTTTACTGTGATTCTCCACTAATGTAGCCAGCATTCAATTTGGCTGAGATTTGTTTATGATGCATCTAATGCTGCTACCTGATTTTCATTGCATACGAGTATCGCGGTGTAGTCAGCAAAGGTACCTGTTGCCATTTCTTCAGTTTTGGGTAGAGCTGGTGTAAATAACAGATATAACATAGCCCTAAGGCACTTCCTTGAGGTACTCGTGCTCTTATGTCTTTGATGTGGGATACTTCATTCCAAATTTTTGTTTCGAAGGATCTGAATGTAAGGTACGAATTGTATTTATAGTAAAATTGATTTAGTGTAATAATCCTGTGTGCCACAACCTGACAAATGCCTGGGGTTAACCAGATTTTGGGACTAAAGTTATCGGTGCAAATTTGAGTTGCAGCGATCAGCATGCAAGTCTAAGGATCCCATTAAAGGGTAGTTGTAAGAACTTGATTCCTTGTTCTAGGAGTCGTTTGAGTATGGTTGCCGTTATGAGGTCTTGTTCAGGAGCTTTTTTGTTTTTTAACCTTTTTATTTCGTTCTCAATTTCTCCAGAGGTAATTTTGCATATTGGTAAATCCATTTCTAGTGGTGTTTATAATTCTTCTTCTAATTAATCTACATCGTTGGAGTTTGGCTGAAAGACTTTCGCTAGGTGGTTTGCAACCGCTTCTGCCTTTGCCTTATCTGATTTGTGGTTGCTTGATGCCCTTGGTGGCTTCCCATATAGGGTTATAGTGAACTGTTAATGGTTTTAGATAGGATTGAAAGGATTCCTAACTGATTTGAGTTCATTTCATGCCCGTCTTTTTTCTTTTACAATTTCTATGACCTCGCTTGAAATGTCTGGACTGTACGTTTTAATTTTTTGCTTGCGGTGTGAAATTCCAGGCCGCAAACAGTAGTTATGAAGTGGTTGGTAACATATTCTAGTACCTTCGCAGTTTTTATGTTTATATCGTGTTTATGTTGTTCGATGTAGACCTGGTTGTTGTTCCAGTCAGGTTTTCTGCTACTGATCGTAGGCTTAGGTGTTTTGTAGATAATAGTTGTGCTAATTGTAGCTATTATTGGAGAATGATCAGACATCAGGTTGTAGTTGGAGTTGAGGTCCATGTAGTTTGATGATATCCTCTTTGTAATGAAGAAGTTTAGTAGGTCAGGTATTTTATTTGGGTCAGACGGCACAGGAAGTTAGACTAGCTGTAGACAGGTTGTAGACCAAATGAAGTTGTTGTCTGTATGTAGTTTAAAAAATGCTCTGACTCTAGTTGTTGTTAAACGAGAACCCAAATGAGTATGTTTGGCATTAACATCCCCGTCTACTATGAAATTTTGGCCTAGAGTTTCAAAGAACGGTTGCAGAAGTATGCGAGTAATAGAGTTAAAAAAAGCAAAATGGACCCACAAGATAATTGTTCAAAATTGCATCTGGCAATCACAACAGAAATCTATACTAACAAATTATATAATATTTGGTCAATTGCTTCGCTCTCATTAGAAGTCCTCAAGACCATTTTTCAATGGTTAATGTGGAATTTCAATATGATTTGATGAATAGCATTTGGCAGTAAAATCATTCAACAATATTTCAATTTCTGCAGTAAAAGATATAGTGTTAATTGAATCAATGGAAATATCCCTCCACGATGAATGTTTGCAATTTTTTTTGTAGATGAACTCAAATAACACCAAAACTATTTTTCCAAAAACCAACTTTGGTCATTTTGCAATATTAGGTAAGAAAATATTGAAACTACAAGAACGCGGAGAATGGAGAATAAAATTGATCTTAAAACGAATTGTGTTACTGCGACTGTTTTGTTAACACAAAGAATAAAGCCTGAAAAGTGAGAAGTTATCGAACGTTACGTAACTATATCGCATTGAATAGCCATCTACATTACAGATATGTTACGAGCAAACCTGTGCGGTATCGTTTAATGTTATATCTTTTAGAAATTTACCACAATAATTCAACTATCTTTCTCGCCAGTCGTCTTTTAAATTGTAAACATTAATATCAAAAATATCGTGTTTCTAATTATCATGTAATTACGTCGTTATGTCCGGATAATTTCAATAGGGAAATAATCATTAATTTTCAAAGCGTACGAAACCAGTATACGCATTCCTAATATTCAACATCAACGGAATTTAATTAGTTGATTTATTATGCAGATTAATGATCATTTCGTATGAGATGCAAATTTCTAAATGGTCATAAACTGTATGCATAATGGATATTAATCATCACTGAATTGTTGTGTTGTCAATTGCACACCTTACATTTCCCATATAAATGCTCATCAATATTGCCTATTCAATTTTTCTGTAAATAAAGATGCATAATATATGTACAAACATATGTATTTGTGTGTGTGCGGTTTTATGCTGAAATTATAAAAGAAGGGCCCAATGCTTACTTTGAATACAATTAATACATCATATAAAATCATGTTATTTATATAACTTTGTATTACTGTTGTTATGCTAATTCGTGATATTTAAATGTAAACCCCATAACGATGTTTTTCATTTATTGATTGAAAATTCATTTATTTAGCTTTTGCCCAAATTTAATTTGATTCTACAAAACGTGTTTTGTAGACACAAGTTTTTATTAATATTCAAGTATGCAAAGAAAACAATCGCCACGAAGAATTTGTTTTGAAAGAAAAATATGCACATTAAGAATTAATCGTTGTCAAAAACAGGTCAATATTTTCTGGTTTGTGATAAAATGTTACGGAAAATTAAATATCATTAACATTCATTTATTTTATTTATTTTGCTTGGTATGGTTGTCTTTCTTATAAATATCAAATCTTCCTAACTGAATTGTTAAAAATAATTGTTTTCATTGCTATATAGCCACATAGTCGTAGTAAACACGTTGTTATATATAATATGTTGAATGAAGCGAACCTCCCGAACTACATTCTCCTATCAAAAAGCAACAATGTGTGAGATATTGAACGAACTCGTAGTAAACTACTTTCGAAAACATGTGAATTTGCTCCATTTTAAGAATGGATTACCTATCTGTTGAAAAGTATTAATTGTTTGGTTATATTATTTAAAAATTAAGTTAAAATGTTTATAGGTTATTGGATTAGATGCATTGAAACGTACAACATTGTATGTTTATGTATTTTGAAATTTAAATGGAAGGGGCGAAGCTTAAGTATTTTGATTAAGTTTATTAAGAATTAATTAGTTAAGCCGCATTAGAAAATGGTTAAGAAAATTTGACATCGGTTAAGTCTTGTGATAAAGTCAAAGGTGTGAAATTATCACGAGGTTTATATGGCCCTTCTGGACAAAAACTGAAATTGACTTTGTTAATAATGATATTCAACTGATAATACAAAACGTACTGGTGACTACCATGAAGATATGAACAGTGCTGTACAATTTATCGTACATTGTGTCACGTTACTCCGAAATTAATCAGTTGCAGTTACGTCAGAATATATTAAACCTTCTTTTATTAGTGCAACTGATCAATGACGTGACCTGGAGTCCAAAGGGTCGTGCAGTGCAAAATAGAGATTTGTGCGGTAATAAGCCAGACGGAAATCAATATATAAGTGGTTACGAAAATTGGAATCACTTTTCCATTTTTGCCCAAAAGATGGAACTACAAGAAAAAATTAAATGAAATTGCTGGCAACATTGCTTTTTTTACGTAACCGTGCTTTAAAAAATATCGCGTCTACAAAACTTTTATTTTATTTAAAAATCAGTAATAACCAACAGTTTTAAAAACAAATATCGTAAATAAAATGAAAAGCGATACAGCAAGAACAAAAATATCTACTAATATGAACTGTGCTCAAATTGATGACCACGATTCTCTGTACATAATTCTAGCCTCCTTTGAAAGGATCTACAAATTTTACTGCATAATTCAGGAGTGAACGTTTCAAATGCTTCTTGAATCATCACCTTCAAACTTTCCACATCCTCAAAACATTATGAAGATATACCAAATCACGCACAATTTCCCAAACCCTGAAGTCCATTGGTGTTAAATCACATGACCTTACAGGCCATTCTATCGGACCTCTTCGATCAAGCCAAGACTGTTGAAAACGATCATCTAAAAACTCTCGAACTTGTACAGCATAATGAGGTGGAGCGCCGTCTTGTTGCAGAATTACATCCGGAGGACAGTGTAACAAAATAGCTGGCATTATTTTTTCTACGATCAGAGCTAAATAAACATCTCCTGTAATATTATTGTCAATAAAAAATGGGCCAATAATTCCTCCACTCCAAATTCCAGCAAATTCCAGCCCAAACGTTTATTCCAGGCGATTTAAAATCTTTTTCAATGATTACATGGGTATTTTCGTCAGAATAATAAACGCAATTGTGGCGATTAATTCGACCACACAAATGAAATTTAGTTTCATCAGACCACAAAATGCGATCATGCAAAAAATTTGGATCAACTTCATCCACCAGCAAACTCTGAAATTCTTCGCAAAATTGCAATCTTCGATCGGGATCATCTTCGTTCAAAGCATGCACAAACCTTGGTCGATAACATTTGAATCCAATCTGACGAATACTTTTCTGAATCGATCGTCTGCAAAACGCAAACTCTCTGGGATGTTGAAGGTTCGCACAGCAAATGGTTGTGGACTTCAGCTACATTTTCAACAGTCTACCGCTCCTGTTCTTATGCTGATTTGTAACATCCCCAACCAGTTCAAACTTTTTAATGATTTTGATAATCCCACCAAGCGTCGGTTGTAACTGATTCGGATATGTTACACGCCAACGATCCTGCACTCTTAATGCTGCAGTTCTATCAGAGCGACCTTCTTTAGCAAGATAATACAATTTTACGATGTTTATTCGCTGCTCAATATTGAAATTCATGATGGACAAATATTGACAATTGTTTGACAACTGTTGCCAGTTTCACGAAATATTGAATTCCATGTTGGCATTTAATCAAATATATTATTTAGAACCGCAAATTTGTTGCAAAAACCGCGACATCTCTTGTTAATTTGAAGAAAAGTGACTCCAGTTTTCGTAGCCACATTGTAGTATATGCAATTGCGAAATACAGACCCCCATCGGGAGATAGTTGTATGTACTCTGCAAACATTATTAATGAAAGTTAAAGCAGTGTTAACATTCTTTGAGGTGACTTAAATATTTTCTCATCTGCATCAAAAATTGTATTAAACATGTTTACATCATTTAATAAAAAAAAAACAATTGTAATTGTATTATAAATCACAAATGTTGAAGAAATTTTCGGATCTATGTTGATATAATGAGAAAGAAGAACTGTCAGCAGTTACCATAAATGCAAAACAAGAATATTATAACAAAATCGTTAGCACGCAATAAAAAATTTTCTCGGATAGACTTGTATTAATTTCAATAAATTTCTTTTAGATATCTGTATTTAGTGCCAAATTTCCACCGCCTCTGAATGTACAGTATCCACCAATCATGATATTATTTAAGTATATTTTCCAAAATAATTGAAAAAGTTGGAAATGGTCGTTACATGTTTATAGGTTTGAGATAATGATAAACTCTTGTTCTAAAATATTGCAATAGAAGGTCATTTAGATGAGTTTCAAAGGAATAACATTAAATTGGACACCCAAATTTTATACCAAGGAATTTTGTAGTTGGTTGTATGTCTATGTCGCCATAGGCGGAACATATTGAATGTGTGCCTAGATAAATATTATTAAATGGTATAATGTGATCTGCATTATGGTATAATTAGGTGCACTTCTCAGTTGCACAGATTTGTCGCGCAGAAAAGGGTACATCGCTTAATTTACAACTAGGTGAATTAATTAGTAGTACATTTTTCACTAATTTTTGAAGTTGTACCATTAAAAATAACCGTTTTGTGACGCGATGTAAAACACGAACCGGCAAATAATGTCCAGTGTAAGCGCGCCGCGCCGCACGATGTCTTTCGATACGCAAAAGTGTGATTAGTTTGGTGGATCTCGGCCGGTTCGCGATACAACTCCTTGCCATGCAACGTCCCGGGGCCACAAAACTCGATACGCTGCAAAAACCGCCGTCCATGCGAAAAAAGTATATAAAAAAGTTGTACACAATCAAATCCCCTTTCTAACGGTTTCTTAGCTGGAGGCGTCCAAAGTCGAAAAATTATCTTGCGAAATGCAATGTTGTGACTTTGAACTCGTCCCGTTTCTAAACTAAAAAAATAGACATATGCCGTTCATGCGTCGGCAAAATTTATTCTCTACAATTTCATTTATGTGGAATTTAGTCGCATCTCGTACCATTCGGGCTCAGATTATGTTTATTCCTCACCTTGGCCAATAAAATGACCAGGTGCACGTTTTTGAACCGTTATCGTTCATTATATGAAATTTTGATATCAGTCGAATGATTCATGTAAACATAATTTTGTAAAATATAAAATACTGAACTTACATTGCATACTTAGATATAATATACAGAGAGTGTTACGCATATAAAAAAATCCTAATTAACAAATATCATCTGCGGTGTATAGTTTCGAAGTTAAACACTGATTTTTTACCATAGGAGTTGAGTCTATGTGTGCCGAATTAAGTAAATTGCATGATCTGAACAATACTACATGATAGAAGTTTAAACCAAAATAAGGATTATAAGGCTTATTCTGCTTATCCTACAATGTTTATGTTTATGTAGTTTATGTTAATCTAAAAAGTATAGTTCTTGCGGTATGGATGAAATTTCTATTGGTTTTCAAAAACGCATTGAATTGCAATCCCGTTTAGTAAATTAATGAATCGTTCCATCCGTAAAGGGATATTTCCAGAAATATTTAAGAAGCAAGAGTTGTTCCTATTTATAAAAAGAATGACAAAACTTCTGTGGATAATTATTGACCGGTATCGCTACTGTCAACACTATCGAAAATTTTTGAAAAATAATTTTGCTCAAATTGTTATGTTTCACCGCTCATTATAATATTAAGTAGTGCTCAACATGGTTTTGTAAAAAATAGGTCTACAACCACGGCCATATTAGACTTCATAAATGAGCTATATGGCCATTTAGAAAAATCAAATCATTGCATACGGACTTGAGCAGGCATGTGATCTTGTAAATCACACATTACTTTTAAGAAAATTACAAAACTATGGGTTAGAGGAAAAGTACACCAGTGGTTGCAGTCTTATCTCACAGGAAGGGAACAATATGTGGACAAAAACTGTGCCAAATCAACAAAATTATCCGTAGACTACGGCGTTCCGCAAGGATCAGTTCTTGGACCGCTATTATTCATATTATTCGCGAATGATTTCCCAAAGACGATCACAGAAGGGAATTTGTCGAATTTTGCAGATGACAAAAGTTATTCATGTGGAAGTAGTCATGTGTCTGAAAGTATCGAAATAGCCCAACAAATGCTAGATAAATTTATACAGTGGTTCAAACAAAATGATCTAATCCTTAACAAAGAAAAGACTGTTATACATTTTACAACACGAAAATCAGACTATTCGCTGCTAATAAAAGCGGAACGCATGTCGATTCAACAGATTCCAAGCACAAAATTCTTGGGTGTTTGTATTTAGACGGCAGATTGAGCTGGGATGTTCACGTGGGACGACTCTGTCAAGTACTTTCGTCTCTATGTTATACATTGTATAGATTGAAAACGTTGGTATCGAATCATATTAGTGTTCCCTACTACTTTGGGACATTTGTAGCAAGACTGAGGTACGGACTAGTCTTTTGGGGAGCGTCAATACACACTCTAAGAGTTCATGCATATCAGTTCATACCGACCTTGGTTTAGAAAGTTCGGAATCCTGCCTTTGGCTTGCTTGTATATGAAGGAGATTTTGTTACTTTTGCATAAAACTTGAACAGGGTGTAAGGTATCTACAAATAATTTCACATAATTATTTGACATGTAGAAGGCATGATCTGTCGGTTCCAAAACATAGGATATCTCTTGCTACGAAATGCCCTATTTATATGGGAGTGAAGCTTTTAAACAGGCTGCGAGCTGATATCAAAAGTATTACGAATATTAATTGTTTCAAATGTCGCGTATAGAAGCAACCACCATTGACTGAAATCTGAAGTATTGCAATTACAGTAATTATTGTAGGACCGTATGACTTAGATCCAACAACCAGTGCAACGCAAATTTCCGCTGTGCTGTTTGCAGAATTCTTAAACTCCAGTTTCCATATCAACAAGCGCAAGCATTAGCTGAAAGTGATGGTGAAAACACGTACATATTTTGTCGTTGTCGTTCTTTAATCGGTTAAGTTTGAAATATATATGTGCTTCTTGGTTCTCTGGTTATGAACCGCGCTGTGGAAATGTATCCCGAAGTGTCGGTGCGATGTTTCGGCAGAGTCCCCTCTCCTTCTTCAGGAAGCTCTTCTCGGTATCACTGACATAGAAGAACTGACGTTCGGAATTACTCGTTGATCCTTATATTCCTGTTTGTCGTTGGGATTGACTGCGCTCGACTACTTCTTACTTCGGCTCCTGGTTAATGGACCTTGGTGTGCTGGGCGTGCGATGAACTGTGGCCGTTCCTGTGGAGCTGTCCTTTAATTACTGTATTGTATTGTATTGTTGTAATACTAGTCTCCATGTTGCTGGCAATCATTGGGCATCGTCTCCTTTGTTGTTTTCTTTCAGTTTCTCTATTTCGATGGTTCCCGTATTATTCTTCTGGTGAACTACTCGATGCTAGCCATTGTCCTTGTATTATTGAAGTCGATGCTGTGCTCTAATAAATGGCTAGCCAAGTACGACGACGGATCTGTTTGTTTTACGGCACGAATGTGGTCTTGCTAAAACCTTAACACACGAGATGATGTACAATGATTTCCAGCAATATGGAGACCAAAATTACAACAATACAGTACAACCACTACTCAAAGGACAGCGCTACAGGAACCGCCACAGTTCATCGCACGCCCAGCAGACCAAGTTCCATTAACCAGGAGCCGAAGCAAGAAATCAGTTCTCTTCTAAGTCAGTGAGACAGCAGCTGGAACATTTCCACAACGCGGTTCACAACCCGAGAACCAAGAAGCACAGATTTCAGCCGCTAGAACTTATGCACCAACATATATATCTGGCAGTGAGCATAATTACGGTAGTTAGTGATGTGTTAAAGTCACTTACATATAAATCGACAAATATTTAAAATTATATAAAAAGTTTAAAGCAACACAACCTATTTAGTTGAAATATGGTTTTATAGTGTGAAGAAATCTCATGTAATATTCTTAATTGTAGACGTATACAATATTTATTTTTTATCATATGTTACAATTAATTTACGTATAGGTTTGATTTATTATATCCTTTGTACAAGCCACATGATTAAATAAACTATAATTATGATTCGTGAAGCAGATGTAAGATATTAAAAAAATCATCTAGGTGACAACCTAGTGAGTTATGTTATACATAAATTGGTAACAGAAAGAGAGAGTACAATTTCTATTGCCACCATATCACTACAACTAAATACTTATTGAACTTGTTGAAGTCCACTAAACATCATTCTTCTGTTAACAACAAAACATTCAAATTACCTGAAGACCAAGCAGTGTTGCTGGATGGATTGAATCTTGTAAATGCTCAAGTACAATTTCTATTGCCACCATATCACTACAACTAAATACTTATTGAACTTGTTGAAGTCCACTAAACATCATTCTTCTGTTAACAACAAAACATTCAAATTACCTGAAGACCAAGCAGTGTTGCTGGATGGATTGAATCTTGTAAATGCTCAACATGTATCAACTTGGCAATATTGTGAAAGATAAGGTACATTATAACAATAAATCATAACCATAAAATAACTTTGCGATTCAGATTTAGATTGGCAAGTGAATAAATTATAATTAATAATCTTGTAAGAAATTGTGAAAATTAAATATATCCACCATTAGCCTATGTAAAATATATAACATAAATAGTTGATATTTTTTGCCTGCAATAAAATGTTACTTGTTATCTTGTATATTTTAAATATGGACAAACTTTACAGTTAGTTGCAGTTACTTATTTATTTAGTAATTTGCCCAACTAAGTCGTTTAGATTTTTATTCACTATTTATGTATATGCCTGAATTTTCCGCTATTTCCAGTTGTACGTTCATTGCTCCTGTATTGCTGCCCCTACTATATTCCTATCATGAACATACTAAATCAAGTAAATTTTTTCAATACTTTGCGAACCTTCTTGAGATAATTGGGTTATTTAGATGATATTTTGCAAACAATCTTCAATCATGCATTACGACGTTCTTCCTACATCAAATCAAGACAGGTATGTATATACCACTGGTGTATAAATAATTCTTTTTAAATGACAATGATATAAGCATTAATTTGAATTATTGTTTATTTCTCTTAAATTAGCAGTAACAATCAATGCCGTTTGAAGAAGTTATGATATAAAAAATAACATAACTCATGAAGTTATAAAGAAAATTATTATAGAATTAAGTGCACCAAGGCACGAACAATCTTCATTATGAAATATTAAATGTTGTCGATTCAAAGCAACCTATAAATATAATTAAAACATATAAAATAAATTGCGGCGCTCAAATAAATTTAATTTCACGCCAATTATGCATCCAGTAGATGTCCGTCCAGACAAGCTGTCGAAAAGAAGTTAGATCACAAAGCGAGTAGGTCAAGCGCATCGCGCCGATGGAAAAACAAAGACCAGTAGCGCATACTTGTCTTGATGTACGCAACGTTTAATCAATCCGATGGAGCGCAATCACAAGTAGAAAGTGGCATCCTTCCGCCGATTGTGGTGCGGTAAGGCAACCTTAACCTATGCAGAATCCAGCAGGGATCACGTTTATTCAAAACGGCATCCGGTTGGCTCATGTTCTCTTCGACTGGGGCCTGAACTTTATTAATGTCACAAATGGTCATTTGCACTGCCCGTCCGTCCAAGGCGCGATAAGTGAGACTCCGATGGCATTTCTAGGGCTGCAATTACGAACCGGAGACGTGGGCGTCGTTGGTATGCGTATTTCGACATGATTTGTTGTTTTATCTCACCTTGCGTGAGATGCAATTCTAGCGTTCCTACGATTGACAATTACAGGTTCGACATCTAATTTACATTGAAGAAAATAATTCGTGAAGAGTCGTGTATCAGTTCACCAATAATGAAATGTTGTTAGTGATTTAAAATGGAATAACAAATACATTGCTCAAAGGAGACGCATATTAACGACCAAAACTGTAATTCGATTGTGTGGAAGGATTTATTGTGTTAGAAGCGACAAGAAGGAGCGAAAGAAAGCTGACGAGGAAATGTGGCATCTGAACTGACAGGACCTGTTGAGACAGAGTCTACTGTTAAAAATGTTTTTCTGCATTACTTTAAGTCAACAACAAACATCAAACAGTGACTCGTGTTTATAGATCTCCATAAAGCACAGGATACTGTTCCTGAGAGACTATATGGAAAGTGCTACAAAAGCTTAGAATTAGCCACACCTTACGGCCTTTCAAAACATTATAAGAATCAACATTAAAATAAATAAAAACGGGCAACAGAATATTACAGAAATTCCTTATGAGCGCTGCTAAAAATTAGAATGAAACTGTGTCAAACAAATCTCCAGTAACATCTTACAATTAAACAAATCTACAAAATCATTTATTATTGGCAATAATGAATGTGTACTTGTAGAATAAATAAATAAAATAAAAAAGGATGCTGCGCCCCTGAATAAAGATTTACGATGCTAACAGAATAAATTTTATTGCGCCGATTTTGCAGTGCGCATCATTATGGAAATACAATTATTTTTCAATAACGAAATGTTAATAGTTTTGCTTACCATTTCTCATTATAATAATAACTTTTGGAATGCACACTCTAAAATTGCAATATCTATACGTTCGTATACAATATTATAGTTTATCGAGGCTATGCCATCAACTTGTTATGGTGTTTTCATTATGTAAAACAAGGATATTAAATGGTAATTGTAAGTAGCGCTAAATGTCTCAATTGTCCATTTTAATGGTCCGATAATCATAGTCTTAATGATTGACCTTGGATCAGAGTATCATGTCTTTATGTATGGTTTTGAAATATTGTTATTGAATGACAATCATAGCTTAGTTACAAATATAACGAGGTATGGAACGAGTGGTATCACGAGAAGGAATGGCGCATAAAAATAACTACAGCAATTAGGGATTTAGAGATTTAGGAAGAGTACATCTGGTGCGAATGCGGTATATGTTAATCCGTACATGACTGGAAATATATTTTATATAGTTTGACTGTGAACTAACCACAATTTTGTACATACACTCAAACGTCACTTAACAAACTTAACAACGTTTGACAATAAAAGTTAAGATGTCAAATTAATAATTATGGTTCGTTCGCAGTTAAACATTCACGGCCAGCTTTGACGCCACATTTTAAAAAACACCCGTTATAAAACTCTAAATAATGTATCAGAAAGAGAAAAAAATCAACTTGAATTAATGATGTACCACCATATGTGAATAAAGGTTGCAGTTACGTATTACTAATTCCTTTTAATTTTTTATAAAATCCATCACTCAACACAACTGAATTCCCTGAACGTTGGAAGGTTGCGAAGGTGACACCTAAATGAAAATATAAAAAAAAATTATGGAAATTAGAATGGCTTTGCCATGGGTAAATCGACAGAAAGTAACTTGTTAAATTTTCCCCATGAAATTTTAGAAGTAGTAACCAAAAATGTTTAGTTGGGCACAATTTATTGGATTTTGCCTTCGATAGAGTTAACCATGACATTTTAATTTATACACTGCAGTTGATTGGACTAATAAAACCGTCCAAAAAATTGCTACAATCGTATCTAAATTCACGCAAGTAGTTGTGTACAATCAAGCATGTGCGAAGTCGTTCATAACAAGCTCTGGAGTACCATAAGACTACAATCTTGGTCCATTTATTTTCTTGTTATTTGTGAATAATTTGCCAGATTTTATGGAAAATTTCCAAGCACTACTGTTGGCGGATGACCTTAAACTGGGCAAACATAGATACCCTTCATGATGCTCGTATGCTACAAGCAAACAAGAATAAAAAACTGTACTTTTGAAGCATTTGCTCATTAATCAATTAATGTTTCTACAATTTTTTTGACATATTTGTCAACTTTGTTTAGACTACACGTACAGTACAAGATTTGTTCCGCCGCAACCGTATCGCGTAACGTCTAATAACTTGTCACTCATACATTGAAAAAATATAATAATGAAATGCAGGCAGGAGAGGACACCAAGGAAGAGATGAAAAAGGAGATGAAAGGGTGGGGCCGGAGAAAGCTAGGATAGAAGTACAAGGAGTGAAACATAATTTATGTTTGTAATTAGTAAGGTTATGCCTTATAAAGGTTTTTTTGTATTAAATACCACGTATATGTAATATTATGTAAAAATTAAGAAATTACAATAGTGGCAACCATATGATCATTAATTGAGCTGATTATAGCACAAGTGTAGATGAAGTGGAAACGGTGTATCCCTACTGGGTTACAATTCAACTACGCCGTTCATTAACAAAGAACCTGGAAAAACAGTATTGTCTTGCCTTGTCTAATTTTTTTATCACTAGTACGTCCAGGAACTGTAGATGGTTGACTTCTTCCACTTTCTTGGTCAATTTTATAGCTGGATGTTATTTCTTAAAGTGTTCCATAAACCTATTGAGTTCTTCTCATTCGTGTGTCCTTACGAAGGTGACATCCACGTATGTTAGCTACACCTTTAGTTTTCACTCGGCTGTGGTCTCTAATCTCCAAAATACTTGAAAAGTTTAATATTTGGGCAAGGACGATTGGAAACCATGGCATTGTTCCCTTTTACATGACGGAAATATATATTATTATATTATTACGGAGATAATTATTTAGAACTAGTAAAATAATATCGCGCAAGCTTTGGCTAATTTATATCCTAGTCAAGGAAATTCCAGCGAATGTGATATGTTTCCAGAAGGATTACCAACTCAATATCCAGCAGCACTTCAACTTAATATTTCAAAATCGATAAAAAAGGAAGCGAGGATCGATAGAAAGCCCAGCACCCTCACCTAATCTTACACTATTGGACTTATTCTTATGATGTACAAAGATAACCCTCGCTATTTAACCGACTTAAGAAGAAGAAGAACGTTGCAATTAGGACGGTAACGCTTCCAATATTGATTAACGTTAGAACATTTTTATTTACAATTAAAATGTTGCCAAGACGTTCGAAGCATGCATTCTGAAAATTAGCTATATTGATAATTGATGAGGTTTTTATTTCATTACATTGCCAAGAACAAAACGCTATTAGTTACTAAGTTGTGTTGTAACGAATTTCGTCAATCATAAGAATCTGTTTTTTATTGTTAAGTCTTGCAATAAGTTGTAAAATTAGAATTTTTGAATAGATAATAATAATAATAGTAACAATATTGTCTTTATTGCGCATTGGAAACCAAAAGAAAAATACATATACGAATAAATAAATAAATAAAATAATGTAGAGATACTCAGGCACAAACACAATACGAGATGCAGGTTCATTAAAAAACTCGCTTTTCAACCTAATCGTGAATATAATAGCAAAATAAAATGAGATATTGTACCTACAGCTAATCTTAACCTAACCTTAACGTACATACTATATACTGAATACGTAGATAACATGAAAAAGCAAATTGAATCACATAATGTATTTGTGAGAAATATATACTTTAATTCGAAAATTTTAGAAATAGCTGAAAGGATACTTATTCGTCTTAGATCCTTGAGACAAGAAGGCTCGTTATTTTTAGGTAAAGAACATAGTATTAAATGTTTCCAGCAATCAGGAACAAAAGATGCCTATTCGTGCAGTCTTCATTTTATCAGTTATACCATATACTAAATTTTGATCAATAAAAGAAAATGTAAATAGGTTTATAAAGTTATGAAATAACTATTTATTGCATTGACATCAATGAGATCAAGCAAAATATTAGTTATAAATGAAATCATTGTCATCATTCATCGGAAAAATAAATTGCCTTAAATTTTCGATATGTGTGTATTATTGGCGAAATTTTAGTTTGTTGTATCAACAAGTTACAGAAAATCATGCCGTGGTGAGATATATCAGAATTCAGTATTGCAGCACCATCAACCAAACTACACTACTATCATCAGTGGTTAAAATTAAATCCAATAGTGAACATGAAAACCAGCTATATTAGTAGATGAAGTATTCTCATTCAGTCTCAGTCTCGGTTATAGCAAAGATGTCGAAGATATTTGATCTCATAATATTCTCCACCCCCTAAACTTTCTGTAAAAGCGAATGATAATAAAAGGACTTTACAAGCCCCTACCTCCAAATAAAAAAAAGGGTTTCCAACTGTCAGTCGAAGGAGCTTGGTTGAATTTAAAGATGACACTCTTACCATGCACGACGTAACTTTACAATCTGAAACTGACTCATTTTATTACAATTTGCTGTTTCATACTGTATAGCACAGTAAGTGCCTATTTTCCCTGCCCTAAGTAACAACGCAGCAAAATACAACCTATTCCTGCTCTACTGGGCTACAAATTTAAAAGATTAATACATCATTTATATAGCGTTAGTTACAGGAAGGAACTCAGCAACTATAGCCATTATTATGTCTTCAATCTGAGCGAGCTGGTAACGTCCTGAAAATTACAGAGATACACCCCAACTAACTAATAGATAGTATCCGAAGTTTGTGACGAAGAGTGTTTGCAAGTCAGTAACTCATCAATGAAAATCAAAGTCTAGTACATAACACATATCTCTCAATCTAACTTTACGTAAGATTGAGAGTCTTTGCTCAGTAACTCTATCTACAAGTATTAATGAAATTGTAAATTAAAACTGGTAATAGAAGTTTTCTTAATATATTTTTATGGAAATTGCAAAATAAGTGTTGAATTTTTCTCCCCTTTATTTTCACAGTTCAGCCGGTGAGCCTTTCAACATATCGACGTTTCAAAGTGAACGAAGATGGTTAATATTTAGTTTCTTCTAAACGTTGTCATAATTTTACAAATCTCCTATAAAGTGTCTAATGAATCTAGCCGTTACTCATTATATCAAATCCTCTTGTAACACAATTTATTGCAGTATAGTGTTATCAAATCCAAGTTGGATTTGCATCTAGAGTGGTTGCGATAAGAAGATTATTTGCTCACATGGGCGGGTAAGCCAATTTTTGGTAAACCTGCCATTATTTATGAACCCCTTCGGAATTTGTTCGCAAAAAAATTAATTAGGAGTTTTATTAAACTATCCAGTTAAATTACCAATTAAATTTGAAGTACCTTTAGTTTACATCTTGTATGTTAACCTCACGGTACAAAAAGGTAAAAGCTCCGTCGTTAATAATAATGAAGAACTATAATTTTCTCTAATTAGAAAACATAAACCCAACGAAAGAACATTGCACTGTAAAAGAACGACAACCAACCAAATCTTGAAATCATGTATTAATTAATTACGTGCACGTAAATATCTCTAATTTATACCACTCAATATGTAGCAGATCCTTAATCTAAAATAATCAAAATCTACCCATAAATTTTCACCAGTAGTTAATTTGCCAATAACATACTTGCACAGGCACTTTATTTGCCAATAAATCTCTCGCCGTCAATTTTACTCGAACAATAGCGATAACAATATATGAAAACACCAGGTGTACTTTGCGTCATGAGATAAACTACACCCATCCGGCATTCTTAACAAACAAAGGTGGACACCTCTCGTAGATTTAGTGATAGAGTTTTAACTGAATGCCAGTGCTGTATTAGTTACATAAGAGGTTAAATACCACCAGAAATCGTTACTCTTAGCAACTGCAACGCGTTCGTACTGCACAACTTCAAATAACATCTAATAGTATTTTCATGGAAAGCTCAAAACAAACCAAAACACAATCTCGGTCGAAACGTTAGTTAAGTTCTTTATTTTTCTGCACAAGAGCAAATACGATTCGGTATTTCCGTTTAATCCTACGATTTCCGGGCACCTTGAATATATGTCCAGGACCCAAATCTTAATTTCATACTTTCATGCAGATGTAACTGATTGAAGAAAAATAAGTGTTTAAAGTATTAAAATTTAGACCACTCTGGACGTTTATATGAAAGCGGTAACGAATAAAGTAAATGCACTTATGTAATATTTAAATTGATTTAAATTAACGGTTTATTGACAAATTAAAACCCATGAATGCTGAATTATGAATATCGCGCAGAAAAATAACAACAGGGGTACGACTATAGGATTTTCAAATGCACGATTTTTTTTCTTCGCTCTAACGATACAGGATCATAAAAATATGCCATTTGATTTATAGTGGAAAAGGAATGATAAAGGGTTTAATTATCGATCGACTTACTTCGATACTTTTTCCAAACTGGGAGGACAGATTTCTCGGAGACTATTACATGGATCCATTTAAAATTTTCACAGTAGTTTTAGAATAATGAAATAATGGAATTACGTAGCCGCTTTTTGATGGGATGTAAACTTTTTTTCCTTAAAAAGTGCACCACTTCCACAAAAATTGATAAAAAAGAAAACCCCTACGTACTTCCAAAGCCGACTGTACATAGATTATAAATTTGTTTACTTTTTGCTCCAGGACTTATACAAGCCGAGAAATCCGTCCTCCCATTTCGGTATTTTTAAAATCGGTGTTCTCGACGACGGGCTTAATCGCCGCAATTTGTAATGAAAATGATAATAAAAAAAATGTTTTTTATACTCCAATATGTGCTTAATGAACCCCCCTAGAAGAATTTCTATACCGCTTGTCATACTCCCAAAATCAAAGTTTAAGTTCTATGGCAGCACGCAAGTATTTTCGTGTCATAGTTCAAAATATGGCTCTTCAAATGTAACAGCATAGAAAATATTTAATACATTGAATTATTTTGAATATTACCTTATCATGTATTCATGCCCTCGATTCAAATGTGGAGGCATATTTTATTGCATGCACTTCGTATTTGCATATTAGGTTTTAGCTACGTGCAGAAAATTATATTAGAATTGTTGAGAAGCTGAATTTTTAAGGTGATAATAAAGAATGTACAGAATATTATTTAAAATAAACGCTACAAGTTTAAAGGTGTTTAAAGGATGGAAAGAACAGAAAAGGACAAAAAGGATACACCAAGGACAGGTAAAAAGGGTAGAGAATCTGGAAAAGTCAAAGACAGATCAACGACAGATTACATAGTAAGACAGGAGACTGGGAAAGAAAGGATGTGGGAGACAGGAAAAACAGTGGTGAGGTACGAAATTACAGCGAGTGTGGTGGGGCTTAGTAATATTGAAAGACTTTAAAAATGGGGGAATCAGATAAGTGGGAAGAAAGTAGAACAAAAATGTATGAAAAGGCAGGGTTATCTAGATGCTCCGGAAAGAATGAAACGTGGGGGAACACAGGTGGAGAGGGGGATACTGGAGAATCAGATAGAAGTGCAAGAAATGGAAAGCAAAATAGGAAAGGCGAGGTATAACCCAAAGTACAAAACAATTAAAGCAGTAGGGAGGAAACAAAGATATTTAAGGGGAGAGAGAGATCGGCTAAGGGAGAAGGCCAGCAAATACTGGATGTAAGAGAAATATAAGAGGTGCGAGTTCTATGCAAAATATTGGGGGATGAATGGGACCACTGTTTGCAAGATTGTGAAGAGATAAGCTTAAAAGAAGCCGAAAAGCAGAAAGGAAAAAAGTGGAAAAGTTTGTGTGAGAACGGAGAACAGCTAGAAGTAGGGAAAATAAAAGGGATGCGGAGCAGCAGAATGAAGAAAACACCACTGAAAAGAGAAGGAGGAGGCAGGAGGTGATATAAAAAGAAAGTGGCGAAGCCGAAGGGAAGGAAATCAGGTAAAGAATTGTTAGAAACTGTATATGGCAATGAAGGTATTTACTCGTGTTTCCACTACTCAAGATTAGTAACTCTTCATACATCCATTTATAGATTTGCAAGTGGTTGCATGATCATTGCCACATCCCACGACTAATGTCTCTAACAAAAGTTTTGGTCAAAATTTTCGTATTATTAGCATTAGGTGTTGAGAATCTGACAAGTTTCTCCTTAAGTTTGGCAGCACATTTGTGTTATAATTGCGGAAGGTGTTTAGAATTTGGCTGGTCAAAGCCTCAAATGTGATCTTGTCATAATTTGTAGAAACCAAAACACAACACTTTTCCGCGTCATTACTGTGAGGAAGGTTTGCCGTGTATGAATCTTCCCAAGATAGGTCACCCTCGAGTTTTGAATCATACAAGGCTTCAGAACTTCATTGTATCTACATGAAATTGAAACGAGAAGATTAGGCTAGAAATTTCAAATTTCCTATATAACAGCGAAGAGGGAAATTAGCAGAAATAATAAAATATAGAAAGCGTCAAAAATGTCAAAAATACACACCGGCTCAATTAGGATTCCAAGATGCGGCAGACAATTAAGATTAGAACCTTTCAGAAACAATGCCACGATAAATTTAGACCAGGAAAAATATTTTACATATCTAACTCCGAAATAAAATGAAATGAAGGCATTTATATAGACAACATTGAGGAGGGCGTTCCTAATGACGTAAGGTATAAGGAAAAAGCGAAATTTGAGGACGGAAGCTGATTTTACAAGATGGGCGAGTTAGGGGCGAAGCTGTAAATGCATTTATATTCGAAGATGCCTTCGTAATGTAGTGAACCCAAGATTGGTTAAAGCAACACAATCTTCCATGTGGCAGGGGGATAAATAGAATAACCCCCAGAATGATGCACAGACACGTCCTATAGAAAAGTTTTGGGCTTAATTCGGTAGAAAAGTTTATGACGGTGGATGGAAAACCCAAAATGAAGAAGAACTACGGCGAAAAAAACCAAAAAAGCTTAGAGAATTTAACCCACTTACCGTCCAACGGCATTCGCCAAATTGTGAACCATTGAAACCCATGGCCATTTAGCTGATATGTGAAACATTATAATTATTGTCAAAGCTTCACTGAATAGTTTTCTGTACTACCAAATTACATAAAACAATTATAGTTTGAATAATTATTGTATTGCAAAAAATTTCCCAAAACTTTTGTTACATACGTTGCCCTCACAGTCTGCTATCGCATTATACATTTATTTAAAAAAAATACTGGCTTTGTGTGAATTAATGTTTACAACAACGTAATGTCTTTAATTATTTACATTGATGATTTTTAAGTAACATTTCAGTTCAGTTCAGATCAATTATTTCCTTAAAAATAATAATTCAATGGCTATTATGAAGGCGAATATTGCATTTGTTGTTTTCAATCAATTGCAAGAATACTTATATATTTAGAAATAAAAATGTCCCTTCTATTAATATTATATTTTATATTATAACAAGTAACAATTATACAAAATTATTAAAACAGTTTTTATAATTTTATAGCAATTATTTTCTCGATTTACACAAAGTGAACTTAGTTCCACAGTCCCATCTAAAATTTGGATTATATTTGAATCAATTTCAGGATAATTGTGATATCAAATGCCATAGTATAAATGGGGGCAACTTATCAATCATTAAACAAATTGGTTAATATTATTATGTATTATACGTTGAGAGTATTTGTTTAAGAAGTTGTTTATTATTGTTCATGGTACATCTGTAGATGTATATACCAGCGAGCGTCAGAATATTGTTTGAAATCAGCGTCGGTCCACAAGATTCTCGGATGCCTAGGTCGAACATCAAATGGATAATACGCTTTTGAAGTATAAATAATCTGTTGACGCAAGATGCTCTTCCCCAGATTACATTATACGCGAGCTGGGAATAGACTAGCGTAATAGGCCTGTAGCAGAATACTCAGTGTTACCTCGGTTTTAAGTTGGCGTATTGCGTAATATGACTTAGATAGCTTGCTTGTTATGAAATCGATCTCTCGAGTCTCCCATGACAATCTGCTATCTACCTTCAAACCTAAAAAGTTTACCGAGGTGCTTAGGTTTAGATCAATGTTGATAACTGTGTTTCGTTTGCAGTGCACGTATTGTGTTTTCAAAATTAATTTATTTTTGCGACACCATTCATTCATTTCATGCAGTGCTTGATGAGCTTTTAGTTTTAGCTTGTTCGGTTCTGGCATTGATATTGCTATTGAGGTGTCGTCCGCGTAATTAATTAAAAAGCCACCTTGGATATGATCGGGTAGGTCGTTCATGAGCAAGATAAATATCAGAGGACGCAGAACCGAGCCCTGTGCTACACCTTCGTTGACTATATAGCTCGGGGATTTCTGCCCCGCTACTGTGACATGCATCTTTCAATCTTTTAAAAATGAAACCAACCAGTCGACTATGTTTACTCTCATTCCCATTTTATATAGCTTAGTCGCCACAAACTGTATGTCCAGAGAGTCGAACGCTCTGGACGTATCAAAGAACATACCAAGTACATGATTATTTTCTCAATTTGACAGTTTATATACTTTATGACTTGTATAGCCGCCGATTCTGTAGATCTGTACTTTTGGGATGGGATGTTTAGCAATTTTCACGTACATGATTTTTTCGTACATATTTGAGAAACAGCTTAACAAGCTATAATTGGAGAAAGTCGTCGTCATATATTGAGCCGTTTATTAACTCTGCCAAGGGGTTGCTGTCGTTCACGCTTTTTAATACCCGCATTGATACACCGTCTAGTCCTGTTGACTTTACATTTTTTAAGATTGTTATGAAACCTCTAATATCCTGGGTGCTCACTGGTTCACACTACAACGAGTTTAAGTTTCTGCCAGGTAAGGTGCACGATCTTCATATATCACTGCCGAAATGTTCTATTAGTTTCGAAGAAGTTATTGTTCAGGAATATTCTCCACGCTTTCGTTTTTGTCCTGCAGTGCAATGGTTCCATGTTTCTTTTTATCGCGACCTAATTTCTTATTAATAATATTCCAGATTTCGTTGGGTATATTTTCTGCACCTTGCAGCGATTTTGCATTGTAGTCCTTTTTCGCTTTTATGATAGGTACTTGTGATCCTTCTTTTTCAACCGGTATAGTTCCTTCTACTTCGTTTAAGTTTTTTGCGAGCCAGAACAGTGTTGTAAGTCTTGGCTTACTAGTATTATTTCTTCAGTGATCCAACGGGTACTAGGTTTCTTCGCATTGCGTTTATTTCCGCAATTTTGTTTCAAGCAACCGACGAATATTTCCAGGAGCATTTCAGTTTTATTGTTGGTAGTAGTGACGTAGCGGGTTCTAGTATAATCTCATATTTGTAATGTTCATATGTGTTTAAGTTGTTATTGTCCACGACGTACGGGCGCGACGTGCAGGCTGTTTGTTTCACGAAATTATATAATAAGTTAAAGGATGACAATTACCTACGAGTTTACTAAAAAAAACATTTTCAATTACATTAAATTGGGTTAAATAATAAAAAATCGAACTGCATGTTATTAAAAGTCATTTTATCCGCAATGTTTTGACGATTTTCACAGGCTAACTAATAAATAATTAAAATAATCATTTTCTGCCTGTTTTCGATTTGCAAACGCAAATTCTTATCCGAACTTCAAACCTGGGGATTAACCTTGAAAATTTCCATTTTAAAAGGAAGCATTCTGGAAAAAATTGGACATCCGGAAAAACAACTGAAATATTGAACGAAGAGGCGTCTGACTGATTTTAACTAATCCTTTAACGATTTTTGATTTATTCATACTCATTTTTCACGTTAATGGTATTTCCTTCAACAAAAAGCAAATGTTAAGCTTGGTATATCTATCTTCAACATATAGTTTAGAGCATATTCCAAACCCATATTAATCAAATATTTTCATTGCCTTCTACTATGAATTATGTATATGTTTAGTTTGTTTAAATCGTGGAAGCGGTGAAGAAATTATTTACTGGTTTTTTTGACTCGTGAAGAGCGGGTTGGGAGGAGTTATTTATAGTTAGTTTCTTCAAATTCTTAAAATTGTACAGATATAGTTAGTTATTACGAATCAGAACCTATATTGAACGTATTATTTCATTTAATAGTTCAATAATTCATCGTGATGGTGAAGAGCAGATAAGGTTATTTATTTAAATATTTTGAACTTTAGTTATGTAAGCTGATTATAAATTCAATTAATTTGTTAGGCGTGACGACTGCTTGTAGAAAATGGATAATTGAATAATTTATAACGATAAATAAATGATCACCGCAATTATATCAATGCATATCAAAAAATACGTCCAGTACGTTTAAAATATGCAAATTCTATTTTTTTGCATATAGGTAAAAAAATACTCACTGATAATAGTTGTGTTTTCCACATACACGAAGGTAACGATTTCGAAATTTAAATTTATGAAAAAATAAAGTTGTTTTTGATGTTGGTATCGGAAGTGACGATAATTAACAGAATGCTAAATTCTGGGCATTTGTCTACAAAATAAATACACAAAACGACGCCTTGTGCAATAATAGACAAGATAATTTATTGAAGATTACGATTGCAACGTTATAAACATCGTGAAATTGTTTATTGCGTTTCAATTATTTTCAACGGTGTACTGTAAATGAAGTGAAAATCAGAAGTACACTAGTTTCGCTTCCCTGCAGTTCGCCCAACAGTACAATAATCTAACACGCAGTTTTTTTTTCGCTGTCAATTAGAAAAATAAAATGATAGTAATTATCGTCAGGACCACTCGCATCGTTCATTTTTAATTTCGACGGTTCGATTGTTGTCTGCTAATTTGACATTGTTGATAGATTTCTCGCTTAATACAGACTTCTATGCAATTAATAATTTCCATAATGTGTCGGGTCAAGGTTCTCTATTATATTATTATTAAAATTAATAACACACATACTCAGTCAGACCATTAACAATTACCACATAGTTTATTACACTTTGGCGCTATCGCACGCCTACAACAATTAAAAAAAAACATAAATAGAAAATAACATCGTACGCTCCTTTAGCAATAATATAATCTCTTAATAACAAGAGGTGACTAATACTACAAATATTTAACAGACCGGCGAGAATCCTGTTTCAATTTTTGTACGTCAATGGTTGACCGTTACACACATTTTCGTAATAATCATTGTTTTGGACAGGAAGACATTAAACTTTAGTAGCTGGTAGGAACAAGTGGATTATTGTTGTAAGTGGTTCCAAAGTACTTTCATGTTCAATAGACAATGCGAAATGCGTTACGTAAATGAAATTATGAGCGAGTTGGCATTGAAATGTTGATGCACCTCGATTAATTCGATAAATGGTAGGAAATCGCTTCGGTGTCAATTTATAATAAATATAAAGATTGCCATAGACAATTACTGTTTATGTTGCATACGAATGTAATGGTCGCATTAGCGCTAATTATTAATAAATGTAATTGACGATAAACGCATAGTTATTTAATTAAGACTTCCAGGTTTTATCATAAGATGTACTTGGTGTCTATAGTTTATTAATAAACAATTATAGGATGGCATTACGTTGTTTACTGAAGATGTTATTAATTACAGTTTAATTGTGTATATATATTGTTTTGAAACGTCTTGATAAATTTAGTTTTTAATATATATCGTAGATTCGTCTGGTGAAATAGCTTTTAAAGTTCTTCTTTACTTCTACTTGAGACTGATTTCGGATGCAATGTATTTCCAGATGGACGGATGAATGTTGTTATACATAATTACTTCCTGGTATTGACCGATTTCGAACGACACTATCCTTCTTTATCAGGTCTTAAAATTTAAGGACTTGTATTTACACTTCACTTTATATTTCACGTTCTTACACCGGTACTTGGCAATTTACTTTCTAACACGCGGTTGACTGGCAACGTGAAGCGTTATATCAGCAAAATAACAGTTCAAACTCGTCGTCTTTTGGCGTTCCTTAAGTAGTCCCACCAATGATGATCTGATCGAAATTAAATATTATAATTATAATAATAGTTGCATCAACACTCTATATTAAATATTGAAATATGACAGTATTGGGAAATAGGCAGGCCTGCCACATTTGTATGACTGGCATTATTACTAATAAGTCATGGATTATTTTAAATAATGAACTAAGAAAATACATATTCATAAAATTGTTAAACGTCAATCAATACAAAAATGCCCAGACCTTCGAACGCATTAACTTTCGAATTAAGATGACTAACTTTTCGAATTTCTGTACAAAAAATATTAAAATCATTAATCACTGGTCGACTAACACAAATTCAACGTAGAGAGATTAATTATGGTGTCTAAATATACGTTTCCTAATTAATTATCCATTTAATTTATAATTCTCAGTAATTGGCACTAGAAGGTACTAAAGAAATTCGCAAGCGCATTAGGATTAGCCACTCCGCTGACGAAACGACCATTATTTTCCCATACGAAACACTAAAATGCTAGTAAACATACAATTACGACGAAGAGTTAAATTACAGCGTCTACATTTCAACGGGGCGCCCAACTCGCTATTGGGAAATGTGCAGTCGAAACGCGCACGCAAACAAGCCGATCAACTGCACAAGCTCTTTGATAGTACGTAAGATAATTAAAAAATAAAGATCACCGCGATAATTATAAAACCGGCCATGTACTACTTACTTTCTTTGTTTCGGATTGCAAGATGCCCTTATCTACTTAGTTAATCCGTTAAATAAACAATTTGGAAAAATATTGTTATTTTCGTATGTGGAATTCTTGCGTTATTGTTTGTTTGTGCTTTGAATTTGTTATATATAAAAAGTTTTAATTAATTCCAATTATAACGGACATAGTAAAGATTATCAGAGGAAAATTGAGATTAGTAGCAATAGATAGCAACAATATGATGAAGAAGATTAGAGAAAAAGTAAACCCTGATAATGAAGGACGTGTACAATACAATAACTGGGACTCAATAAAGCATACAAGCAAACTCGCGATCCAAACGTGCGGTACAAAATAAAAAAGATAAGATGATGAAGATGGAGAAGTGAGAAAAGAAAAAAGTAAAAGAGAATAAATGTAAATGTATGTGGGAAAAAAAAACAATAATACTTCGTCCAAAAAAATAATTCAGAAAGAAAATAGTTGAAAGATCATGGACAATAAATGCCAGCCAAAGAAATAAGAAGCAAGGAAAGTACATTCAAAATGGAGAAGAAGAAAAGACGAATGAATATAATGTCGGGATTGTAATATAGGAAACTATGCGAAGTGAAGGTAAGGTAAGTGAGGTAACGACGATTAAATGTATCTATGGGCAAAAAACAATAGTAACGCAAAAAAGTAGTTGAGGAACAAAAATGTGAACATACTGGTGCAGGGACAATAAATTCCTTGCCAGTAAATGTCAAGCAAGAAAACAAGAAGGAAGGAATGCACCTTCAAAATATAGAACAATAAAGGGTATACAAGAATATCATGTAAAAATTGTGATATAGAAAACTAAGTGAAAAAGAAATGCCATAGTGGAATAAGGTAGAGAAAGAATTCATTTCAAATTGGTGAAATCAAAAAAGCAGCATTTAAAAATGGAAACCACTATTGAATAATAAGTATGAACTGTTTACAGATTTGCACAAAGTATGAAGCACGACGAATAATATATACATAACATATATTTGTTACACCTTATAATATGATAAAAGGTTTCTAAATCAATGGGGAAATGTGGGTTTGCTTGGTAATACAACCAGCGGCATTTAATAAAGCGATATCAGCAGTGGGCTAGATGTGATGTAGATATAAGCTTTGAAGATAATATTTAAGGGTCCAAAAATTGTAATAAAAAAATATGAAATTCTGAAAGGGATGATGCAAGAAAAGGAATATTGTATAAATATATAAAACATAGAAATTGAAGCAATTACGCATTATATTGCGCATTAAATAAGAGCGACTAAACTACTGATAGTGTTGGGCAAAGGAAAGATGAAATAAAATGGTGCAGAAAGGACTTAAATTTTTTTTAAATAAGTCGATACTCAACAGATAAAATGAGTGAAGGTATATGGTATATGTCATAAAATTGGCAGCCAGACACACGCAGACCAAAAGCAAGAATATGCAAACCGTTTAATAAGCAACATATAACAGGAGATACACGGAACGCTAGGACTGTAAAGGAATATTTAATAGATTAATAGATTGCAAAAAAAATTACAAAAATCTTCTGTTCATAATAGTATATACTGAGTAAACCTGCATTATTCACAAATGTTGTTTGTTGTAAACACTGCGGTTTCGTCTAGCACTATGCCCGCGGGCTCGCCAGAAGCTTTTGATTCAAATTGATAAAATTATTCATAATATAAGGACGGAAGATGACACATATATTCTCATGTACCGGTTCTACATTAACTGAATCTCATGGGTCAAATTTATATTTAATATATTAATTTACTTATACCTGGGTGTAGCAATAGAAGACAGCGGTCAATAAGAGGAAGAGATGCAAAGGATCGATAAAATCACCAATAGTACCATTCGACTAACAAAAGCTTTATTAACAGGAAAGATGTTACCACACCAACAAAAATGAAAGTCTTATATATACAGACCGGTACTGAGGTATGGTAGTGGCTATTATTAAGGACAGAATAGTAAGTAAGATACAAGCTACTGAAGCTACTAAGAAAAATTAAAGTAGATATAAGCCGAGAAGTCAACATAGAGCCAATACGGACACTCTTCGAGGACCAATAACTAAGTTAGCTGGGACACCTACAACGGATAAGCCACAATAGACAGACAAAACACATATGAGAAGCGCGAGTGGAGATAACAAGAAAGAGGGGAAGACCATTGGAGTAGAGTGGTAGTAAGAAATCAGGGGAAAGACGTGTGATGGGGCAAATGTGCTGGTGAAAATTCGTTTACAGAAGGTAAAGGCCAATAAAATACCTTTTAAAGGCTTCCGTATGATGTAGGAGAGGAGTGAGCAAACCCTTAAACCTTAAATTTAAATTGTGAACATCGGTCCTAAATGTTATTTTCCTATATAAATAGTTGGGGGACATATTAATAATTATCTTGTGGAAAAAACAAGAGGAATGCAGAACTCGACGATTTTCCATATTAAGCCAGTTAACCTCTTTCAGTTTATGGGTTATCCGCTGATGCTTCAGTTAGATAAGTTAATTTAAAATATGTAAATAGAATTAGCATAATGTAATTGTAATTGAAGCTTGATATTAGTAGTTTTGCCAAATTTATTTAATTTAAATTGTAAATGTATGTTCAAATTTACGAAAACTTCGCATTGCAAAAGCCGGGGGCGCGACTCCGCGAGATGACTCACAGCACTTGGGCCACAAGAGTCGACTTGATGTCGATGAAAGCGCGCTAAAATCGCCCTGGCAACTAATTTACGACAAATCACCGCGTGTAGAACGTGCGTGGCAAATTTTCTGCCCGTTCAAACCACGAATATCTATTCGGCACTTAAGACTTGTGGAAAAATTTAGACTGACTTACGGTGTAATTTTTTGGGGGGCTGTGGCAGGCGTCAAGCAGCTCTTTGTTATTCAAAAAAAATTGTTAGATGCATGTTGAGACTGCCAGCACTTACACCTTGCAGAAATTATTTTAAGGAACTACGTATTTTGCCGCTGCCTTGTCTTTACATATATAGAATACTATTGTATCAACATAAATTTTCTTCTAGTTTTAAGACGAACAAAGAAATGTCAACTTCAATGAATACCAGGAATGGGGATGATCTGATTGTACCACATCATAACTTGGCGTTGTATGAGAAGGGCCCGTATTTTAGAGCGATAAGGGCTTTCAATGCTTTACTTAAACAAATTAAAGATATTCAGCGGTTTTCAGTTTTCAAAAAGGCAATCAAGAACATGTTACTAGACAATTGTTTTTATAGTTTCGAGGAATATATAAATGGAAATAAAGACTGACTTAAAGAAAGATGTATGTACATATTGGTATATGTTGTTTAACTTACTAATGTGATGTAATTATAGCTTTTATGTTTATTGTATATGTATATGTATACTATTACTGACGATGCTAATGTTTCGTTGAAATTTGACAGCAATTTATTATTATTATTATTTATGCTTTGTCTAACGCTTGTTTGCGATATTCTGGCCTGGTTAGTTTTATAGCTCGGTCGGCTATTCTAGTTATAACATTTATTTTATGCTATTTTGGTTGTTGTGAGAGGTAATTGAAGTATCTTCCTATCCAAGTCAGTTTTGTGCACCATATTGTTTGTAGTTTATGTTGACGGTTGATTATTGTTAAGTCTAAGAAATTGATTTTGTTATTGGTTTCTGTCGCTATGGTAAATTGTATTTTGTCATTTTATCTATTGAATAGTTGTAATATATGGTTTTCTTTCTTTTTAGGTATGGCTGTTAGGCAGTCGTCTACACATCTTTTGAAGAAAGGTATGGTGTAATTTATCTATCTTTACGAATCTATGCCGATTATATTATTATATCCTCACGTTGCGTTCACCAATATTATCAATTATCATCCATTTAAAGTTTCAAACACAATATTTGTTATCACAATTTAACTTTTATTTACCTCTTGGTCAATTTTATAGCATTTAGAGAAGAACTTTGAGTTGTTTGATTATTTACGTCTGTTACACATAACATTTTCATGTACTTAAATTTTTCCCATCACATTCATTTTTTAAAGCTCTATATAAGAAATCGCAAAAAATCCAACTTTGCTAAGATAAAATACCTCACTTTCAAATATTATAAATAAATTTAAATGAGTACACAAATGAGAAATATTAAATTCTTAAATTCGTGGTGTCTTTTTTTTTCACCGAAACTCCGTTAAACAATTTCGACTTTATTATTTCGCTTCAGCAACCAACCATAGTCCGCTATCATCCTTGTATTCCACCTCCCTCGATGGCGACGTTCTGTCTCTTTCAAATCCTGATAAAATCTTACTTACAGCTCCCAAGTAATCAGGAAGTAGCAAGTGCGAATTAAGGAAGTGATGTTTATTGCTCATCGAACAACCCATTTTGCCAAAATCATTTTCTTCTCAATGTCCTCATGAATTTGACTTTTATGGTTTCCTAGAAAATTGTTCACCACTTCCTCAAAAGATGCTCCATGCTTCTAATTCAATCTCACTTAATATTTTATCGAAATTTGTATCTTTCTTCAATTTTCTTATGTGCCAATGAAAATACATTCTTTCAGTTTAGTTTCAGATAGTGTTGGAAAACTTTCCTGTAGATATTTAAAACTCTATTCTTCTTTATTCAGCGCATTCGCAAATTGTTTCGTAATTCCCAGTTTTATGTGTAGGGGCTAGCAAAACTTTTTCCCGGGGAACAAAATTTTCTCTCACTGTATTTTTGTTCCAGGAACTAGTTCAGTTCTAGGCGGCCGATCTTTCTTCGTCCAATGTCGTCTCCTATCCTCACTATCCCACTCGCAGAGAAAGCTAAGGTATTTTGTGTATCCAGCTTGTTGACCAAGTACCACACTTACAACTTTCAGATTTCCACAGACTATCAAACCGTGTTGTACGTAGGTTATTTTTATCAACAAATTTTTAAATTATCGTAGCATTCTTTAAAATGTACTGAATGGGCGACTGGCAGTGAAGCGTACTTATTATCTTTGTGCAAAAGGACTGCTTTCAAACTTCGCTTTGACGAGTCTATGAATAACTTTCATTCATTCGCGTCACATTCGATGTTAAATACCTTCACTAAGTCTATGTCTTGATCAAGACCGAGATCTAGGTTATCTCGGTCTTCATCAAAATGCGGTATAAAGTGTTTTTCTCGGTTGCGATACCAAGAAAATGATGTGCCAGGGGCAATTATATTTCTTTCCGATAGTTTTGATCCGAGGAGTTCAACTCCATCTTTTAGCATGTTTAGATCTCTCGTTAAGTCGTTCTGACTGTGAAAATAACTCAATTCCAACAGCTGGCTCAAATTTAGCATCAGATTGAGATAACTCTTAGACGTCACTCTACTCATGTTTTCAGCTTACACTTATTCCAAGTAGGGAGGTAATGGCGGCGGATTTTTTGGTGGCGATGTACCGCGTGCGTTACCGATTGTACGGTTGGATATACCAAGTCCATTTTTGATTTAGAATTGTAGCCAACAGTCTTGCACCAGCAAAAATAGCAATCTTCGATACGATTCTGAGGTTCTCTCCATAACATAGGCGATTGTAAATTAAAGAATTGTTTTGCCCTTTCGACCACTTTCGAAGTTCACAAACTCATGTCGCAGAAACTTTATGTGGGACCCACTGTTTGTCTTGATTGCCGATTGTTAAACCGAAATACGTGTTATAAACATTACTCACGAATTCGATAATGTTTTGCTGCTGGTTTTTCAGCATAAACTGCCCACAAATATAACAAAAATTGCTCAGTGAGTCATTTCGCGATGACATTCTTTAAGTGAGCGCATATTGCACGCAAGTTCTGATTTTGGAAAACAATGATGTCGATATTTATACAAAAATGTTCCAATCCTTATTAATCCTCTACTAGCATTTCGTTCATTAAGTTATATTTGAATAACTACTTATTACAATTTATTCAAAAAAAAAAACTTTATTGGCATCCTATTTTTACAACCTTTGTATAAAACCATAATATATCCCAAGTAATTTTAATTCAACTCAATTTCAATAATATATTCAAATAAATAAATGAATCCTATCTTTCCTGTTGCTCCAATCCCTCCACGTTCTTCCGTGCTCCTTCCTTTTCTCTCCTGCCTTCTCGGCGCTCGTTTACTTTTGTCAGAAGTTCCACTCTTTCTCCATTCTCGTCTAGACACTTTTTCCATTCCCTTCCTTTCTTTTTCTCTTCCTTACTCCATTCTACCCCCGCACAGTCCTCCATCCAATGCCTCCATACATCCAACCCCTTCTCGCAGAATACACACCTTCTATACGTCTCATCCATCCAGTATTTGTTTCCTTTCTTCTTTGCCTGCTTTCTCCCCTCTCAAATATTTCGGCCTGCCTCTATATATACATATCTCATAATTTTTTTTATAGATGGACTAATGGACACCTTAAAAATATTGTGGACATTAATTAAACAAGTCCATAAACACAATAAATTTTATATTATTATTAATTATTTCATGTGCTGTACTTTCGTTGTCGTCTGTTATCGGTTCTTTCTTCGAACCTTTTTGTACATACCTGTAGTTATTTATATTTGATATTTTATTTTTAATTCACTATTATTTAAATAAATATAAATTTATTAGTCACGTTTAAAATATAATCACGAAACATGAATCATTCACAGACACATCACTTAGTGTCAAAACCCGCTGCGAATTACTGACAAGCGCTTGTTTAACAATTCCTTTTTCAAATCGGTTTTAAAACATGACACGTAAAACAATAAATCACACCGGCAGAAAAATATAAACCGTAGGCATGCATTCATAAAATTGAACGTATGCACAATACACATTTCTCCGCACATCATCTACCTTCGAAATCCTTCCTTGTTGATTTCCTCATTAATATTGAGCGGCTAATTTAATTTGCATATCTCTATCGCGAGATGGACGTTTGTGAAATGGCAGAAATGCGGCGCTAAGCCTTTAATGACCGGTGGGACGCTTCAGAATGTGTGAAACTCATTGTTAATCGTTCTCGTTCTCATCGCCTTATATGTAACAGGTGTCCTAATATTTTGCGAAACGTTCCTTGCAGATTAATCCGCAATTAAAATTACGTGATGCAATACTGTGCGTGAGCGTGCGAGTTTATTTTGCTATTTTATTCGACAAATTTGTCATATTGCATGAAGTTTATTATGTATTTGATATGCGATTATAATATGCGATAAATTAAAGGCACATTAATGAAACCAGTTTTGTTGTTTACGATATGAGTACTTTATAGTATTAAAAGAATTTAGATGGGTAAGCTGTGTACAGTAATCACACGATTTATAACGCTATGGGCTACAACCTCCACATTTTCTTATATATGTATCAAAATTACGCTAATTTTTTCCAATGTGCATTTTTCAATTTGCTTATGTCACAATAGTTGTATAACAATATAATTGTTTTTGGCCTTGGCTGTCCTTCTTTGGCTGCTCTTGAATTTAATATACTATTTTTGAATTATAGTCCTAAATATCTCAACTCTGCGCCTAGGGCTGTCAATCAAATGCATTACACTCTAACCTATTGTCATGTTAGAACATATTGTTACTTCAACTGAATTTAAATCCTATGTAGCTATCCGAATATCCGTGAGTGGTCAATTCCATCATTATTGACCTTAATTAGTATAAACATGACAGGCACTTCTCCGTACTAGTTCCGGATTGTTTTGCACCTCTTGCTTATCGTCACATCAATCAATACTTAATTACATTATCATGTATAAATATTAACGATAAAATACAAGTGTTAGACGTTAATATTTTTACTATAATCAAGTTCGATCATGACAGTATTTCTGAAACAACCGTTAGTAATTGAAGCGTTCATTCCAAAGATAAATTATATCCATTGACGGACTTGACATACTTTAATAGAAAATTATTGATTCTTCTTACATCGAATGCGTCAATAAAAAGCGAATTTATTAAATTAATTGCTGATTATATATATTTGTCATCTTGTCAGTGCGTTATAAATGAAATTAGAAATTTTTTATTGTGGAATCAAACTCCATGCCGCAATTTAATCACATTATGTTGAATTACTGCAAGATAACATATTTTATGGTAAATATGAATTCCCATGTACGTAATTAATTAATTTAACGTGAGTTTGCTGTACAGGTGCGTTTAGATTAACTATATTATGCGATATTATCAATTTATTTAATCATCTTTATATTTTCACACTGATTATTTAGAGATTTCCTTTTGGTTATTTTGATTAAAAACTAGGTGTGGGGGTGATCGAGTTTTGCTACGAATCGTTCAGCTAAGTTTTACAGAAACAAATTAATTTCTATCCTAGTCATATGCTAAATAGATCTGTTGTAACTTTATTTCACCTCACTTCACATTTACTTTTACATTTCAAACCTTTTTAGTATTTTGGAAAGTTTAATTTAATTTTGACTGTTTGAACTTATTTGTATCATTCAGGTTAATATGCTCTTAACAATACTGCAAACTTTAATATTCTTTTGTAATTTTATTAATTTTGGGTCTCTTTTCCTTCATTTGGTTTGGAACATATATATTATATAGATATACATTAAATATTTGTGTATTTAATTTCTGTTTGTAAATTTTGACATTTTTAGGTGCTTTATAATTTTAGCTGTGTTTACTATTTAAAGTATTCAAACAAAGTTTGAATTAAATCAATATTTCATTTCTGATGCGTTCTTAGATTCGACTTTATTGATGATATTAATATTTTTTAATAGAATATTTGGTTTTGGAATAAATATTTCAATTACTAACGTCACACATGCATTTTTTGTTTATATTTAATCACATTATTGTAGAAAACAATTCTGGTGATGCTGAACTGTATTACATCCATGGCCCATTTTATTCTTTTACATCTAAGATCGAAGTTCTATTGCTGAAATAGCCATGTGTAGGAATTGGCATATACGGTGCAGATGGATACTTGTTCTTATTATATGTCCAATAATGATTGGCAGTATGAGGAAATTGATTTGCCATTTAGGTGTATTTGTGGCGAAGGAGTCTTTATCAATAGCGAAAAGAAGATCGTAGTTATTTTTATTGCATATATTTGTTGTTAGACTGGGGCACTTAACACAATTGCGATTTTAGATTACGATACTGTATCGTATCAGATATGTAGACACATAATTAAGCCGACCAGCAAGTGTACTGGATGTGACTGGACGTGGCCCATAGAAAATCTACAGTGTAAGTAACTGGCAATTCAGGAATTCTTCGCCTTCGGAATCAGTTAAAGCACGTCATAATAACCATGAGTAATTGTAATATAAAAACTGCAAACATTACTTATTTTCGCGAATGACAATAAGATTAATGCAATTGATAATTGACTAACACTTGTTAACACTTGCCCTATACGCAAAGGTGAGATATCGAGCAATTGTCTTATCACAAGAAATGATTTTGTTATTTATACATTCACTCGAGATGTCGTGATGTCATTCCCCAGCGTGGCCATAGATCACCTTAAATACGTTTGTATTATTGCTAGAATACAACAAATTGCCTAAAAATATTATCGCAGAAACACTTGCCAAACTATCTATGGACAAATACGTTTTTAAATTTATTGGGCAATTTTATAAACAAACAGCCACGGGAACGGAACCCTCTTTCGACGTTCTTTGCCTATTTATTTTTGAATAATTTTCTCTAAAATGTTTTATCGATGATATCCTTGCCGTAGTAAGACCTGTCCCATAAGTTTTGGGAAAAAGTTTTAATGCTTTCTGTGACATAGCAAAACACTATGGAAAAAAAATTGATCTTCGCAAGACAATTTATAACTTAGTTGGACAGGTGCCGAAATCAAATATTGTAAACATGTTTCGTGAACAAAATATTTCAAAAAGTACTATATATCGGACCATTCGTGAATGCGAAGAGGGAATCACATGTTTAAACTTCCCCAAGACAGGCCGCCCACGAATATTAATACAAGTCCAAATCAACAGATTAATGAAATTTTCAAAATATACCATTGTATTCCCGTACACTTTGCCGTCGTTTTCCTGCTTCCTCTGCTGCAATTTCCCGATTTATTAAAAGAACAGGGCTAAAGACAGAAATGCCCAAAGTATACGCGCAATTGGCCAGAATCCCTATTTGTTGCCGAGCTTTGAGACATTATCATTTCGCCAAGAATCAATCAACATTGTAATAAATGACGAGAAGTATTTTACCTTTAGCTATGCAGAGCTTCCTGGAAATGCTGGTTTCTACACGGACAATATTGAAAACGTTCCTAATGAAGTAAGATACAAAACGAAGGCAAAATTTTCTAACAAAATTTTGGTCTGGTGTGCCATATCTGAGGCGCGGATATCTAGACCTTATGTAGGCCATGTACGGGGATAGGCAGTGAATGCTGAAGTATATATACGCAATCGCCTATCAAAACTAATTCCTTTTATTAATCAACATCATGCCGATGACGATTACATATTTTGGCCTGATCTTGCATCATCGCATTATGCCAGAGATACACTCAACTGGTCATATGGTACATGACGGGCATCATGTACCATATGACCCTCAAAATGATAATCCTCCGAATGTCGCTCAGGCAAGGCCAATTGAATTTTTTGGGGCCTATTAGCAGGAAAAGTGTACGAACATGGTTGGGAAGCCCAGAATGAACCAGAATTGCGACAAAAAATTTATCGAAAAATTAGAGAAGTGGATTTAGAAAGTGTCCAAGCCATGATGCGACACGTCATACGAAAACTTCGTCTCATTGAGGAGAGAGAACCATTAACAGCAATGTAACTCATCGGTGTTAAAGTCTAAGGTCAATTATTTTTATTTTATGAATGCTTAATAAAGGTTTCTTTTGTTTAAATTATATCTTGTTAAACTTTGTCCCAAATCTTATGAGACTTATTATTAATAATTGTAACCTCAGAGTAACCTACCGCAGAATTTACACATCAATTTAAAGTACATGACCAGAAAAATAACTAAATAACAATTGCTTAAACTTTAATATATATAGAAAAAAAACCCCTACTGATAATCTAATATCACTGCCTTTTGCACACTTGTACCACTATACTTTTCTTATGGGCTTTGGTCCGCTAAGCTTAAAAATGTATAAATATATTTACGAGATATAATTTTTTCAATTTTTTTCTGAAATATTTAGACTATTTGGAGCATATCTCCTCACTAAATATACCAATTTAAAGACAATTACATCACGGATGTTATCTACATTTTTTCCGGGTGGTGTTTTTTGGTCCAAATAAAAATTGAAAATCAGTTCTATCGACGGGAAAATAGAAATCATAAGAAGGAAAGGTACTTTAATCTTGGCGCAATATTCGGATTTTAAGGTAGAAAATGGTATTAACGATGAAAATCAATGGTTAAACAAAAGTTAAGAGCGTTTATATGGAACGTGCCATAATCATATTATTCGTTATTTATGTATTTTCTTTTCATTCTGCTTACTTTATTGTAATGTTTTAATGAAATATTAGGTTATTAGAAATAGTGTTTGCTCCTGCTTCGTCTCTTGTTTATTTTGAGACCCGTTATTTCATGATTTTTTTTTCTCTGTAGTACGTTGTTTTTATACTTTGAGCCAAAAATTTCCATCCTTTCATAGGAGGTGCAAGTAATTCTGCTTTCTCTTTTATAAGCTCCAAATCTCTCACTCAATCATTAAGTTGAGCCCGAGTTAGAATGTGGCTCTTCACTTGCATCTAATTCGCTTTCAATACCATCCGATGAATCGAAAATTGTTTTGGGTTTAGATGCTTTAGAGGCTCTAAATTCCAATTTCCACATTTTTTCTATTTTTCGCCAATTTTTACGACCTTTACATCTTTCAAAACTTTAAATTTTAGAAATTTTTCGAAAAAAATTAAAATATGAAAGTCCAACTTTGCGCCAAAAATAAACTACTGTTTTTTTTCTATTTATTTCTATTTTTAGCGACCCATATAAAGAATTTTCAATTTTTATTTGGACCAAAAAAGGACACATTTTTCAACAATGCTGCTCATTGCATTGAAACTATTGAAGCAACTGAATCGAGTGAGAGGATTGGTCTTTCATAACTCGAGATATGCTCCAAATAGTCGAAGTGCATCCGAAAAAATCGAAAACATTTTTTTTTATTTATATCTGGAAATGTATCCATTATTTTTTTACACAATTTTTTACACTAGTCTGGTACCGATAAAGTAGACTACTAACGATACAAAATATTGCAAACTAACATCTAATGCAGAAAATTAGTTTTTCTAAATTTATGCAAAAAAAATATTTACGCCCATCATTTTTAAACACATTAAAATCATATTATAATCATATAAAAAATAAAAATGGAATTATAAAAAAGGTCATATCATAGTCATAAAAGTAGGTCAGACTCAATTGAATGTAGAAACCAGGTTCAAAGTCCATAAACTACCATAAAAACGGAGATCAAAATCCACAATAGTCAACCATTCCTGGAATACTGGGCATACTTTTACCTGCAGACGTGACATTGACAAAACCCAGTACCAATTATAAGGTAAATCTTTTACAAGCATTGTGATACATGGAAAGCTCCTCCATAATAATATACAATACATCTCTAGCTCTGGTTCAAGTTTAACCGATTTTTTCTACTGCAGATGAATGCTTTGTAGTTGAAATTTACATTTGGAAATAATTGCTATTTTGTGAAAAAATGGTAACTTTTTTATTTATACAAAATATTTCAGTTCATGGTGCGACCCGTTTTGTGCTGAACTCTTCAATTTTTAATTACAAGCTCAGATGGTCTATCGTCGCCGTAAACTTTCAGCATCTTTCCGATTACCTTCTTTGCCTAAGAGCGTAGGTGATACTCATAAAGACCGATCAAGTCATTAAATTCTTCCCAGATTATTTTTGTTTCTTTTCAAAACTAATTGGATGAGAATGAATTGTATCGCGTGGCACTTTTAAATTGTCATTATTAAAGTGTAAATATTTTTGATTTTCAATTATGATTACAATTCCAATTGAAGCATGTCTGTGAGTATGTTAATATGAGTATGTCCTACTTTAGCACAGTTGGAGATTAACCCTCTCCTAGATACTGTTGTATCTACTTTATCTTTCCAATTAGCCTTTATAAAAAAATACGCGGATAACATAATTTGTACCATCCCAATATAAAAGGATACAGAAATTCTACATAAATTTAAATTACAATAACAACATTAAAATCAAAATAAAAGAGAAAAAGGGGATAACAATAACAACCCTATAACGTTTTTAGATACTAAATTAATTAGAATAAATAATATCACCATAGTTTTAGACTGGTACCAAAAAAAAAATCGTAATCGAACCTATACTTTACTTTCATTCATATCAACCGTCTCAAAATGAAAATCAATTACCCCCATTGTCGCAAAAATAGAATCAACAAAATTAGCCATCCCTGCGCCATACAAATCTTAGAAAATTATTTAGCATAGACGTAGAGAAAATTCATACTCACCAACATTGGTGAATAACATTTCCAATTTTGCTGATACGCAATGCCACGGCTCTGATACTGAACCCAATTTGCAGCAGAGCGAACACAAATGTTACAGATCTTTCCCATTTATTGAAAACCTCATAAATCACAATGTTATCAAATGAAAATATCACTGTTAAATCTAATTTAAAAACTGTTTACAAATTATTTTCCAATGTTAAATATGCAACCTAAACGTCGTTTGAAACAACACATAGTAAAAATTCAAAAACCGGCGAGTTTGGTGCTTTTCCCCTCTTTCGAAATCAGTTTATCATTAACTAGTCGGTCCTGACTAGCTCAAGTCTGTACAGATATGTAAGCCTACAACGTCTTAAAGTAGATCAGTAAGACTAATTCTTGCCAACCCAACCTAACTTCGTAATTCTGCACAAAAAAATTAGCAAAGTCGCAAGCACTGATGTCCCACAAAGCTGAATTGGTTACTCTGACCATTTGGCAAAGTAACATTTGTTACCTTCAGGTTGGTCATTTCGGACATAGTGATCTAGAAGAACTGTCGTTCATCGGTCTGCATATACTGGTTCTTCATTCAATAGCAACGAACGTTCTTCTAGAACACTGCGGCCGAGAAGACTATCATGACAAGTGGGACAATTCAACTACGCGGTGTATATATATAGTGGTTGGTAATTAGCATAAAATATGTTGAGATGTTATAAAGGAAATCATTTTTAGTCGAATTTGTTAACGAACGCATCCATTGTTATGTCTTTCGAAAATACAGCAAGTTAGTGCACATTTTATAATCATACGTATTTAAGGCAGTAAGCAAAAGAAAAATATTGTACTGGACTTAATTTTTATGAATTTTCTCTCGTCTAGAATTCGCAACACGATAAATTCTTTACCTTATTTTTTATCGAAGAATGGTGTCACAAAAGGATTTCTTTGCATTATCTCCAGCTTAGTTGTTCGTATCCTATTCGTGTTCCTAATTGAAGGACGTGGATAAATTTAAAATTAAATAATTTAGTTATCGATAGATATAATGGAAACTCGGTAACGTTGTTACTCTTGAAGTAACAAATTACAAACTATATAATTCTTTATCACCCCTTCTCCAAATAATGATCTGCAAATCCGTAAAAAAATAACACTGACCAATTCTAAAATGAATGTACATATAATTTTAAAAATGCAATCACTGTGTGTCTAATTGAACAATATCTTGTTCCAAACACGATGATGTCAAATGAAAAGCATGAATGCTAAAAGGTCACAGCGATCTTCAAACGTTTAAAACTGAAACATCAAATCGAACCAATGATAATAAATATGTACAAATGTGTAAAAATAATGTAACGAAGGGTATGGCAAGTTAACGTTTTGAGGTAGAATGTAACACGTTTACCTATTATGTATTGGCAACCTTTTCATTTAAACTTTTCTGATTTCATTGCACGATTAAGTCAATATCGTAATACGTACTTGCACATATCTCTCATTTTTGATACAACTTGACTTTTCAATTTATATTGAGTTAATAATTTTTAATTTAACATTTGATTTATATACGACAATTAATTGGTATGACCTGTGTGAACGGGGAATACTGACTGTTTTTTTTTGTACAAGATATAACGATAATCATCACGCTTCCTTAATCAAAATGGTCGTGGCCTACAAGCGATTCCACATGGCAATGAAACACGTATATAAATATCCCAGTACATATTTTCAACCTTTACATTTAAAATTCGATGTAGTATTTATATAAAAAAAAATTAAATACACACATTGAATCTGCGAAATATCAATGTTCCGTTCTCATTTGAATATTGCGAAACATAACACAACCTGACGAAGAAATTTTTATAAAGGAATGCATCATCAGATGAACCGCTGACAGTTACCATCTATACTTGGTATGGCTCGTTTCTCGTTGTTTAATTAATTATCGATAATTGTTGATGGCGTGACGCAAACTTCGCCTACTGCACGACATATTAAACATAAATTCAGGAACTATATTACTACGACCAATACAAAAAAGGAAATTAAATAAATGCAACGTAATTTTCAAAATTGAAAGAACTAATATATGCTGGCTTGTCAAAACGGTTTAAGATATAGATTAGATAGATGGTAAATAAAGTAAATACTATAACGTCTAAAAACGTTAGGGTTGGATATGAGAAATGCAAGAAAATGACGAAAAATATATGACACCTTAGTAACTTTTTAATTTTAGGATCTAGGAGCCGGACATAACGTAATAAAGTTAAGTTTCGGGACACGTTTTTGCAATTTCCGGTAAGTGCCTGCGTAATTATTTTGGCTGTAGAAAATTTGCAATGAATCATTTGACTGAAGCAGAAAGAATACAAAATTTATGATAATTAGTTGCAGAGATAGAGCACGCACTCACGAATATGTACGTCGTTTGTTTAGCAACGCAAATCTTAATATGAATCAGCTGTGACCAAGGCTTAGCCAAGATATTCCCACAGTAGTCGTGACAGACGTTTCTTACCTAGTTGAAAAAGTCGAAACATAAAGATAATATAATAAGAGCCTTCTCAATTTTAGATTCGTATTATCGCGACTCCAACAACTAAGAACGATGCTTATATAAGTCGCACAAATGAATGCTTCCGTAGGTACAAATTTCCAAAAATGTTGTCAAGGAAGATAAGAAATTAAAAAATACTAAATTATATGAAATGTTCTCAGATAGGGGGTGTGATACTAATGACGAGGGTACCAAAAAACTGCGTTGTGAAACACTTCGTTTGGAGGTAACTGAGAACCCTTCCTGTTTTGACTGGTTTGTCGAAATTTGTCGTACAACTGGAAATTTCTGTACTTTTTAAATTTAATTATCTAGATTTCAATACAATCGGCAAATTTCCTGCCCCCTAGTAATTTGATTTCGTAGCCTGCAATTTAGTGGATAACTTTAGATTACAATTTAACTATTCCTGAGTAGCCACTAAAATTTGACTTGGCCGTATCCAATAATTGTTAGCGTTTGTGATCAATGCATTTTTATATTTAGGTGATTCACTTGAAATACATGTGTTAAGTGCTAACCAGTTGCGTAAAAGGTGATGCGATAATACATTGGTTCTGATTTAATTAAATTTCTTGCTAACCTTTCTAAGTTGTTAATAATTTTGCATTTTGGCGCTAATTGAATGAAGTGCAGTCCTCCTCCAATTGTTCATTAGATCATTGTTCTCAGTTTGCTTAATTTAATTTGGCGCAACGTTTTAAACCATTGTGGCCTTTCAAAGCTGCAGGAGACGAGTTTTCAATTCAATTTAGTTCCGGTTTTTATTTTCGTTCGATTATATTTTATTAGTTAAACAATTTCTTTTCTATTTAACTCTCATTTTATTTTCCAATATTATTGTTTGTGCTTGCATTTAGATAGATGACACAAAATTGCAATAAAATATATTAATTAAAAATTATTATTTAGATATGCAAAGTTTGATATAATTAAGATTACCATTTTACTTCACAACTTATACATCTGCGTAAAAAAAAATAATAAGCAAATCAGCTAATACAAAATAAAGACAATAAGAATAACGCGAGTTTAAATAGCAATTATGAATAAATCGAATAGAAAAGTTGGTGCCTAACGTGGGGCCCAACGAATGCCTTCAATTCGATTAAGGACAAACATTTACTCAAACTAATTTTAAATTTAAGGTTTTAAATCAGCAAAATTGTCCACGATAACTGAAAATTATGACGATATAATTCCACTTTTTTCATAATAATTATTATCTACTAAACAATATGTTTGCGTTTGTGTAGGTTCACACCAAGTTTAACTTCCCGTTCTCAACTGCAATTGTAAGAATTGCATAATTTTAATTTTAAGAAGAAATTTATTTTTAATGTTCAACTTTGAGGTAATAAATAGCGAGGACTTATTTTTTAATTTTATAATATATCAATCTTTATCTCCTGCTGATTCAAATCACAAGAATATAACAAATTTGATTTTTGTAATTGTATTACATTTTTAAATGCATGAAAAATTAATTAATAACTTAATACCTAGTTTGCATTAAATACGTTAAGATATATATAAACTTTAATGTCAACAATAAAATTTCCTAAAATATTTCACATCCGTATGAATATTGCAAAGAACTCACCTTAAGAATCATATTTAACGCACTGTACTATCCACATTAACTGCGCTAAGATAACGGCAACACAATTTAATTTAAAAAATGGATGAAAATGTAATCCTAGGCCAGGCACTATCCATCGGCAAAAGGATGTTTCCTTTAACGCATCTTTCGATTTTATACTTTCGCATCAGGTGGGAGGTGGTAGGGAATCTCCGGTATATGTAATAATGTAACATCTCAAGTATTTACTAACAAATAATCCGACCTTTCATGCCCCCATCATTCCGTATTAATCGGCAAACATTAAAATCGTAAATTGTACCTTGCAGTGGCGTAGCTCGATTCGCCTGGCATTTTGATTGATGCACTTGATAGATTTTTAGTACCAGGTGTTTTCAAATTGCTCACGTAAAATAATATTGCTAACTTCGTAATTTATAATAGCAAACAAAAACAGCTGGTTTATTTTTACGAGCAAAACAATTAATTTATACGAATTAATATTATTCAAAAATGTTGGTACTATAAACTTTAAAAAAGTAAAAAAGCGACGAAATTATATTTTAGCTGTGGGTTTTTCCGTAGAATATTACAATAAATTTGGAAATTAATCTAATAAAAATGACATTATATTTAGCAGTAGAACACATTTAAATTTGGCAATAAAAGGACTTATGAAATATTGACAATTGCAATAAAATAATCAAGAAGGGTACTTGCCCATACTTACATATAAAGAACACTGATAATTCCAAACATTTATATAACAATCCTATAAATTGTATAATTATATCAAATAACAAAATCCTATAAACTGTAATGAGTTTTAATATTGCCACTAAAATAAAATGTCAAGTCATATGAGGAATTACCTGGGACGACGACTGTTAAGTATGAAGCCACCTCCTAATCCATAAAAGCAAAATTAATTTCCAAAGGCAATTAAAGATAGTAACCTGTAACAAACAACAAATTTCCCCTATTTGACATCAGCCCCCACCGGCGTAAATAAAATACCACCCTCGTACCAACAGGATGGGCATATTGGGCTCATAGCTGCAGAGATAAACCAGATCTAGGAGAAGGAAACTTCTAATAGGGGGTTAAGGTATCGAGGTAACTCCTCGATACTCGGAAAAAACCAAACTGTTAAGAAAACCAGTTAACAGCCTCGAAAGGGGACGGGAAAAAGACGACAACACAGGCAAAGAAAAAGGAAAATGTATTTCGGAACATGGAACATACAAGACATCTCATCAAAAATAAATGAAGTACTTTCAGAACTAACATAATACAAAGTAGATATAATAGTCCTGATAGAGACTACGAAAAAAGGTCAGTGCTCAGAAAATCTCGGGAAATATGACCACTTCTATAGTGGAGTTACAAAAGACAAAAGAGCTCAACAAGGAGTATCTAATCTCATTAAGAAAGGGCTTAGACGATTCATAACAACATGGGAAGCCATTAATGATCGAATAATCTAGATGGACTTAACCCTACAGGGATAAAAACTCCCAATATTTGGTGTTTACTCCATTAACGACGACGCAACAGTCGCGATAAAAGACCAATTTTATGAACAACTAAACCTCGAGATAACAAAAGTGGGAAATGCACGAGAAATCGTAATACTTGGAGATATGAAAGCGAGAACGGGGAAAAACAATAAGATAGAGTAGTAGGACAACATGGAGAAGATGTAAGGACAACGGCAGCCGATTAATTGTAATATTCGATAATATTCGAATAAAATAGCCTCAAAATACAGAATGGATTCTATCCACATCGCAACATACGAGGGGGGACAAAAAAAATGGAAAATTCGTCATAACGTCTTTATTTCTTAACATTTTTACACCAAATTTTGATCAGTATTCTTTCTTTCGTTGACCACTACGCACTTCTTCAAACGATTCTTCGATTGTTCAAAACAGTTTTTTAATTCAATTATCGGGATGTTCTTTATGCCTTCCAGCGATTTTTGTTTTACCTCCTCCATAGTAGCAAAACACTTTCCTTTCATGTCCCTTTTTAGTCTAGGGAACAAAAAGAAATCACAGGGGACTAGATCCGGGGAGTATGGGGGTGGACTTTGCTCGTCTGTGAGAAGGCGAGGGACAAATTTGACTGCAAGCCTTCTCATGTGCAAAACTGGGGATAAAATCCTCTGAATTGAACTCCATGATATTCCAAACATCTCACAGAGTTGTTCGATGGTTCGGTGACGGTCTTCACGAGCGAGGGCATTGATTTTGTCGACGATTTCGTCACTTCTTGACGTTGAGGAGCGTCCTGAACGGGGTTGGTGTTCAATTGACATTTCTCCATATTTAAAACGTGAAAACCACTCGTAGATTCTGATTTTACTTAGGGCAGCATCCCTATAAGCAGTCTTAAGCATTACGATAGTTTCCGCGGCCGATTTATCCATAACGAAGCAAAATTTGCTTCCTTTTGGAAGCCCTCATGTTATCGCCGAAATGGAAAAAGTTGTTTTACTAAAATAAACTCTCACGGGTGAACCGATGCACTAACAGCGACACAACTTCGCACAGTAACTCTGGTGGCGTAACCGTAACTGACACCTGGTCGAGCAATTGCTTCCACCATTCTTCTTCCCCACTGCAGTCCAATTCCCGTTATATTTGGGTCCCCCCTCGTACATACAAACCCAAAGTCCATAATAGACTACACAATAACACGCTAGAAAACAAACTTAAAGATAGAGGACGTAAGAATATATAAAGGTGCAAGATGCGGCAGCCACCACTACCTCTTACGAGCAAATATAGTTTTCCAGAACAGATACGAAAAATAGGTAAAATGAAACACGGAAGAAGGTGAAAGAAGAGTACAGGGAAGGTTTAACTTAGATAGCTTAGATGATGAAAGCATCCAACATTTATATAAAACCAGACTAGACGAAAAATTACGAAACATGTAAAATAAGAACAACGAAAAGCACTATCAATTAATAAAAACGTGCATACAAGCAGCAGGACAAGAAGCATTAGGTCACAAAGAAAACGGCTCAAGGAAGATACCCTATTGGTGGGACGACGAAATAGAGGAGGATATAACAGACAAGAGAGAAAAATATAAAACATACTTGGCCTCTAAAACAAACGCACATAAATTATTGTTTAAAAAGGCTCAGACGATACTGCGAAAAAAATAAGCCGGAAGTAAAACGAAACATGGGAGAAAAATGCCAAAAAATAAACATCTACATAGGAGGACAAAACCGAAGACAGAGCAAACTTCCAGGAACACCAAGAAAATATATATATATGTACGACGGCCTCACCAATCAGAATAAATAAAACGGACGTAACAAGAGCATGAAAATCCATAAAGAATGGCAAAACACCTGGACCTGGAAATATCCCATCCGAACTTATTAAATGCGGAACAATAAATCTTTACCAACAGCTTACAATACTGTACCAGAACTGCTTGAACAGAAATCCTACCCCACAAGAATAGAACACCGCCCTTATATCCACCATACACAAGAAAGGAGACAAACAAAACTGCAATAACTACAGAAGGATAGCAGTTACCAGTAGTACACTATACAAAATATACGGGAAGATCTTGGTAAATAAAATGGAATCAGAATACAAGGGTATGGAAGCAGAGGAACCGGCAGGCTTTCGGGCGGGGATCAACAATAGACCACCTATTTTGCGTCTCCCAAGTAACTGAGAAGAAAACAGCTTATAATCAAGAAACTCACCTGATCTTCATAGATTAAAAAAAAAAGCATATGACAGTATTCCACGTAATAAACTATGGGAAGCGCTAGAAAAAACTAACATCAGTGCAACTATAGTAAAAACGATAAGAAGTCTAAACCAACAATCAACAGCAAAAATCAAGATGGGACGAGAGTGTCAAACGGCTTTAACATCACTAAGGGACTTAAACAAGGGTGCTGTCTATCAACAACCTTGTTCAAAATAAACCTAGAGCAAACTTTAAAATAATGGAAAATGAAATGCAGTAACATGGGTATACCACTAAACGATAATATCATATACACAGTATGTACCAAATAGTACTGGCACAAGATCAGCATGATATTGAGTACATGACGAGAAAGCTCATAGAGCCACGACAAATGGGGTCTGGAAGTCAGTATCCAGAAAACGGCGTACATGTGTGTGGGAGCACAACAACATGGACTAAAATTGCATATAAAATACAAGTAATGTAAAATGCACAAATACAGGTAGAATAATTGAAAGCGTCTATCGATGAAAACTATTTTATCGTTAATAAGTGGATGTCGAATAATAATTGCTTTCAACTTCACATAGCCCCACGCAATTCAAGTATTCAAGTACCAAATTCGTATATCTCGCAGGGTGCCCAAGGGACCGATAGACGCGCATTCGGTTAACCAAATTGTAGAGCAAAACGTGAAAAGACAAACGGTAATTAATGACTAAGAATATCGACCATAAGCCGTACTAACATACCTGGCGCCTCCAGTACCGTAGCTTCAGACTCTTCGGATCGTACTTTCATCCACCTCCCCATTGCTCTCCCAACAGTGGTATTGGTGTAAATCTAAGCGTCAGTACATAAATTGGTATAACCAATCGATATAGTACCGAATGGAATATAGTCTGCGATGTATTGGCGTGCCCGTGTCTATTACCTCTCTAGAACTGATACTGATAACAGACCACTGGACTCACCAGTCCAGGCCAAGCGACCACGCCGCTTCTTAACGTGCTCTAGTATTGTAGGGTTGATATGCATTCACATGCCTGCGTACACAAGCCGTCAACAGATAGCTCGCATACCAGCAATTTCACCGAACTGTGCCAATGCAATCCCGCTGTGTAACGCTGTCCTCCGCATTCCATTACAGGAATATAGCTACCTATTCAGGGTGACCTTTACACAACGGGAAACCCATTGCGCCTAACAATAACTATAATAACAACCGTAGCCGCAACATCAGCAACAACAACAACGTCAGCTGTTGTGATCTCAGCCCTCCACATATAAATTGTAAATACATTAAGTTAGAAACATAAGTATATTTATCATAGACCGGTAGTAATAAAATCCTTCCGAAGAATAAATAACCGTCGAAGAAAAGTAATATTCGCCCGACACATTACAAGGGTTCATGAATGCGATATTTGGATGGCCTCAAAGTGCGTGCCATATGTAGCCCCATAAAAATAACTCTGGCGTTTCCAGTATATACATCAGCAAAATTTGAGACGTACTTGTAATATTATATTTAATAATAAAACGGGCAGCAATAAACAAACGTCCAAGCATATTGTAAAACAAAGTTATAAATCTTTAATGTATCAATTTCACTTTCACAAACAAACGCCCAAGCATATTGTAAAACAAAGTTATAAATCTTTAATGTATCAATTTCACTTTCACAGAAGACCGCGGTCGAATAATTCCACCCTTAAAATTTAGAAAACACATTAACCAATGAACATCCAAAAATCGCGTCCCCATTTATCTTAAATTATGGGAAATGCATACAACAAACAAAGAAGTATAAATACCTAGGAGCACAAATAACCAACGATGGAATGCTAGATGACACCATTGAAGATAGAAATATACAAGGCAGAAGATCAATAGCCATGTTAAATGTAGTACTGTGGGACAAAGGCATTACAACCAAGAATAAACAACGAATATTTGAAACTGTAGTGAAAAGCATAATTACATATAGTAGCAAAGTATGGACACTTAAAGACAAGTTAGAGAAATAGATTACTGGCGAAGAGAGGCTGGTAAATCACCAATGTCAGAATTCGCGAAATCATGGAAGTGATACACACCATAGTTGAAGACACAATAATTAACTAAAACATGGTATGGACATATACAAAGAATGCCAGAGGAAAAAATCCCACAAGTATGGAAATGGACACTACGTGGAAAGCGAAAAGGCAGCCCGAGGAGAAGTTGGAGAGAGGGTATAGATAAAGAACTCAAAGATAGAGAAATAGAAGAGGGTATAGGACAGACAATGGAGACTGGAAATCGGAAGACGGTGAAAGACGATTTAAACCGACCTAAGGAGAAGAAAATTAAACAAAAAGGTACTTTGCACGCGAAGCTAATTGAAGCAATCGAAATTCTGAGCACACCACTAAAATGTTATTCCCAAAACGGTCAAAGAATTATCTGAAGAAATTAAAAGTATGACTTGCCTTTAACGAAAACAAATCGTCCGTTATACTGTTATTTTCTGGGCCTACATTTCTTTCAACGTTTCAACGTTCCAACGGCAGAAGAGGCAATCCAGTGGGTTAATGTGAATAAAATCATAAGGAAATTCAATTGGATATTTGAATTAACTTTTATCGTAGTAAGTAGAAAAATCAAACACAGATCTTCACCAACTGGAGACTTCGAAATAGTAGTTTGATTATTTTATAACAAATGTTTTTGCTGGAATATATATTATTTTATTCAATCTACATTATTCATGTTAATCGTTACACAAAAATTATTCAAAATTACAAGAAACAGTATCACAATCAATGTTGATATCGCAAAACGTATTTCAATTGACGACTCGAAGCTGAAAAGGATAGTAAGTATAGTACATTGTTTGTTTTAGGAAACATTGCTGTTTCCTGCAGGAAAAATATCACAGTTATTGTAACTGATGGCGTAACGTTACGTTAGTGAGTGAACTCGCATCCTTATTGATTGCATAAGTCCGGTCATATAATTTTATTATTAATGAAAATGCATGAAATTAACAATCTACATAAAATTACATAATTACATAAGGTTGTTATATTTCCGAACAGTTGGTGAAAAATTTATCTTATATATAAGAATAATAAATAAATGATTACACACACTGTGTGTACTTTAGGACATAATAAATCTTGTACAAAAAGAAGTGCTTATTAAATTTTAAACTAAGAAGTAGAACAGATATTAACGATTTATACTGACGTACCAACTTGTATTGTAAAGAAAATAATTTACTCATTGTCATTTGTGGTAAGAAAAATGTTTTACTGAAACGGGTATATATGATATGTATCATTTCAAAATGCATGTTGCTTTTGAATCTAGTCGTTCTATCATAAATTAAATAATTAAGTGAATTAATTTTGTAGCGAATTATGTGCTGCAGAACCGAAATATGTGAACTTTATAGGGGTAGATCCTGTGTGTGGAGAGAACTTCGCTTGTTACGTTGCGTTTGAATCGATATTAATTAATTACACACTACACAAAAAAAATGCCTTTGTCCTAAAATTTATTTTATGATTTTTCTATTCATTATGCTTAAAAATAAAGGAAAAATATCCATATTCCTTATAAACTTTGCTGCTTTTATGGTAGTTATGTTAATAATACTTTTTTCGCATATTAATCAAATTGTTTTGGTATTTTTAAAAATATACACTTAAGGGATAAACAACAATTATATGTTTTGCAGAAAACTGAAAGAGGTGAAAATGTCGTCTAAGAAGTGTAAATATGACGCTGTTACATTTTGTTACATATGTGGAACACTTATTAAAGTACGAGTATAAAATTTTATTTAAAGGCATGTAAAAAGCTTTGTGAAGCATACGAGCATTCAACTGACCTGTTCTGAATCTAGACAAACCATGTTGCTCCACATGTTACTTGCAGTAATTGCAAAATATGTAGATGGTAAACAATTTTTATGGAAAGAAATGTTTATTATATAAATAAATGTTTATAACATGAACATGAACTTTATGTATATTAGGTTGGTATCGAGGTGAGAAACAGAATATTAAATTCGCAGTACCAATGATTTGGCGAGAGTCAAAATTAATTAGTTAATCCCGCTAAAAGACGTGAAGGCAAAAATGCGAATCCTGACCTAGCGTAATCTTCTGCTCCAATCGCACATAGTCTACAACTTCCACAACCTGTACCTCCTAAAAAAATGTTTCAAGCTCATTCATCTTAGAGTTCAAATAAAAATATTGAACATGAAGAATTTGTTCGGTCACATGAGCCACCAAAACCCAATTTTCTTACCTAAGACTTTAATGACTTAATAACAGATTTAAATTTGACGAGTAAGGCTCTCGTTTAAAACAATGGAATTTGCTTATTGATGTCAAAATCACAGATCGAAGAAGTCGGCATGAGACATTTGCTACGTCCTTCACCAAAGAAGATTTGGTGAAGAACTTAGTAGTTTGTTATTGTTTGAAGCAATTGGAATGCCCTGTGTTTCCAGTGAGTGGCGTTTATTTATTGACAGTTCGACGAATAGCTTGAAAACAGTGTTAATACAAACGGAAATAAATTTCCATCTATTCCAGTCGCTCATTCTGTGCATCTGTGTTATCTATGTTTGTGGTATAGTAGAGCGGATGCTCAACACGATCATGAACGATCATGGCCATTAAGAACAAAATTTTGTGTTGGGAAACAAAACGTTAAATGTGAATCTATTGCTAAACCTGAAAATGTATTAATGCCTACAACTTCCACTACCTGAACCTCCTATGTCTCAAACTGATCTCAGAGTTCAAATAAAAATATTGAACATGAAGGATTTGTTCGGTCACAGGAGCCACCAAAAAACTTGATGAAATGATTTCTCAAAAAAAAAATAATAATTCTCTGAAATATGTAGAAAAATTCAATGAACGAATATCTAAATCCTAATTTAAACCCAATGACCACTAGAGAGATTATTAAAAATAATTTATATGACCTACCCTCTTGGCTAAGAATCTAAGAATCATATATTTCATATAGGGGTTTGTAAGTAATAAAAGATAAGTATTGTGTAATTTGCTTTCTACTTTTTTTATTGTATTTTGTTGGGTTCAAAAATTTTATAATTATAAAAATTGTAAAGTTAATGTTATCCATGTTACTATCCACGCCGTAATAACATAGTGATTGAAATTTCAAAATATCGGACACCTGTTGCCAATTACAACGTCGTCTAGACTTCAGACTCAACTGAATTTGTGTCCACAAACCCGGATAGTTTCGGAATAAAACGAAATTTAACAACCAAAATACACAAATCACTGATGAATCGATTTCAACATGCATTCTTCTACATGTAACGAACCCAAGCCATATTAAAATCTTTGGCATCAATTGTACAATAATTTAACCAACCTACTCCGAACTAGCAAAGAAATCAAATATTTAAATTTCAAATTATATAATATTGTAGCATGGACCTAATAAATAACTAATATCGGAAACAAAATACTTGAACGATTTATTTAGCTAACCATATAAATATTTAAATTACATATATCGGCAAGACGATGTACAACTCCATAGTATATCGTTATTAACTAACATAAGTTGAATAGTCCCTTAAAACCTTGTTCCATTCTCAAGAATTAAGCGCAGTCAAAAGGCGCTATGAAATAAACAAAAAATACGCACAAATGTTCTTTTTAACAACATTTCATTGATGATTTTACAACTGCGAAAATGTTATTATTAAATTATTAAATAATTAATTAATTTTTATACGATATGTGATCAGTTTTTCTCTATGGCTGCATATTATTTTTTTGTCGCTTTTTCGCACTTGACACGTCTGCAACCCGATAAAGAGTAGTTTACAAAAACAATTCACCATCTCCGCCATAGAAAAAAATTAAGACTTATTATAAAGATTTCTCATTGGTTTGTCTCAATTAATTTACTGATGGAAAAATCATGTAACAAAAGACGCTGCAAATATTACATTACAAACAGGTTTGCAAAAAAGAACGCGTTTGAACATCATTTCGATCTTTCCGAGCTTGACAGCAAGGAATGCCAAGAATCTTAGTTGTTAAGGTATTTTTTTATGTAATATATTTACTCTTCCAAATGAGACATTCGTTTTTAAGTAAACATTGCTAAACGTAATTATTTATTCGTTATTTATAAACATTTCATTAATTCCGGTTGTTACATTTTCCGTATTGGTCTAATTCAAATTAAAATTAAAATTAAATTAATTAATTAATTTTGTTTCTAAATTTTGAAGTGATAATAAGCAACTTACGAGGAGAAATGTCAAACGTTTATTTTTCTACATGATCTCCCTGAAAATCGATGCATTTGGTCGAAAGAAAAAAATTCTTTCGCTTGCTCTTCGAACCAGTCGTTTACGGCCGTCGTAACTTCATTATCGTCGTAATATCCAGTAACATCTTGACATAGACAGTGCTTCGCAAATCGTCCTTCAAATCCTGCGTTCAGAATAGCGCTCATGGCAACATCGCTTTTATGGACAAGAGGTTTGTCTTAATGAAACAGAATTCAATTTTCCCCGTCTTCTTTCCTTGAAACAATCGCGCAATCTTGAAATTAAGTTGGCATAGTAGGAGTCTGTTATTCCACGTCGACGTTCCAAAAAATCAGTCATCAAAATTCCTTCTGCGTCCCAAAATATTGTGGCCATAATTTTACCAGCAGAGGGCAAAACACGAAATTTGCGGGGTGATGGAGAACCTCGGCGATGCCACTCCATACTCTGTTGCCTCGATTCAGAATCGAAGTGGTGGAACCACGTTTCATCAACAGTGACGAACAGAGAAAGAAATTCATCCGGATCTGCTTTAAACTTTGCCAAACTGGCTTCAGAATTCAATACTCTAGAACGTTTCTGATCAGGTGTCAGCATTCGTGGACTCAACGTGCAGACAACATTTTTAGCCCCAAAATATTTGTTAAAATATTTTCTATAGTACCTTCGTACTTCGTAATTTCAGCTATATGGCGAATGGTCAGTTGGCTATCTCTCATTACGATATCGTGTAAACGATTAACGTTTTGTAAGTGTTGTAGTGACACTGGGTAGTGACACTGGTCGTTGCTTTTCACCAATGAACATGAAAAACCGTATTACATGTCCTAGTTGAAATCGCAGTGCCAGGAGAATTTCAGTACTATTTAGATGTCAAAAACAACCAACTTGAGTTTTGTGTTATTGTGAAATATTAAAATAGTTACAGTTGCAATTTTTAAAATAACGAGAAATATTTCGTTCTATTTAATTTACAATGCGAACATTTTAAAATACTCGACTCTGGCTCGTCAAACAATATTGCTGTCAAGAGCTAGGTGAAAAACTTTGTGTCCATGTTACAACATAAATACCCATAACATATAATAATTTGGCAGCGCTATTAATCTACGTAATAAAAGTTTATTTCTGTATCATCTAAAAACGCTAACCTTGACTTCTGACCTATTTTACGTAAATTTTCTTTAATTCATTTAGACCCACGGTTTATTATTAATTTGTATGCTTTCGTGCAACGAATGATATATATGTAACACGACATCTGTATGAAAATTCAAACCTGCCCACAGATCTCCAAGGCCATAACTCCAACGCAGTATAACTTCAAACAAAAAAATGCATAATATTAATATTAAAAGTAAAACGTCTGGTGACACGAAGGAATGTTAATCTCAATCATTAGACTGACCATGAAGATCACCTGAAATGACTCTTCCATCCTCTTTAAGTCATAAATAACATTTTTTTCTAATCTGACAATAATGTACAGGTAAACTCCGGCAAAAAAATCCGATCGGTGAAGAATGCCATGCTTTTAACATGTTGCCGAAACTCATTACATACCAGGATCTCGAGTGTGTGTTAGTACATGATTTTTAATTACGCGCTTATTTCATCTTGACGGATATTTGGCTAAACATTGCTAATTTGGGATAATTAAACATATTCGATTTAATGGGCGACGTTTGTTGACAATCAAGGTTGTCGGTTGTGTGGTAAATCATGGCTCGAAACATGTTGGAAAATACTGAGAAAAAAGTTGTCCGTTTAAGTAACATAAATAACAAATGCACAAGCTGTGTTATGATGTTTCGTACAAGCGATAGTTCTTAGGATATTAACGTCGTAAAAAAATGTAAGATTTCTTCTGGTGCGAATTATTTCTTGTTTATCCAGAAGTGATTAAAACTTTTGTTTTTCAAATAACATCGAATATGTAATTTTATTGAGGAAAATTTTGAATAATAATTTTCAAAAGTGATTGATTATGAAATTGTATATAATATGTAGTACATTGACCTGAGTTCTTAAGGATTTTTAGTAATATGAGACATACCACCAATAAATCCTTTACACTTTGACTAAGAACACATTTTATTCCAACACCACAACCACAACCAACGCTATATGTTAACTTATTGGACAAATAAATTATGATCGTTTTTTTTTGTTTTAAATTATGGATAATCATTTGATTGTGGTTTTTTAAATAACCAAATTACATTGCATTCGAGATTACATAAATCAAAGAATGCTAGGAATAAATATTATTTTGCTTAAAACAATAGTTTCCAAATCACTAAACGCTAAATGCATGATTTTTGAGTGTAGGTCATCTATATATAGCTTGTCCTCGTCTTTTATTAACACCCCCAATTTGGTCGCTAATTACTACACTTAGCTCAGCCTCCGTGTTGATTTAGCGGCGCTTTTATGGTCCATAATGAAGATCTTAACATATTGATAAATTATTAACAAAACAGTTGTGTCTAAAACGCATTTCTAAATAAGTATACTTTAAAATCTTGAATATAAGACGATCGAGTGGATCCAACATCCGTTGTTGCTAAAAGTAACACTAGGAGAAATTTATATACTCCTTTTGTTAATAATTAATTGAAAGTTAAACAATTAAAGTGTCACACCAAGATATATCAAACAGCTATTTAATTTTAAAAGGATTGTGAAAGAAGGAAATAATCCACCACACGAAGATCAACCTATTTGTGAAAGTCCTAACAAGAAACCCAAGCTCGCAAGTTTACACTTACTGAGCTGAAAGATTATGAAAAAGTTGATTTTCGAAACGTTTACAGTTTCACAAAACGGAAGGATATCGAGTTACACTTCGGGCTTTACCAGAAAAATTACATCAAGATATTGAATGGGCCGGTAAGTTAACGTCGTTAAGAACAATTGTGCAAGATTGAGTTCAATTGTTAATCGAAAAAAAAATAGATATTCGAGTATATCAGATCGATTGCTTGCAGAAAATAATGTACAAAAGAGAACAAAGTAGTCAATAGTTTTTCTCGATACATAGTGGGCACACTATTTCCAAAAACTGGAGTGACGATATTAATAATGGTATTTTCACAAATATCTATAAGGGGACAGCGTAATTATTATTCACGCAGATGGAGATCAAGTTTTTTTACCAAACTGTCTCCAAATCTTTAAATCAGGTCTGGCCATTACCGTTCGGAAATGAACGGCACGAATTATGAGAAATGGGTTAGAGAAAGATTAATTCCAAATTTACCGCCCAAATTTGTTGTCGTTATAGAAAATTCAGTCTACTACAATATTTGAATGGCCACTGGCACTGGCAGAAAAGAAGAAAAAAGTAAAAAAATTTAACATAACCAAAATAGAAGAGAGAACATGTATAATGGAATTGCAAACTGAATCTGAGAAGGAAGAAATCATGGCAAATAAATCAACATTAAAATACATGGCAGGAGAAAAAGTTTTTATCAACGAGGATATGACAAAAAACGAAAGGGAAAAGTAAAAGAGGAAATAATCTTCGCAAAAGAAGAAAGGCAAAAAGGAAACGTAGTAAAAATAGGCTACAATAGAGTAACATTAAACAGGGAGGAGTAGACATGGAACAAAATATAAATAGAATAAAAAAACTCGAAACAAAAAACAAAGAAACCCTATACAAAACGGAGGATTGGAAAGTGATCTAAGCAATGGAAAAAGGGAAACGATTTGGAAACTAAGAAAGAGTGAAAACGAGCAAATACACAAGCAACTTGGAATGTTAGAGGTACATATACGGAAAAATCATTAATTAGCACAAATCATGGAAAGTTATTCAATTGATCTTATAGCTATAGAAGAGATAAAATAATTGGGTCAATTTCTTAGGAACTCACCAGAAGTACATCGTCGTTAGATTCAAAATTTGAATGCACTTGTAGATTGAATAAAAACAAGCAATTATGGAATTGGATTTGTTTTCATTTATTTTTATTCTCCACTTGATTCTTCTTGATTCAACACAGATTTCGATTTGTAGTAAATTTAGGTGTACCTGTAATACTCTGTTACTGTATCAGGGTTTCCATTATTGGTAGTATCGCCAGCAAATGTTCCAATGCGTGTTTTTTGTTTAAGATATGTAAAATCCACATATAAATACGTACAATGTTTCGTTTATCTAGTTTTATTTGTTATTGTCGATCATTCAATTATAATTTTAGCAGAATAAGGTATGCTTTATTTTGTACAATAAACCACCTGGCCATATACGATCAAAAGTTTGGCTCACGTTTAAAAAGCGTTTCCCTGTATGTATGTGTAGCAATTTCTCTGTATTCGGGCCTTCCTTAATTCTTTACAATGAAATTCCATGATATGATGTCAAAGTATTAATGGGGGATTTCAATGCAAAAATAGGACAGAAGAAGTATATAAGCCACTCATAGGAAGTCATAGCAAACACGACAGCAGTAATGAGAATGGGAAAAGATAATTGTTTGCCATCGAATGATATTTAAGGATAATGACAACATACTTACAACACGCAGACATACACGAATGGACATGGATGATCAATAAACCAAATAGACTACATATTGATTGAAAGCAAATACATGCAATATGTATTGTTACCAACCCCAAGGAATATACGATCGCAGCTCACTTGACCGCCGACGGTAGGTCACCCACGCGCCGTCGAAGACACGTGCGCTCGAAAAATATGTTTACGAAGTCGCACACGCGCCGGCGAAGACAGGTGTCGCCGAATTATCTGTCACACACGCGCCGTCGAAGACACGTGCGCTCGAAAAATATGTTTACGAAGTCGCACACGCGCGGACATCAGTAACAAAGAGGGGCATCACCTATATAACAGACAGAAAAATCTGTAGGATCACTTCCATCAGTTCCATCAGTTCCATCAGTTCCATCAGTTCCACCAGTTCCATCAGTTCCATCAGTTCCATCAGTTCCACCAGTTCCACCAGTTCCATCAGTTCCATCAGTTCCATCACTTCCATCACTTCCATCACTTCCATCACTTCCATCAGTTCCATCAGTTCCATCAGTTCCCTCAGGCTCTCCCAGTCTCGAGGAATTACCACCAAGTACGACGGCGCTTATTACTGTGCTTTTTGTTTCGTGTAATATTGTGCGATATGTGTGCCGTTCGTCCGAAAATCGAATAAACCCCGCACACGGTAACAAATGGCTCCCTAGAACGTGGGGCTCCGTCTGAAGAGATTCAAGCGAGGATTATTGGCGATGGACATCGTCAACGAACCGCGACCGACCGACCGAGCTAGCGGTCATATACAGGTGTCCCAACTAGAACTGTCCAGCTACAAGTATCGGTAGCAACAGAAAGCGACACGCCTATTACTATATATAGGGTGTCCCCAAATGTTTCCGACCAACTTTCTCCGCCACCGCATATACAGGATGGCTCAAACGACACTCGCCTTCATTAAGAGGCCAGTAACGATGCACCAGCATCAGTCACAGGATCACCAGCAACACACAACATTTTGGAGACAACTCCAATGGCGCCCAACAAACCCCATGGATCATCCGCCGTCGCAACAACGCCGGCGCGGACTCCATGGACACCTTGACTGAGCAGGCACAACGAATCCGCTAAACACCATCGAAGCCGGCCTACCATAGAACGCTTCCAGACGCCAGCCGTGCAAGTGTGGAAGACTACGCAGCCGTCTACATGCCGTCGCCGCACTTCGAGCCGACGCCGCCCAGCCGTAGCGGTACTCGCACCACCGATCTGACGCATCGACCCGATACCCTACCTGGCCGTCGCAGTGACTGAGGTGGCCATGCAACCGCTGCAACGCCTGACGCACTCACCAGACACGTCCTGGAACATCGACATGGTAACACCAGCTCCGTTTCGGATTCAACCACGAAGCCAGTCAAGAACAAGATGAAGAAAGAAGAAACTTCCCGATGAAATGGTCCGGCCCCCACGAGGTTATTGAAGCAGCTGGACCAACCGTTTGGTGGATCGACCGAAATAACCAACCAACAAAGGTCCACATGAACGATCTCCGCCCCGCCCCAGTGCAAAGACACTAACACCCCGTGACACTGAGTAAAGTGACCCCCCGTGACACTAAGTGAAGTGACCCACCCACCCGTGACACTAAGTGCACCCCACCTTAAACATATACATTGAGCCGCGATCTAAATGGAGAGGGGTGGTGTTACCAACCCCAAGGAATATACGATCGTAGCTCACTTGACCGCCGACGGTAGGTCACCCACGCGCCGTCGAAGACACGTGCGCTCGAAAAATATGTTTACGAAGTCGCACACGCGCCGGCGAAGACAGGTGTCGCCGAATTATCTGTCACACACGCGCCGTCGAAGACACGTGCGCTCGAAAAATATGTTTACGAAGTCGCACACGCGCGGACATCAGTAACAAAGAGGGGCATCACCTATATAACAGACAGAAAAATCTGTAGGATCACTATCAGTTCCATCACTTCCATCAGTTCCATCAGTTCACTCGGGCTCTCCCAGTCTCGAGGAATTACCACCAAGTACGACGGCGCTTATTACTGTGCTTTTTGTTTCGTGTAATATTGTGCGATATGTGTGCCGTTCGTCCGAAAATCGAATAAACCCCGCACACGGTAACAGTATGTACACGATGCAAGGAGCTACCGGTCAGCAAACCACAGCAGACCACATATTTGTTAGAACCAAAAAAAGGATAAGATATTCAGTAGAAAAACTTAAAGAAGAAGAGACAAGAAAAGACCTCAAAAGACTAGTCAAAGATATTAATGTAGAGAGTGAAAGAAACTGGAAGAAAAATGGAAAGAATTTGAAAGGATAATAGGCGAGGGTGCAAGATTACTAATCGAAGAATCTAGAGGATCTAAATAGTCTTGGTTTGACGAGGAGTGTAAGAATACGATACTAAGATAAAAAAAACGCCAATGAAACCATTGCTAAAAAACAAATATAGAGAGAGGCCAAAAATTTTGCAGGAAAAGGAAAAGAGAACATATTGGGAAACAGATGCAAAATATAGAAAACACATTTGTAAGAAAAGCAGCCAGAGGATTTCACCAAAACATAACGAGTAAGTATAAACAACCAACAAAATAAAATAATAATATATAAATACAAGCAGGGGCAGCTAGTACCAGGAATAGAGGAAATCTTACAACGATGTGCAGAGTATTTCAAAAAATTATATGCCATAGGAGAAAAAGAGATAAGGAGATAACCGATGGTGAAGAAATATTGCTAGAAAATAACGAACGAGAAGAACTACCTACAAAAGACGAAATCAAAAACATTATTAAAATGTTGAAAAACAATAAAGCACCAGGAGGAAATGGGATAATAGGGGATATGTTGACAATAGGTGGCGAATAACTAGAAAGTAACATCTACAATATAATAAACACTGTCTGGGTAAATGAAGCAATGCCTAATAAATGGAAACAGTGTTTAATAAAGTATATAAAATAATTGCAATAGCAATAAAGAATAGGATTAATAGTACAAGAAAAAAATGTTGAATTATACCAATGTGGATTCAGTGAACAATATCATTAATCTGATATTCATTTGATATTCAACATAACAAAAGTTACCTCTATATATGATATTCATTTCATACAGGCTTATAACACATTGGGAAGGAAAAAAGTATACACAGCAATGACCGACGGAACAGACTATAAAGTACTTATTCGAGGACACATATGGAAAACTTTTAAGGTTACAAGGGGACTGCGACAGGGAGATCAAATTTCGACAACTTTATTTAATATATTACTGGGCGCAATAATAAGACAAAGTGTAATTCAGACAAATGGCACAATATACTATCAAAGAAGTCAACCAATGGCGTATGCTGATGACACAGTGATTCTGGCAAGAACAACAATTAATAACATCAGCAAAAGATAAGAATTTACTAAAAAAATAAGCCAAGATTACATTTACGATGTTAGAAAATGGGACAGGAATCATTCATATAAAAAAAGAATTGAAAGTAATAACAAGAATCAAAATGTAGTTTCTAAAGAATGAAGAGTTTTAATTATCTGAGGATTGCAATAACAAGTATAGGAGAACAGGAAAAAGTATTACAGGAAAGGATTGCCACATGTATGAAACGTATAGGGGCAATGCAGCACATTTTAAGACCAAATAATATCTCAAGAAATACTAAAAGAGGAGTTACAAAACCATAATAAGACTAGTAGTAATATGTGGGGGAGGAGTATGGAAATTGTCAAAAACAGAAAATAATGCATTGCAAATTTTTGTGAGAAAAGTATTGACAAATATATATGAAAGGAGGCAAATACAGGACATGGGTGATGAGAACCCAGGACGAAATGCAAGATTTGTATGGCAATAGGAGGATTGAGCTAGGTTGGTTTGGTTTGGGTTGGTTCGGGTTGGTTTGTGTTGAGTTGGGTTGTATTGAGTTGGGTTATATCGTTGGGTTGGGTTGTGTTGAGTTGGGTTAGATTGAGTTGGGTTAGATTGAGTTGGGTTAGATTGAGTTGGGTTAGATTGAGTTGGGTTGGATTGATTTGGGTTGGGTTGGGTTGGGTTGAATCCAACGTTCTTATATCGAAACGTGTGGTACAAGAGATAATTTTTCGCTTGAGAAATGTTGGCGCACGTGGGCTCAAGAATTGAAAATTGTAGAGAAGAAAACGCAATAGAAAATGAACGGAAAATAATAAACAAGCAAATCATAAACAAAATTGAACTAAACGAAAAAAACTAGTAAAATACAAATGATGGAAAATGAATGAGTTGGAGTTTATGCAAAAGTAAATAAACGATTCAACCTCTATTTTCTAATTATTAGTCTTAACAGCAAGACCATTTATAATGTTTTAAGTTTATGTACCTACCCAATCCAACTTGACCTTTTATAATTTGTTTATAATCTGTAATCTCTGCAGTCAAAATACTGGGAAGGCAAATATGTGAACATGCAAAGGGTGCTGGATGACCAGTGATTGTCACTACCAAAAAAAATGTTAATGGTATACACGATATGGTAATGACAGATAGACGCTGACATTTCTGAAGAAAGGTTCTGGGATATTGCATTCTGACGCCAGTTTGGCAAAGTTTAAAGCAGATCAATTTCTTTCACGATTCGTAACTGTTCATGAAACGCGGGTTCACCACTTCGATCCTGAGTCGAAGCAACAAAGTATGGAGTGGCATCGCCGAGATTCTCCGCCACCCCGCAAATTTCGTGTTTTGTCATTCGCTGGTAAAGTTATGGCCACAATTTTTTAGGACGCAGATGAAATTTTGATGATGGTTTTTTTTGCAACGTACATACAACACAATACATACATGTAGTGAGATGGCAAAGGATGAGATGGTTATGCCATGTAGAGAGATTGGGTAATGAGAGATCAGCAAAGCAAGGTTTAAAAAGAGGGATAACAGTAAGACGAAAAAGAGGCAGGCCGTGAACAAAATAGTTAGACGCAGTAGAGAAGGACCTCGAAAAAATGGGGAGTTGGCAGAGAAGAGTAAAAAATAAAAAAGACTGGACGAGCAACAAGTAATTCTTCTTTCACTAACGCTGGCAGAATTCACATTTTGTTTGGTAGATTAAACATTTACAAAATACATAACTTTGTCTACAATATTCATATACTGATATAATTTCTATGCTTTCGATATATGCATTGAAATGTTCGGCGTCCCTTTTACACAGTTTTGATTAAACTTAATACTCACAAATTATTTTAATAGCATTTTAACAAAATGCACATATTTTTCTACTTAATGAAATAAAATTTCTTCATTTCCAAATATTTTGCCAAATTTGTTGAAACCCTTTCACAACATTGAAGTCTTTGACGTTAAGTAAAATTTTATTTCGAGCCTAGACCTAAGTTTTGACCTTTCCAATTTGTGGCCGAAAACGACGTATATAAGTACAATAGACGACAAAAGTTGTGTCAATGTCAAATGAATTTTGTGGCACGACACAAATCCAAACCCTGTGGAAAAATCTTAATTGTTTTGAGGTACAAATAATAGAAAAATAAATAGATGAGATAAACACTTTTTGAAGTAATGTAGAGCTGATATACATTGTGCTCAAAAATTTCAAGTTTTACATTTATGATTGTTAAAACAGCACCTGAAGGCATTAATAAAGAATAAAAATGAAAAATATAAAATCATCTAAAAGACAACTAGTTATATATTTGAAAAGATTAGCAACAGAAAAGAATCATTAAACAAGATTTACGGTTGAAGATGATACTCATCGAAATTGATAGCTGAAGAGGAATATTCAAGGAGATTGACGGCTGAAGAAGACCATGCGACAAAAGTAGTAACTGAAACGGATTGCTGACTAGCGAGGATCACTAGAGATTGGCAGCTGAAGAGGGCAATTCAACGAGATTGGGAGCTGAAAAAATCATCAAGGAAAAGAAGATAAGAAAAATTCATAATCTTATAATGGTCAGGTTAATATTAATATAACTAGGTCATAGTTCAAGAGGTATTACATGGCATTCTTTCGTGAATTATAATGCAATTGTTTACAACTACGGCAATTAGGTTTGTATGAAATAAGCTAAATATATCGTTTTTGAATTCAGAATATTCGAGAACAAAACTACAATGAAAATTCACGTTTATTTATATTTTAGCACAAAACGCAAAAACGAAGATTTTAGGATCACATTTATTTGCAATTAAATTGTGACCTTTTAATAACGAGAATATAAAATTTTATGGCTTGTTTAGAAATGCAATCAGTGAAATTAAATACTTGGGGTTTCTAGTGTCAAAAAATGGGTATATGAATTTTCATTTGACCTTTCACAAATTATTGTGATTTTGGTTGTGTGATTTATTATCAGATTCCACACCTACAGTTAGCAATAGGATGTTTTTAAGTACGATACTAAGTTGCACGCCAAATTAACCTATCGACGGCACAAATTATATTGTAAATGCTCCCCCTTCATTCTCGAATGTCTCGCCAAATTTTACTTAAAAATAATAAAAATATCGTAAGAGTTATATATTGTGTCCCTCTGTTACAACTTTTTTACACACCCTCTCACATCGTTTCAAACGCTTTTATCTAAAAAGTTTTTTTTTACAATTTGCACCTCCATCACTTGATTTCAACTAGATGATTGTAACCTACCATTTTGACTTTGATTGTTTGCACGAAGGATATTAATTTTCGGCTTTGTGACCTAAATGAGTTCTAAAACTGTGAAATAATGCGTTGTTCTAGCTGTTTTTATCGTCTGATAATTACCTAGAATTTGCATCTTAAGGCCATAAATAGCCAAATCTTATGTCAATGCATAAAATGCCATTTGTGCTTGCCGTTCTGACAACTAGTATATCACACCAACGAATACAGTGTTCTAGCCATTGTTGTTATATGACTTTTACTTTAATGTCCAAAGTGATGACATATTTTACGTACATTTCTATATTGTTACAAAATAACATTAAATGATGCGAAGATTCTCTTGTAGTAATAAGACAAAACTTAAGGCCTACTGGCGTACCCCAGCGGTAATCGCCCAAAATTATGTTTACGTTGCCTAGCTTTTCTATATAGTCGCCTAAGGTATTTTAAGATTGTATATTTTAATTTTGTTGAAGTTAAATTAAAACTTCAATAAATTTACACGAAACATGATTTATTCAAAAATTCTCCTCGCATTCTAACAATAAAATAAAAAAAAGGATAAAGTTCACCAAACATATTTCCTTAATTGACAACGCACCACACTTTCCTTTCTATGGTAAACAACCGACATTCAATCTGACATGCCGATGTCTGTATATAGTTACAATTCTAAATACATTCATATTTGCAAAGTGCTCGGCACGCAGATAATTGTTTCGGTAATGTGCCATTTTACTGCAAGGTCATATGCAGCATAAAATCTACGCGCTCCACGACGGACAGATCAATTTTGCTGCTTTCACGGATTGAATAACTATAAGAAGCATCTTGAGGTCGTCCATCTAACTCGATCGCAGTTTCTGAAATGTACGTTTCGACGCGGTTCACTTTAAAATTTCGAAACAACGCATAACTAAACCAAGGCATCCTTGGTCATTTCATTAGAGCGTTCCATAAAATGTTTCAATTGTTGCAAGAACTGCCCGATTAAGGCGGCGATAATTTCTTTATGTGTTCGTTGGGTTTGATGAGATCATTACTTTTAAATTGCCAATTTGTGTTACGCAGCTATTCGCGTAGTTTTGAAGGAAACTGCACACAAATACAAGCGAAACGAAATGCATTTATTTGTATTTAAAAAATGTGATTAATAGCTACTTCACTGATTTTTGAATTGAAGTTGTATTGTTGTTAACTTAAGTTTCGAGAAAAAGTAATTTCAAAGTCCAAATTAAGTGACCAAATTATACAAACACCAGGACCATTTAAGAAAGTGTTAAAACAGCTGTCGTTAATACATGCGTTCAACGTAGCAATTATTATAGTCTATTATTATTCTAATTACGACGTTACCCTTAAAATGCAGCAATTTACCTTGGCGACGTGAATGGAAATAAATGTCATATGCGGTCGTACGCAAATATCGAGTTCGAGACAACGCCAATTTGCTTAGAAGGAAACCTTAAGATGTTGTCAAAGGTGATGAGACCACCTATGAATGTCTACTACTAGAAAATTATAAAATCACTTGTAGTACATGTCCCAGCTGGTGAGTAAAGCAAAGTCCTCCTCTTCTTCTCTTGAAACGAATATGTAATAGTCATAGAAATTCCTCCGAATGGTTGTGTTTAACAAAATATCAGATTCTGTTCTTATTTCAACGAATATAATGGAAATAAACGTAGTTGTAACCAATATTGATATTTAAAAAACCTTGCATAAATACAACTTTCCCATTTTTGTTCGAGTTGATTAATATGATTTATTAGTCACTGCATTTTGGTACTAATTACCTCTTAAACTTTTACGTTTTATTAGAAAACATGCGATTTTTATTATACTTTGGGTACGTCATAATTTCAAACAATCTGTCGTGGGTTTTTTACTACAACTAGTTGTTGTAGGTCATGTTGCACAAGATTCTCAAACATGCCTTAGTGTGTCGTCTATGGCTTACATGCATTTGAGCCCTGAACTGGTATAAAGTTTAAACTTTAAATAAAATAGTCTGCAGATATAAAAATTTTCGTTTATTTTCTCCTTATGTTAAGTTTAGTTTATATCCGGTGCCATCAAAGTAACTAAGCAATAGTTCATGAATGAATGCATTTATAATTAACAAAAGACTGTCCGCAAATATGTCGTTGGATTCTTTTGCATAGGATTTCATGATACGTCTGGAGTCTGGAATGTTTAATCTGTAACATAGTTCGATTTACAAGTGGGGGTAGCACATGTCATAAGTCGATGGTCATTTCTACCGATTCGTCAAACCATCTGAAGTCACAAAAGTTATATGACCCTCTTCCGTTGATTTTGTTTGACAGCCGCTAACTAATTTATAAACTCGAAATAAACAAAGAAAAAAATTGAATGTTATTGCAGTATTTTTATAATATATTTGCCGTCGCAATAAACATCCGTTCCCAATTCGAATAGGTGGTCCCGATATCGAATATAATGACAAATCTGTTTGAAAAGAACGAAGAGTCAGCGCAGGAAATGCTTTACTTATTTTAAGCTGATAAACTGTTACACCTAACAATACCCCTGATTTTGCGTTTTCGGCGTTTAACTTATTATTTTAAGAAATAGTGATAAACAACGTGGACAATTGTATAGAGTTTGGCTACGCCAATAGAATTATCGAAAAACACTAACAAAGCCATTCAGAGTTATCTGATCAAAATGACTCTCACTTCAAAAAAGTTATGAATCAAGAGCGACGAATGAGTTAACATCGAGTAGGGTGAGTTCTAAACGTTCGGTTTCTAAAAATTAAACTCGACGTTGAAGCCTATGAACCCTTATGTGCACACCCGGGTACCTGGGTGCCGACCTCGTCATATTTTTGCTCATAACTCGGAGAAAAATGGAAATATCGGCCTGGACCACAAGATCCCCATTATTTCACTCTTTTTGAAGATAAAAATACAATCGGAGTGCATGTGCTTAGCGGACACGCCTGGGTACCCAGGTACCCACTAGATGAAAAATGGCATTTCGAGTAAGAAATCAATCAATATCATTGACGAATCTCTCATTGAGGCAACAGGGGTTAATAAATAAATTATTACAATAATTTTCGAGGTATATTAGAGTATATTTACAATCCTCCAGCGCAATCGATACATATGATTGTCGATGAACTATGCCCATTGCAAGCAGGTTTCTCGCAAACCGAACAATATTTTCGTGTTTTCCGGCGTCTTTTGATAGTTTCTTTGTAAAATATATAACAAGAACCTATAATTTTCTTATTGCAGGTACTGTTTCGAGGTTGAGCTTGCCTTTCAGGAACAGTGGAAGGCCTGTTGCTGAAGTTGCGCATTATTTGGCCATTCGCAAAACGATCCTTAATAAAGGGTTTCGCTAGGTCGCTGATTAGTTTGCATCTTGCATACATGGAGCAAGAGCCTATATCTAGGATTTTGAAAAATATAGCAAGCCACCATCGTTGAGTGTGCCTGTGCGTGGTGTATCGAGTAACCATTTGATCCATAATATCTACACCGGTTTTATATTTATTATAACATGAGACCATGTGAGGTTTTCTCTTCCTATAGTCATTCGCAGCAGTATCAGAGTGTCGATAGTAAAACTATAGCTTTGTTCTTCTTTGGCACGTACGTGCAGAGTGTAACATCTTCGTGAAAAGCAAAGAGAGTAGATAATTCTTCTTTAAATGTAAGCCATTTGTTTTGGAATGTAAGGCTTATTTTTTCTCACAGTACCAACAATAGTTAATTTCCATGATAGTAAGTGCTTAGCAAGAGGTAACGTAATGAAGTAATTATCCATAGTGATATTTCTGCTACTTCCTCTGAATGCTGCCGCAAGTTCTCTGACAACATTCTCTCCTTGATTTTTTTCACGAACGTTTCCAGTTTTTCCTGTATAAATAATCCCATTCAGAGAGTATGCATTCTCGCATCGCACCAAGCAGAACATTTTCATGCTTGTTTTTCTGAGTACGCCCTCATGTTGTTTTCAAGTTTATTTATATCAGCATGGAGAATATGTAATTTTAGAAACATTCTGCAACCCATGGTCTTCTAACATGTTATTAAGTAGTTCTCGATAATTTTCAACTGTAATATTCCCTAAAACTACTCCTTCAAAACTATTCCAACTTTTTTGTTGGGTACTATTAAGTAATTTTGAAAATTCACAAAATTCACTGGCAAAAAGATTTTTAATTTATGGACCAACAAAAATTCCAGCTTTAACCTTTGCTTCTGACAACATTGGAAAAAAGTTTTTTTAAAACTGTGAAAGCTTCAGATCTTGCATCCAGCTTTTTACGAATAAGCGGCACTAATACATTTTCAGGTTTAGCAATAGGTTCACATTTAACATTTTGTTTCACAATGCAAAGTTCGGTTCTTAGTGGCCATGATCATTGATGATAGTGTTGAGCATCCGCTTTACTATCCCACAAAGAGGGATAACACGGATATTTAGTGTATCCACACTGTAGTCCCATTAAAAATCCTACCATCTTAAAATTTCCAATGAACTGCCAATTATACTCTTTATATTTTAAAACTCCTAGTAAAATTTTGACATTTTCATACTTTTCTTTCAAATGTTCAGAATGAGCGACTGGGAGAGATTGAAATTTATTTCCGTTATGTAATGAAACTTCTTTCAACCTTTTCGTTGAACTGTCAATAAATAAACACCACTCATTGGGAAGACAGGGCACCCCAATTGCTTCAAACAATCCTTTTATGTCATTACAATTCCTTTGGTGAAGAAGGTAGCAAATGTCTCATGCCGACTTCGTTGATATATTATTTTGACATCGATAAGCAAATTCAATTTCTTTAAATGAGAGCCCAAAAGCTCTTACGCAAATTTAAAACCCTTATTAAGTCATTAAAGTTCTCCGAGGTAAAAGAAAAATGGGTTTTGGTGGTTCCTGTGACGTAGAAATTCTTTTCTCCAATATTTTTATTTGAACTCTGAGATGAGTCTGATTGGGACAATTACGGGAGTAACTACGCAAAAAATCATTAACGTGGTCTTTTCCTAAAAATTGTTTACCTTCTAAACATCTTTTGCAATTACTGCAAGGAACATCTGAAGCCCAGGGTTTGTCTAGATTCAGAACAGGGCAGTTGAAATAAGCTTCGTAGGCTTCACGAAGATCTTTACATGCATTTAACTAAAATTTTGTATCTCGTACTAATGTTCCACATATGTAATATGCATTAGCGTCAGATTTACACATTCTAGACGACATTTTCACCTCGTTGAGTCTTCTGCAAAGCACATAGTAATTGTTTTATGTTTTTTAAAGCATAATGAATAGAAAAATCATAAAATAAATTTTGGGCAAAGACAAAAATTTTTTTTGTATATTATAAATAATTAAAATTAATTGTTTTGATTTTGAAGATTATTTAAGACATTTTCTAATAAGTGATTTGTAGTCGCCTTTGAAACGTTATGTATCACCATGTTCGACCCCTTGCAATATAATCCTAGGTTGCGATTCTGACTAAGTATACAAATTACGATCTGCAGCTACTTTCCATGTTTGGTGTTACATATTTAAGTAGGTAAGTTGGGTTCCCTCTTGCACTCTGCATCGATCAATGTCTAATGAATTGTGAGGCTTCGAGTATTATCGATAGACTTGTTGCAGTATTATTCTTGCAAAGTAGTTTATGTGTACATTGACCGGTTCTCTAAAACGTCTATCGATTCACCTAAAGCGGTGCGCTGCTTGCTGGCGATGTTACGGTCACTTAGCTGCAAAATTCCGAACCAAAATCGTTGGAGGCACCATTTTGGACGCAGCTGTCACTCAACCAATCCAACCCAACTCAACCCGGCCCAACCCAACCCAACCCATAACGCAATTCTCAGCCCTCCGATTTACGGGCATTTTTATGTATCCATTGACAGCGGCACCATTTTTCGTCTGAGATTTACAAATATTTCCAAATAATAATGAAATATTTTTTAATAATCATTTTAAATCAAAGAACTCTTGTTTTTTAAGATAACATTATTACAGCATGGGTTTAAGAATTATTTCGTTTAAGCCAATATTATTACAGCATATAATTAAATTACATTTGATTAGATTAATTGCTCCAAACAAGTGTTATGGGGGGAGCTAAGGTCCAGGTCATACACCAAGCATACGTCTACATGACTAGCCATCTGAAAACATCAGTGATTTACTAAACATGTCTTCGATAATATACTTGGTCGGATTCGTAATTTGAATTTCGATCCTAAATAATTCCGTTGATGGATGTATACCTTTCAGCAAATACAAGTTTATGTCGATTAATACTTACGGCATCGTAAACGGTGGACAGTAATGTACCTCATTATCAGGGGTCACGTCACGTGGTGTGATGTTTATAGTTCTTTGTTTTGTGGCGTTATACACATTCGCAACCTTATACAAGATATCGAATCACTTACATCTTCCCGTCACGCTATCGATATAATTTATCTCTAATGGATCGTATCACTCTCTGCTCTGCGATGGAAGCCTTCATCTGGCTGTATGTACAAGGGTAAAGTGGAAAGTTACGCAGTCCGTCTTTTGTACAAAGTACTTGTCGAACGATTCTGGAAGGTATGCAAAGTACCGATGCCATCACCTCTTTAATTCAAAACGCTTTAAAGTCACAAATTTCCTTAGATTTGGGAATAGGAAGTCAAAGAGTCCCACTGCCAAAGCTGCCATTGACGGCAGGTGCATTGTCCTGATGAAAGATGATTTTTTCTTTTGCAATTTAAGTCTCTTCTCCCGTTTTTTTTTCATCCTGTTCGTCTAGAAGACTTGTATAGTATTGGCCAGTTATGGTTTACCCTTTTCAAGGTAATCAATAAAAAGAATTCCTTTTGTATCCCATAAAATACTGGTCATCGCCATTCCTTTCACAGAGCTTCCTCATATTTAATTCTTTTCCTTTTCGCTTTTTACAATTGTTTACTATTTGTTGTATTCATTGATGCGTAATGGTAGGATTCCCTTCCTCGCACATTTTTCGCAAGAATCAGGTTCTCATCCTTTAGGGCTTGAGTCAAACGCTTTCATTTCATTATGTCCAAATCTTTTGTTTGTCAGTTTCATATAGATTAATTTTCATGAATACTTAATTTACTGAATTCATTTTGCAGGTTCTAATGATCATGAGAATTACTGCAATGGCCAGTCCTATAATTGTTTTCAACTACAAAATACAATAGCTTTACCGACTCAAGAAAACCGTTCAATATATTTTTAAAAATTAAATCTTACCATATTCCAATGAAATTTATAATCTAATAATATTACTTAAATTCCTTTTTCATTTGCCCCAGTTATTGTCCAACTGCTTCAACGAACTTGGCGGCTCGATATACCTCCTGTGACAATGGCAGTTGTGCCGACTGGCATTTAGTTATGGTTCCTGGTCACCTTGCGAAGGAACATTGATTGTCCTGGTTGTGAATTCATTGTGCGGTTCTATGAGCCCACTTTCCGATGTACCAGGGATCAGAGGATTCCTCTTAGTTCATTTTGCTACAATCGCCATGTAATTGTTTGTGCTGGTTCTTTGGATAAGCATCGCCATGTTATGAATTGGCTACGGATCACTGATAGTCCTGGCTCGCTGGCAAAGTAATGCAATGAAATGCATTGTTTTCCACCCATTGGTCAATTAATCTGTGGTGCTCCATAACATAATAAAACACTGCGTAATTTGCGTTGGACAAACTTTATTCAGTCCTATCGCAATACGAAGTGCTCCTATCGACAAGGCTCTTACGCCGACTCTGCTTATTCTTTTGTTATCTCTTCCACTGTCTATTGTATATTTATACTTAAAAATAGTCAGCGATATACTTTCTCTGATGTGTTATATGAGTTACATGTCATATTTGTTACTTTATAGCAATAACGTGTAAATACTTAAATACGTTCTACATTATATGGTAGCACAATTATTTAGCAGGAACACGAGGGAAACTAGACCTTACTTATCAGTGAAATAACAGGAATAAATAACATCTATTTCACCATTAAACAACAACGAAAATTTTTGAATATAAGTTACTCTTGATCAACATCGTTGCTTAGACATACTCATATGCAAATATTTTCGGGTCATTATTATGTCATGGGCGCGTTTACAAACATACAGAATATGCTGAACCCGAAATCGATGTGGTTACCTTTTTGTATTGAGCACATTGTCAGTCATACTGATATTCGTTGTGAACCTTGTTGTAACTATTCCATACTAATTCAGCTAACACGCTTCTCTTGTTATGTATCTCCCCCAACAACCTTAGATGACACATTACAAAAAACGTTCTTATACATGAATTTTTGGTGATATAATTGAATATGAACACGTTCTATCCCAATATTCGTGCTAAATATTTAAACAACAATACTTTATTTGTATTTATTACATACCTCAATTTGCAACAGATACACAACTAGATAAAAAAGTTGAACTGAGTCGTGAGGCAACCACCGAAATGGTAGCAATAAAGTGATATAAGCATTACGTACGTAACTGCAATAGGAATCGCAACGATGCAGATGTTGCATTAGAACCTGAAAAAAGAGTGAATGGTAATAGAAAACGATCCGGTAATGGAGCGATGCTACATCACGTTAATGGACGTAATAGACGATACATAAAATAATTGCTGATTTATTGTCCTTTGCAATTCTGCTTATATGATGTACACACCGAATTCTTATAGACGTTGATTTCTTCTCGCGTGGAATTAATAACGTATAAATTCATTATTGAGTCCTAACGTTACTTTAATAAGGTATTGTTTACTTTGTTGCATAACTTAGAAATATAAAACTAAAATTTCTATAATTACTGCGGTAGAGGTTTGTCGCTTTTTCTTTTTTTATTAAGCAAATTATTTTTGTCAAAAGTGACATTCAATATTACTCCTAATCCTCTACAAGTCATTAGGACAGTAGAATATGGTAGTAGAAGCACTGATAAAGGACCAGTGAATGGAGAGAAGAAAAAAAGTTCAATTCAATTCATTTCAATTCCATTGACATAAAAACCTGAATTCAATAATATGTTTTGTTATTAAATTATAATCTACGTTTACCAATGGCTACATAAACACTTAATATTCTTTTATGACCAAATGACCTATTTAAATTCGACTATAAAATTGTTTAAGTTGTTGTTCGTTTGACAATCATGAACAACAATTACTTTATAAGCAGAATTTTATATCAGTTTTAGTCTTTAATTTTTTAGCATTGGCTATCATTTTTCTGTAATAATGATTGTCAGCTTCTTGTTCATTTGTAGGATCTTGTCCCATTTATTTTACCGTCATCCATACCACTTCCCACTTAATTTAGCGACTATCATACGGATCATGATACATCATGATATACATTTTCTACGGCATCTATTTTTCTGCTTTACCTTCAAATTTAATTTAATGTTTATTGCCAAAAACATTTCACATTCCACATTATTTGCATTTAATTTATAGTTGTGTTATCAATAGTGTATCAGTATTTATCGCCGTAGCAATTTGCATATATACTACTGTATTAAATATTAAAACTTCATCGTTTTTAACATTTTTTACGACTTTAGGATGTCGTAAAATTCAATGATCTTTATAAACTCGTAATTCAATATCCGTTTGGTTAAATTGTGTGAATAATATTGCGCCATGTAAATGGAGTTAACCAATCATTCGGAATTTATAAACAATTTGAATTACCACAAACGAGACTTTTAAAAATGTTGTTCTGTTGTTATCTTCGAATGTGTATTAGAACCATTTAGCGGAATTCTGCATAATTCAATTTTCCATTGTTTACAAATTTATGTGAAACGTTGAGAAGTTCCATTTGATAGATTGGTGGTTATAGTCACAGTGATTAAGATCGATTTGTTAACATAAGATGTTCCACTTTGTGCATTCCAATTCAATTAAGAAAAACGTAATTTTTTATCATTTCGCAACTACTGTCACACATTCCTTTTGTTCTAAAATACCATAAATAGTTAACATAAAATCAGCATAACAGTACAAATTAAAATTCGCTGTCAACAAATAAATGTTAAAATAACATTCTGACGAAAAAATATTCAAAGCTACTAAAGAACTCGTTGACTGTGCACGGTCACATAAATAGTCCTTGACTGTGTCCTTGAACTTTTCGTGATTCGTGTTCTTTATTTTTTGGGGGGATGATTGTACACTTTTATAACCTCCATTACGCCAGTTTTTTCGACGTTTGCGAGTGTAGTCTGAGACAGACACAAATATGGTTGAATGATACCTCGTGTGTCTTGTTCGTGAGTGAGTTCCATTTGACGTAATAATTCATAGTGGTTTTGGGCGAAACGTGAACACTCGTAGATGTATAAGGATATAAGAAATATTAACTTTTTAGATGAAATAGGTTGCGAACACAAAATTTTTTTTGCTTAAGAATTCTATCTACTTCAGCTGAGTTTCTACAGAAAAGTATACCATATGCTGGCGAGAATTTAAGTTACTTATTTTTGTTGCCAGTTGGTTAATATGTTACGTTCAACTCGACTGATCCTTTTTCATTTTTTTAAATACATTATTTTTGTCTTGTTTATGTTAAGCTGTAAATTATTTTTAGTGAACCACTCGTCCCCCTATAATGGTATACCTTATTATAATTGAAGTATCGTCTGCAAATTGAATCGTTTCACAATTGAAAATATCCGCTAAAGTATTTATGTATACTAGGAAAAGTAGTGAATCTATCGAACACTGTTTGACGACTCGCTGAACAAGTTCCCAACCAGATTTTGACATGTTTCCATCGTCGTCCGTTGTCGCGACGCATTGTATCCTGTTTGGTAGATAAGGTCTGAGTAATTTCAACGGCTTTCCTCTGAATCCCATAGCTTTCAATTTCATTAAAAGTGTTTCATGATGTACACAGTCGAAAGCTATTGACAAGTCTATGAGCATACATGTTATAACTCTTTCATTTATACCTTCCATTACTTCAGAGATCAACTGGAAATGTGCCCTAAATTTTGATATTCCTTTCATGGAGCTGTTTTGGTGTTGTTCAACATTTGATTCTTTTCCAAGAATCTATACATTTCATGTTCATATACGAGTGGAGATCATTATTTAGCGTCCTACTATGCCAATTTAATTTCAAGATTAAGCGATTGTGTCAAGGAAAAAGACGGGGAAAATTGAGCAAATGAATTCTGTTTCATCAACACAACGCTCCTGGACACAACAGCCATGTTGCCATCAGCGCTATTCTGAATTCAGGATTTGAATTGAAATCCAGCATATTCACCAGACATGGCACCTAGTGATTTCTTTTTATTTCCAAATTTCATGTATTCACGTTGTGGTAACCATAGCGTTCTTATTATAATAAATGTTCAAAAATACCGCCATTCACCTCTAAACATTCCACGTCTTTGCTTAAGATCGGCTGCAGCATTTTACTAATTCAAACAACGTTGAATTGGTACATCCCGCGTGTCCCCTTTCACTTTGTGCACTTCAAGCAGCCCTAAAAACAATAACCTAGTGCTGTGAGGTCTAGAGATCTTAGAGGCAAACTAATAGGACCACCGCGACCAGTCCAATGCCCCGGAAACCTTTCGTGCAAATGTTGCTTGACCTAACGAGCGAAATTTGCAGGAGCTCCATCGTGCTGGTAGTACATTTGCATTCTGATGTTTAAAGGAACATCCTCCAGTAGTGCGTGTAATTCATTTTGTAAAAAAATTAAGTAGTTGTTTCCTGACGCGAATCTCCAAAATGAAAGGGTCAATTGAATAACCATCAACCATACCATACCACACGTTTACTGAAAACTTATGTTGAAAATTATTTTCGACTGGGTGACACGGGTGAATGTTGCTGTACAAAGTATGCGCGATACAACAGGAGGATTATTTATCCACCGACAAAAGGATAATCTTCCGGTTGTATGTGCTGTACCCTCTGAACATGATATGGATTTAAGCCTTGCTCGTGGAGTGTGTTTACTTCTCTTGTTTGTGGAATGCCCAACTGTATACTAATTTTTCGTGAGCTGGTCGATGCATCTTCTGCTACTACATCCTTTCGTTAATACATGAAATTTTCATTATTTTTAATTGCGCTATAACTTGAAAACAAATAAAAATCGAATAACAACAATTAAGTTTTTTTTTTAATTATTGTCACGTGTACAATACACTCCTGCAGTTTGGTCCGTTCCTCCCGACTCACCCTGTATATATAATTGGCGTTTAATTTTGGATTTACTTTTAAGTTCTTCTGTTAGCCATTTTTTTCGTTTTTGATATTCTCACATTCTAGTTTCTAGTTTTATAGCTTCAAATTGAATGACAGTAGCATATTGAGGAAATCTTTTACATTTTTATCTTTAGCTTACTTATATCTTTGTTAAAATAGCCGCCTACAAAGATTTTGTGTTTGTTTTTGCTGCTTATGTAGAGAAGAATGTGTAGTAAGAAATGCATTTATATTGGACTGTGGTAGTCTGTATATGTTGATTATAAGTATTTTTTTTTTTTGGTATTTCTATAGCGCTATATCGAAGGACTAATTGATTTCTTTTGTCTTTCAGATGCAGTTCGATGCAGTCTCCAAGTTGTGCGATGGTAAGTGAAAGCCATTTTAAACACCAACATTTTCCTCTCACGCGTCTGACCAAAGTTCGGTTAGCGATACAACATTTAGTTTGTTATGTACATTCAATTTGGATTATATGTTGTGCAACGCAGATTAAAATAGGTGGCATTTTTCAACATTTTTTTCTTCATCGCTGTCAACTATTTTGAAATGGTATGCAAATGAAGATTATGTTTAAATATCATTGGTTGCCAAAAAATCGGCTATGGTTCAGTGGAGACGGCATAGTTACATAATTCTTATTAAGGGCGCCACACAATATTATGTTATGTGTATTAAAATTCTTCTTTGTCGTATATTGTTAAAATATTATAAAAAGAACGGGAAGAAAAAATGGCAATGAATTAGAAATAATAAGAAATGTCAAAAAATAAACACCAAGAAAACATAAAATTAGAACGAAATGATAGTAGAAATTTAAAGACAAAATTGAAAATAGAAATGCATGTAGAAGAAACTGGAAACATAATTGCAAAAAAACTGAGTAATTAGAATTGGATTAACATATACATGGATGGAATCGGACACGTGGAGGAGAACAAAGGAAAGGAGGCAATGGAAGACGGGAAAGATGCTGTAAAAGGAGATAACATACAAATATAATTTGTAATATATAAGGATGTGATGAAGGAATGGGATGCCAATAAAGTTTTATTATTATTATAATAATTATTATTATAATAATAATTATTATAATTATATATAGATAAAGAAAAATAAGTCAAAGGCCAACCATAGAGATCTAATCAAACCCAACTATTTGTCGGACACCCAGCCCAATAATTGGGTTTAATTAGATTTTTATGATTACGTTATGTTGGCCTTTTCGTTGTTTTTTCTTCATTCTATTTTTTATTTACATTATGGTCAGATTTTATTGGATTGGGTTAGCAAATCCAACAAAATTTTGCCTATGTTTTGGTGGGATTGGTTAATCGCGTTCCCACTCAACTCAACATTTCAGTGAACCCCACCCAACCCCGGGTTTGCCAAGTTAGCCCTTAGTCGACCCTGAATCAACTGAAAACGTAATTAACCCAACGCATTCATAATCAACCCAAATTAAAAAAATGCGCGAGAAACCAATTAAACCCAATTATTTTCGACAATATGAGATAGGTATTTTGACTGACTTTAATGGAAACAATTCTAAACAGCGAAAACCCAATAGAAATATCAACAAAATTGGGTTGCTTTTGACTATACCCAAAGGTAAACAAAATCAGCAAAATTTAATGGCTCTTAATCGCTAGCAAACCCAATCGAGCGCAATCTTAAGAAGAGCAATTTGGAAATTATGCACAGATGTAATCAAACCCATTTTCAACAATGTTTGGTTGGGTTGCTTTTTGCTGCATGGGTTTAATCGAAACAAATCAATTCAGTAGAATTGGATTGCTAGTAATCGATGACCAACGCAAGCAGATGAACCCAACGTTTTTAAGAAATGTATTAAAATGGATCCAATAAAATCCATATGACATGTGTTATATTTGGGTTGGGTTGGGTTATATTGTGTTGAGTTAGTAGGTTGGAGTTCCATCAATTTGTTTCTAATACTTTGAATATTTTGATGCAATAAAACATAATTGACTTTATTTATATCTGTCTTAATTTCTGAATTTTAGACTGTCCCTCGAAAATTTTTAAACGGTCTGACAATTTTATTTAAATACTTTTCATTTGAAACGACTACTTTGAAGTCTGCTATTCTAGACGTTGCCAGTTAGTAACCCAATGTGTTGATGCTCCCTAAAGTCCTTTATGGTAGTCGCTTTAATGAAATTTGCTACAAAAATCTTTTCTTTTTATAAGACAGGAATGATTAGCTTCTGTATTGTTCATTAATACCTTTTGTTTCTCAATTATTTTCGATTGATCCCTAATAACTTTTAAACTTTCCTTAACACATAACTCAGACTCATTTAATTTATGTAATTGCTCCAACCATATTTGTTAGGTAGTTGCATTAGTGACAGTAGCACTTAATTGTTTTTCATTATGTTTATCTACACTATTTTGCATTTTGCATTTTTTGCGTTATTTTACATTGTTCGTCGCCATCTTGGCAAGTCTAAATCAATTACTATGGCGACAAATGAGAATAATATGAATATCAATGAGATTTTTAAACAACAAGGAACGAAAATAAATATAAATAAAGCGAAAGTGATGATGACACCTAAGCGGGAAGAAATATTGACTATACAAGTAGCAGGAGGAAAAATAAAACAGGAAACATCCAACATTATTTGGGAACTATAATTGTGGGGAATGGGAAACAAGAAAAGGACTCATGAAAAGAATTGGAAAGGCGATTAAAATATAGCATATGATGAAACAGGACTTTATAAGAAACCATGAGGTAACAACGCAAACCAAAATGACAAAAATACAATATTCAGACCAATTTTAAGTAAAACATGGAACAAATGAAAAGCAGTAGAGATGAAATACCTAAGAGACGAACTATAAATTGAACCGACCTTGCAATACATTGAAGGAAGACAATTATGTTGGTGGAATCATATCCGACCGATATGGGAAGCCAGGGTAGAAAAGAAATGAAATAAAACTTAGGCTATTTCAATTCCGAAGCACCTGCAAAAGACCTGTGGCAATGAAAAAGGCAAAGAACATAGCACAAATTTTCGCAAGCACAGGACAAGAAGAATAAAGTTAAGATGAAATGATAAGAATATTAAGATAGAGACAAAAGTAATAGAACTCAACCGAAAGTATGTATGTACTATTTATATGCGTTCTCGTATATGGTTTATAATGGGTTATGTAATGAGGTTAAGTCGAAATGGCTTAAACCATTCATAAATTTATTAATGATATACGAAACAATAACTAGAATGCACACAAATTAAATACACGTAAAATAAAACTGTTTTACAAATGACGATGAGTTAACCAAATAATTTACATTTAAAGAAACTCAAGGCAAAAGCATCCATGGTTCGCATAACAAGCTACGTCTGACGTCCATAGCTGTTAAATACCCCTAGCAGGGTTTTGAAATAAAATGAAGGGTGACGTAGTTCCGGTGCTTTATTAGCTGAGTTTATTGCAGAAGATTTAAATAGCAGTTAAACCTTTGTGTTAAACCACGACTCCTTTACTAAAATGTGACAATTCGCTTTTTAGGAGATTATAATTCCAATGATAAACTTATTGGTCTAACATTTTACGTTATTTTTATTATTTGTAAATTGCATCGACGTTTCATATTTAATGTACATAACCAACCAATCGTCAGTGTCAATGAAATATAATTCACAAAATTGCTTTTCATTAATACCAATTCCAAATGTTATAAGTCATGAATGCGGTTTTATAAAACTGAGAATTCATGTAGGAGAAGGCAATACGCCACCAAAGTCAATGGTCCTTGAATGTATGGGATTTTTCACGAACCATCAAGTAGCTGAACCATTTTTTTGATGATACAGTTGATTACATTGTAGTGAACCTTTAGGTCCGCCCAGAAAGGGGAACCTAATTATTACAATTTTTGTATTTGTCACCGCCCCCAGATATTGTTTGTGAATTTTTGCTGGGAATTTATTGCTCCTCCGTTATGGCCAAATTTTTACACGTCCTAACCGAGCGCAAAACTTACCAATCTAAAGCATTAGGTTAGATATGAACTGTCAATTTGGGGACAGCAAGACTTGGAAATTTTCTGAAATCCTAATCGATATTGTGAAAACGTCGGTTCTCATCAAATTTCGTTAAGTGCGCTAGGCTTATCGTAGTGTTAAAACATTCACTATTTGCAAGGAGCATGTGAATCTTAACAGCAGCATCGTCAAGAACCTGATTAAAACAAACATCGGTGCCCCAACTTGGCACAGCAGATATAACAATATTTATTGTGGGCTTTCTTTTAAAACTACATACATGTTATGGTAAACAATTCTTCCATACATTGTCCTGATATAGTTGACATACTTTGAATTTCTTAAGCCAGTGGCTCTAAAACTTTGTTTACTGTTTTGTCTACACACTAATTTTTTGCATTTTTTGAAAGTTTTTTTATAGCAAGTAATTTTAAACACATTGTTTTATAACAAAAATATATTTTTTGAAGATAAAAAATATAAAATGAAATAGTTGTAGTTGTATTGCACAAACCATTTACTTGTTTGAGGACGAATGATATGAAAAGGATCTATTATTGACGCCATTTATTTATTAAGGATGGTACAGTTTAATTAATACGTTCAATGTTGTGGAGAATGGTATGCACGTCCCGATTAACATGAGCAAATATATAAATATACACGTTCTTTTATACTTCGTTATTGAGCATATCATTTATTCGCATCTAATTTACATATACAATAAATTAAGAAGAACTTACGCACTTTTACGCATTTTGTATATTAATTTATAAACATGTTGACACAAAAGCAACTATTTTGCATTTTTTGCTTGTCTTGAAGTACACAATTGATGTACACAATTGATGTATTCTAATGACACTTGAAATATGTAACTCTATTGTATTTGATCGATTACCTTGTACAACGTCCGATGAAAAATTATCGAGTAACGTAATGTTATGTTTTTTGCATGACAATATGTACATATTTATTCATTTATTTATTGCTTGTAATTGTTTGTTTAATATAACGTAAAATATGCTTTATAGTTTTATTTATAGCAGTTGGTGACATGTAATTATTTACATACTATTATAAATATTTTAGCATAATTTATTTGTTTGTCGATGTGTGTGCCTTTTATTTTTCACTGATCCTAGTAAGTGTGTAATAACAAAATTATTTTCATTTAACACTTCGTACTACTGATATTTTAAAGTACGAAATCTACTTGCACTCGATCCAACTATGATTGTTATAAATGCACGTCTCGTTTCTCTAAAATAACATGAATCGAACTACAAACGGCGATGTTCGTGCAGCGATGAGACCATACCGCAACAATTTCGCTCGCAATTTTGCTTAATAATTTTTTCGTGATACACTCAAAATGTTAACTTGTAGCTATAATTACGTAATCGATCTGCGGTTGTGTATTATTTTAAGACGCTGTTCGCAATAGCTCTTATCCCTCCTTGCGAGCGCTCGAAACGTGAGCGAAACCTGACCTAAGTGTGTAATTAAAGGCGATTTTTGTCGGGGGAGTGCGTGGACGATGGCGTTAGATTGGGGCGCTTGAAAAAATTGATTTATTATCTGACGATTGCGTGTATTAATGGAGACGCGCGCATTTACACATCCAGACGAGCGTTTCCTATAGGTGACCTTTGATAATTTATGATATCGCAGAGCGTAAGTGCCATAATTAATTGTTTATCCTTGGTTTAAATTTTTTCCTCGACAAATTGAATTAAAGATTATCGATTGCCTTCAGGTTCGTTAAAAAAGTATTACTGGTAAAAACAATATATTTTACAAGTGAAAAAATGATGATGCTGCTGCTTTTACTAATGTCCTGCATTAGGCGCAAATTAATATGGTTTCTATTTTTAAACTCGACGCGTTAATTGACCATTGTCGCGGATCGTTCACGTTTGATACCGTTACCCATTAATCTAGCTCTGTTTCATATTGCTCAAACAATGATGCATCTCTAGAAATTCGTAACCAAATTCAAGGAAGTTGTGTTACTGGCAGAAATATCACTATCTGAAAGTTCATGTCATACAATGATCGTACTAGTCCTGTTCTTCCATCAGATTTCGATGTCTATCATTGATGATTAGATATCGCTTGAGGCAAGCGGTTCAGCTATTGTCTTGAATACAGTTGGTGTACCATAATCATTGCTGAGTGCACTTCAAAGTTCTGCTCTTTGGAGAATTTCGTGTCAAAATTTATATTACAAAATTTGCTAGTAATCAAACGTTAGGGGTAAAAATCTACCAACATCATTTAGGTATGGACATGCGAAGCAATAGAACTAAATAGTAACCAATATATCTTTGAATTTCATATTAAAATGCCCTGTGTATATGTGCTGTGCTTTTTCTATTTTGCCACCACGTTTTTCTACCCCTTTTCTTATAGTTATCTTCTTGGCATGTTTTCCTTGGTTGCTCTCTACCTCTCTTTTTTCGAGTGATGCACCAAAAACTCTTGACGTGCCATACCACCTCAGCTGAAGGGACACGTTTTTGAATATTTGTGTTTTTGTTTCTGTGGCCGTTTCTTTATTGAACCACCTAGCCTACCAGTATGTGATTTTGTTGCTTCCAGATATTTGATTAATTCTGATTTATTCTAATTCGTTCTACATTTAGGTGTACGGCGTCGTGGCCTAGGTCGACACCGGTTTCCTGTTCCATATTTCTTTCCATTTCTTTCATTCTGCCCCAGGTTCCCTTATGTTATTTCATACTGCTCTTTTTTCTGTTGCGTTTCTTTCTTCGTCTTGCCACATCTTCGTAGGTCTTCCTTCGTTTCTCTTGTGTACTTGTCTTGCTTCATAAATTTGCCTGGGTTGCTTTCCATTCTATTTATGTGTGCACATCTTAGTTGGCTTAGTTGGTTTTCTTGTATTTTTGGTTCTATTATTTCTGTTCTTCCAGCATATGTTAGTACTGGTAGTGCCACTTTCTTGTACATTTCAGTTTTTGTTTCATTGCATATCTGTCCTTTTCCTACGAAAGTTGTTTTGATTGGGTTAAATAATCTCCCTATGTTACTTATGTTGGTTGATTTCACAAATGAGTTTTCCGGTTTTACTCACATACACAGCCAATTATTTAAAATCTTTTACTTGCTCAAATTTTATTTCTTCTATTTCTGTTATACGGTGTTTTTCCAGCGTTTAATATCGTCGTTTTACTTTTCTCGCAGTTAATTATCATATTCCTTTCGATTAATTCATTTTCGTATATTCTCATGCTGTGTTGTATGTCTTGTTCGCTTCCTCCTACGATCCATATCGTCTGCGAATATTAGTTTTCTCACCTTTATTCTTTTCATTTTCCAATTGCAATTGCATTTCCAATTATGGTTTGCTTTGGTTCTTAGACTCCTTTACCATGTCGTTCAAGACTACTGTAAATAGGAGCGGGCTTAGTACACAGCCTTAGTATACAGTCTCAAATTTTGACCATCACTATTAGCTTGTCTTATATTCCTTCCTTATATTCTGTCGAAGGGTTTTGCAGATCTACGAAGATAAGGCTGCTTGCCTGTTCATTTACTTCCTTGTCTTAAGTCGAATACCAAGTCTTGTCTGCTTATTTTCGCCCTGAACCAGTATCTTCTAGAGTTGAGTTTATTCCACTGAAAATTTTGCAGTCCCTTGTGTTTCCTTTTTGTAGATTGGTATAATTATTCATATTTGACAGTCTTTCGGCGGTGGGGGGCATGTTCCCCGACCATGTCATTTAGCAGTCTTTTTTTCATCTATTTTCCTGTGTGTTTTCTGCGGTGATGTCATCGTGATCTGCCGGTTTACCCATCTATGGCTTCCTCTAATTCTTTTTTGTTATCAGTTCGTGTATTTGCCCATTTGCCTTACTTTTATCTTTGCTTTCTTTTACTTTGTTATCGGTCTCTGCTGCTAGGAATTCTTTGATGTCATATTTGTTTTTTCTTTCCCATCTGTTTTAAGGTTCTGTAGAAGAGTTTTAAATTGTCCTTAGGATTTTTTCATCTTGTTTGCAAAGTTTACCCACGCTATATTTTTGGTCTGTTACTAGCACCTTCTTTGTACTCTTCGTAGTCTTCGCTTTTCTCATTTGCTGGTTTGCTCATTTCATTTTCTTCTATTTTAATTCTTCTTTAAGTTCTTCGTTCCGCTTTATTGCTTACTTTGTATACTCTGCAGCATTTTTTTTGCAGTTTCTATGTCACCTCCTTTTAATTTTTCCCTCTGTTCTTCTACAAATTTTGTGATAAGCAGGATTTCTGGGATAGCATATGAGTACCAAAGTAACAAAAAATACTACTTCATATATAATTTAATATATAATTTAATGATATCACAAAAGATGGCTTCGCCGTCGTCGTAAAAACTGCAGCAAGTTGTATATAAATGGCAACATGAAGCGAACGGTTGGTAGTGCTCGAAAGAACCCACTCACGTTAAGAGGTAGGCGAATGGGTTGGAGGAAACAGTAGTAGGAGGCACTGGAGGTCGAAGTTGGGAAAAAGAAATCTATAAGGCAGAGTAGGACATAATGAAAAAGTAACAATTATCAATATCAGTCGTAATAAACATATAATGCACTTTGATTTTTATTGAATACTAATTCCAACAATGGTTTACCAAAATACATTTCCACCACAAATGCACCCCATAAATTACCTTACAACTTTCCATGCCATAAAAAATTATAAAAAGAGATATGTGATGAAGTGACTTGTGAGTTTTAGATGACGATTGTTCCAATCATCGTTGAAGTAAAATTGAAGAATAATTTCTACAGAAGAACTTTACGTCCATTACATTTCTAGTCGTTTGCGGTATGAACTACAGTTTGATAAACAAATATTTGCAGGTATGTTAGTTTTGCATAAACCTGCCTGTAATACCAAAATGTGAATATACCGAAGAAAATTTTAAACAGAATTGGAAATCCATAATTTAGAATCCCAGACTTGAGAAAAAAACTCAAAATTGACAATAAATAGAAAATGGTTGGATTGGGTTGTCTTGGGTTAATGCCTGGTTGAATACTTCTATGTAGTGCTCTTTTATACTTTCTCTTACTTCGCCTATATTTAGGCTATCACTTCTTATTTTTCTACTATTATTGTTTTCCTTTTTGTTTCTTTTTTCTTTGTTGTGTTCTTCCATTCCATAGTGGTCGCTTCTTATTGACGCTTCTCTCTTCACTCTTACATATTTTATTTCGGTCCAGATCTATATAGTTCTAGATCTTCCTCCTCTATTGATTTCCTCTCTTCTATAATTGAAAGTGTTGCTGTTTGTGTCTTCATTCTTATTGTTTTTGTTGTCCACCCAGCCATTCATGTCTCCCATTATAATAATCTTCTTATCTTTTTGTCAATTCTTCTTTTTATGCATCTTCACTTGGGCTGTATGCTACTATTGCTGTGTACTTTTCTTCGTTTTTGTCTAGTTGTATTTCCACAGATAAACTTCTTTTATTTACGTCGAGTGATGTCACTGATGTTAGACATTTTGTTTTTTTACTATAAACCCTTCCCCTGGTCTTGCTCTTTCCCATTCGTCCACTCCTGCCGTATTCATCCAATATCCTTTACGTATTTATTGTAGCTTATTTCCTTTTTTCTTGGTCTCTGTGATCTCTAGGTAGTCTATTTACGCTTTTTCAATTTCTTCTACTATTTATTCTTCATTTTCATTTACACTCCTCACATTCCACGTTCTTGTCTTTATTTTGTTTATATGTTATTTATTCTTCTGTTTTATTGACGTTGTCCAATTTATTGCCTAGGTCGTTTCCCTATTTTCTTGAACTTTGCTTTTGGCTAGTTGTTCCTAGGTTATTTATAGGTTGGTCTGGGCTCCATTTTTACTTTTATTTATTGTTATCTTTTGGCACCATACCTTGATTTTGTTTCTTTTCCTCTGGCCTTCTCTAACAGTATTTCGCAGCTCGAATTTTCTATGTATATTCTACGCCTTCTTGATTTGCTTCTGTTTCTCAATATCTCCAAATTTTTCTCGAAAGAGTACGTTTTTGCAATTATTAGTTTTTGTGTATTACTCATCACTTTCTGTTATCTTTACCTCCCCACTTAGTTCATTTCTAACGTATTCTTATATCTGGTTTACCAAGTCTTCATTATTTGTATTCAGGCCGCTTATAATATTGCATTTCATCTTTTCCTTTTCTTGCCTTTCCATCTTCTGTTTACATCTAGTAATTCTATTCCATGTTGTAATTAATATTTTTCTTCTTCTTCACGTCTTCTCTTAGTTCTCTTATTTCGGCCGAGTTGTTTTTCAGCTCCTTCGTCATTTCGCTTAACATCTTTTTTAGTTCTTGCATTATTATTGCTTCCTTTTCTTGTTTCTTGTTGTTCTTCTCTCTTTCTGTATTCTAAAGATTTTATTATTTTCTCCTCTTTGCTTCTACTTCGTTTCTTTTCCCGCGTTTCATTTATTACTAGTGTTGTACTGCTTGAATTTTGTCTACTTACTGTAAATTGTTTGCAGGTGTTGCCATGTGATGTCTCCTGTCCTTGTCCACCATCACTGCCTTTTTTCTTTTTCTCTGTACTTTCTTATTGAATTTTTATATATTTCTCTTTCTTTACAAACACAATCACGGTATCCACGTAGCATAGTTCTGAGATCTCCACCTTCTTCATCTTCCTGTATCAAACCTCGCATCTCGTTATTTTTGTTTGTGATTCTTCTATTACTCCCCCAGTTAATGAAAAGACTAGTGGACTTCGAATGCGTCCTTGCTACATTTTGTAGTTTCGTATTTTGTGTTAATTCTTGGTATTTTCCCTTTTTCTTTAATAGTATTTCGCCGTGTCCCAGTTTTGCAGTTTTTTTAATATTGGTTATATTCATTTTATTCGTAAGTATTATTTTTGTAAATAAAAGAGTTGCTTTTGGATTTGTTTGTTGTTGATTGTCAATTATTAAAATGAAGTCAAAACGTCAGAAAATCAGAGAAAATATTTACCCTGTTACTCCACGAATTGGAAGACTGCAAGACAGAAAATTACACAGAAAAGTAGTAAAGTACATTCAGAAAAAAGCTATCAATTTTGATATTGGGCACTGGAAATGCAAAGAAAACTTAAAACGTGTGGGTAGCAGACAATAAACACATAGTGTTTTTCCTTACTTTGCCTTAGAATAAATATTAAATCTTCTACACAACTTTTTGGGCGCCGTTCGTATCGAATATCTTCCAATATGTCCGAGGTATTCTCTTATATCTATCTCAATGATTTTAGTGAATATTTTTGTTACACTACTTGACTCTGCTGGCTCGCTGTTATTTGTATGTATGTGTTATTATTCCTAATTACCAGGCCTCCGGTGCTTCCGCCTTATTATTCCTGCATTTTATGACTGCTTTTAACATCCCTCTTATTATTCTTTCATGTCCTGGCGCTTTCACTAACTTACCTATCCTAATTGCTTGCCTTGCTTCTTCCATTTCTGTGTCCTATTCTTTCTTTCTTTCTATTGCTGGTCCCATTTATGTCTTTGCTTTTCTTCCCCTGTTTCATTCTTTCAACTTTCTCTGATTGCCAATGTGTTCTTTTCATATTCCTATTCCAGCTCTGAAGCATTGCTTCTTCGTTATTACAAGCGATTTCTATTTGCCCATAATTTGCAGGAAACCACTTAATGTGTTCTGGCATATTTTCTCACAATTGTGTGCAACTTTATAGGTTTACATTTTCTTTCGTCTTCCCTCTCCTTCCATTACATCACTCAGTAGTCCTTTATCAACGACTAAGAAATCAATTATTGGCGTTTCATTTCTTCCATTCTATTACTCACCTCTCTTGTTCTCATTGTCCATGCTAAATTTTATAATCCTCTCTTCATGTGTACTCCTTACGTTTTCACCTTCCTTTCCAACGCCTTTCTAATTTTCGAAGCTTCTCTGGTAGTTCTTCTCCGTGCGCTCTTAAATTTCTTATGTTCGACCTTCCAAATATTATCCATTATTGTATTTTCTCTTTGTTCCAGTATCGTCTTCATATTGTTCCCTTTCGTATTTTTCTCCTTTGTCGTTCTTGGTCTTTCTGATCTTTCCGATACATTGTTCATTTCGTTTCCATATCTTGCGATTCATTATCACATCTTCTCAGTTGCAGTAGCACACAATATATTTTTTAATTTGTTTTGATTCTTACGAATTTTTATCTTCTCTTTAAAACTTTCAAAATTTCAAATATTCACTTCAATTTTCATATTTATTTGAAGTTGCGATGTAATTAATTTGAAAACCCATAACTATCTAACTCGTCGTAGGTTTTCTCATCCACTACGTTCAAAACAAGTTACACTTAATACGTAATATAATTTGACAAACTTTTGGAAAATAAATTATAAAATTTAAATTCCTTGGCAGCCTAGAAGGATTGTTCTCCATGACAATCTCCTAATAATTTTAAACCGCACACCTTCATATATACGCCGACGATATTTTTCCAACTGCATCGGATGTATAATGAATGAGTAGTAACGAAGAAAGTGGCCGCATCTGCATAATTACAAAAGTCATTGTTTTAAGACGGCTAAAACGAGATCATGTTTTGAAAGGCACGCTGCGAACGCGAACCAATATGTTGATGTTGCGCAAGGTTCGCTGAGAAACGGATCTTCGGATTTGATTGAAGACCGCAAAATTTTAAAACACGTGTAGGAGGTGTATTATTCATTGTTTTTTCCATGATCGTGAAGTTAACTAATGATTTTAGATAAAACGTAAGCATTTTAGGTGAAAGGACTTGCGCCTCATTAAAGGAGAATGTTAGTTATTTATGGGTAGGAGGTTTGAATTCCACCCATCGTCCATATATTGTACATTATAATAGTGATAATATAAAGTTTATAATCTTACGTGTATGTGACTATAGTCAAAATCAATTTCTCAAGATAAGGATATATGGGAAAATACTGCAGTCATATTTTTTGAACAAAATTGAATTATATATTATAAATTATATCAAAAGTACGATGTAAAGAGAAGCAGATAGTTTCCGTGGGTCAATAAGGCTTTGCCAGAAACCATGTAGATTGACACATAGATACATAAGATCGTTAGGATCTCTTCACTCTTCACCTATCTTTAAAATTTTATTTTGTTCCATTAATTTTTTTATTGGAAGATAAATTCCTTCTCCAACTAGAAGACAATTAATAATAATCGTTTGCCACAATTCTGTCGCGGAGATTGAATTTACATTTGAACAATGCCAGAATATTTTTATGAACTCTTCGTTATGCAAACGACTTAATTTTGCGCATTAATTTGTAATTGTATTTGATTCGCTAATAACATTACCATATATTGTATGAGAACGTACGAAATGTGAATGTAATGCACAATACATAAATATGGCTGACAATAAATGCAAAGGCAAAGTCATTACACGCACATTACATAAAATATATTTGAAAAGCAGATAACATTGGGAATATATTTACCATTAATTAGTTTAGAAATAATGAGGAGGAACTGACGATGCGAATTCAATACAAAATTCGTTACGCAACATTTCTGATTTAAAATGTTACTGTAATGATGCAGAATTATAGTTCAATTGAAATACGAAATCACAGATAGAAATCTTGACTTACACAAATTGATCACTAAAGATATTTTTCTTTAATTAAATTAACATTACTGGCAAAGATAAAATTTTTAAATAAGATTAAAATTGCTGTTCAGTCCCACACAGATATAGAAATTAACATTTTAAATGTTTAAGATTATTCGGTTCTCGAATACCTATACGATGATCAGTAGGATTTGAAATAGTTTAAAATTAATTTATAGTTGAAAACTTTTGCCTTGAAAGCTTTGTCGCTATTCTCTATATGGAAAAATTATAATGGCACGCTTCTGTTTTATACAATCGTTAAACATATTCCTATTGCACTTAAACATTCATTCAGATACATAAAATATAGATGTAAACGCAAAATAATAACACAATTACTTTGATAAATATCACAAATATTTCGACACTCCGTGACTATCATCGACGAACGGTAAAATATCCAATAAAGCTTACATTAAACTAAATTTTTGGGTGTATTGAGTTTATGAAATTTATAAATGAATGCAATTACCTCGGTGTGCTTTTGAAACACGCTAATATGTCATCGACGCACGTATCGATACCAAAAGAAAATGTGCTTTTCCCAGATTTGATTTAAAATAATTTTCCTTACATAGGACTTAAAAACCTCCTGTAACAAGGGTATTATTAAGTTTTGACGTTACTTCATTACTTCCTCGTCTAGGACGACCAAGTTCTTTATTTACACACAAGACTCGTCTTTTGTTTTCATATATTTCACTGATATCAGGAATATCTCAATTTTTCATTAATCAAAAAATGTTCTTTGCTTCTTTATTTAAATTTATCAAATTGCGTGTTATCCAAAACATCATTCGCTTTGCGCCACCAGTCATTTCAAGATTTGGACAGAACATATTGCAGTATCCACTGGAAAGTTTTCATAAAAACATCAAAAGAAGTGTCTGTGCACATATCGGCCCCAGGAGGCCCCCATCAGCTAGAAATGCATTTGACGGAAGTGGCTTCAAATGCATTTCTAGCTGACGAAGGCCTCCTCCTGATAAGTTTTTGGTTACAAATTTGTCAGCTTGAGTTTCCACTTCGTCACGGTCAATTTTACAAAGTGTTGAATGTTTTATCCAATGTTTCTCCATTGATATTTACTCCTCTGATAGCATCCATTTGTATGACATAATCGTCTTGATCATATTACGAAACTAAACTGCCTATATCGTCCACCACATCAAAAGTTGCATTCGGTTTATAAATGCTGACCACGTCGAACTTACTAAATTCTACTAAACTTAATTATTGCCATATTGCCATACGCAAAAGCGAGACTAGTCATTGTTCTCTGGGTTGGTACCACGCCTAGTAGTAGTAACCTAGTAACTCGATAGCTGTAGCTGGCGTTAAATGAACTCGCATTGGACAACCCAAAAGAACGAATCCTTCGTTACACGGTACGCATGGATAATCTACAGTCTAATACTCCTCCTAAATGAGTTCCCAGTGACCAAGAGGTTTAAAAAGATCTCGTAAAGAACAGCGTCATTCTTCACACTTATAGGATGGCTCATAATTGACCCAGCCTTCCACTCATTTCTCTGAACATTAGTCCACCTTGTCGCGCACAATTCGACCTGACTATGTATTAGTGAAGTTATGAAAACTATTACTTAAAGTACAATAAAAGTATTTGGTCATTTTTCAATATACATTTAGTAATTAAAGAAAATAAACAAAAAAAAATATTGTTCTGCAAAATACTCTCCTCCGCCCAGTCTACTTTTTCAACTTCAACAGAAAAAAAGGTTTTAGAGTGTTAAGTCAAGGCTGTAGGGTTGATGATTTAATTCTCTGTGAACTCTAAATTCTTCAGAGCACCCTGGGCAACGACCTTATGTACTAGCCCATTGTCAAGAAAAACAGAATTGCATTTTTGAATTTTCCTTTGTGTTCTTCTATTATGACCAGGTGCAATTTGCGTAAAATATGAGCATAGTTACCCTTCATTGTGTTTTTATGTTTCAAGTATTCTATGGGTAAGAATCTCACCATAATTTCTATAATGTTTTACGTTAAACTTCTTTGGCTGTGGCGAGCCCTTGTGTTTCCATCGCATCGACTCCTATTTGCCCTCAAGGTCATGGTGATGAACCAACGTTTCGTCGCCATTTACAATTTTCTGAATAAGTTCTTCCTCTTGTCCTTCACAATGCTCCAAAAATTGTTGAAAAGTTTCAACTCGATGTTGTTTATCAAATGAAGTCGACGTTCTCAGTACCCATCTGGCACTTACCTTTGACATGCCCAAATTATCATGGATGATGGTCCAAATACGGTCCTTGCTAATTTGCAAATTTTCAACTATCAGAGCGGTTTTAATTCGTCGATCTTCAGGAATCAATTTTTCTACTTTTCGCAAACTTTAAAGGATATCTAATAATGTCCTGCACGAGTCTGAATATCAGCCTGATACCATACTTTCAATCAACCTCTGGATCAGCTCTTGGCGTAAGTTGACCCATTCTTCCTGAAGAGCTACCATAAGTTGTTGAAGAGTTTCTACGCTTCCGATCCAGTTCGTTGCACAAGTGCTCGCTCATATTGAGATGTGGGCTGAGAGGTGGCCAGTCCATAACTAGGATTTGCTGTTCTTCCATGTCTTGTCTAACTTGCTACATGTGGTCTTGCGTTATCATGCTGGAATGAAAATCTAAGTCCTATACGAGCTCTAGCAGGTACCACATGATTTGTAAGAATGTTTTAATATATAGGACAGCATTCATTCGGCCAGCTACAGCAACGAGATGTCGGATCCCATTCCAAACTTGTCCACTTCCTGCACCAGTCCTTCACGATGGCGTTCACCTGTACGCGCGCAAACTCGAGGATGACCATCGCAATCCAGAAGTCTGGATTCATCGTTTAAAAGCATTGAGGACTACTGATGTACCCCCAATCTGCATGTTGTTGAGCCAGTCGGTTTTTTGTGATCTAAAGTCAGCCGTGGGTTTCGGACTGGTCTCCTTGGCCTTAGGTTATGCAACCTTTGTCTTACAGTTTTCGTACACATTTGGATTCCCGTTGCAATCCTTAGGTCATTTTGCAGTTCTTTAGAAGTAAGTGCACAATTTCGCAAAAATCTGTCTTGCCTCTTCTACCATAACTTCCTGGCTCCAGGTGCCGATTCCAAACTCTGGACATGACTGATGGGCTACATAACATTATCTTGCAACTTGCCGTAAACTGCATCCTTCTTCGATTAATAGTATAGCTCTTTCAACTTGAACTCGGCTAATTCCAGTGGAAAGTGGGGCGAGTTACAATTTAGACCGCCATCCGACATAAATATATACAGTCCTAGCCAAACAATTGAGGTGCGCGAAGTATCGCAGCAAGTTGAAAAAAAAAGCTCATTCTAGCTTTAAACTAATCACCAACAGTTATGAAAAGAAATACAATTACTATAAATTCGACGTCGGACACAACTAGTCATTCCCCTAAACGAGATAAAAGAAGAATAAAATTATAACAAAATTCAACTTACTTACGTCCCCGGTATCTCCTTTAGTTAATTAGTTAATTAGCTATTCTCGGAGAGGAACACAATAAATCGTTAACATTAGTCCCAAACAGAAAGGGTCTTGCATTAGATTAAAACAATTTTCCCGAACTGGCTAGAGAAGAGCTAGGCTCGATTCAAAGAAACAAAAATGCACAGTTTGCGACAACAGCCAATGCCATACACAATGATCGCAAACTACCAGATTTTATTAACTGATCGTTACTTGCGAAACAAATGTAAAATGAAATGCACAAATTAAAGGATAATTTACAACAAGGCTAATTCAACTGACGCCGTCACTGGTTCGCGCTTTCTAGTGATGGCGATCGGTTTTTCCCAAAACAAATCAGGGTGGAATTTTCCCCTTGGTATTTAACGGATACGGTGCAACAGGAGTATAAAGAAAAATACCTTGATTCAAAATCGTAAATCGACGCACAAAATGATAGATCATACGGTACAGTCGAAATATATCCCCCAACTGGAATTATCTCCAACGAGACCCAATTCTGCGTGAATGGCTGATGCAGATCCCCAACAATCGGCAGTGCAACCAAAAATACAAGCACGCAATTGCCCCAAAACATTTCAAAAAATCATCCATCCCTCTCAGTTCGACTTATCCCAACTATCTTCTCGGATGGTCACGGAACAAAAGATAAAGTAGTTAGACGGTACACGTATGACCTCCGATCGCTCTCCCGGTCAATCGCCGAAATATATAATCCAATAGTCGGCCTATCTCCAATTAACACAGTATCAAGTTGCGTAGAACCAGCGGATTTCTGTTAGCCGAGAATGTAATTTGGTTAGATTCTGACTTCTTTTTTCAATTGCTCATGCTCGTACTTTTTCGTACTTTTGAGCAACTAGCAGCATTTTATTTTCGCTTTTTCTGCTTTATCATGACCAGTCTCCATTGATTTAGTATTCCAAGCATTTCCGCTCTTTCTTTTATTACCACACTGCTACAGATTCCTTGCCGCTATCCAAGGTCCATCCAACTTGTCTATTATCTTCCCGGCATGCCATCTCCAATGCAAATTGGTATGACCTGTTTTGCGCGTCTTTCAATTGCCAGGTACAATACAACAATTTGTGACCACTACCAACCCAATATAACCCAACCAAACTACTGTAGTCAACTACTGTCAACCCGAGAACCTAAATGAGATACGTATACAAATTTTGAACAGTGAGAAACATATGGATAATTGCAAAAGAAGAAAGCAAACGAGGAGAAGGAAATAGTCGATAACTTATATACCACGTTTTCTACAGCTAAATCAACAGAAGCTCCCCCATGTGCAATATTTGCAGATAGAGGGGGATAAACAGTTCATCTACTCGAAAATTAATAAAGAGAAATGAACTGCTTTTACACAAGAGACAAATAAACCTGAGACATAACAAGCAGGATATTTAATTCCCTCTTAATTATTCTCATCATTTTCTTTCCTTTTTGACCGGCTTCAGCTTCCTGCCTGATTTTTCTAATTTTCGGCAACCCTGTCACTCTTTGTATAAGGGTAATGATTTTCTTCAATGAAACAAGACGTTAGTTCTCACCTGAATTAACATGAAATTATTTCAAGAAATAAAATATTGTCGTTATAAATTAGCAAAATAATACTTTGCCCTTATTCCAGCATTCCACCTGCAATAATCTAAATGAATTTAGAATACATAGAAACTTGGAATTTTGTAAGTGATTTAGGGTAGCTTACATAGAATGTGTGAGCGATGTTTTTACACTATTTTCAAATAAAAATTTAATGCCAAACACCACCTACCCCCTACCCCCCTCACCCAAGTTTATAACGACTTTAATAGCAATTACCAAAGAGAAAAATTTTTTATTAAAACCATTGATATTTATTGACGATTTGATCGGTTCAACTAAAACCATTCGTTTTCGCTATAAATTAATGCGAATAAAACACAGCGAGAAGTGTCCATTAATTATCAACGAACCTTCGCCGAAGGTTATGAGATCCACGCGGTAACGTTATGTAATTTGCATTAATAAAAAAATAGTTTCCTATTGCACTGTTACTATTTAACGGGTACGGGTTTTTATAGAGGAATGTAGGTGCGCTCTTTGTGATGAATAATTAAGAAACGAGCGAAACCGTATCTCCGATCCGGGACGGTACATATTCTTGGGGATATCCTTTGCGAGTCGAGCGCTATTTTTTGCTACAGATGAACAATGAACGTGTTATTTCGGTTCTCGATTGAGCGCAATGGTGTAGTTTTAAATGTCAATGCCGTTACAAGTTTTCGTAGCACATCAAGGCGCAAATTATATTGCAATTATATTTTATGAATTTATTGACTCGGTCGTGACAGTGATGATTATGAATTTGTCGATGGCAAATGAGCGGAGAATGTCGACCGTGATTCGCTTTGTGCAAGTAATGATGAAATGATTGAATGGGTGCAATATGATGGACGTAGTCCTAAAAACCTGGTTTTAGATATTAATTGCTTCAGTTTGAGGTTTGCGATCGTATGAAAACGACTAATTTACACAGTTTCAATTTTGGAAAAATACTTTAATAATTTTTAGATTAAATTTGGGACAAAATTAGTCCTAAACAGATTTGTCTCACAAGTTTGATAGTTTTTGTGCAACGTATTGCAATCGATCTCCATAAATAGAGAATAATTCACGTGTGACTTTGTGCAAGTGCAGTTTTATCGTTCCTATACGGCTTGTACATACGTGTTGCCTATGGGTGCAACATGTGACGTAATACTTTTGAAGCACGTGAAATTTGACTTTACAATGATATGATCGGATATCTTGCCACGAGATAAGTATAAGATTGTTCACCTATATTAAAACTGAACAAATTTGTATGCGAGAACTTTCCCCTGTACAAGGAGCAGTCAATCTGCACATACATATCATTGTATGTCTTGAAAATTACCTCCTTTAGCAGAGAATGGACGATGAGGAAAATATGTATTGTTGAAATGTATTGATTTAAATGTAATATGGTTTGGGTGCCTAAGTGATAATGTCACTGACACTTACATTTCTATCTAGTAAAAAGTACTTATCCTCCATTTCTTTCCAGATGCTCATTATATATATAACATTGAGTGTTTCTCCTAAATTTGTTCCCACATCCTAAATCTTTCTGTTCATCATTTCATATTTAGGGTGTTTCATATAACTAATTTAATTTATCATTTTCTATTTTTTTGATATACTCGTTTATCCAATTCTTTTACCACCCCATTATATCTAATTTATATACCTTCTCTTTTCCCCATTTCTTCAAAACGTGTACATGTCCATAAGCTAATATCCTCCTGTTCTCTAACTTCCTACCCTATTTGATCAATTCATCTCATATTTGAGATATCTTTTTGTTACTATCTTATCTGAACATCGTCAATTGCAAACTACTCGTTTCTGTCCACTGTCCTGGTCCACTTATAAGTGGCACACTTCACGAACAGTTGGACTGCCACTCGACATTTATTAGGTATAACATATTACGCCATTGCAATCACTTCTGAAACACAAAAAGATCGCATTGTAACTTCATTCGTTACGCCCGAGGCGCAGAAAATTCTCTTGGTAATAACTTTTATAATTTAAATTTGCTAATGCAATGGTTTTATTTGTATAATTATTCACGATATCATAAAACAAATTATTTTTTATAGTTATTTCCTCATAATACATAACACGTACGAAGACGTCAATTAAAATAATTTCCAGGATTTATTACACTTGCGCAACTTGAACTATAACCACGATTGTCATAACTCGAATTAAACTTTTACTTCGATAATGTATTTCACAAGACAATTTCTAAGAGTACTAGACTTTTCCCATTGATAAAATTTATATTCATGAAATTAATTCGTATGAATTCGTAGATAACCTGGATTACAACTTCTCACATACGTATGTGTCCCAATTCACCGATAATAAAAACGTGGATCGTTTAAATTTGAATATGTAAAATAACGATGTAAAAGTAATATACATTATGTAAGGTTGTGAAACCACACTAAGGTCACACACCAACAATAGAGGAACTATGGCAAGCAAGTTTTTTATCTCCGTACATCGATTGTTATAATTGTACGTTACATAAAACTGTATGAGATCCTTTGCATTGCAAAGTTCCATGAATTTTTTCATCGTATTTTTTAAACTTCCACTTAGATGTTTGTTGAATATTCTGTGGTTATATTCATCCAAATGAAAAAATAAACACAACATGAATCAAATTTCAAAATTGATGAAAAAATTGCCATGAAATTTAATCTGCAAGGTACAGATGAAGAATGAAGAAGTACAGCCAACTAATTCTAAATTGTACAACTTGTACATACCAGGAACGTAGAAAATGAGGTCCTTCGAAGAGAATGTAACAAATCTGGCAATTAGCAAGGACAATAAAAAAGGCAAAATAAAAATATACATAAACAGAAGAAAAGAAAACAAAATAAGAAAAGGAATATGAAATTACATGAAATCAGCGACAAAGAATTACACAGCCAAGTCAAACAGGCATGAAAAATCCATAATAGAAAAGAAATAAATGCATCTACGGATAATTATTTAGCACAAGCCAATATTAAAGCAAATTAATTAACGAATATGCCGGAAGATAATAGAAAGAACAAATTAAAGGGACATATCTGAAGAGATCCACACATAAGAAATATAACAAACCGGCTTCAAAATTGTGTATAGGAACAAATAGGTAATTCAGGAGATATGTAAATGGAACACTTAAAGAGAATATTAAAACTCTCAAAAAAGTATGCGAATACAGAAAAGTGTAACCGGGCCTTCCGATTGGTTCTCGCGTTTTTCTCACGTTTCCGAACGCGGCGATCCGTCAGTTAAACGTCACGTTTGAAAATCAGACATCAAACGTGCTTTAGCTCAAGGGCCCGCGGTGCACCGACATAACCGTTTCAGGGCATCGTACGGGCAATTGGCAATTGGCGATTGGTAATCCATGGTAACGTGTTGTGGGTTTGCCGAATATCGTGGCGTTTCAAACATCAACCGTGCGTGCCACCAACGACGTATTAATCGCCCTGTCAAAGGCGAATCTTCTTCACACTTTGGGCAATGTTTATGCATGGATGTTTATTTGGACTGAAGGGGGTCACGCGTACACAAGCCGACGTTTTTCTGTATAACTCAAATACATCGATATTTTTATCCATTTTTTACAATTGTTTGACAAAATCAATTTTAACGTGGAATTTTATATTTACAAAAATGTTGACATTTTGAATATTTTTTTACTTCAAGCTCAATGCACTTTATAACGTTCAACATTGTTCAATATTCAATTTTTTTACAATTTCGTTAATTTTTACCACTTTACATTTGATATCATGAAAAAATGCCAGTAATTTTTACATTTGTTTGATATTATTGACATTTTATGCTAACGGAACCCAACACGTGGAGTTGAGTTGGGTTATGTTAGCACAAAGCACAACAAATTTTAATCGTAATACTGCTCGTAAGTATTGTCAACAAATTTCGACGGAGATCGAAAATATCAAACTGACAAAATGTAAATTCTAAAAAATCCAAAAATATTAATTAAAAAAATCGAAGAAATTCTAAAATGCAAAAATTTGGAAAAATTGCATAATTTTTTAAAAATCGTTCAAAATTTTTTCCAATATATAAACGGAATAATCAAAAAAAATAAAACCAAAATGGAGAGAAAACAAGTAAATTGGATATGTAAATAAAAGTAATTTGAACAAAACGTTAATCAAACAGGTGTCATTGAACACAAAAATAAGATAAATCAAAAATACTGTAACCTTCAAAAACCATAAAAATGAAAAATGAATTTAAATAATTGAAAAATAAAATATCAAAAAATTCAACAATATATATAAAATTGTAAAAAACAGAAATTAAAAGAAAACATATTTCAAAACCCACAATTCTAGAAAGATATATTTAAGAAAATACATCTAAAAGTAAAGAAACGAGGTCATAAAACAAATAATAAATATAAGACTACTCAAAATAAAAATTGAAGAGAAGGAACGGAAATTGTTTGATTACTTATTTAGAATGGCCGATAATATGCAAGTGCAAATGATTGAAAATGTCCAATACAAGAAAGTGAAGATCTCAAAAAAAAATATGGATGGGTGCTAAAGAATTTGACAGATATTTCTAAAAATTCACGTCACTCTTTGCCATAGCAAAGGACATAAATGGTAGTACCGATACGCCATGACACCTACTGGTAACTGAGGTAAATGATTACTTATGTATGTATTCATATAATCAATAATCTAAAAGTAATCCAAACCAAAACAACGAAATACAAAATAGAAACAAGAACAATAGATACAGGAAATAAATCTAAACAAATACAAATTCAAAACCCAATTGAAGAACGTTATAAAATATATGAGGAAATGTAATCAATAATTTTAGATCACAAAACGAAAATTCACGAAAAAAGGTAATGGAGGAGAAATGATGTTCAACAATGTTAAGGAATGGATAGATAAAATATAACCACAACAAAGAAACTTTGCTAAAACGGTTGATAGTTGGTAGCCTTAACAAAAAATCTGTGTATGATGAAATTGTGACAAGCTATAAGTTTGACAAAAAAACTAGAAGAAATGGACTGTTCATAGGATAATAAAAGGTTGAGACAATTATACAGGAAAATAGTACCACACACCCAAAAAAAGTTACCGAGCCAATAGGTGGTTCAGTTTTAATGCCTTTATCTTGTCAAAATATGCCCATTTCTCAGTCTTCACTAAAGGGGTTTGAAAATTCTATTACTTACTTTAACTATCCTTGTCGATAACATTCAGGTTTTTTTTTGTTAATGCATCTTTCGATTTATTCGTATCATGTGTAATTCTTTAAGGTTTTTTATGCTTTTTTGCGGCCCTTCTCACTTGTTCCCGTCATCATTTCTTTCTTCATTCTCTTGGTATGTCCGAACCAAACCCAACACAACCACACCCAACCCAACCCAAGTCTATTACGTGCCATAAACTATTATTTGATCCTTTTTTATGTGAAAATAAAGCAATAAATCGTCGAAATGGGAGGACAAATATTGGGCGATATTTCATGCATTTGCAACTTGGCGAACAACAGTGAGAAGAGGAAGACGTCGATAATTTCATAGAGTTTCTTGGAGAGTCGCTTGGGTGAGATATCCGAAATAAATAAAGATAGATGAACAAATTACAATTTCAATGTTCTAACGTCTATCGAAATGGGAGAGGAACTCCAATAATAATGTGACAATTCACAAGAAGAACTAGTTGATGACGGTTGTGTTTTTTTTTATATGGGACGCATGGATCAAACTGGTTTAACGATGCTCGGTTGGGTTCGGTTACGGAGAAAAAAATTGAACGAATGGAAGAAATGTATTATTGAGGATTTCTTGTCTTTCTTGCTTAAAACTTCAAACTTGTCAGCTCCATTACTCTAGTTACTCCTGTCCTCTTTACCGTCGCTAATTTCCGTCTATTATATTTTTGAAGTATTCTCTCTATATGTCTCCGTTGTCTTTTATATTCTTTTACATTCTTCTCTATTTCCGTGCTTCTCATTTTACCGAAATATTGCGTCTAATTTTCTTTTATTCTCGTCCTTTCTTCAAAGTGTATTTCTCTGTTTGATGTTGCTTATTTATTATGCGCTTCATCAGCTTGTATTCTTCATCATGTTTATTGTCATTGGCACCCAGTTTGAATCTACATTTTATTTTTTTTAATGTTTCGTACTTCATCCCAAGAAGGGAGAGAAAGGGAGTCGATGAGGAACCGCCACGGAAAGAATTACATATATATGTGATAATAGTGGAGACGCACAAAGTAAATAATGCGGGGAAACCAGAATTAGTTGCGGCGCAGGTTGAATCACTGAACAAAAAATAAGAGATCATGAAGAACAAGAATATGCTGAGTGGTAGAAACCATATATATAGAGAATGGTATGACTGACAAGGAGAGGAAATAGGAATAATGCCTTAGAAATGATATCGAAAGCCACAAAATAATATGCTATAGAAAATAACCACCGAGGAAGAATAATATAAATGGAACGATGAACTAAATGTATAATATATAATATAAAATAAAAACTAGTAAATGCGAAACGAGAAGCACAGCAGTACAACGAACCAAATAACAAAAAACAAGAAAATCTCATAGCAGTAACGAGCACGAGGGATTTGAACAATGGCCTAGTTAAGGAAGGGCTACAGTATCATGGGAACATGGAATGTACGAGGAGTGTACGAAGAAGGGGCGCCAAAACGTTGGAGACAGATGCTAAAAGTACCTATTGGACATAAAAGCACTAGAAGAAACGCAATAAAAGAAACAGGAATATCAAGATTAGAGAAGTAGGCGAGAAACAAGAAGATTCGGAGTGGGTTTTTAGTAACTAACGAAGTAAAAGAAAATGTCCAAAAATTCGTACCTACATATATCAGATAAGATATGCTTCATAGAAATAAAGGGTGAATTAAACATGTCAACCTTAAACATGCACGCCCCAAAAGGAAAGAAAGTTGAAGACGGAAATATAAATAAACATAATATCAGAGTGCTGTTAGGAGATGTAAATGCAAAAATAGAGAGAGAACTTATGTACAAACATATAATGGGAGTACAAAGTAAACATCAGAAGAGCAACAACAATGGAGGGACAATAATAGAATTTACAGAAGAAAAGGAGCACTCATTTCGAAAGAAAGAGCAATAAGAAAATAGTAGAAGCAGCATATAAAATGGGATTAAAAGTAAATGAAAAAAGCAAAATGATGAGAATAGGAGGAGACCAGGACACAAACACACAATTAGAAGGGAATAAACACTTGAGCAAAATGAAACTTGAAGAAGTAGAGTTTGTGTGTTGGGCGGGCAAGAATAACGAACTAGTGTGAGGAAGAAACAAGATCGATACGAGAGCAAACAGATGTGTGGAACGATGAACTACCTAATAAGAGCAAAAGAGATTTCACGAAGTACAAAATTGAGAATTTATAAAACAATACTCCAACTACAGCAACGTATGCTATGCAAGAAAACACAGGAACATTAAGGAGATATGAAAGGAAGGATATTGGGAAGAAAGAAGACGAAATACGAATATCTAAGATGGTCAAATGAGATATATGAGATCTTCAGGGAGCCGACAATCGAAACAGTGACAAAAGCAAGAAGAATGCAGCTTTGGTTACTAAAAAGTAGTCAATTATCAAATAATTTTGAGGCTCAGTTTTATTATTCCATTTTCGTTTGATTCCTCGTCCCGAATTTATGTCACTAAATTGTCCTCATCGTAGCAAGCAGCTACGTACATTAGCGACGACGATGATTTACATTATAACTTTATAAAATTTATTAAACTTGCTGCGTAGTAATTATTACAGAATATGATCCAGTGGTCGACATATGGGCGCACCTTCAATGAAACATATCTGGGATATACTAAACGAACTTGACTTTCTTGAATAGTTCACAACTTTTGCATGAAATATTCCTTACGCAATCACTGTTTTACATTACGCGAGCACTACCCAGCGCATAAGACATTACTCTCTCGCCACAGAAATCGTCGCGTACAGTCGCACCCGGTTTCACAGCAGTCCACAACAGAGTTCACGACACGGGAAGCTTGAATTTGATTAAGTCAACTAGGATTAACTAATTTATTTACTTGTTATTCAATAATATTGAACTAAGAGAATAATAGAATTTTAAATTAAAAGATCACAGGTGCAGTAAATGATGCAAACTAAATATTGCAATAGGCGTCGTCATAATTATCGATCATTAACTCGAAAATAATTACACAAATTAGTGTTTTACCCGATCGTAAATCAATTTTTATCCTACCCATTGCACTTAATCATTGGGCAAACGTGAATGCTAAAAATAATTGCCAATTTTAAAACGTTTCTTGATACCTCGGGCGTAGCGAGTGAAGTTCATGAGAAAGCAAAGCGACGGTACGTACGTTTTAACATACATAGAGCGCTAAATATAAATAAAACCATGTTTATAAACAATTAACAGATAATTAGCTAAGCATAACCTCAAATTGCAACGTCCAGTTCGGTATTTAAGGTAAGGAAATGGAAAATGGGTGAAAAGAAGTAAACTCAATCACATGGCCAGTTTTAAAAGTTTATCATAATTCTAATCACGTCCATGATATTAATGGCAACAGGTCAATTCATTCTTATGATGACTAGATTCATAGGGCTCTATATATTCAAATGCGCGATACTGACAGAGACAGATAGTGTGGAACGCATCAAATGGAAAATAAATAAATGTGAAGAAAGTGTAATCAATAATTATTCTGACAGCAACCCAACCAAAGTGTGTATTCGGAAATTTGTAGCAAATTGAAAAATAATATTGAAGACAAGATCGAAATATTATTGCAACAGCGTTCATGTAGCATATGAATTCGGGCAGCAACCCAATATGCACTGAAGAATATACACATGCGATTTTTAAAACGTAACAATGATGTTAGTTAATAAACTGAAATGTCCAGTAATCACCTAAAAAAATTATTGTTAAAAATATAATCCGGCACTTGTTGCAGCGCCAGCTGATATAACAGGAAGAAATAAACGACAGATACCAGGCAGTCGATGGAAGTTGAGTAAATTCCGCAAAAATATAAACACGCGATAGATTCTTTAGAAAGGTATCTCAAATCAACTTCTAAGAATTAATGTCCCCAAAGTACAAAGATGTAAGTGAAAATTAACACAAAACATTAAATTAAACAAAATGCGTCATTGTACATATGGAAATATTTCGTGTAACAATAACACATTCCAGCTCGAGGTTTTTTAATTGCTGATTTAAACAATCTCGGCTTGATATCATGAAACGTCGTCAGATGTAATAATTTTTATGGGTCAAACTCGTACTACTGACTCACCGGAGAAAATTTTGAATGATGGGGAGTAATAAACAAACGCGTACATTATGCGTAGGCCATGGTTTATTAAAGAAAGGAAAAAAATGCTTGATTTAGTGCCCTTTTGGTATGCAAGACCTTGAAAATGCAAGTATGCTTATTATTCAACTTGGTAAGTGACGAAATTGCTAATTTTATTTAGATTTAAATTTTGTTTATAATTACGAATGAAGTATATTTGTACGATAGTTCGCATTTATGTGTATATTAATTATAATGTCAATACATACCTGACAATGTATGAGAGTTCGCATTTACGAGTGACGTCATTATAAATAAATCCTTTTAATTTAATTTAATTTAATTGGACCATAGTTTCCATTACAATCGTCAGACAGCTATAGTTTAAGACCCCGTCGCGTAGACACGTAGTTGGAATGTATAAATGATGGTTATTTTATGTCAATGCATAAATTTAAGTAGGTGCCATTCGCAGTGGCACTAATTATTCAGAAACATGCATTTTATGTCAACATTAAATAAGTTGGTAAACCATTAGGAAAAAATTAATCACCTTACGTTGACTGTGACACTAAAAGAGGTCAAAGACAAATCATTTTCTTATACTGAAAACGAAAGTAACAAGGCATGTGATGCAATACATGAACACTACAATTGACTATATAAATGATATACAAGAGATGCAACGGGAGTTTGATTAAAGTTCGTATATATAATGTAGCGAGTTATTTTAAATCATCTGTTCGATTGCGTCGGTTTACAAAATGGGCAAGGATAGTGTCAATCGCGACGACTATGCATTGTCATTGAATCGCGTGCTTATATCGTATACGGGACAAATATATACCATCCCATATCGAACAAAGTGTATTATTCAAGCGAGCTAACATCGGCCCAAGTATGGGCACATTATATTTGCGTTTGTGACTTGAACAATATCTTTGGTAATGCCTCTCCCATAAAACAATGTTTGAGTTCTTTACTATAAAAATTCAGGATTATGTGATTCGAAATAAATAAAATAAAATATGTAAGTACGTGCCTTTCAATGTACATAGATAAGTTTTAAATAGCTATAAAACCAGTAAAATGTCATATCATTTTGTGTTATTCATGTCACAATAAAAAAATGTACAGTAAATAGAATGTTAATTTGTAATTTGTAATTCGATATAAAGGGATATAAGGGAGACAACGTGTCTGTTAGTCTAAATCAGTGTCAATATTTGATTAGTCTGGGGAATGTGAAACAGTATCGTGTGAGAAATGGGTTCGCGGGGTATAAAAATGATCTAATATAAAAGAATTTGAAGCAATTTAGTGAAATATTAATGTTTTTGGTTATCTGTACGGACTGTCAAAAACAATTTTTTTATACAATTTATAAGTTTCCATCAGATCACGTTGCTAGTAAACGGTGTGTTTGAAAGAAAATTGACAAGTATCGTTGTACGAACGTCAAATATGAAGTGAAGTGTAAATACAATAATGCAGTGTTATTAGAAATCGGTCAATATCAGGAAACAATCGCAAGTCTATAACAAAATTGATACTCCGTCTATCTGGAAATTCGGTGCAGCACGATTAATCTCAAATAGAAATAAAGAAGAATTAAAAAAATCATTTTAATCATTTCACCATTAAATTCACCATAAAATTTGAAAATATAAATATTGTTTCATAGATTCTCGCAGCTAAAATCTGTTTTTCGAATATCTTAGGTACTTAATGCACCGCGTATTTGAATTGCCCCTAAAAGAACTATTCCGACGTTTTGGCAAAGCCACATTTGTCATCTTCAGGTAGGTTTTCTGGATATAATCTAGAAAACGTTTATCATAGGATTGATAGATACTCTATATATATATATATATATATATATATATATATATATATATATATATATATTGCCAAGTATAAGATCACCATTAACGGTAAATGGTGAGTTCACAATTATTTTGCATGATTCCTTTAATAATAAATAGAAATTGATTAAACACCCACCTAACAATGACGTACTTAAATAACACGCCTCTCCCCTCGAGCATGATTTCCACATTAACATTTTTAATGAATTGTTGTACGTAAACGACTTTTTAAACTCATCAAGTGTCCTGTGATAACGGTAGCACGTACTATGGTGTTCATCGCCGTTACGGATAATGTATTCAATGGTTTGAAAACTAATTATTCCCGTGTCGGATTTCGCGATAAGATAGAATGTCCCTATCGCTATGTTGCGTAAAGTGAATACGCAATAATGAATGATGGTAGCTTATTTACACGGACGTGCTGGCAAAGTAAATTGTTTATATTGTACAATTATATTACTGTTCGAATGAAACATTGTACGACATTCGCGAAGAAATAATTTTCCTATAACGTATCATTTAATATACAAATTGCTGCCATTTGACGCAATTAAATCTCTAACTATAATAATAGAATCTTGACTGGAAACAATAATTAAGACAGCGGAAGTGAATAGTGTTGTTCGTAAATAGTACTGAAATGAACTGTTAACAGTTAAGTTTTCTATTCGACGTGATTTAAAAATTGCAAGCTGTTACGTTACTGCTAATTATTTAAAGAGTACGGTGTAACAATTACCATCGGGCGTCCAACCAATGCTGTACTAAAATGAAATGACTGTAATTAATCCATTCACATTCTCGTTTTCGTTACGATTTGAATGCTAACGGTGAAGCATTCAAGCAGGAACGAAATGTTAATGAAATAATTATAGTCATTTCATTTTAGTATATTAATACACGTTATTGTTTTTCTAATTTGACTGAAACGACACATGCGGCGAGTAACGTGCAGAATATCTGTACATATTGTTTTGAAATGTTATGGTAAATTTCCTTTATTAACGAAATAAAATAAATTATTATTATTATTTATATTAAAAATGTGTCTTGTCAAATCTGACAGCAAAATGTAAAATTTACACGAAAGATGGTCGAATCTTACACCTCAATGGTGCAGTGAACATTAATTAAAACAGGTCCATGAAGACTAACTGGTGGATCGCTAGACAATATTGTTTCTGGGAAACAATATTGGTTTGTTAGGAGTGATTGGCTCGCATCAAGAAGTTTTGATGGCCACTACATGTAAAGGTATTTCAACAACTAAGGTTCTTGGTAATCGCTACTGACGAAGGGTAATAACCCAGAAACAATATTGTCTAGCGATCCACCAGTTAGTCTTCATGGATCTGTTTTAATTAATGTTCACTGCACCATTGAGGTGTAAGATTCGACCATCTTTCGTGTAAATTATTATTTATAGTACAAAAACTTTATTAAATGTAATATTACCGTTTTTGAAATTTCAAATTTACAAGGGTTAAAAACTTGATTAATTGATAATTAAGTTTAATCGCAGGATTCTTTTTATTTAAATTTTTGAAATATAATTATTCCAACTATAATTGAATGAGTTATTTAAGAAAAGGAACATGTCACAATGACCTTACTTTTCAGGACACACAAAAAATTGATTTCATAGGATCTTTATTATAAAAGTTATGTTTATTTTTACTACATCACAATGATTTTATTAGTATACATATTTTACATTGTTTTTTGGTAGTATTAAAAATACCTATTTTGTTTTATAATTATTTTAATGTCATTGACATGTTCCTTTTCTTACTCAAACTGATAAAGATTAGGAAAAATAAAAACAAATACACTAGAAATCTACTAGGAATTAACTTTATTCGTCATCATTATCATTGTTTTCGTTTTTCTTAGGCCAGTTTTCTACTATGTTAACAAAATACTGCATAGGGATCTATTGCGAAGTACGTCTTAGATATTCAATTTTTTTAGCATAAATGGATATAGGACCATTGTGTGCTTTTTCGACCGGTAAACGGGAATGGCGGATCGGTTTCTTCTCAAATCTGTGTGTTAGATGTGTTAATTCGTCCACAATTTTGAATGAATGGACGAGTTACTACGCATCCTTTCTGATCTGCCGAATATTCCCAGAAGTGTGACACCAAAAAATGTTGCTTTTGACTTCGTGGAACCTGATGCGATTGTGTTTCGATAGAAATAGCATCTAAAATTTTGTCCACGAGCCTTCGAAGTCCCAAATATCTTCAGTTTTGACCATCGACACCGCAAACTGTCGATGTGCGTTGCATATGAACTGGCAAATTTCCATCGGTTCATAATACCTGTATTTTCTCTTTAAAATCTTCTTTACTGTTCCAATGTTGCGATCGTTGGGCAAAAAAGAATGGCAACGGGCAGGCAAGCGATAATAAATCTTATCAAATCGGTCAGTATCTACAAAAGCTTGACATAAGCTTATCATAAGCTTATCATGACGTGATTCCTGTTCTGCCCACCACATCCATCAGTAAAGATATAAAGTTCTCTTACTGTGTGAGGCACCTGTTCCAGTATATGGTTATATAAAAATGAGCTTTTTCATTGGGGCCCTTTAGTGCAATCCCCTCATGGTATAAGAAAATCCATTTACATCTGTTTTAAGATTTTTAATACAGAAAGGGTATAAGGAAAGTTGTCTGTAGTAAAACATTTCCTGCACTGGAATACAAGGCAAAGAAATATTCTGCATATAATCGAAACGTAATCCAAGAATCTCTTGATTTGCTCAACTCTTCTACTTCTTTTAAGCCACTGTAAAATGTTTGTGCTTTTCTTTTATGAACAGCTAATTCAGCTTTAGCAACCATAACAGCTGTCGCATTGAGGTCTGGTGAATTAATCCTGATATTAAGCCTTTAACATTCACAGCAGATATCAACCTGTGGTCTGCCAAAATGCAAATCAAAGTGATCTTTAAAAACCTTGTAATAAAATAATTGTTTTACTGGTGATGTTGTTCTCCTTCTATAGCTTATACATTGTTTTAATATCTAAATCTGCCGATAGATAAAGGTACTCTTTAGAAGCATAGTGATATCGCTTAACAGGAAAACTGTTCCTTGACTTGATGAATGAGATTTCCTGGTGCTGTTCTCTGATTACCTTGTTTTCCTCCGAGATCGGTAGGAATAGTTCCTGCTGGACTTAATCGTTGCAGTCGAAATAAGGCATGATTTTTGACGGAGTAGATACTCATAAATGCCTTTTTACATACCCGAATTTTGGAATCCTTAACTTTCACAGAAAACTTGTAGGATGTTTGTTTAGGCTTTTCGTGAATCATTGGTGCGTGGCCGCTTTTGCTTGATCGATACAACCTCGATAAGGCCATACAAAAATATGTCTTGCTTATTTTTACTATTTAAATTATGTAAACTAGCGAAAGCTTGAAGCTTGACCCTTCATCGATCTTTTCAAAACATTTTAACGCACAGCACGCACAAGCCTCGCCAGGTTTTTACCAGGAACCAAGACTTCTTTATAATTTTCATAAGGTAGCCCTTTAACACGACTGCGTTTGATTTTCTCTGCTGATGTTTCGTTTCTTACACTTTTCCTTTTTCTTTGAATTACTTCCACTGTTTTACTTTCGTTATCAGACATTTTTAAACAAGAAATCACTGAGCATCAGGAAATAACTATAAACTCTATAACAGTAACCTCAAAAACAGCTTATTAGAGGGGAGTTTTCGTTTTTTTTATTGTTTTAACAGCAACGACACTTGAATGCGCAAGTAGGTATCAGGTTCACGGCTCGCGCAGAACTATCGCACCCTTAACAGGCGGCGCTCGGTACAGTTACTTTCCCTTTACACACAGACCCATGCAACTCAAGTATTTGTCTACTATAACACTAACTGCTCCTGCCTTAGAAAGAATATTCGAAGAAAGATACAACAATCGAATAAGTGATGATACAGTTAGACGAAGATTAGCAGAACATGAATTAGTTCCTCTAATTCCAGCAAGGGGGGAATTACTGACTGCAGAGCACCGCAGAAATAGACTTGAGTTTGCCCGAAACCATATAAATTGCTTAGTTGAGGATTGGCAATGCGTTTTATTTTCTGATGAGTCCAGATATTGTCTGCACTCCACTGATAGACGAGTGAGAGTATATCGAGCTGGCATGGACAAATATACTCCTAATGCAACATCATTCCTGACATACGTTTCGGTGGCGGATCAGTTATGGTTTGGGGAGGCATTTCGTTGGAAGCTCGTACTGAACTAGTCGTTGCAACATAAATGCAGATTCGTATATAAGGAGCTGTTTGGAACCTCTTGTTGTTCCATACCAACTTTTTATTGGGGACAATTTCCTCTCTATGCAAGATAATGCGCGTCCGCACATTGCCAGAATCGTACGACAGTACCTAGAGACCGTCGGAATTCAGTAACTACAGTGGCCAGCACGAAGTCCTGACCTCAATCCCATCGAACATCTATGGGATCAGATGGGAAAACGTTTAAGGACCAGCCCAATCGACCTGCTGATGTAAATGCGCTCTCCATCCGCCTCAACCAGATATATGAAGCATTTAATAAAGAGGTCATTCAATGCTTAATTTCAAGTATGCCACGCCGTTGCGAGGCTGTTATTAGGGCTCGTGGGGGAAACACGCGTTACTGAATCATTTTTTTGTGGAAGAATTACAACCCTTTAATTTTTAGTTTTTAATTATTCTTGTAATTCTTCAATTAACTTACGATTTGTAAGAGAATAATTAGAATTGTGCACTAGTTTTGAGTAGTCTAGAATTATTTCTAATAAAATACTTCAGTTAAATCGTTGGCAATGCAGTTTATTGAAATATTTAATATTGATGCGATAATTTTGCGGGCCAGTGTATTTTCATAAGGGCGTCCGGACAAAATACTAAACCTGTAAGTGCTCTGCGGACTGATTAAATTTGAGAACCCCTGCATTAAAAAATGAAATGTACTTATCTCCACTAGCGTAGGTAAATTAGTTTCCTAGGACATAATATCTCACGCAATTCAATAATACATATTGCATGTAGAAAGTAATTAATTGCAATATAAATATTATCTTTAAATGTATGTAGTAGTAGTGTATCCAGAATTTACATACATTGCTCACGTAAGCATATAATATTGATGAAGGTAAGGTAACGTAATAAACCCATATAAAACCTAGAGTTAAAGAACCAGGCTATGATGAGGAATGCTATACTAATTAAGACAATTTCAGGATTCGCAATAGATATTATTCATTATATATTTCGCTCATCTTTATTTAAAATTGAAAATTATTGCATCACATACTTATTAATGCACAAATTTATTATTACATCAAATCGTAATATATTCAAATTATTCAGCTGTTGTAAGCATTGTGCATTTAAATATAATAACATTGAATTATATTTATTTAAAAAAACCGTCGTGGCTCGTGATAAATGCCAATACGAACTTTAATTATAATTTAATTTGCCTAACCGTTGGACTGACATTTCGCTAATGAGATGGTGCACTTTCTACGCATCCTACAAGGTTTGGGTAATTGTCGAATTACAGCGTTTGCGAAATATTAGATTTTCGTCGCATTATTGGCGGCGATAATAAATCATGAATTGTGGATTTGCCGTCGCGTTTTTAAGCGATAAACAATGGAGGATATTTCAAGGATAGAGCCGGAGCCGGTCGACAATCTCCTCTCGACGGAATGCCGCGTTAAATGTATTCAAAATGCGGCAAGATTCAACCTTTAGTGGTTCAGTGATGTAACTGACGATGGCGTTTCGCGCGGCCTATATAAACAAGGCATCTGAATGCGAAACGCCCAGACGTAATGCGTATTGTCTAAATTCTCACGAGAATTTATAACCGTTGCATTGGCAGACGGTTCGGCGCGTTTGGGCATCAGTTTCATTGCGACGATATTCAATGGGAAGTTGACTGATTTAATTGGCGACGCGTAACTTTTCATGTGTCAACGAACACTATTGAATTTGAAGAACGTTCTCAGGATTATTAATATTGTGAGAAATAAAGTTTCCTTCTTAGCTTATTTCATAATCTCTTCATAACAAGTCAGGAGGAGTAATTTTGCAATGGGAAGATTCGTAGAGTGGAAAAGTACCTAAAATACTTTAATAGCCTTAGTGAATTTTAGATCTGTTGGTTGAGGGTATATTACTTGGGCAATAAATATTATGGTGATCCTCTTGGTTTATCCTTAGATTGGTAGCACAAGTCATCCCATAAACTATAGATAAAAGGTTGCAAACATTTGTACACTCGTGTGATCATTAATTTGCTTACGGTGCAGTTAGTTAAATATTTTGCTAGTAATTTAAACCAATTTTATGGACAGAGAAAAAATAATCCTTATCCTCGTAAATATTTGTAACATCTTTCAATATTACCAACTTTGTACGTTGCTATAAGTTCTAACATTGTTTTCTATTTCATTGACGACCCACTTTCCATGATTTACTGAAAATCCACCGTGGTACGTTCATAGTGAGAAAATTCATCGTGGGAAAAAGGAAATTCAGCTACTGAAGGCTACTAGCTTGAATATTTCGGCACTGGCTGAAACCCAACCCAACCAAAAAATAAACGAATACCTTGAGTCAACTAATTTTTGCTTCCTTTTTTCACAAATTCACAAATTCGAGTGGCATGGCGGCAGAAGTAACAAATGCTTGTTAAAAACAGAAAAACAATAAAGCTAACCCTTCATAAGTGCAAAATTAGTCATACAATACCCGTCAAAATCAACTGTGAAACTGACAAAATTAACTGTCTAGACGATTGACAAAATAAACCAGACGAAGAGTCAATATTTTAACATTCCATGATGAATTTAACCTCAGGATGAACTTTCCACGATGAATTTTCTCACAACGAATTTTCCGGACACCACTTTCTACATATGATTTATTCCGAATGCCGTGCTTTTGTTTTAATATGCGCATATTTTGTTATAACGTGTGTGCCAAGTCCGTGTTTCAGCTATGTCAATGCAAAATCGCAGCTTAATCGAATCTGTCACTTGACAAGCATTAATTAATAGTTATGGCAATCTCAAATATGTCTTACAATAAGGTAAATTGTAAGAAATAGGATTGTTAATTAATTAAATACATTTTAATAATAATAATAAACTGTATTAACCATATAACAATAATTCAAAAGAGAAACCGAATGCCAATAAGGTTAGAAGGAGCAGCCTCAGATTGGTTTAAACCATCTGATCAATGGCCTTCTCCTGTCCTAAATAATAAGAGATAATTTTAATAATGAAATAATCAAAGAAGGGCATTCGACCTAAAGAAGAAAAATTAATTAAGTTTTGTTTGAAATTTTTCACTTTGCACTAAATGAGACTTACTTGCTTTTTACGTTTTATTACAATTAGGTTTGGAATTTGCAATTAACCTGTTTTCATTCGATTTTTTTATTCATTTTTGGATTTTCCGTCTATGTTCTTGAAATTTTTAACCGTTGGAATTTGGAATTTTTGAAATTGCAAATTTTAATATTTTTCATCTATCAAGGTTTTGTGGTGATTTTTTTCTTTTGGGTTGAATTTATTTCATTGTTATACGCTGTTGACAAGCTCAAATATCTTTCAAATATATTTTGCCGTTCTGATTTTTCCTTCTCTTTCCTGCACATCTATTTCCATCTGTCTACCATCTCACTTTCCACGATTTTCCTTCCATGTCGCACCACCTATTTTCCCTTTTCTTCATCTTCCTCAAATTCTGATCCCCCCATTCTGCCGTCCTCAATTCACAAATCTTCTCCCTACTTGCCTAGCTACCCTTTCTAGTTTCTACCCCCTTTTCAACTACCCTTGCAGCATTGCCTCGAACTGCTTCTTCTCTATCACTCCCCACATTCCTTGCTTTTCTACACACATACGTCAAATGGCCTTCATAACTGTCACTTTCTCTCTCTCTCTCTTCCTCTCAACACACAAACTAAATACAGCAACTCCTATCGCCTCTTCAACCGCCTCTCCTTTCTATTCTACTCTCACTCCTCTCCAATTCCCACCCCCAATTCCTAAATGCGATTATTTTTATTCTGTCCGTGTTTAATTGTAGCTCGTTTTTTCCAAGAAGCTCTCCAACCCCTCCACCATTTGTGTTAATCCTGTCTCTGTTTGTGCTAAGTCAGCTATTGAACAAATCTTCGAATTTTCCAGGACTACTCCTCCATCCTGACCTTTCCTTTATCTTTAGACTACGAGTGACTAAAAGATTAGTTCATTACCATGCGTTATTCGTATTCATTTGAGCTTCGTAACCAATGACGACACACCATCCTGAGACACAGATTGACCATATTTGCCCCAGTTTATTATACTTTGTTATACGACCAAAAATTGATAAAGATAAAATACCAGAACGCAATTCGCAGTTATGTGTGTATTCTGGGATTTAAAAATTCCACCAATAGAAATATCGCGCGCTTTTATTGGGAGGGGCAAAAGTGTAACTGTTGACCGAACAGAGTATAGGTTAGCAGCTAGATATTAAACAAACCCCCTATTAAATGATTTTACTACATTTGACAATTTCCATGTGCGCAGTGTAACAAAATAAGTTCATGAAAGGATGAAGGTGTAGGTGGTAGGTTTTAAATGGCTTATTTCGCTTAAAAAAGGAAGTGTGTCATAATTAGTCACCAACGAAGTTAGCCACCGCCAACGCCACAATTGCAGAAGCCCCTGGGGTGTTGTAACGTTCCTACAGTTGGCAACAATGGTTTGAAAAGTAATAACAAATACAGCCGCTGTGTGATAAGATTGTCAAAATTCGTAATTTAAAACTTGTAGGTTTATAACGTGAATAGGCAGGTAAACTTAAAACACAAAATATCCAACAAAAATAATTTTATAACCTAATTAATGTATCTTGTAGTAAAAGACTGCAGGCATGTTAGATACTGCTCGCAAAACCAGGTCACTGAATATTGGTGATAGAATTGAATGCGTAGGATATTTTGGAACCATAAAATATATAGGTCTCGTCGAAGGATATCCATCAACTTGGCTAGGTATAGATTGGGATGACTACGAACGAGGGAAACATGACGGCTGTGTCAAAGGAAAGCGTTATTTTGTGGCTAGGTATTCATTCCATAATTTTATTATCATACGTATTCAAAACGTCGTTCCAGTTGTCCTAAATCTGGTTCGTTCGTGAGACCCGAGAAAGTACATTTGGGTCAGTCGGCGATAACATCTATTACTTCACGATACGGGAAGAAAGACGATGAGATAAGCGAAAAAATCAAGCAGCAGCAATTACTGCACTTTCAGCAAAGTATCAATGCTCCTTTTTTAGAGCTAGTTGGTTTCGACAAAGTAACGAGCAAACAAAGGTACGTGGACGTTTGAGACATGTGGCGCACGTTTAACTTCAATTTGCAGCAATTTCAATAATTTGCAAGTTGTAAATTTGCGATTACAAAACGTTTATACGTGCGGGGAACCGGGCGAATTGGCGGACTTGTGCCCCAATATTACCGAATTGGATATTTCGAAGAACTTAATGAATAGCTGGACGGATATCTTCGATATCTGTTCGCAGTTGAAGGAGTTGGTTTGGCTAAACATTAGGTATGGGAATTTAGATTACATCGTCGTATTTCCTTATTTCAAGTTTCCAGCGAAAATTATTTGACTTTCCCTGATGATCTTGCAAATGTCCGTTTTCCCAATTTACGAACGCTGGTGTGTGGCACCATGAAATTATCGTGGGATGATATATTAAAGCTATCAGCGTTGTTCCCTAACATGGAGGAATTACGAGCACCAAGCAACAGGATAAAAAATTTGGATACGCCAGTCGAGAATAATTTCAAGAGTTTAAAGTTGTTGGATTTGGAAAATAATCCGGTTGCAAAGTGGAGTGAAGTGCTGAAGCTGTCTGTAATACCCACCATCGAACAACTCAATTTGGAGAACATCTCACTGAAAGAAATCGTGTTTCCTGAAAGTCAAAAAACTGAAAATTTCGCAAATTTAAAGAAATTGGTTCTAACGAACAATTTAATTAATGATGTAAGTAAAGTTTAATCAAACCCGGGTTCAAACAAATTGGGAGTTTGTAATGGTGCCACTAATATCACGATTTTATTACAGTGGCAATCAATAGGTGAGTTAAATAAATTGCAAACGTTCGAAGAACTGCGATTCTTCAAAAACCCAATCCTTACGCAAGAAAATTCAAATACTTCTCTGCAGTTAATTATAGCTCGGATAGCAAATTTAAAGGTAACGTACGTGTTATTATACAATAATGTTTGCTCAACATGTACTCAACATTGCAGAATTTTAACGGTACAAAAATCGAACCTGGTGAGCGACGAGGTGCTGAATACGATTACATCAAAAAATACGGCTTGGAATATCTATCGGTTAAAAACACCGATCGAGAAAAAGAATTTTTAAAAAATCACAACCGCTATGACGAATTAATTGAAAGTAAGCTAATACATTCACTGTTGTGGCATTGATATTCTATATCCAAGCCATTTAATTAATCATTCATATCAGAGATCACCTCAGTAAAATCGAATTTGCATGTTTATAATAATTTTATAGAACATGGTATCCCCGAAGAATCCGAGCTTCAAGTTCCGTCGAAGGTCATAAATGTGTCACTAATTGATCTAGAAATATCGCATGACGATAGAACGATTAAGAAGAAATTGCCGCCGTCCATTTTAATTCAAAAATTAACGATGCTCGTGCAACGATTGTTTAACCTGCCCGAGCGCCCCAATTTAGTCTACGTAAGTGGTGTTCAACCCGATATAGAAATTGCATTGGACGAAGAATGCAAGGAGCTGGGTTACTATTCCGTACAAAATGGCGATAAAATTATTGTAAAGCATTGAGGACAATGTTGGCACGAATAAATTTTTTTATGTGATATGCTATTTATTTAATATGTTTTTCTTCATAGTTTAATCTCTTGATTCTAATATAATTTGAGTGGTTATTAATAAACGCAATTTTCTGTTAATGTTGGTTTTTAAATGGTCTAGGAAATTTTTCGTGAACATGTACGGCTAGAGTTTCGAGCGTTCAAACTGATATGAAAAGATTTCATGGTACAATGCCATGTCTGACGTTATACGTCTATTATTTGTGCGAATTATTCGTGTGTATATTAACTATAACCAGTGAGTTATTAGATCAATTATGTATCAAAGTGTATAGAAAATTTTGCTTACTCAGTGATGCTATTTGTGTCAACATATGTACAAGCAGTAAGTTACCGTGAATTCGTTCCGGCATGGGTGAGTTTTGCATTGGGCTTATCAGTGTAACTTTTTGCATGCGGTGTTTTCATTGTGTATCAGCGATACTAAATATTTTGAGTACTTCATAATTTAAATAAATAATATCTTTTACCTTTGTTGATTCTGAGCTGATCCATCCGTTGCCTTCTGCCCTTTGTGTTGTTTATTTATTAGTCGGTGCAACAGGCACTGCAGTGTGAAGGGTGTATCACCGTCTTCTCCTTATCCTTACCTTGAGTTTCATTACGCCATGAATACTATACGTTGTCATTGTGGTCAATCTGCTAAATCTCATTTAATCGTTAATTGTGCAGTCTGTAAGGAGTCTTTTAAAACAAGTTGTGTTGGTGTCTCTAACACAGAAGCCATGCTAAATCTGGACTATCGAGGACATGCTGTGATTACTTAACAAAGATTTGAACTATACTTTCAGAACGCTTCTCTCTCCAATTGGAATTCTTACAAAGCATTTAATTTCGTTTGGGAAGCATGTGGTATAGTGTTGGTATGTGTTCACTAAGAAAGTGTACGTATTGGCTTGTTTGGTGTTCCCACCAATTACAAATCCATACATACTTTTTGAATATATTTCCAAAAAGATGAAACTAAAATATTTATTCTTAACAAATTCGTAACTTTGTGCTTAGAACGACAATATAGTTTCTTGCGGCTTCGGTCATCAAATGAAAGTCAAATAATGATAACATTTTTTGTACATATAAAATTTGTCGAGCAATGAACATAATAAATGACATTTATTGCATCCTGTTAAAGTGTTATCTCCAAATTCCTGACATTGCATTCCGTATTTACTTGAATGTTAATAATTATTTTCATAGGTAATTATTTACAGTTAAAATAAATATTGATTGAACACACTTATTGTGTTATTTAATTACCCAAATTTGTATGAACCGTTCTATGCTAAGCATCGCATTTAAAACTAGTGAAGAGTGTACTGACTATGTAAATAATTTACACCGGATATGGGAAAAGCAATGTTAACAATTTTCATAACTGTTTATGTCAGCTACGGTCACGTGGGTAAATATTTAAATGGAGTGAGAAAAATATAGTATATTTGATGCATTTCACATGCATTCCAATATTGTATTGTTTTCACGTACTCTATCAAAAATTCAACTCTCGTGCTTCAAACTGTTCGTGCAATAACGAATTACTTTTTACAGTTGTATCTTAAATAACTAATTTATGATTAAATTAAGGAAATGTAGCGAAAAAACTTCCTTGTCGCATAACAACGCTTCTTAAAACAAAATATTTTTATTCCAATAAAAGCGTTTTCAGCTTTCAGGTAAGAAAGAAAAGCCTAGTACACCTACTTAAAATTGTCCTACAATTTACGAACAATAGTTGACTGGAACCTAAAAAAAATTAATTTATAAAAACTAGATAAGAAACAAAAAATAATAAACCCAAGTATCTGCTGTTAAAATATTAATTTCATAAATACTAGCAAATGTTGTCCTCTTGATTATATATCTGACTACGGCGACGTTGTTATTGTGAAAAAACGACATTCGATTATATTTCTCGTTTACCATCGTAAACAACGTAAATCTATAAACGATTTTCGTGTTAAAAATAAACATTTTTATCTTTTTTTTTAAATTAAGAATTAATGAATAATAAATAACAAGATTTTCTTGGAGTAAAATAACTATATTTGATTGTAATGTATGATGATATTCTATTAGATATTCTATTAGAAGAAAATTACAACTCAATGAAATATATGTAAATAAATGATGTGATAACAAAGACATAGTAAACGTCAGATAGTAAACCTCAATAGTGCGGACGACAAAGGTATTTGAATATTGAGCAACAATTCGTAGATTTTAGTTTAAAACTTTAGACTCGAGTCCACACTTCTTCCATAAAATTTTTATAGCAAAAAACGTCCTTTTCACCCTAATGCTTTAAATTTGTGTGTGGCACCGAAAAGTCTAGCGACGGCCCTGAGTGTTCTAATTATTGATATTTCGAGTTGTAAAATAACAATTGAAATGATGCAACCACGAATAAATTCTTTATGGAGCGTCTAACTACTACCACTATTACGAACTACTTCTATTTTGCTTGTGTGCTTCGAAATTAATTACGTCTGCCACGGTCGTCCTTATGTGTGTAGTTTACTACCCATCAAAACGTTGTTATCCGTTTTCGAAAGATTGTTTCAAACAACGAAGCGCCGAGTGTGCGAACGTCCTTTCGAAACACTTTCGTTTTCTAGTCATCCTCGATTGGCTTGTTGTCATGACGCTATTTTATTTTTCTTGTGGTGTGATGGAGTGTACCTGGAAGAATGTGAAGCAGCTAGTGTACGCAAACTCTTTAACCGGCGTTTCTTATCATTGATACTTAATTCAATAATATTGACAATGTTCTATATTTCTAATTATATACACATAATCTCAGCATTCTGTTATTAGATTTCTTAAACAACGACTGACACACTGTAGATAATATTTTTTTGAATTATTTGCGCACGTTGTTATGACCACTATCTTATTTATAATTATTTTTAATCGACGATGTACGCGCTTTGTCACCTAAATCGAACATCCTCTTATTTCACGAACATTGTGGTGTTCACATTACATCAACATATAAAAAAAACAACCTTTATTTGGCATACTCTGACAAATTCTATCCATACATTTCACTCTAAATCTCCCTCCTGTTCTGTTCTCCTCCTCCCCCTCTCTTTCTCGCTCCTATCCTCTCCAGCCTTTCTCTGCCTTCTGCATCTTCCCTTGCCTGCAACATTACAAACTGTAAGCCCTTTCCATCACCCACCTTTTCCTACCCTCTTCTCTCTTTTCCTTTAGCTTTCTTAATAGCTCTACTCCTGTTCCTTCCTCTCCCAACATCCCTCTCCAATCTTTGCCCTTCCTCCTCTCCCCACTCCATTTCTTCGCATTCTTCCCACCAATGTTTCCACTCGTTCCATTCTTTCCGCATACTTCGCACCTCCTATAGACCTCCCCCATCCAATATTTATTTATTTGCCCTCTCCTCGTTTCCGCATCTATACCTGGCAATCGTCTTCTCTTCTTCTGCTGTTTTGCCTCCTCCTAAATACGTTGGCTTCCTTCCTTTTAATTGCAATTCTTTATATTTTTCATTATATCTCGCCCTTCTTATCTTCTCCTCTCTCTCCTGTGCATCTCCTTGTACACCTCCCCTCCCTTCTGCCTCCCCCACCGTCATCGCCGCCTTCTCTTATAGCCTTACTTTTGCTAACTCCCAATCTGATAGATCTATTCCCCTCCTCTCTCTCCTCTCCATTTCCTCCACTACCCTTTTCCCCAAGCTATGCTCCCTCCCTCCTTTCACTGTTGTCCTTTTGCTGTTGCCTAAACAGGCAACAGTAAAATACAGTTTCTCAATACCGTCCTTAACGAATGTTAAATTAACGAGGGACATACATTGGGTAAAGAATTAGATACGATTTAATTTAAAATTTTATTAAAATCTTTCATAATGACATAAGTGTATAATCACAGCCACGCTGATACGTTCACCCATCGGATTAAAAAGTCACTAAATTTTCCGTGGGCGAACCTACATAAACAATAAATATTCGAAATAAATATTAAACCACTGCACAAGTGAACTATACGAAAACGTTATCACTTAAATGCCACGACGGCTATACCGGGAGATCGAAAAGGCCGTGCATATTACACAAAGCTAATTTCATTCGGCTCTTGAGTACTACTCACAGTAATTGAGACAATTACCGAGTTTCCATATTAATTCCAGGTGCTAATATCACATTTTTATAAAAAATTAAAAGCATTGAAGACAAATAAATAGAATTGCGTGAAATCTAAAAATACTATAAAGCGACGTGTTTTCTTTTTTCTTTTTACTCATTTGTCTGATTGGTATAGGCCGTATGACACAAACTTGTCGCACCAGTCGTACACGCCGTCTATCATGTCACAGCACTGCGGGTAAGCGATTGGAGATTTTGTTTTCTTCGCGCAAAGTTGGCACAAATGATCTCTTTTAATCTGAAAAAAAAACATAATAATTTAAAATATATTTCATGCACAAATTATTGTTATTTATCGGTTAGGTTTTAAAGTCGTAATGGCTTTCAATTTCTTGACATCGTTTGCATTAATTTATATTTCTATTTTTACTTCTCATTTTTAATTAAATGTATTACTCAATATGCGACAAATTATCGATACTCTTTTGTACTGTTCTGAACTATCTTTTAATACACTCTACTCTACCTTGCTCTCTATACTTACATTATTTCTACAACCGGAAGCCGGAAGTACTGCGTTTAATGCATTGGGTGGACTTGGTTTTGCATATGTAGTTAGATCAAAAAGTATAAAACATACTAGAGCAACTATTGCAAGGTTCTGAAACAAAAAAAATAGTTGTATTAATAGTCTTAGGAGTACACATCAAAGAAAAACTTAGTAACCACCTGATACAACTAATGTTTAACTAATATTTATTTACATTTAATTCTTTTATTGCGCGTAAAACGAATGAAATAGATATAGCAAATATTTTTATAAATATAGAAATAATTCGATATAAATATAGAATGTTCGAGGTAATTACTTTTAAAATTTTAAATCAAAAACCTAATAACAATCAAGATTTCCAAATTGTAATAAAACAAAACAAGTAGCAATGTTACTGGATGAACCAGGCGCACACGCAGTTTCCTCAAAAAGTCCACCTTTGGCAGGAACTGTAGGGAATAGAACTCTCGGACAATTTTTATCGAATGTTCATTGTTCAAGTGAAACATTTCTTAAGAAACAATTTAATTATCCGAACTATGAAGATCCGGATGTACCAAGCGATACGTTATGGTTTCAGGAAGATGATGTTCCAGCACATTTTGTTGCTGCTGTTAAGAATTATTTAACGATCATTTAATTATTTTCCCTGGTAGATTGATAGGCAGTAGGGGAACTGTTGAGTGGTCTCGGAGATCACCCGATCTAACTCCGTTCGATTTTTTATGAGTGGTCTGATGAGCCTATAGAAGGCGAAACAGCTATCATCACCTTAAGACGCTAAAATTTATTTTCAATAAAGCGGTCTTTATTGCTGACAGCTGCGGAGTAATTGCAGGTTTTCATAGTACCAACGTTGCTGGTCGGAAAGACCTCTGCAAATATGTTGTAGTAATAGTATGTGGGTTTCACGTTTAGATGGTGTTACTCATACACAACCTCATTGTTGCTCATGTTTGCATGACTTGATGCAACTTCGGCGAATATATGTGCGGTGGTCTGATGAGCCTGTAGAGGGCGTTATCGCCTTAATACATTCGCTGAAATTAATCTTCGACTATCTAAAGCGTTAGGTTTACTCTTAACGCAAAGAATTCGCACGGAAATAAGATTAATTCCACCCAATACATGGCATAAAGTTCATAAAGATTTTCAGTACACACTCGAGTACTGCCTTGGATGAAATAGTGATCATTTCAAGCAGTTAATTTAATTGTTTTTCGTTAATTTGTTATTTTTTATGTTTTGTAGTTCATAATAATTACAATATAAGAAATATAGTTTGGAAGCTATCAAATCATTGACGGTTTTCGATTTTTCATTATTATTATTTATCTTCAAAATTGCAAAATACAGTACACTTTTTAGAGTTCGTCTTAGAATTTTCAAGTTCACCATAAAAAAATTAGGTTTTCCATTAAAGAAAATATCGCTGACGTCATAATTCAAAAAAATGTGATCTTTGAGTGACAATTACAGTAAAATGTGCCTGACTTAAGATATAAATTGACGAGTTCGCTGATTTCTTTGAAAAACACCTGATAAAGTTCTATTTCATTACTTGCAGACTTTACACTCGCACTGTATGTACAATTTGTATATATTTTGAATTGTTTTTTAAATAAAAGATGTTACACTTCAGTTCCTAGTTCCTCAACCAAGTATAACATGATGCTCTAAATATCACAAACCCATAATTTAATGGGTATTGCAAAATGTTTAATTATTTTATTTAAAAAATATTGTCAGTTGATCTAATGTGATACAATGGCCAGTTATCAATAATATGTGATCTGTAAATCAAATTTATTTGTCGCAATTTCGATCGACACCAATCCAGTCCTTGTATACTTTTCTATTGTTAGACGCACTTAAGTCGTAAACGTCAAAAATGTACCAATGAAAGTCAAACACAAATGATAAGTGGACTTCATACTATTGCAACGGCATAGGCATAGTTCACTTCATGCAGAGATTTTGATTTGCATAACAAGGAAGTTGTTTTTCTTTCTGACATCCAGTGACTTTCGAAGAGAACTTATATTTATGGCGTGGACGAATATACTTTCACTGCAACTGTCTACCAGCCAATATAATCTATGACCACGTCAAATGTGCAGCACAATAAAAAATTGTCATGTTGAAATTTAAGTTTCTGTTGCAAAATTAGCGATTGTATTAATCTATCCTAGCCTTAATTACGTACAAGGTCATATCTTGGGATCGATGACTGAAACGCTGAAAAAAATTGCAGAAAGGAACCAAAAGGATTATCGAAAAAGGTGAAGTAAATTGCCGAAGAAAATAATTAAATGAAAAAGAAACGTACCAGTTAAATGTAAAAATAAAAATAATGAAGAACAATATAACAACTACAACAATAGTTAAGAACTATGAAAGCATTTTAATAAAATCACTGGAAAGTTTGTTTAGAAACAACTGTATATAGAATAAAAAAAAAGAAATGCAAACAAAATGGGAGGAAATACATGCTTGAGGAAAAATAACAATGAAAGGAGAAAACATATACAGATGGAGAGTGCTAAACAGCTACCAGCTAAAAATGAACAAAAGGGATAAACCCGCAACGAAGGCACATTAATGGAAAGATTTTGGATAATTGACGAAGAACATATACAAGAAAAATTGTAATGCAATTATAATGCAAAATATAAATATATCCAATCAAAGAAAATAAAATAATATGAGGTAAAGTCAGAAATTCTTCGTTTACTACCCCAAAAAGGTTTTGATCGAGTGCGAGCAGAACTAATTGACATCATTATTAAACAGAGGAAATAATAAAATATAGAAAATATCTAGCGTGTGTAAGAAGAAATAGGAATCGAATATAGGACACGTCTTTTCTATTGGCTAATTTATAGGAAAAGCAAATTTCGATATTGGAACATGGAAGAAACACAACTTATGAAATTGTTTTCGCAGATCCACGAAAAACCTGTATAGCGTAGACATTCAAACAATTACAAATAAACAACATGAAAAATGTAAGACAACCCTAGGGCAAGCACTTAAATTAATAAATCAATAATCCTATTATTCAAACCTGACGACGCTCGTCAAATTTCGAAGCATTTGGTTATTAAACTATTAATGTAAATTACTCAAACGTGACTATGAACCATAACCAAATTTATAATTTCACAATCAAGGCAATAATGGGGGGCGTCTGGTTTGATTAATTTTTGTCGATAATATTTTAAGAAAGAATCGACAAACACCAAAGTATTGTTAGATGTCAGTTCAAGATGTTTTGATGGGACAATATTTTCTAGTCAAGTAAACATAAAACAACGCATACTATTTGCTAATTTGACTTTGAAATAATTCTCCTGAATTATTTCGTAAAATAATACCATGAATTAAATAGTTATAGAAACATTGATTTGAATTGATTTAATGTGGTTGGTGCTACTAAAAATAATATAAGTAATTCTTCAGTAAAAAACATAAATTGTATTATCTTTAGTTTGTTTACAAATGTAAAAAATATATAATTGATATAAAACCGTATCCCTCAGTACGAGTCAGAGGGTGGAAAACATCGAAATTTTAAAAATCGAACTTTTTAAGTTATTTTAAATGGCTTCTATGTATTCGTAAATGGTCAAATAGTGAAAGATCAAACATTAGTTTAAAAAACAATACAAAAAAAAATATAAATAAAAATAACAAAATAAAAAATGGGTACCTTTAATGTGTTCCTCATTTTCACCGTGTCAATCGCAATACAAATTCACTTCTACAACGAAACGCGCCTGACAAACTGACTGCACAAAATACACACATTCGTTTATATATGTGCCAATCCTGCGAATAAAGTCCACAAAACTCGAGAACCGCGATAAGGACGATCGTGCTGAAAAATCTCACCGAATGACGAGAGCCAAATATTCAAAGAATTCTGTCCAATTCTGTGTCGCTGGTAATTAATTTTATTTGTTCAGACACATTTTATCGGAGCATGACTAATGGTTGAAATATTTCCGAGGCGAATCAAAGTTCACAAACAAATCGATCGAATTTTAGAAAATCCCCTTGTGTTCGATATTCGGCATGTGAAATAACAAGAAGTACATTCATGAGTTATGTGATAGGTTTTCAGAAAATAAGAAAAGAACAAAGACTAGGATCAAAACAATAACTTAGAGTCTATTTTATATCAATATCGATAATTAAGAATATTTAGATGCAATTTGCAAAGGATATTCAAGTGCAAAATATAACATGCAGGGTCTTAAAATCTCCCAGACTGCAAACATAGTAAAATAAAAGCATTAAAAAAATCAAAAAATTAAGAAAAGTACGCATCTCTAATTAAAAGTCATGTACCTTAAATAATAAATAAGTAAATTGTAATTCAAAACATGTAAAATCCTTAGACAGATTTAATGATGAAAGTGCAATTTCTCTCAATTAGTAACTGGTAGGATGAAGTCAGTGACAAATTCACCTGCCTAACGTGAGCATCCCTCGTTGAAACGTCAAATTTCAACATTAACGTAAAAATTCTTTTTAACGTGTCACGAGGTTTCTGAAGTAATCAACCACAATTAGCATTCAAACTCAAACAACTCAATGTTTTATAAACAAATAAACGGTTTTTTTTTATTTTGATGTATGAGGTTACGCTGTTATTTAGGTAATTCCAGTGAATTTTAATTATTACTTGCAACTTTAATTACCTGTGGTAGTTAATCCACTCTTCAACTGCCATTTTAATTTGTTGATTTTGTTACAAAACGTCTACAAAGCCAATTAAGTATTCCACCCGAGGTTATATCAAGTTGCTCCACTGGAAAAAGCATATCCAGCTAAGCTAATGATATTAGTAATGCTGTCGCAACGTATTCAAGATGCTCAACTCTGATCGGCCATTATTTGGAAGCTGTCACCATACCGCATTTTCATAAGTCACACTCGTCTTGCATATAGAGTCACATACACATACAGCGACTAGGATATATACGTTACGTTCTTGTAGAATCATATTTTTAATACACATTTGTTGTTATATTTTTTCTCATTTCACAATTAAATGAACTTTAGCCTTAAAAGTGTGAGATTTTAAAATAAAATGTGCTTAGAGTGAAAATGCTTATACCTAGTACTTTCATAAGTTCTGGTACAATTATTATGCCCCCTACTGTAATTTTTGACAAGTGAGAGTTATACTTCATTTACGCGTTAAAAGTTTTTGGCGTACCTTATTTATAATTATGGAATGGGGAGATATTCAAAACCGTATTGTCATTGTTGGCCTAAAAAATGTGACATGGAAACAGCCGACATTTTTCGAACGTTGCTGCCGCTCGGGCGCACGCATAATTTTGTGTACCGTAGTGTTCAATTGGTTAAAGATATTGGTGGAGTGATCTGTCGTCCGAGATCTGGTCGTCCGCGCAGTATGCGAACTCCCAGAGTTGTTCAAGCTGTGGAGAACCGAATTCGTAGAAATCCACTTCGGAAGCAGGAAATATTGTCGCAGGAAATGAATATATCAAAGGTATCTATTTCTCGCATCATTAAATATGACTTGGGACTTCGGGCTTACAAAAATCCTACCGGTCATCTCCTTATGGCGGCATTGAAGAAGAAACGCGAGCAAAATCAAAAGAACTGCTACGGCAGTAAGCGAATAACGCCCATAGATGAATTCTGTTTACAGATAAGAAAATTATCACTGTGGAGGAGGCGTTCAATAAACAAAATGATAGAGTATATGCTCAGTCACCTCGACAAGCATCGGAAGTGGTTCATAGGACACAAAGTGGTCACTATCCTGCTTCTGTGATGGTGGTGTGGAGTCGCATATGATTGGGTCACAAAGCTCCATTTATGCGAAAAAGGAGTCAAAATCTCAGCTATGGTGTACCAATCCGTTTTAGAGATAGTTGTGAAGCCACTAAACAATACATAGTTGAAGAACTGCACTACTCCAAACGTTTCTGTCGGTGTTGAGCCATTAGTGGTAACATAAGATGTGGGAGATAGGATTGACAGCCAAAAGCGCTGAGTCTGTGGTAAACCGGCCAAGGGCTACAGAACGAGCTTCGCTACCTAACCATTGATGGGCAATTGATCTGGTACCGAAGAGTCGATCTCTTGTTGCATAAGTCGAAATGGTGGTCCCGCACCTCACTTGTTGTCACAATGAGAGGAAAATGATTCCAACTAATATGTAACAAAAGTTTTGTGAAATTTTCCCGCCCACCGTCGTAAACGTTTGTACCGAGTAAAGCCCAAAGTCTTCTATAGGTCCTGCCTGGAACATTCCCAGGGTTATCCTCTTTATGTACACGTGAGATATATTTTTGACTTAACCAATCTTGGGTTCTCCTCGCATAATGACACTATGCCAGATCCGGTCAGAATTTAAATTATTTCTGCTAATTCTAATCTAATCTAATCTTTTCGTTGAAATTCCTTTTCTATTTCTTGCAGATTCAATGAAGTTCTGAAGCCTCGCATGATTCAAAACTCGAGGGCGACCATTCCTGGGAAGATTCATATACGTCAAATCTTCTCCAAATTCCTCAATGACACGGTAAATTATTGTCTTAGAAATGTTTTGGTTTCTACAAATGGCGACAATGTCACGTTTGGGCATTTGCCCAACCAAATTGTAAATACCTTTCCGCAATTCTTACTTGTGGGACATTTTATGAAATTTTGTAAATGCAAATGTATTGTCAAACTTCAGGAGAAACTTGACAGATTCTCAATATCCAATAGTAAGATGCTTTATTTTTAATAGGAAAAAAATTGTTTGAAAAATGTTTCCCAAACATCAAGGATAGGTAGGAATTGTTTGACCTAACTTGACTGGAACGTTTGACGACTAAAAGGTAGCAATTGATTAACATTTTAAAGAAAACAACAAAATATAAACATAATTAATAATGGGTAGAATTGGTGCCACTCTTCGTGGCACCAATTCTAGCAGATGGTCGATATTGGGGGCAATCTGTAATTCGTGCTGTAGAGCTTGCAGCGCCTGCCTTCCTTAATCTTCTGCCCAGAACGCCACAAACATGCTCGATGGGCGAAAGACATATTGACATTATACTATATTATACATTAACATCTTGCAATATGAGGAGGGGCATTATCCTGCTGTAAAAGTGGGTATTTCAACTGCTGAAGAAATGGAAGAATGTGGGATTCTACCACCTCATCCGTATATCCCTGGGCGTTCATATTGCCTCGGATAAATAAAAAAACTGGACTTCACTTGTAGGAGTTATAGCACCCCATATCATAATCCCCACAGTTTGATGCACATGCACAAAAAAGGAGTTTCATTTTCCTAATGACGTAAGGTATAAGAAAAAAACGAAATTTGAGGACAAGGTACTAGTGTGGTGCGCCATTTCGGAAGGTGGTTTTTCAAGACGTTATGTTGTGCGAGTTAGAGGCGAAGAACTGTAAATGCAGACATTTGAAGATGCCTCCCCAAATTAGTAAATTTTATTAATCAAACGCTTAATGATAATATTATGTTCTGGCCGGATCTGGCATCGTGCCATTATGCGAGAAGAACCCAAGATTGGTTACGGCAACAAACTCGTGGGGTATCGAGTACCTAAAGAGGACAACCCCCCGAATTTACTCGGACGGTGGGTAGGAAGCCCAAAATGAAGAAGAACTACAACGAGGAATCTACCAAAAGATTCGATAGTTTAACCCACTTACCGTCCAAAGGCTGATGAGAGGAATTCGCAAATTGCGAACCATCGCAATCCATGACCCTTTAGCTGCTATGTGATACATTATAATTATAGTTAAAGCTTCACTGAATCGTTTTCTGTACTACCAAATCAAATAAAACAATTCTAGTTTGAATAAGTATATTTCAAACATTTTCCCAAAACGTTTGTTACATTATCTTACGTTTCGCTTTAGTAATTTAAATCTTCTTGAAAGCTATAAATAATCAAACGATGTTTTCATGTTACAAACGAGAAAAACAAAAATTTCTTGCCTAATGGAAAATAATAACGAAATCTGAAAACATGTGTTTTTGTAACAAATCCAGCTGCGTGGAATCAAGACCCAACATTAATAAACAATTTCTTGAAAATAAAATAAAACGGTCGCAATCGAGTGGTCATTACCCATACACAATCCTTACTTTCACATTTTTTCCCTCAGTTATGTTTCTTATAAATTAGTTTTTAATTTTAATTGTTAATGATGCAATTTATAAAATAATTTGGGGAAACGGTTAAATTGGAAGAACTTTATATTAATACTACAGGAAAAAACACAATTAATATAAAAATGATAGCTCAAAAATAAATTTAGAATATAAAAATATTATTTGTTTTTAAATTGCATCGTTAATAATTAAAATAATAATAATTAAGATAACAACGACTCGATTCGTCACATCGGTTATTTATGTGTATAATTTTGACGACGGTACAAGTGATTGTGATCGTTTTATTTTATTATATAGAGATTTTAAATAAAACACATGTTCTTAGTTTTTATTATTATTTTTTGTTATTACATATTATCGGTACTGTCTCCATGGTTGTTATTCAACTGATAACACCAAGCAAAGGCGTTCAAGTTTAACAGTCGTGGACAATATTTTTTAACAACAATACTATCATCAACAATGTTTTTTTTATAAATTCTTAGTTATTTAACAACATATTACAATATAACATTTGAAGGAAATTAAACAATATTTATAATACAATTTGTATTTTAAATGACGATGTTCCTAGAACAATTGTATCCGGTATAATTTTTTATTTCTGTGGTTCGGCATTAAAAAGTTGTTTAGAAACTTTGATTTTCTAACTGACCGATTCTTCCACATATTGGCTATCAATGAAGAATTTTCAGGGTATCCCACAAGAATTCCCCTATTTTCCTGGGAACTCCTTCCATTTTGTGCACACCCACGAATTGTCTAGTGCACTTGCCTTTTCTGAAATCGACAAAAAAACGGGGATCTTGTAAATCGGAAAATCTAAACGCTGCATATTTCCTGTAAAACTCTCAGCCTTTGAAAGGTCATCATCATCAGTAATTGTAAGATGATAAAGATTTGTTTCAAGGTGACTATTATGAATTTGCTACTATCCTTAATATTATCAAAATAGACAATGTGACAAGTTCTTCACGTCTACGAGCGCCATATATTCCAAATAATAAAATTACGTTCTCCAATAGAAAAACTTGCTGCTGCTTCTATTAAAAAAAAAATCGTAATTTGTTCTTTTCCATACCTATAAATCATTAATTTCCATAGTTAATATTACACCTTTAGTGTGAATTTTATCCAGAAATGTGAACATTTTCATACATGTCAAGCTCTCAACCTCGTCTGTTATATAACCCACATCTTCCTAATACCGTTATATACTATTTCATTAGATAAGAAATTATTGTACACTGTTTTTCTGTATCGATGATGGCCTGGTGGATTTTGGTCTATTCAGCCAGCTGTGCAAACTTCTGGGTGATATTAGAACCGCAGGTGCCTGCCAACTTCTCCCTCATCGGCTCGATGATGTTCAGGTCGGGAGATTGGGAGATTGAGTTCCGCCTACCAAGACAACAACGCGTATAGGGGTGCATAACAGTCTCGAAAATGTCCAAGCTGTCTCATAGCCTTGGAGGCAACGTCTGAGAGTTCACAGAGGGCATCGGGGGAGGTTAGGACTCGCAATCTCGCAGAACATGTCCATAGCGGTGGGTTGGGGATTGCTCTTGTAGATGTGGGCGATCACGTATGGTCGTCCTATCTTATTCTTCCACACATAGCCTCCTTGAACCTTCCAACGTCATAGCAGCTTGGAAATGTTAGACTGGGAGAGACCAACCTGCTCCGTGAGCTCATTCTGAGTAGCGCCTGGGCTGTCTCGCAATGGTCGCCTCCTAGATCCTGGATCATTTACATTTCTGCTTCCGTGTGGTATCGTCATGTCTCTGAATGCATATTCAGACCAGTAAAATAATTATACGTTTAGGAGTAGAATATTAATATTAATAATTCACGCAGTCTAAATCAATAATCACCTTGTGTTTTCTGCAATTCCCGATTTTTATTCGACACACTTTTTACGAGTTCCGATGGTGCACGAAATCACGAAGCACACAGAAAATCTCAATACTTTACAGATATATGATTTCAAGGTTATTTCTCTTCATCATGATGTTTCTGTTGAATGATTATTTGAACTGGCACTTTCCTGATAGATAGAATTAGCAGGGAAAAGGTAGTGAATATCGACAGGTTCGCAATATTTGATTTCACGGAACTCAAGTACAAGAATTTGTATGATTGTTATCGAAATCCAATTCGGCTTCCCGAAAAACAATAGCACACGAAATCGAGTGGAAAGCTCACTAACGTGGCCAATAAGAGTAATAAGTATAACCAATAAAATATTAACTGATATCTTGGAAGGGATTGGAATAAATGGCTGGACTGGGTCTTTCGTGGTTAAAATGAATAGAAGAGTTCCACATATCAGTACTCTAGAGTCGTTGTCAGATATTTTGTACATTGCTACCATATGTGGACATATTATTTAATAATTACACACAGAATGTAGTGCAGTATATGAAAATCGGTTTCATAACTTTCCAATAAAAAATAATTTGCAATGATGTAACTGGGTAACATTATATGGATGGGTCCCTCATTTATTTGGATTTTTTAATAATTTTATCATTAAAATTGATGAACTTCGATGTGTAAAAATATCGTAACGATTATCTTCTCGCTTTATAGTCTTTCGCAAAATTCGGACGCTCTGATTGGTTGTACAACATTGGCTTTTATTTCTTCTGCTGTGCTTATTATTGTCAGAAAATTACACGTATCGTTACTATAACGTTTTAAATCCTGAAAAAATTGTAGTCGCTAAATATTCCGTTCCAATTTGACACATCATCGTAAATGAAATTGCAGCGACCTGTAATAAAGTGATTTATCTTCTTCCACAAATTACATTTAGAAATATGTGTTTGCGGTATTTTAGCCATTTTTTTTAAATTGTAGGAAAATCTGAAAAATTAAGCAACCTCCTCAATTAATCCATAAAAAGCCAAATACTTGATCTTCAATTTTAAAGTGTACGCTAATTATTAAAATCCTTTATTGACAAATATTATCATTTTTGATACAGGCTCCGAGGTCGTGCCACTGTGATGACACATGTGACGGATTTTCTATAAATTGACCCGGACAATCTAAATTCTCTATTTAATTACACCGTATGATTAATATATTTACTATACAGCTCGTGTACGAAATGTCTGGACATACATTTTCGGCACGTTTTATAAGAAATTGAACTTTATTGTATTTATTTTGAATTGGTCTTAGCTGTTCCCTTTATTTCGCTCTTTTTCATTTATCTGTATGTGGTATTTGCTTAAGTCAACAAATATTATTTCCAATATGCAAAATATCCATGGCCAATTTAAGATAATTGGTTTTCTATTGATTGATATTAGTTTTCGACTTCGTTCGGATATTACACAAATTTTGCAATATACATTTTTATCTTCATAAACTATGATGTAAACTGTGAAAATAATTAGATTGTAGAAATGAATATTTGGATTCCTTTAAATGTAATTAAAAATAATGTAGAGATTACATTAAAGGATTATATTGATAGCCGAAACAAGTTAGTAGCAATTTTAGATCGTCATAGAGTTGTTGTTCAATGTTTAATGTTTAATTTAATGAATTATGAACACGATAATATTGTTAGTTTATTTATTCTTACTATTGTGGCAATTATTAGAAAGATAAGAAAATAATACATGGACTACTCACCTAACACGTAAATACACATTCCACAACGGAGGCATCAATTAAGAACGAATAGATTTAGAACATAACAGTGGAAAACATCACTTCAATTCAAGAGATTATGGTCCTGTAGCGAATGCGAGATGAACTTAATCTCAAAGTCCATAACGTCAAGCAATTGAAAAGTTGCAGTAGCCCCTGTAGTCAAAGAACAAGAAAGTATAATTTCACTACTACACTAGTACTAAAATTTAGGAGGCAATAGAACGACTTTCAACAATGTTTAAAATAGAAGTAGAGAAGATAGTAAACCAGAAGAGATCGCTATCGCAGGAAATAGTTAAATTAAAATCTATCATTGAAAAACAAAAATTAAGTAAACGTAAATTTTTTAAATGCTTTCCATCGCCAGATGGAGCTGAAGAGAAAGTTAAAACATAAACATATAAAAGTCATTCTCAAAGAACAACATTGAGCAATTCAAGAACCTTATAGCTGACGTGGTACGGGAACGAGTTTTGAGTGAAAATAAATAAATGGCGTTGATCTCTTCGGTTTCATAAAAAAATTAAGACAATTTCACGCTATCATAAAAAATCAAAACAGCGGCGAGGTGTAAGTATCACCGGAAACCAGAGAACTCTCAAAATTGGTTAAAGAAATGGCAAAACAATACTACGGCAAGATATGTTACAGTGTTTTAATTGTGACATTAAAATATTATTCTAATTATATCAAATGTTGCATATTTAGCGTGCAATTACTTATATTAGGGCTCAGTAAATAATTACGAAAACGTTGTAGAAGTTTATTGCACCTAACTCGCATTGCCCTGCTACGCAAGGGTTGTTTACGAAATAGTTCGGGTTGGATCTCAAAGAAACTGTCTGTGGATTGATGCTCACTGGGGCGACTGTTTGTCGCAGTAGCTACGCAGTTGTTGTGCAATGAGTTTTACTGTCATTGGTGTGAACAGTGACTAGCATTATTGGGTGATTACTGGGATTATTATTATTTTCAACGTTACAAGTGACCGGATGCAGTGACGTTGATCTGGTTGCTGTGTTGTTGTGCTGTTGTTGCTCTTGTTGCTGTTGCTGTTGTTGTTTTGGTTGCCATTGTGGTGCTACTATTGTTGTTGTTGTTGTTGCCATGGGGCGCAACTGGTGGTGTCCCGTTGTTGAAGGTTGCCAGCGTGATAGCTAGCTATGTGCTTGTGTCATGGATAGCGAAAGTGGACTAACCTGTCATCGCAATGCGGGTTGTACTGGGGCACACGACACAATTCTATGAATTGTTGGTATACGAGCTGCCTGCGGACGCCTTGTGTGCGCAGGCATGAAAATGCAACTTCCTGCGACGGTACATGTTAGAAATCGACCTGTGTCGCTTGACCTGGACCTTGACGGTGGTCCATTGTATCTGTTCCTGGCAGATAGTGGACGCGGGCACACAGATGCATCGGATGAGACGTGACTATATCGTTTGGCTCTTCTCTTCTTATCGACGTTACGTACAGATGATTAGGTGTACACGAAGATCATCGATCGACGAGCAATAGAGAGGCGGATAAAGAAGGTGTAGGCATGATCCGAAGAGTGCTGAAGCAAGGGTACTGATCTCTAATTACTGTTTTTCTTTTCATTTCAATGAATACTTCAATGGCACAGAATACAAGACAATCGTTCTACATATACCCGACCATAGAAATAGAAGAACTAGCTGTTATAAAGAAGAAAAATCCTATGGAATTAATAATGTTCCAGGCGCTATTGTGATGGAAATACGCCATACTATAGCAAAACCACTGTCTGATATAATAAACAAAATAATTAAAAAATATCTAGGTCGGTATCGCTCCAGAGCCACCAATATTTTCAAATACTTCGCACCGTGTCCACCGAGTTTTATCAATAAATTATATTGGTCCCAGTGAGACAGTTTTCAGAATTGCTTTGGATATATATAATTGTTCATCTTTTAAAACAGATTTTTTAATTTATTACAAATAAATTTTGTAGAAAATTTCCATACTAGAAATATGGAATATAGGAATATGTTAAAAATTATGTATAATAGTATGTGAAATAAATACCACAAAATATAAAAAGTTTAAAAACAATATTTCAAAATAAAATAAAAAATTCGTCCAGGTAGATTGGATTTGCTTTAAAAGTCTCCTTTTCATATTTTCTAGCGATGCATTATCGTAAATATTTGCATTGTCATAAATATTGTTTTAGCCTTGTCAAGTAAATGGTTTTCCATGTTTCATAAGGGTATGATTTTTCATAGCCCTTAAAGTGCATATAATGTTTAAAATACTTGGCAAGGTAAGTATTTTGTACAGAACTGCTTACAGTAGTCAATATGCCCATCAAGTTACCAAGTTAAAGAATAGTTCTTATACTCCTCTTCTGCTGAGAGGATTGCTTCCAGATTTACTTTGTTTTTTATAGAACGGAGTACAAAACAGAACGAACATAAATAGACTATGTGCGAATTCAAATTCCTATCCAGATATACCCCAGGCTATTTTCCCTGTGATTTTTGTACCATTATTATCAATTTCTAAGTTTTCTTCTGTTTGACTCATTTTGTATATTACAATTTCCGTTTTTTCAACGTTCAATTTGAAGTTATTGTTTATTTCTGAACCATTTTTGTTATGTATTCAAAGTGTTGTTTATTAATTTAATAATTTCGTTTCCCTTTCTTTACCACATATGATTTAGGAGTCATCAGCAAACAGTATTGTCGGATAAAGAGATGAGTCTGGTAGATCATTCGAATACAAGACAAATAACAGCGGCTCTAGTACAGAACCCAGTGGGACTCCACACTTTACATGCAACCAATCTGTGGAAATCGCGAATGTTGTATCACTGCAGAAAGTTGTGATTTTTAACGATAGTTATGAACAAATCATAAAGGTTATGATGTGTATGATGATTTTAGAATGTTGCTATTATAAACATTATCTTATGGCAGGATTTTAAGCATTTTGCTTATAAGTTCGAACAATTTGATTTATTTGTTTTATTTTGCATGTTGCATTGGTATTATTTATTCATAGAAACATATTGTCTGGATTTCAGTTTATTTGAGACTTGTTGTTTTGGGTTTATTAATTTCTAAAGTCTAATGCAAATTAAATAAACGCTTTGCCGTGTTATTTATGTTGGGCAAACTGGACTGCAAAAATGCGTTTATGAGAACAAAAAACTCTAAATAATTTGCAGATAAGTACATTAAATTCGATCATATTCTATACTTAGATAATTATAATAATTTGTACATGCCAAAACATTTAAATTTAATAATATTTTTATATATAATTCTAATACAATAACAAACAATGACTTATTAATAATTAACTGGCTCTTCACAATCGTACAAAACAGACTTTCATATCGTGTCATTATATCAACATAGTCAGGTATTTTGGATCAACTTAATGCATTGGAAATTGAATGTGTTATTTTTTTTAATAAAGAGTTAAGTATTTGACATTGCTGTGACTTACAATTAGATCAAATGAGAATGATAATTATTCGAATAATGTAAGTTAACAAAAGTTTTGAGAAAATTTTTGAAATATAATTATTCAAACTATAATTGTTTTATTTAACTTGTAGTACAGAAAACGATTCAGTGAATCTTTAACAATAATTGTAATGCATCACACAGCAGCTAATGGGACATGGGTTCGCAATTTGGTGCGACTGCTTCTCATCAGACTTTGGACGGCAAGTGTGTTAAACTCGCGAATCTTTTGGTAGATTCTTCATCGTAGATTCTTCATTTTAGGCTTCCCACCCCCTATCGTAAACTTTTCTACCGAGTAAAGCCCAAAACTCTTCTGTAGGACGTGCCTGTGGAACATGATCCTCTTTAGGTACACATGGGATATTTCCTTGCCTGGGTTCTTCTCGCATAATGACACGATACCGATATATTTTTTGCGAGCATAGATTGAGGACGATGATAGCAAATGCATTATTGTTTCAGGGTGAGATTTAGAAGTCCTGTGCCTACAATTTTACCGTAGCATACCATATTGTTCTCCTTCTTTTTTAAATATTATTATTAAATAATAATATGTAAAAAAAATATGTGCCTATTATCGATTCATCCGTTTACTTCGGTCGTTTCAATAACTGTGATATTAAAAGTAAAAAAGTAATGATACAATGTATGATGTAATGTGATGCGTCGTTCATTTATTATTTATATAATACATATCGTATTGGCTGTTTCCAAAATACAGATTACAATTTTGCATGACCTCTATTTTATACAATTTTAGCGCTTGTCGATAACGGCGTTTGTTTGATGGTGTTTAATTAAACTTATTTTTAATAACGTGTCGAAAATGTAATAATCATATACACGTTCATATGTATACCTTCGGCGCCAAATTGGTACGTTATGATATGAGTTTATGATGAATAATAGATTAGCGCTCGTTTTGAATGTTAACCAGCTACGCAAGTGTTATTTATTTTTGAATAAGAAAAAGTACGGGAAACCAATACAGATATGGTCGTTAATTTGATTCATACTTTTAAATTAGTGGAAAAACCAACAATAAATAACGTCAGATAAATATAATTAAATTCGATGTAAAAACGGAATTAAGTTTATTTATAAATAACAAAAATCGTTGATTTGAAATTCTTTTAAACATAAACTGACGAAATTACTTTCGTTAATAAGATTGAAGCGATTTCAAGAAGGGTGCAATCAAATTAAAATTATTATGATTACCTGAATTTATTTGTTCTTCTCGTTTTGTGATTTGAATTTGCCATTATGTGTTACAAGTTATACTTTAATTGATTTAAATAGTTCAAAGTTTAATAAGACAAAACGACGTGAGTTCACTTAGCAAACTAAATATCGACTGGTGCAAGGTTGTTAGAACAGTGCTAGCTCAGGTCTAGTTCAGTTGCCTATGTTTTCTTGACTGAATTGACCACCGTCAAATCTTAATGATATTTTTCAAAAATATACCAAGATATGTGCCGGACAACGAGATTGATAACCAACCAATTTTTCTGTACGAAATTTTGATGCACTGCGCTGAATTGGGTTGGGTTTGTTAAAATTTGGTCGAGTTGGGTTGGGTTCGTCGAAAATTTTATTTAACTAGTTTGGATTCGCCTTCATTTTTTCGTCGTCTTTAATAAAGTGACAAATCCACTAACATTTGATTTATATATGAACACAACCTAATTCAAAACAAGTAATGAATTTGGGAGGGATGGATTGGATTATCTCCAAAAATTGCAATAGGAACTGACATGTCGAATTTGTAATGTATTAGGCTCTATATATGTAAATTAAAATTCATATTGGGTTGGGTTGGGTTGCCTATTTTTTATATTTCAACTACGGGACTGTACAGGTACTCGATCAAATGATGATTTTGAGCAATACGAAGTATTTTTGTTTAAAGAATCAGATTCCGTTGTTAGAGGCGATCAGACTACAATTTGCGATCATCCAGACCACGTCTCTTTAAATCGTATTTATTAAAATTCATAACCTAAAAGGTTAGTGATATGTGCCGTCTATGACGAATAAAATTTAATCTTACAAAGTTGCGAAACACCAAGAGATGTAGAACTATCCGCTTTTAAATATTCAAAAACATAAGTATTAATAATAATATATTTCGATTAGTCCCCTAATCCCCCCACCGTCGTAAACATTTCTACTGAGTAAAGCCCAAAACTCTCATTTCTACCGAGTAAAGCCCAAAACTCATCTATAGGACGTGCCTGTGGAACATTCGTGGGGTTATCCTCTTAAGGTACACATGTTTATCTTGACCAATCTTGAGTTCCTCTCGCATAATGGCACGATGCTATTCTGCATAATAGCGTTCTTACTATTTCGGGTATTCCAAAATGTTCAGTAATTTTTGTTATCGCAGCATGTTTTTTACTGTATCTTTTTATATTTTTGAAGTTTTGTCCGATACTTTGGGACTAACTTCTAACAATTCAATTCATTTTGTTAGTTTTTCTTTTCACCAGTACGCCGATTGGGTGATCATATTATTTAATAAATAGTAAATTTGCAAATTTAATTTAAATTGCTCTAACAATAATTTTCTAACCTGCCCGGTACACCTAAATCGTATCTCGACACTCCGAAAATTATGTGTTTAGACAGTGGTCTATTAATTAGCGAGAGCAATGTCGCGACATTGAACCTCTAATCTAGCGACACTGCTCTAACTGTACACACGGTGACTTTCAATCTATGAACCTTATCTAGCTAAAGTGTCTCCGTGTATACGTAGATTGAAAAACATAAATAAATACGAGAATTCTAACTGTTCCGCCAATGGACTAACTTGACAAGATCTAAAATAGCTAGTCTTGTACTAATGTTTACGACCTGTATTTTTTTCATTACAAAATGTAAATTCATATATTTGTACTTCTTGATAAATCAGGTAGTTCATCGATCTGTATCTAAACGATTGGTATTAAATCAACTAATTTCATATCAATTCCTAATTCATCATTCGTGTTTACTTTTTGATTTAATTGAAATCAGATACAGTATCACGCTTCTCCAATTCTTGTCGATTCCTATTACCCTTCATTTGTCGCTATTATGCCATCAGCTGCATAAGGTACCAATGTTATACTCGTACCAGGTCATTAAGATGTCTATCGACTTGAACATTTGGACGGTTCTTCATATTTTCTGCATTCATTCATACTCTAAATGGTTCAGCTACTACATGTGTTGTGTTATATATCTTTAAACAGTTTTACTCAAGGCTTTCGTAGTTTTCGACCTTCTCTTTGACTTTGCCTTTGATAATTACCTGTTTTGTTGGTCATGCAACTTGGTTACCCTTGGTTACTTGGTTACGTAGAAATTCTTTTTGCCTTTCTCTTATTTTTCCCTTCGTCTCCGATAAAGTACCAATCTTTATCTTTATCGTTAATGTATAATTTAATTTCATATTTTTTTTCTATTGTATGAATATATGTGATTGAGTGATTGCACGTAGGAATTTTGTACGTTTATCGCTCCTCCACTGCGACCAGCAAGGATCTTTTATGGCGCTCACCTATATATATATATAGTGTACCCTCCTTTCGCACCCTCTTTATATAGAGAAGGATTTTTGAGGGTCAGATTTTGTCAAGTTTGCTCAGCTCAAGTTTTACCTAACCAAAAGCTGAGAACCTGATATGTATTATTATATTCACGACACTCGGCAGCATCAGCGAAGCCCATGCATATGATGCCCTAGTCGACTATGTCCAGTAACCAGGGCTGTTAGAATGCACAGCACTTTTCTATCCAGATGCCACACTGTCCTGATTCGTGCAGCAGATGGGCCCTTCAGTATTGTCTTGGAATGTCCCATTCCTTGACACTCATACCACTAATCAAGCACTATGTGCTCAATTCAGTTATTCTTAAAGCTTCTGTCCAGCGCTATTGTAATTCCAAGAGCCGGTTCTGGGGTAATAAATTCCAGGTTAGCCCCACTCTTTGCCAAAGGATCGGCTGCTGGTTTCTAGAGTATCCGGAAATCCAGACAAATGCCAGAGAGAGCACTGCGCGGCAATCCCAGCTCGACATCAACGTACACCGAATGTCGGCAAGTGCTCTGCTACTATCAGAAAAAAATGATTGACTTGCGCTGCCGATGGCTTTTTAATTAATAGCTCCCATGTGCACATCTCAATGGCAAATACTTCTCCCTGTAAAATCGTTGTATGCTTACCAAGGCCGGATGCTGCTTCAGTCCTTGGTTTGCGGTAGGCCCCGCTCCTGCTCCTGCGGTTGTCTTAGAGCCACGAGCAAGAATCTGTCTATAACAGTTGAAATCTGTCACATTGGTAACCTATAGCTTTATACGGCAGTCCGAAGCTGAATATTCTAGACATACGTTTCGATATCGATCGACAGCTTCTTCCGTACAAAGGCCAATGTCTCTGGCTTTTGCATAGCGGCAGGATAATAACGATATATTCCATCGTGACCTCACGTTACCAGTTGCATTTCCATAGCTACTGATGCTGTTATGCTTAGTGCCCCCGTTACCAAGAAGCTAGAAAGCAAAATTGACCAGCTCTTACTATCCTCTATGAATCCTCTACGAAGAGGCCATCCACCAGATACTACAGCCATACATGATGGTGGTCTGATAATCACAGCCAGTATGTTTGCTTGGGGACCAATCCCTACGTTTCTCCACAAATTGTTGTGTGTAATGTTTTCAAGATGAAAAACATGAAAGTTCAAGTTGAGCATTTTATCTAGAGCCATCCCTAGATATTTTACTTCCTCCACAAATTGTATTTTTTTCACTTTTCAATAATTGCTCCCCTTCGCACCAACATTGTATGATGTCTAACGTTTCCTGTAGTGTTTCAGAGATGATTACTTTCATCCCTACCTCTTACAAGAATAACGATGTCATCAGCATACCTAGTATACAAACATCCAAAGTCTACAGTCTACAGTAGGGAGGAGAGAACTTCTCTGACCACCCTAAACCTTACCGTTTCAGCACACAGCGATATTGTCATTGTTCCGGCTTTGAGCATGGTTCCTATCCAGCCAGTAGCAATAAGCGCAACTGCTCTTGCTGCTTCAAATTTGCAGAGGGATAAATGTAATGTTGCGTTGAACGCTCATTCTATGTGAAGGAAGGCTGCCATTACAATGCATTTACACTCCAGGGATTGTATTATCTTCCAGATAAGGGTATTCAGAGGCAGGTCAATTGATTCGCCCTTTTGATAGGCATACTGATGAACGTTCACTATTGTTCCATATATCCCAATCGACCACTTTCTCTAGGGTCTTCAGTGTGAAGAACTTCGAGATAATGGGCCTGAAGGATTTATGATGTGGGTCTGTTCGTTCGATGTTTGATATGTACACCACCCTCACTTGCGATCAACTAGGTGGTATATAATTCCGTGCTAGACTAGTTCGGAATAATCTGATAAGGTGAGGAATCAGAATCCTCAGACCTTGTTGCAGTAGTACCGGAAGGACTTAACTTAAGTTTAAATGATTTTCGACCAAGATCTTCTAGCATGTCTTTTCCAGAATCGGTACATATGCCACCCGGCCGTTTTATCGACCCCAGCATCTGAGTCGTCTCTCTGGATAGAATTATGTGAATCCTATATACCTCCCCGCAAGACCTATTCCAAGATTCTCTTTTTCATCAAATCCTTGTACATATGACGTTCCAACTTGCATTGCTGCCACTTTTGTTTCCTTTTCTTTAACTATATCGTTATCGTCCTTTTTCGAATCCTTCCTTTTTGCCGATGTCGTCGTCATCATTTTTTATATAGTTTTCTCATTAGTGTATTGACCTTTCCTTTTTGATATTAGATTATTCTGCTAGTCCATGCTTCATGCCCATTTTGTTCTGCTAATAATTTGTTACATGTAGCTTCCCTCCCTTTTTTTTGCTTTTGATGTTTATTTTGTATCTGTCTCTCCCTCAACTATCCTCAAATCTGAGATGTATATAATTCTCGCGCTGCGTTAATTTTTATTTTTGTTAATGGTTTATTTCGTAGTCCCGAGATTGCATTTATTTTTTAGTTGTCCTAGCTGAGGATTGCCATTATTTAGTTCTTGTATTCGTCCATCTTATTGCTCTAACCGTTAAAGCAAGAATAAGATGGAAGAACCTTTAGCCTGCTCGGGACGTTCTCGCAAAATTGTTTTGCCAGTTTTACTTTCCATTATTGTTGTCTGAGCGCGCTGCCGGCTATGTCTATTTATAACTCTTATCTCGTTGTTTGGTATTGTGGTCTTTTTATACTGCTCTCCGCCTCGGCAGAACCGGCTTAAAGCGGAAGCGAATGATGCAAGACATCGAAATAAATGTGTATTATTTTCACAAAGAGAAACACGTATTTTTATTCGCGAGCTAAAATTATCAATTGTTGTAAACGTCGACGGGCGAGTTTCTTTAGATATACACAGAGAAAAAAATTATGAAAAATTATACTGTAAGTTATCACTTCTATTATAGTCGTCTTCGAGTTGCTGTAGAATAACAGGTAACTTGTCTGCTATAGATCTATTTTATCGTTTTAATCGCTAATCAACAACAACGAAGTTGCCAGTCCCCAATTTTTCTGCAATGTTGTTGGAAGCAACCGCAGACGACAACATTGATTTGGATTTCATTCCAAACGAATGTGATTCTAAAGCCATTAACTTGTTCAGCAAACGCATCTGTTTATTTAATTGATGATAGATTGGTACTACAGATAGTTCGAGTGCACCGTAAAATGACTAAAACAATGAAATTAACATAAACTAAAATGACAAATATCAACAGAGCAGCAGCACGGGCAACAAAGTAACGCTGATAAGAGACATGCAAGTTTGAATTATATAAATTAATCTATCACTAGAGGAGAACTAATAGTTGACAGACCTACGATGAATAATCTCGGGGACCAAACCAAAAATAATGGTTAACTGGTACCACAAGAGAGAGTTTTGAGTGGAAACTTACATCCTCGGAAATGTTCTGTACTAGCTATATACAGAATTATGAGTTATAAGAATAGTAATTTTTATGTTTATGTTGTTAATTGCGACTGAATCAGTTATTTAATTTAATTTATTAAATTTCAGATCGGGGCGCTACTCACCATGGAGCCGGCTCTGCCCATAGGTCATGGCAGAGTGTCGATTTAGGATTATTTAATCTTTTCGGAGATATCTCCGAAATTCAAGTTCCCCTTGTTTTTTGGAGATTTGTATTGTAATCAGGGCTCATTTGAAAACATATTTCAGTTTTTAATTATCTCTGAATTATAATTGGCTTCGCTTGTTTCGTTTCCATTTTTCATGTATTTAACTTATTTTGCTATTATTTGCTCCGACTTATTATAATTAATTCAGACGCACTAAAATTCTAGAATTAATTAAATCAATTATCGTGGTCATTAATTTAATGTTATTATGAACAACTTAAATTAATTATCTCCATATTAAACTGCACCCAAGTTAGATAACGGTTGTTTATTAATACATAATTAAGATACGGCATTTCACGAAACGTATTTAAAGATGTCTGGAATTTTATAAATAATAATATTTACATATTACGCACAATAAATGCCCTGGATGATAGAAACGATGGCATGCGTTGTATAAATCGTACAATGACATATAAAAATTGAAAAAAATATGTTTGGCCACAAGCAAAGATATCTATAATCAATAATAACAATGCAATTTTGATTGCTGCGTCATTTGTCCTTTTTTTTAATTTGTTTTCTTTAGATTTCGGCATATTTGTTTCCCCGTATCTTTCAATATTTTCTTCGTTCAGTTTTATTTCCTGATTATTTTTGTTCCTATTTATAAATATTTGTATATTTCGCTGATTTGATTAGCCTTACTTTTCGTCTGGGTTTGATTTATGTTTTATTTTTCGATTGGCGGGTTTATTCCACGGTTTATTTTAATTTTGCCAGAAAAACATTAATATCACATTTTTCGGTTTAGTCTGAAGTGTTTTGCTGGAAGAGTTTTTTGCTTAATATTGATTAGATTCAATTATCAAATAATAATAATTTCCAAACGTTAGTCATATATCATAATTTAATTGTTCGTTCAATTTTACGTTATTGCCTCTGCTCCTATTCCTTTTTATGGTTAAATTTGTATTTTGTCAGTTGACTGTATGTCTCGTTGCTTTTCGATTGTCATTTATCACTTCTTCTGTGCTTCTCGTTTTACATTACTGCAACTTTTATTTTTAATTTTTGCAACATTTCTTTAATAACAATAACCTATTATACAATATATACATTCTTTTTTAATATTATAATAAATATTTTAATAAAATAATACATAAAATAATCTTCCGTGCCCCTCCATCTCTTCCATCGCATTTTTCACTAAGCTATTGCATCTCCCTCCCTTTATCACTTCTTCGTACTTTGCCACTCTCCTCGCCGCCTCTACCTCCAATTTATCCCTGTTCGTCTCCTGTCTCACAATGTAGTCTGGTGTCGACTTCTCTAATTTTATTGTTACTGTACTTTTTTGTGCCAAACCTATTTGTTTAGTTGTTCCACCATCTGTCATTGCTTTGATATTTTATAATTACTCATACTCATACTAATTACTCATAAATTCTCATTTTTTTAAACTCTATTTCATAATAAAAAATATTTTGTATAATTATTTCCCATTTGTAACAAATATTGTAAACGAATTTCAAGTTTCCATATATTAATTATTTGAAAATATGACTTTTTTAATATTTAGTGTTAAGTGTTTGTGATTTGTGTAGAAATTTGAATCGTCTGATGTGAATCGACTATGAAAAACTGTTGCAAAAAGAACGATCAACGTTTTGTATTGAATTCATAAATATATTATTTGGTTGTTTTAATTATAGTTAAAGTTAAGCATTTTTTTAGTAAAATCCAAAGATTAGATCAGTTAGTTAATAATTGTTGCTAATCTAGTGATATAATGATTTAATACAATGATAATATAAGTTAGGGGAGAAAATTTAGATCTGAACGAATAACATTTTTTAACTTAATGTAAAGTGGAACAATCCACCAGAAACAGGAAACAGACACTAATCATTACCACAAAATTTCGTGGTACCTAAACAAAAAAATACATTTCCCAGCGTGATAAAACGCAAGTAGCAGTAATAATGTAATTTGAATGGTCCTTTAATCTGAAATCAGAAATTTTAATTTAATAAAAAATCTCAACTCTCATCGCAAAAGTCAAAAAATTGTTTGTTTATATTTATGATAAAAATATATAGAATTGCTATTTCCATGACAAAAATGCTTAAAATTCGTGGACTAATAATTATTATAATTCTGAAAATAATAACATAAAGGTAACATACGTTGTTGTGTTAAAAAATCTCCTTTTATATTATAAAACGTCTTGTCTTGCTTTAGTTGTTCGTGTGCATTTGACCTTGCGAAAAACTAGCCTGGTCCTTTTATTGGTCGAAGGTCTGCTACATTTCGTTCGATATGCTGCGCAAACGGTACGAGGTAATCAAAATTGCAAGTTGTAGAATTGTATTTTCTAACATAATGTCTAAGATGGCATATATTAATCTGTAATAGTTTAGATATGGCAAGCGTTCAAAATCGAACTTCTACTTTTTTCAAATAATGCTATTCTTCTCATAATTTAGCGGTGCGTGATTATTTGAAGCATTGACAGATTCAACATAGTTCATTTACGAACTTAGGGTACCTAGTTACGAACTAGATCGTTTAAAACAAATATTAATATTCGTAAAAGATGTATCATAACAAGGAACACATTCTTTCGAAAACAAACTGTTTTTCCTAGTTTTAAAAATAATAGCAAAAAATGGCAAAATGTATTTACAATGAACTTGAAAAAGCAACTCTAATAATAATTTAGCAAAATATTAAACGTACGTGTTACTAAAACGTATTTTTTTATCATCAAGGACGTTAAGGACTACGAATCTTAGGGAATCTTTGATCGTTAAAATGTTCTTGATACTTAATATACTATTATTCGAGTTAATATTTTAACAATAACTGGATAACTTTTTAATAATCCAACAGTAACAAAGCTTATTTCATTTAATTTTTCGTCGAATCAAAGATTGTTTTGCTGTCCATGGGAACATTACATGACAATTTGTCCTTTTAATCTTGCATAGGAATATATTTTACATAACTTCAAATTACAGGTTAAAAATTGTGGAAACTCCAACAAGTCGTGATGCTTCAACTTCTTTACCAGTTGAGTTGTGTCGAATTAAGTTGGGTTGGTTTGGGTTGGATTGGTGCCACACTTTGTGACGATTCCTTCATTATTGAACCCAAGGTCTTCATGCTTCGGCACGAACCATAGTGCGTTGACTATAGTCAGCACTATAATTTGGCTAGATAGGAAACTCTGGAAAAGCTGTGTAAACACAATAATAAATTTTGGAAGCAAAATATCGTATTGATAAAACACGATGGATAAATATATTTGTTTCGAGTAAATTTCACTTAGTTGTGTTGAGTTGGGTTGGGTTGGGTTAGGTTGGGTTGGGGTGGTGGGGGGGTCAATTGCAACGGGCTCAGATTACGCAGAATGGAATCCATACCATAAAGTAATTGTTTTGCGTTACCGTCTATCGTTTTTGTTATTTGCAAAAGTAATTGTTGTATAGCAAATTTCACGTAGTTGTATTTTGTTGAGTTGCATTGGATTGAGAATCAGTAGAATGGAACACAACCTAGTGGATTGGTTTGGAATCAGTCAATCAATAGCGAATTTGATTGGATTGATTTGTTAGATTTATTTGTTAGATATTTTTTATTTGTTTAGGAATATTACATTAGAGTTGTTTACTCTAGATCCAATTGGTTACTGTGTACGTCGATTTCATATTTCCGGGCTTTTTAATTGGTTACCTTTTGTAGAAATTGTAAAACTGTTGCCGATTGCATTTCGGCATAAAATATTTGTTTTTATATATGTCTATCGCTCTATACAATGTTAGATGCAAAAATCAAATCAAATTAAATGGTTTCGAGTTCTGTTTTACCGGCCACGCCTCTACACCCATGTTAGGTTGGGTTGAGTTGAGTAAAGTTGGATTGGGTTGGGTTGGTTTGGGTTGGGATTTACTAACTGTTACGGTCTGATGTTAGGATGCTGTTTGATCAACAATGTTCGCGTATGTGCAATCCAACCCAACCCATCCTAGTTATATAGCTTTGCTACGCAAGTGGTAAGTTTTATTGGTTATTGCTGCTCAGAAAAATTAACAACTAAGCTTGGCTTTATTAATTTATGTATTTTCCTATAATTTTGTTCCAGGAATCTCAAATCATTAAGCGTATGAATAAATTAATAATTAAATTGGTACAAAGAAATCAAGACAATCAAATTAACATAAATGTCGATTAAAGACAAACGACAATTATTATAAATAAGTTTGGAACAATTCAATGGGGTTTAACCAGAATTATATTCGATGGGAATTCCGGGATTATCAACGGTCAACAGCTAATATTTTTTATTCTGAATATTTTGCTCAGTTTACAAACCACACGAACTATTATGCAATCGATTTTTATTTCGCTTTATCTATATAAGTGGGAAAGAAAGGTACAACGTTAGCGGAATAGCAAAAAATAAGTAAAAATGCAAAAATTTGCTGACATGCAATTATTTATTTTAAAAAATCTCATAATCTCATAATGTATCACCAAATTATATGTACCGCAAGACAAGATTGATGAAACTAAATAGGTACAAAAATGCATGAATTGAATTATTAACAAAATTCATAAATATCAATACATTATGTGGGAAACGTGTTCCACTTAAATACTGTCAACAACGTGGTCAATTTAACACAGCAACCATTATTATAATTGGGTTATAAACATATAAATTTAAAACTTTATCTCCGTCTATTTTTAGAATATGATTGTAGTACAAAAATGGTACAGCTTCTGTAAACAGGAATTAAGTCCGTCGGCATTTTTTCTCAGCTTCCAGTATTACATCGAGAACTAAGGATTTATCTGCTTGATAAGGCTTTTTCCGCTTCCATTTCGCACCAAAATTACTAGCTAGCTAATTGTTTCAAAAATTATAAACGTGCCATTACTCTACGCGATTAAATTAATGGAAATATTGAATAATTCAGTAAATTATAATCGTAGTGAACTTCATTTAAAACGCATTTCACATTGAACAAGCAAACGTTCCAATCGTAGTGGGAAATATAATTAATGTTAAGTTTAAGTTTTTTTTTTAATTAAAATTGCATCATAAACATTACTTCAAAAATGCACAACAATTGTAATACATTTTAATATGGTGCAGTTTAAATTCGTAATCCAATAAACAACAACAACATTGACAATATGTATGAAAGTAGAAGTTCTTTGTAAAATAAAAGAAATAAGAGAAATGTAATTAGAAATAATTTTAAGAATTCGTTATTTTGATGAGAATTAATTTAATTAATTGTCTTTTCAACTGCCTTTGTCAAGTTTCGAGTATCTACAAAAAATGTAAAATGGTGCTCGTAGTCTTCATTTTGAAGTTTACAATTTTCTAGATAATATATTGACACAATAACGTAGCATAAATTTATTTATAAAAAATTATAAAACCCATAAAGGTTACGTTTCCTAGGTGCTATTGACAATAATGATGATAATATAATCAACATTTTTTATTAGATAACGTCAATTGTATTTCCCAATATTTTTTTAATAATTTCCAAATCCAAATACGTTTCGTTATCGTTCATGTTATTGAAAATATGCTTAAGGATCTATATTAACACGAAGCCGAAAAATCGGACTAATTAATTAATTGTTCAACATTTTGCAACTGCAGCTAATCGTTTGTTCTTCAGAAATAAAAATCGCCTTGAGACTTTCGTGTAACAACACATTAGCAACCACGTAAAATCGACACAATAACAACAGTAATTTATCGGTTTGGAGTAAAGCAAACAAATCGTCTAGCCATAATTACATTGTGGGTTTGAAAGGTTAGTGTGTTCATTAAAAATATCAGAAGAAGATAAAATTCCATGACATCAGTTGCCAAATTAAAATTTCTTTGACTTTGCCTTGACATTTCAGCTTGACAACATCAAATCGCAAAAGATGATTTGCATTTTGTTAACACTCTCGCCGCCACAGGACAAATAGTTTGGCACCACAGGCGGCAACTAGATTTTGAATACTGGCTGCATTTTATAAAATATATTGATTTTTTCATTATTTTTTCTTTTGAACTTTTTGTTATAACAATGTATCGTAATTGACACCGATGCTACATATGTACAATCCACGCAGGCGCTGTGCAATTTATGATCATCTTCGTAATTAAGCATATTTTAGTTTTCTACAGTTATTTGCGCTGCGACACGTGTGCGATTGTTTACAACTGTGACCAACGTTTTGCAACAAGTTCCCGCAAGTTCAAGAAAAGGCACCAATATTCTATAGTTAATGGTGATCTAAATTATTTTGCAAGCCCGAATCAAAAGAATTAACCGACGAAAGTAGCAAAGATGAAAATTCTTCTATAAAGACTATGAGCAAACACACGAAATATTCGACGCCCATAATACAGCAACAGCAAAAAAAATCTGGAGAAATGCAAAAAAATTCAAATCTCTTCTACTAGTGGTCTACCAGGAGGGGCTAACACCATTGATTATTCCGCCTTGTTTATTTCACCAAATATAAATATTAAGATATACCAGACAAGCCTGGATGACACTGAAATCTTAAAGGGATCCTAATTTAGGTACTAATTAGGATTCTCCAGTTGGTCTCCTACCGATATGCAAGGAATGAAGCAGTTCCTTGGTTAAATAGCTTTAGTCAAAGTCGTCAAAGTTGGAATATTATTGGAGTACAAATAAATTATATCAATTTCAATTACCTGCAAATTGATTGTAAAAAATCTGCAGTGTCCCGCACTGAACTTTCTTATACTTATAAATTTCCCTATACATTAAATATAAAAATGTAATAAATATTTGAATATACACAGCAAGGATGCTTATATAATTTTCCAATTCTTTAAATCTGAAAATCTAATATTTTTAACGATTTTTCAATTTTTAAATACTCTCATATATGTATATGTATACTACACTATTTCCATTTACTTTTTTACAATTAATACTGTTTTTACTATTTTGAAAAATATTTATGCATAATTTGATGTATATGTTGTTTTTATATTTAAGATATTTCAATATGTTACAATTTATAAGAATTCTACGATTTACAGAATGTTTTTAACTTTTTCGGAATGTTTCGATTTTTGCGACTTTTACCTTAATATTTTCAATGATTCTTTAAATTTTTTGTGATTTTTATGGTTTATGACAACTTTTTTTTACCATTTTTAATAGTTTTCTCGATATTCAGTTTATGTGTTTCCGATATATGACTTTAACGATGTTTTAATTTTATTCATATACGTTTTTTAGAATTTTTAATTAATTTGCAATGCTTCAAAATGTTTTACAAGTTTTGTTAACATGTTTCCATTTTTTATAAGTTATAACGATTTTCCATTTTCTTAATTTCGACTTCTATGTTTTCGATTTTTTTATAATGTATATCGATTTTCATAATTTGTTAAAAAAATATATAGTTTCGATTTCTAACAAACCATAATGAGTTTTTCGATTTTTAATGGAATTTAATTTTTTTACTATTTATAACGATTTTTTCGATTAGTGACAGTTGCTACTTATAGTATATTTTTAATATTTAAAGCGTTCTTTTAGTAATGTTAACGATTTTGTTTTAAATTCAAATAACTCGATTTATAAAACTTTTCGTCGAAAATTTATTTTTTTTTGCATTTACATTTTCGATTGTTTAGAGCTTTAAAAGATTTTTATTCTTACTGTTTTTAATTTCTATCTTCCACTTTACAATTTCTTATGATTTTAACATTTTTTTTGTTTCGATTTGTTACAATTTTTAATGATTGTATCTTCATCTTTAGTTTCTTTACAATTTATTTCGACTTTCTATATTTTTATAATTTATAACGACATTTTCGATTTAGAATGATGTTCAATGGTTTTTACAATTTTTCTCGATTTTTTTTAGTTTTTTATGTTTTTATAATTTTTTTTTTTACTTTTAAATTTTTTTACAATTTATAAGTTTTTTCAATAATTTAACAATTTTTCCACGATTTTTAACATTTTTTGTGGCAATTTTTTACAATGGTATAGGCACATTTTTTTCAACACACTTCTAAACCAAACATTTAAAAAGTTTATATCTTCAACTCTTATATGAACCACTTTTTGATAAAAAATATATAATAAAATTACATAAACTTTGTACCTGCAAGAATATACGTGGAATTATATAAAAACAGCATTCGGAGTGAATTAACGTTCAGAGGGGAGAAATCACTTCAATATTTTCAACCTGACGTTGCGCCTCGTATTTAAGCCTATAAGGTGATAATAAATTTAATTAGTTAATTAATGTAAAAAATGTTTTAAGTAGTTATATGGGAATTTAGAAGGTTTGCAATTTTTTTTTATGAAATATTACAATTATTAGAAAAATCGGCGAGTAACAAGATTAGTAATATATAATAGTTGTAAAATGAACACATAGTGACATTGAATAGTTATTTACAGTCGAATGCGGGAAGTTCAATTTTACAGCGCGACGGCTTCATTTGCCGGAGCGCTGTAAAATAACTTAACGCATGAGATTTGTATAAAATTTTTTGGCCGATAGTTTTATTTTAAATTAATAAGACATCTTTTTATACGTACACATTTTATTCATTCAATTTGGCAACAATGCATTGTTTATGACAGATTTGACAGATGTGTTACATTTAAATAATTGTATAAAAGTTAATAGTTATTAGGTAGGTAGGTACGTTTATTATTAGCTATTTATAATCGAATGTAGGAAAATGCATTTTGCTGCATGAAGTTTATATCTTAAACACGATGCCCAGCGGAGTGTTTGGACTAATTTAATATTAAATTAATATTTAAATTTTGTGTATTTTGTTATACCTATTGAATTAGAAATTAATATATCTCGTTCTCCTGAACATCGGCTTCATGATTTCAAAATTGCGTATTTTTCCTACGTCTCTGGAGTTTAAAAAGAAGGATTATTTACTTTACCGCATACTATGCGGGAAAACGGGGAAAACGCACAGTCGTCGTAAACACGAAGTTGCATGTGACATGAACGGTGCATAGTTACAATTAGTGATGGGAATAATCGAGATGCGATACACGAATTAGTCGATTATTAAAATCTCTCGAGATAATCGACTATGCACTCTGAAAATTAGTAGTACTAAATTAGTAGTCGTACGTCGATCACGGAACGTGTGGCAGCGGACCGAGAAGGCCGATATCTCGATATATTTTAACCCCACCACTAAATATTAATAGTAGTTCCAGGTTCGAGATATTTTATTTTAACATTGGACTCGTTCGATTGTGGCAACTAATTAGTCGTATCGCTAAGCGAAGCTTCTCTTTCAATTATTTTTTGTAGTCTCGACCGATCGTCATTGTCGGATTGAAGAATACAATAATTTAAATAAGTACAATCGTGTTGATGATATTGCGTTAGTAAATAAAACGCTTCAAAATTTACAATAATATTTATAAACTGCCACAATAATATATAAAAATATGAGCAAATAACAACAAAAGTATAATTCTCAATAAAAACAAAGGTACCTATATAATAAATTAATAACTCTAGATTAAACAATAATAATAAAAAGTAATAAAAACAAATTTATAAGAATGTGGTATTAAGGAATATAATTTGATCTAAATTTTTAGACGATAGTTTGTTTCGATGTAAATTTGTAAGTTACACGGCTTTAGAAAACACACTGTTAGTGGTATTAGAACGTTTATGTTGTACGTTGCATTAATTAGTATTAGTACGACTACTACTAATTTTAACTACTAATATTAGTCGATTATTAAATTATATCGATTACTAATAATCGATTATTGAAATATCTCGATTATGCCCATCACTAGTTACAATGTTTACATGTCGGGAGGCCAAAAAACAAATTAAAATTCTGTAACACATTTCACCTGAAAACCGTTGCAGCCATTATACAAACGTGACTAATAATTAAATAAAATTGAACCTTATTAACAACACATGTTAAACTTAAGAAAAATGAAGTTATCAGAGTACATGAGTTACATTAAATGTTTGAAAATTTAAAATTGCAATCGAAACACAAAAAGTCAGATGTGTTTCGATTGCAATGTTAAATTTTCAAACTTTTAAAACAAATAAAAAGAAACAAACAAACAAATAAAATGTAAGTGCATTTTGTGCCATCGATAAACATTTAAACATATATTTATATCAACTGTAAATATGTTATCATAAGAATAAGAATAACATTTTTTTTTAATTTGGTTTCACAAAACGTAAATATTTTAAACAATTTGAAAATCTAATTGTACCTAATGTAATGTGGTCCTCTAATATGTTAACCAAAAATTTTGTACAACTGTTTTTAAATAAACGAAACGTGCGTAAATACAAAAATAATATATAACAAAATAAATTATTAAAGTTTGTATCCATTGATCATATCAACTCGTCCGGTTAACTATGACCCAAGTTACAAGAAACGATTCTGAATAACATCCACCGCCAATCTATTAAATGTGAGTAATCGATTTAATTATTAAAGTCACATTTGCGAAAAAGAAATGATAAAAGTGAATATGTGATATGCCCGTCTGCAAGATTGGAACATATATTGACCAAAGTAGTTGTTGTAAACAAATACATCATGTTATTCTTTGGCGATTATTTTATTGTTTGTGTAGTTTGGTAAATTATCATTATTAATGCATTTCGTTGTTGTTGTTAAATCAATCAATTTTGAAACAATATCAAAGTGTATCGCACACAGTCGTTACCAACTTCTTCGAATTGGATCATATAAGCCAATCACATCATTACATCATTGCAATAACTAAAAAATCCATTTAAAATTAGACTCGAAACACGAAACGATTTTCATAAATAATTATATATTTTTATAGAGTTATCTAGGTTTCTAACCACTTCATTTAATGCATTGGTTATTAGAAACGTCCATCCGTAAATTACATAAATGCAACGAACTTAACTTCCGGAGATCGTGTAATTACAACGAGTTTTTTACCTAGTTCCTGGCAAGTACGTTCTATTGCTATTGAATGGATATTTTTGCTGAAACTGTGCCGTGCATGGCGTTATTTCACGTTGCATTAAGGTCGAAATTACGGCTTTTGTGTGTATTGTCGAAAAAATGTTTTTTATCGGTACGAAAGCCAATGATAGTAATTTAGAGTAAAAAACGGCAATTCTGCGCGAAATCGTTTAACGACAAACAAGGAACTACGCAAATGAATAAGGATAACTAGAATTCTCGCCTATTGAATGTTATCGAAATTTTACACGTACGAGTTTTTTACCTAGTTCCTGGCAAATACGTTCGATTGTCATTGGATGGACATTTTTGCTGAAACTGTGCCGTGCATGGCATTATCTTACGTTGCATTAAGGTCGAAATTACGGCTTTTGTGTGTATTGTCGAAAAAATGTTTTTTATCGGTACGAAAGCCAATGATAGTAATTTAGAGTAAAAAACGGCAATTCTGCGCGAAATCGTTTAACGACAAACAAGGAACTACGCAAAAGAATAAGGATAACTAGAATTCTCGCCTATTGAATGTTATCGAAATTTTCACGTACGAGTTTTTTACCTAGTTCCTGGTAAGTACGTTCGATTGCCATTGGATGGACATTTTTGCTGAAACTGTGCCGTGCATTGGCATTATCTTACGTTGCATTAAGTTCGAAATTACGGCTTTTGTGTGTATTGTCGAAAAAATGTTTTTTTTATCGGTACGAAAGCCAATGGTAGTAATTTAGAGTAAAAAACGGCGGTTCTGTGCGAAATCGTTTAACGACAAACAAGGAACTACGCAAAAGAATAAGGATAACTAGAACTCTCGCCTATTGAACATTATCGAAATTTTACACGTACGAGTTTTTTTACCTAGTTCCTGGCAAGTACGTTCGATTGTCATTGGATGGACATTTTTGCTGAAACTGTGCCGTGCATGGCATTATCTTACGTTGGATTAAGGTCGAAATTACGGCTTTTGTGTGTATTGTCGAAAAAATGTTTTTTATCGGTACGAAAGCCAATGATAGTAATTTAGAGTAAAAAACGGTAAGTCTGCGCGAAATCGTTTAACGACAAACAAGGAACTACGCAAAAGAATAAGGATAACTAGAACTCTCGCCTATTGAATGTTATCGAAATTTTACACGTACGAGTTTTTTTACCTAGTTCCTGGTAAGTACGTTCGATTGCCATTGGATGAATATTTTTGCTGAAACTGTGCCGTGCATTGGCATTATCTTACGTTGCATTAAGTTCGAAATTCCGGCTTTTGTGTGTATTGCCCACAATATGTTTTTTATCGGAACTGGAAGATAGATCTAAAGCAGGATTTTTGGTGCTGTACAGATCGGGGATGGTTCGTGGAGAAGAAGAATCAATCATAAACTCAATCATATTACCGGGGGAGCACGAGACATGTGGAGAGTGGACGAGGCAAGAGTTACGAGGAGAACTATCCAGTGGAAACCAGTTGGGTTGGGTTGGGTTGGAATAATGTATACGGAAAGTATTACGAGGAAGATTATGCAGTGGAAACCAGTAATCACCTACAAGAAGTTAGTTTCACTTGCTATAGACCTGTTCCACGTATACGCTAGGGTATGCCTTTCACACCTGCGGATCGATGACGAAGGCTACTCGGGGCTAATCAAAGATTCTTGGAAGCCGTGCAGCATCCAATGTGCATCCTTGGAGTTACATTTTGTTACACAACGGCAGTCGACTACAAAGTGTTTATGGGAGTCCAAGAAATTGACTGTTGCCACAATATATTTTTGACGAAAGAGTAATTGGCCCAAGGTATAAAAACGAGATAACTTACGATTCATTTTGATTATTTATATGTTTCTGTTAATGATGGGCATTTTTCTCATGGCGACATGAAGCTTTGTTGAGTTGATGATACATCACAGTTTTAATTAGTGACTAATGGCCTGCTATGTGAATGGCAAGTGACTTTCTATCAATTCTAGCAAACTTTTCTTTAATTTGCAGCAACTTATCGAATGGTGCTGATCATCTCAGGAGTGAAACGGTACTGTCCAACATTATAAGGTGTATTCGTTTGCAAATTCAAGCCGCTTTTCTATCATTCGCTGCATTTATATGCGTGATAACCGATAAAGTGATTTTTATATAAAATATCTGTCACGATTGAGAATCGCTAGACAATATTGTTTCTGTGTTATTACACTTCGTCAGTAGCGATTACCAAGAACCTGTTTAACTAATGTTCACCTTTAAGGTGTAAAATTAGTCCACCTATCAGGCAAATTTTATATTGTTCTGTCATCAAAAATTTTTACACACTTGCAAAATTGGCACACATCAAAGAACAGTAACAAGTTTAACCATTATTCGAGATAAGAGCTTTTAAAAAATTCCAACAGGTCCTTCAAAAAATCATAAAATAAACTAAACAAAGTAAAAAACATTTAGTTTAAAAGATTTTTCTATAAATACAAAGTTTTTTGACAACTCAACCCAACCCAACCCAACCCAACTATTAGTAAACGATTGCCCTTACTAAATGTATTGTCACTTTTTTACATTTTTGCCAAATTTATGCATGGTATGAAAAGTTTCATACAGTTTAAATAAGCACCAAAAATGTAAAATCGTAAAGCATAGACTATTCGAATTCAAATTCGCGAATACACAAAACGAACTTAAACAAATATATATATTGCTTTGTTGGCAATTTTAAATGTTATTAAATAATAATTGTATTTATTGTACTACCCCAAATTAGGCAACCAATTATGTTAAAGACTAAACTTGATTTTATTGATGATAAACTTGGAATAGTTGTTCTCTAAGTGATCGATTAAGTTTAACTTGCTACCTGAATAAAACCACGCGTTAATATATCATACATTTTTATTTTATTTTAACAAAAAGTGTACGATTGTCTGGCCTTCTTGCTTCTTAGTGACTTATTGTGTCCAGCATCAACATCATCAGTAGTATGTATTATCAGTACATGATTCGTATTTTCACCCTTTTCCCTGGATTTTATTCCATTCGATTTTATTCTGATGGGATTAGTTTATGGTTATATATAGTTCTCTGTCGCAATTAGACCTCTTTGGCGAGGATTGATTCAGTTTCAATCATTTAACGTATTGTTCGAGTTAAGTATCATCAGCAAACCAATGTGGAATTAACTACATAGTATGCCGGTCATTCATGTAAATAAGAAAAGGCACCGGCCCAAGAACCGAGCCTACTAATATACCCGACGTAATTGGTCTAAGTTCAAATTTTACACCATTCAGTTCAACATATTGCAATGTTTCGTTCAAATACGACTTAAAGAAATGAATTGCATCTATGTCAAATGTATAGAATTTCAGCTTATCTATCAGTATCGGATGTGATACGCAATCAAACGCCTTGGTCAGATCACGAAACATTGATTTTTTTATTATTCCTCCAACCTCCACTTTTCACCATCACTCGGGGGTTATGGTTCACATCATGCAGCGATGACCTGATTCAATGATTGGGGGGGGGCCCAATCATTACCTAGCTTTTATTTCATTTAATTTATCTGTATACAAAACTATCTAACTAAACATCACAAAAAAACTAAAACTAATATACCACAAATTATTCATAACCATGAAGGAGAAAAACAAATAATAATCATTTAATACAGAAAATGAATAATAAACTTAATACAAACAATAACTGATTTAATTAACTGCATATTTCACCGCTAAGTCAACAAGACTTATCAGCGGCCGAGCAACATTTTAACAGCAAATGAACCTTAAATAACTTAAAGACGTAACTACTCAGGTTCAAGTGATAATTTAATCAACTAACCTAACACTAACTGACACTAACAAAGATCATATGAATGCCCTAATTTCATTCAACATGATGGTGTAAAATTCATCTGCCTAGAACTTTTATCATCTACAAGTTTGAATTAAACCACAGGGCACAATTTACACGTGTTGCCAGTTTCGAAGATGATTTTGTAGAGTCACCTTCTATATGTACATGAACTACTTTTGATATTTTAAAGGGCTGGGAAAGTTATTTTCTGAAATCGCGCGATTAAATATTTTAGTAAGCGGTATAATTAATATGTTTTTAATACATTTAACTACGTAATTATTTAAGCCGTAGTATCCCGGGCGTCTACCGTTACTCATTTTGTTCTCTAACGTCATTGAAAATTACTTTAGTTATACTTAAACTTACATCTTAACTAACTACATTATACATAATCCCTCTAGTTCCTATTGCCAGTCTTTATTCAGGATTTTACATTTTCCCTGGTTGATTACATTGCGCTCAGCTGTTCTTTGTGTCAAATTTTGTGTTTGTAAACATACCGTACTTTTGTAATTATATGTCCCATTTGACAAGTTCATTTTTAGGTTTGAAATTTTATTATTTACCGCCTCGTTTTTTTGCCATTGTAATTACTTAACATAGAGTGCACACATAAATCAACGGCAGGTCCACTCTAGTTATCAAACTGGTGACATATTCTTGCCAACGCGAACAAAAAAACAAGCATTCGGAGCACCAGCAGTTAGGTAAAAACGTAATTGAACAGAG